>OY821759.1:15257344-16457344 GCA_963682095.1 Potentilla sterilis | reverse complement strand
TCATGTACGTAGGCACACACTTAAGTGAGATGCACGCGGGAATGAGGGTTTAAATAGATTGATTGTGCTTAACATTTCGGGTGCGATCATACCAGCAATAATGCACCGGATCCCATCAGAACTCCGAAGTTAAGCTTGCTTGGGCGAGAGTAGTACTAAGATGGGTGACCTCTTGGGAAGGCCTCGTGTTGCACCCTTTTTTTCATTTTCTTTCTTTTTGTTCTCTGAATTTCCGCTCTGTGACTCGAGTGACTGTGCTTGTGAATCTATTCTCATGCTCTACACACGGTCTCTACAGCGTCTAACGTCGAAAGAGTTTCGTGGGTCATCATATGTAACCGGACGAGAAATTCCAGAGCGCGGGGTTTGGGGCTCTTGGGCTTTGTTCGACCGATTAATTGTTTTTTTGTTATTATTATTCTTATATTTGATGTATATTTTAAAAGCGTAATCCAGCACGAGGTAATGGGTGAACGGAATATTTTTAAAACACGCCCCATTCATGTACGTAGGCACACACTTAAGTGAGATGCACGCGGGAATGAGGGTTTAAATAGATTGATTGTGCTTAACATTTCGGGTGCGATCATACCAGCAATAATGCACCGGATCCCATCAGAACTCCGAAGTTAAGCTTGCTTGGGCGAGAGTAGTACTAAGATGGGTGACCTCTTGGGAAGGCCTCGTGTTGCACCCCTTTTTTCATTTTCTTTCTTTTTGTTCTCTGAATTTCCGCTCTGTGACTCGAGTGACTGTGCTTGTGAATCTATTCTCATGCCCTACACACGGTCTCTACAGCGTCTAACGTCGAAAGAGTTTCGTGGGTCATATGTAACCGGACGAGAAATTCCAGAGCGCGGGGTTTGGGGCTCTTGGGCTTTGTTCGACCGATTAATTGTTTTTTTGTTATTATTATTCTTATATTTGAAGTATATTTTAAAAGCGTAATCCAGCACGAGGTAATGGGTGAACGGAATATTTTTAAAACACTCCCCATTCATGTACGTAGGCACACACTTAAGTGAGATGCACGCGGGAATGAGGGTTTAAATAGATTGATTGTGCTTAACATTTCGGGTGCGATCATACCAGCAATAATGCACCGGATCCCATCAGAACTCCGAAGTTAAGCTTGCTTGGGCGAGAGTAGTACTAAGATGGGTGACCTCTTGGGAAGGCCTCGTGTTGCACCCCTTTTTTCATTTTCTTTCTTTTTGTTCTCTGAATTTCCGCTCTGTGACTCGAGTGACTGTGCTTGTGAATCTATTCTCATGCCCTACACACGGTCTCAACAGCGTCTAACGTCGAAAGAGTTTCGTGGGTCATATGTAACCGGACGAGAAATTCCAGAGCGCGGGGTTTGGGGCTCTTGGGCTTTGTTCGACCGATTAATTGTTTTTTTGTTATTATTATTCTTATATTTGAAGTATATTTTAAAAGCGTAATCCAGAACGAGGTAATGGGTGAACGGAATATTTTTAAAACACGCCCCATTCATGTACGTAGGCACACACTTAAGTGAGATGCACGCGGGAATGAGGGTTTAAATAGATTGATTGTGCTTAACATTTCGGGTGTGATCATACCAGCAATAATGCACCGGATCCCATCAGAACTCCGAAGTTAAGCTTGCTTGGGCGAGAGTAGTACTAAGATGGGTGACCTCTTGGGAAGGCCTCGTGTTGCACCCCTTTTTTCATTTTCTTTCTTTTTGTTCTCTGAATTTCCGCTCTGTGACTCGAGTGACTGTGCTTGTGAATCTATTCTCATGCTCTACACACGGTCTCTACAGCGTCTAACGTCGAAAGAGTTTCGTGGGTCATATGTAACCGGACGAGAAATTCCAGAGCGCGGGGTTTGGGGCTCTTGGGCTTTGTTCGACCGATTAATTGTTTTTTTGTTATTATTATTCTTATATTTGAAGTATATTTTAAAAGCGTAATCCAGCACGAGGTAATGGGTGAACGGAATATTTTTAAAACACGCCCCATTCATGTACGTAGGCACACACTTAAGTGAGATGCACGCGGGAATGAGGGTTTAAATAGATTGATTGTGCTTAACATTTCGGGTGCGATCATACCAGCAATAATGCACCGGATCCCATCAGAACTCCGAAGTTAAGCTTGCTTGGGCGAGAGTAGTACTAAGATGGGTGACCTCTTGGGAAGGCCTCGTGTTGCACCCCTTTTTTCATTTTCTTTCTTTTTGTTCTCTGAATTTCCGCTCTGTGACTCGAGTGACTGTGCTTGTGAATCTATTCTCATGCTCTACACACGGTCTCTACAGCGTCTAACGTCGAAAGAGTTTCGTGGGTCATCATATGTAACCGGACGAGAAATTCCAGAGCGCGGGGTTTGGGGCTCTTGGGCTTTGTTCGACCGATTAATTGTTTTTTTGTTATTATTATTCTTATATTTGAAGTATATTTTAAAAGCGTAATCCAGCACGAGGTAATGGGTGAACGGAATATTTTTAAAACACGCCCCATTCATGTACGTAGGCACACACTTAAGTGAGATGCACGCGGGAATGAGGGTTTAAATAGATTGATTGTGCTTAACATTTCTGGTGCGATCATACCAGCAATAATGCACCGGATCCCATCAGAACTCCGAAGTTAAGCTTGCTTGGGCGAGAGTAGTACTAAGATGGGTGACCTCTTGGGAAGGCCTCGTGTTGCACCCTTTTTTCATTTTCTTTCTTTCTGTTCTCTGAATTTCCGCTCTGTGACTCGAGTGACTGTGCTTGTGAATCTATTCTCATGCTCTACACACGGTCTCTACAGCGTCTAACGTCGAAAGAGTTTCGTGGGTCATCATATGTAACCGGACGAGAAATTCCAGAGCGCGGGGTTTGGGGCTCTTGGGCTTTGTTCGACCGATTAATTGTTTTTTTGTTATTATTATTCTTATATTTGAAGTATATTTTAAAAGCGTAATCCAGCACGAGGTAATGGGTGAACGGAATATTTTTAAAACACGCCCCATTCATGTACGTAGGCACACACTTAAGTGAGATGCACGCGGGAATGAGGGTTTAAATAGATTGATTGTGCTTAACATTTCGGGTGCGATCATAACAGCAATAATGCACCGGATCCCATCAGAACTCCGAAGTTAAGCTTGCTTGGGCGAGAGTAGTACTAAGATGGGTGACCTCTTGGGAAGGCCTCGTGTTGCACCCCTTTTTTCATTTTCTTTCTTTTTGTTCTCTGAATTTCCGCTCTGTGACTCGAGTGACTGTGCTTGTGAATCTATTCTCATGCTCTACACACGGTCTCTACAGCGTCTAACGTCGAAAGAGTTTCGTGGGTCATCATATGTAACCGGACGAGAAATTCCAGAGCGCGGGGTTTGGGGCTCTTGGGCTTTGTTCGACCGATTAATTGTTTTTTTGTTATTATTATTCTTATATTTGAAGTATATTTTAAAAGCGTAATCCAGCACGAGGTAATGGGTGAACGGAATATTTTTAAAACACGCCCCATTCATGTACGTAGGCACACACTTAAGTGAGATGCACGCGGGAATGAGGGTTTAAATAGATTGATTGTGCTTAACATTTCGGGTGCGATCATACCAGCAATAATGCACCGGATCCCATCAGAACTCCGAAGTTAAGCTTGCTTGGGCGAGAGTAGTACTAAGATGGGTGACCTCTTGGGAAGGCCTCGTGTTGCACCCCTTTTTTCATTTTCTTTCTTTTTGTTCTCTGAATTTCCGCTCTGTGACTCGAGTGACTGTGCTTGTGAATCTATTCTCATGCTCTACACACGGTCTCTACAGCGTCTAACGTCGAAAGAGTTTCGTGGGTCATCATATGTAACCGGACGAGAAATTCCAGAGCGCGGGGTTTGGGGCTCTTGGGCTTTGTTCGACCGATTAATTGTTTTTTTGTTATTATTATTCTTATATTTGAAGTATATTTTAAAAGCGTAATCCAGCACGAGGTAATGGGTGAACGGAATATTTTTAAAACACGCCCCATTCATGTACGTAGGCACACACTTAAGTGAGATGCACGCGGGAATGAGGGTTTAAATAGATTGATTGTGCTTAACATTTCGGGTGCGATCATACCAGCAATAATGCACCGGATCCCATCAGAACTCCGAAGTTAAGCTTGCTTGGGCGAGAGTAGTACTAAGATGGGTGACCTCTTGGGAAGGCCTCGTGTTGCACCCCTTTTTTCATTTTCTTTCTTTTTGTTCTCTGAATTTCCGCTCTGTGACTCGAGTGACTGTGCTTGTGAATCTATTCTCATGCTCTACACACGGTCTCTACAGCGTCTAACGTCGAAAGAGTTTCGTGGGTCATCATATGTAACCGGACGAGAAATTCCAGAGCGCGGGGTTTGGGGCTCTTGGGCTTTGTTCGACCGATTAATTGTTTTTTTGTTATTATTATTCTTATATTTGAAGTATATTTTAAAAGCGTAATCCAGCACGAGGTAATGGGTGAACGGAATATTTTTAAAACACGCCCCATTCATGTACGTAGGCACACACTTAAGTGAGATGCACGCGGGAATGAGGGTTTAAATAGATTGATTGTGCTTAACATTTCGGGTGCGATCATACCAGCAATAATGCACCGGATCCCATTAGAACTCCGAAGTTAAGCTTGCTTGGGTGAGAGTAGTACTAAGATGGGTGACCTCTTGGGAAGGCCTCGTGTTGCACCCCTTTTTTCATTTTCTTTCTTTTTGTTCTCTGAATTTCCGCTCTGTGACTCGAGTGACTGTGCTTGTGAATCTATTCTCATGCCCTACACACGGTCTCTACAGCGTCTAACGTCGAAAGAGTTTCGTGGGTCATATGTAACCGGACGAGAAATTCCAGAGCGCGGGGTTTGGGGCTCTTGGGCTTTGTTCGACCGATTAATTGTTTTTTTGTTATTATTATTCTTATATTTGAAGTATATTTTAAAAGCGTAATCCAGCACGAGGTAATGGGTGAACGGAATATTTTTAAAACACTCCCCATTCATGTACGTAGGCACACACTTAAGTGAGATGCACGCGGGAATGAGGGTTTAAATAGATTGATTGTGCTTAACATTTCGGGTGCGATCATTCCAGCAATAATGCACCGGATCCCATCAGAACTCCGAAGTTAAGCTTGCTTGGGCGAGAGTAGTACTAAGATGGGTGACCTCTTGGGAAGGCCTCGTGTTGCACCCCTTTTTTCATTTTCTTTCTTTTTGTTCTCTGAATTTCCGCTCTGTGACTCGAGTGACTGTGCTTGTGAATCTATTCTCATGCCCTACACACGGTCTCAACAGCGTCTAACGTCGAAAGAGTTTCGTGGGTCATATGTAACCGGACGAGAAATTCCAGAGCGCGGGGTTTGGGGCTCTTGGGCTTTGTTCGACCGATTAATTGTTTTTTTGTTATTATTATTCTTATATTTGAAGTATATTTTAAAAGCGTAATCCAGCACGAGGTAATGGGTGAACGGAATATTTTTAAAACACGCCCCATTCATGTACGTAGGCACACACTTAAGTGAGATGCACGCGGGAATGAGGGTTTAAATAGATTGATTGTGCTTAACATTTCGGGTGCGATCATACCAGCAATAATGCACCGGATCCCATCAGAACTCCGAAGTTAAGCTTGCTTGGGCGAGAGTAGTACTAAGATGGGTGACCTCTTGGGAAGGCCTCGTGTTGCACCCTTTTTTTCATTTTCTTTCTTTTTGTTCTCTGAATTTCCGCTCTGTGACTCGAGTGACTGTGCTTGTGAATCTATTCTCATGCTCTACACACGGTCTCTACAGCGTCTAACGTCGAAAGAGTTTCGTGGGTCATCATATGTAACCGGACGAGAAATTCCAGAGCGCGGGGTTTGGGGCTCTTGGGCTTTGTTCGACCGATTAATTGTTTTTTTGTTATTATTATTCTTATATTTGATGTATATTTTAAAAGCGTAATCCAGCACGAGGTAATGGGTGAACGGAATATTTTTAAAACACGCCCCATTCATGTACGTAGGCACACACTTAAGTGAGATGCACGCGGGAATGAGGGTTTAAATAGATTGATTGTGCTTAACATTTCGGGTGCGATCATACCAGCAATAATGCACCGGATCCCATCAGAACTCCGAAGTTAAGCTTGCTTGGGCGAGAGTAGTACTAAGATGGGTGACCTCTTGGGAAGGCCTCGTGTTGCACCCCTTTTTTCATTTTCTTTCTTTTTGTTCTCTGAATTTCCGCTCTGTGACTCGAGTGACTGTGCTTGTGAATCTATTCTCATGCCCTACACACGGTCTCTACAGCGTCTAACGTCGAAAGAGTTTCGTGGGTCATATGTAACCGGACGAGAAATTCCAGAGCGCGGGGTTTGGGGCTCTTGGGCTTTGTTCGACCGATTAATTGTTTTTTTGTTATTATTATTCTTATATTTGAAGTATATTTTAAAAGCGTAATCCAGCACGAGGTAATGGGTGAACGGAATATTTTTAAAACACTCCCCATTCATGTACGTAGGCACACACTTAAGTGAGATGCACGCGGGAATGAGGGTTTAAATAGATTGATTGTGCTTAACATTTCGGGTGCGATCATACCAGCAATAATGCACCGGATCCCATCAGAACTCCGAAGTTAAGCTTGCTTGGGCGAGAGTAGTACTAAGATGGGTGACCTCTTGGGAAGGCCTCGTGTTGCACCCCTTTTTTCATTTTCTTTCTTTTTGTTCTCTGAATTTCCGCTCTGTGACTCGAGTGACTGTGCTTGTGAATCTATTCTCATGCCCTACACACGGTCTCAACAGCGTCTAACGTCGAAAGAGTTTCGTGGGTCATATGTAACCGGACGAGAAATTCCAGAGCGCGGGGTTTGGGGCTCTTGGGCTTTGTTCGACCGATTAATTGTTTTTTTGTTATTATTATTCTTATATTTGAAGTATATTTTAAAAGCGTAATCCAGAACGAGGTAATGGGTGAACGGAATATTTTTAAAACACGCCCCATTCATGTACGTAGGCACACACTTAAGTGAGATGCACGCGGGAATGAGGGTTTAAATAGATTGATTGTGCTTAACATTTCGGGTGTGATCATACCAGCAATAATGCACCGGATCCCATCAGAACTCCGAAGTTAAGCTTGCTTGGGCGAGAGTAGTACTAAGATGGGTGACCTCTTGGGAAGGCCTCGTGTTGCACCCCTTTTTTCATTTTCTTTCTTTTTGTTCTCTGAATTTCCGCTCTGTGACTCGAGTGACTGTGCTTGTGAATCTATTCTCATGCTCTACACACGGTCTCTACAGCGTCTAACGTCGAAAGAGTTTCGTGGGTCATATGTAACCGGACGAGAAATTCCAGAGCGCGGGGTTTGGGGCTCTTGGGCTTTGTTCGACCGATTAATTGTTTTTTTGTTATTATTATTCTTATATTTGAAGTATATTTTAAAAGCGTAATCCAGCACGAGGTAATGGGTGAACGGAATATTTTTAAAACACGCCCCATTCATGTACGTAGGCACACACTTAAGTGAGATGCACGCGGGAATGAGGGTTTAAATAGATTGATTGTGCTTAACATTTCGGGTGCGATCATACCAGCAATAATGCACCGGATCCCATCAGAACTCCGAAGTTAAGCTTGCTTGGGCGAGAGTAGTACTAAGATGGGTGACCTCTTGGGAAGGCCTCGTGTTGCACCCCTTTTTTCATTTTCTTTCTTTTTGTTCTCTGAATTTCCGCTCTGTGACTCGAGTGACTGTGCTTGTGAATCTATTCTCATGCTCTACACACGGTCTCTACAGCGTCTAACGTCGAAAGAGTTTCGTGGGTCATCATATGTAACCGGACGAGAAATTCCAGAGCGCGGGGTTTGGGGCTCTTGGGCTTTGTTCGACCGATTAATTGTTTTTTTGTTATTATTATTCTTATATTTGAAGTATATTTTAAAAGCGTAATCCAGCACGAGGTAATGGGTGAACGGAATATTTTTAAAACACGCCCCATTCATGTACGTAGGCACACACTTAAGTGAGATGCACGCGGGAATGAGGGTTTAAATAGATTGATTGTGCTTAACATTTCGGGTGCGATCATACCAGCAATAATGCACCGGATCCCATCAGAACTCCGAAGTTAAGCTTGCTTGGGCGAGAGTAGTACTAAGATGGGTGATCTCTTGGGAAGGCCTCGTGTTGCACCCCTTTTTTCATTTTCTTTCTTTTTGTTCTCTGAATTTCCGCTCTGTGACTCGAGTGACTGTGCTTGTGAATCTATTCTCATGCCCTACACACGGTCTCTACAGCGTCTAACGTCGAAAGAGTTTCGTGGGTCATATGTAACCGGACGAGAAATTCCAGAGCGCGGGGTTTGGGGCTCTTGGGCTTTGTTCGACCGATTAATTGTTTTTTTGTTATTATTATTCTTATATTTGAAGTATATTTTAAAAGCGTAATCCAGCACGAGGTAATGGGTGAACGGAATATTTTTAAAACACGCCCCATTCATGTACGTAGGCACACACTTAAGTGAGATGCACGCGGGAATGAGGGTTTAAATAGATTGATTGTGCTTAACATTTCGGGTGCGATCATACCAGCAATAATGCACCGAATCCCATCAGAACTCCGAAGTTAAGCTTGCTTGGGCGAGAGTAGTACTAAGATGGGTGACCTCTTGGGAAGGCCTCGTGTTGCACCCCTTTTTTCATTTTCTTTCTTTTTGTTCTCTGAATTTCCGCTCTGTGACTCGAGTGACTGTGCTTGTGAATCTATTCTCATGCCCTACACACGGTCTCAACAGCGTCTAACGTCGAAAGAGTTTCGTGGGTCATATGTAACCGGACGAGAAATTCCAGAGCGCGGGGTTTGGGGCTCTTGGGCTTTGTTCGACCGATTAATTGTTTTTTTGTTATTATTATTCTTATATTTGAAGTATATTTTAAAAGCGTAATCCAGCACGAGGTAATGGGTGAACGGAATATTATTAAAACACGCCCCATTCATGTACGTAGGCACACACTTAAGTGAGATGCACGCGGGAATGAGGGTTTAAATAGATTGATTGTGCTTAACATTTCGGGTGTGATCATACCAGCAATAATGCACCGGATCCCATCAGAACTCCGAAGTTAAGCTTGCTTGGGCGAGAGTAGTACTAAGATGGGTGACCTCTTGGGAAGGCCTCGTGTTGCACCCCTTTTTTCATTTTCTTTCTTTTTGTTCTCTGAATTTCCGCTCTGTGACTCGAGTGACTGTGCTTGTGAATCTATTCTCATGCTCTACACACGGTCTCTACAGCGTCTAACGTCGAAAGAGTTTCGTGGGTCATATGTAACCGGACGAGAAATTCCAGAGCGCGGGGTTTGGGGCTCTTGGGCTTTGTTCGACCGATTAATTGTTTTTTTGTTATTATTATTCTTATATTTGAAGTATATTTTAAAAGCGTAATCCAGCACGAGGTAATGGGTGAACGGAATATTTTTAAAACACGCCCCATTCATGTACGTAGGCACACACTTAAGTGAGATGCACGCGGGAATGAGGGTTTAAATAGATTGATTGTGCTTAACATTTCGGATGCGATCATACCAGCAATAATGCACCGGATCCCATCAGAACTCCGAAGTTAAGCTTGCTTGGGCGAGAGTAGTACTAAGATGGGTGACCTCTTGGGAAGGCCTCGTGTTGCACCCCTTTTTTCATTTTCTTTCTTTTTGTTCTCTGAATTTCCGCTCTGTGACTCGAGTGACTGTGCTTGTGAATCTATTCTCATGCCCTACACACGGTCTCAACAGCGTCTAACGTCGAAAGAGTTTCGTGGGTCATATGTAACCGGACGAGAAATTCCAGAGCGCGGGGTTTGGGGCTCTTGGGCTTTGTTCGACCGATTAATTGTTTTTCTGTTATTATTATTCTTATATTTGAAGTATATTTTAAAAGCGTAATCCAGCACGAGGTAATGGGTGAACGGAATATTTTTAAAACACGCCCCATTTATGTACGTAGGCACACACTTGAGTGAGATGCACGCGGGAATGAGGGTTTAAATAGATTGATTGTACTTAACATTTCGGGTGCGATCATACCAGCAATAATGCACCGGATCCCATCAGAACTCCGAAGTTAAGCTTGCTTGGCCGAGAGTAGTACTAAGATGGGTGACCTCTTGGGAAGGCCTCGTGTTGCACCCCTTTTTTCATTTTCTTTCTTTTTGTTCTCTGAATTTCCGCTCTGTGACTCGAGTGACTGTGCTTGTGAATCTATTCTCATGCTCTACACACGGTCTCTACAGCGTCTAACGTCGAAAGAGTTTCGTGGGTCATATGTAACCGGACGAGAAATTCCAGAGCGCGGGGTTTGGGGCTCTTGGGCTTTGTTCGACCGATTAATTGTTTTTTTGTTATTATTATTCTTATATTTGAAGTATATTTTAAAAGCGTAATCCAGCACGAGGTAATGGGTGAACGGAATATTTTTAAAACACGCCCCATTCATGTACGTAGGCACACACTTAAGTGAGATGCACGCGGGAATGAGGGTTTAAATAGATTGATTGTGCTTAACATTTCGGATGCGATCATACCAGCAATAATGCACCGGATCCCATCAGAACTCCGAAGTGAAGCTTGCTTGGGCGAGAGTAGTACTAAGATGGGTGACCTCTTGGGAAGGCCTCGTTTTGCACCCCTTTTTTCATTTTCTTTCTTTTTGTTCTCTGAATTTCCGCTCTGTGACTCGAGTGACTGTGCTTGTGAATCTATTCTCATGCTCTACACACGGTCTCTACAGCGTCTAACGTCGAAAGAGTTTCGTGGGTCATATGTAACCGGACGAGAAATTCCAGAGCGCGGGGTTTGGGGCTCTTGGGCTTTGTTCGACCGATTAATTGTTTTTTTGTTATTATTATTCTTATATTTGAAGTATATTTTAAAAGCGTAATCCAGCACGAGGTAATGGGTGAACGGAATATTTTTAAAACACTCCCCATTCATGTACGTAGGCACACACTTAAGTGAGATGCACGCGGGAATGAGGGTTTAAATAGATTGATTGTGCTTAACATTTCGGGTGCGATCATACCAGCAATAATGCACCGGATCCCATCAGAACTCCGAAGTTAAGCTTGCTTGGGCGAGAGTAGTACTAAGATGGGTGACCTCTTGGGAAGGCCTCGTGTTGCACCCCTTTTTTCATTTTCTTTATTTTTGTTCTCTGAATTTCCGCTCTGTGACTCGAGTGACTGTGCTTGTGAATCTATTCTCATGCCCTACACACGGTCTCAACAGCGTCTAACGTCGAAAGAGTTTCGTGGGTCATATGTAACCGGACGAGAAATTCCAGAGCGCGGGGTTTGGGGCTCTTGGGCTTTGTTCGACCGATTAATTGTTTTTTTGTTATTATTATTCTTATATTTGAAGTATATTTTAAAAGCGTAATCCAGCACGAGGTAATGGGTGAACGGAATATTTTTAAAACACGCCCCATTCATGTACGTAGGCACACACTTAAGTGAGATGCACGCGGGAATGAGGGTTTAAATAGATTGATTGTGCTTAACATTTCGGATGCGATCATACCAGCAATAATGCACCGGATCCCATCAGAACTCCGAAGTGAAGCTTGCTTGGGCGAGAGTAGTACTAAGATGGGTGACCTCTTGGGAAGGCCTCGTTTTGCACCCCTTTTTTCATTTTCTTTCTTTTTGTTCTCTGAATTTCCGCTCTGTGACTCGAGTGACTGTGCTTGTGAATCTATTCTCATGCTCTACACACGGTCTCTACAGCGTCTAACGTCGAAAGAGTTTCGTGGGTCATATGTAACCGGACGAGAAATTCCAGAGCGCGGGGTTTGGGGCTCTTGGGCTTTGTTCGACCGATTAATTGTTTTTTTGTTATTATTATTCTTATATTTGAAGTATATTTTAAAAGCGTAATCCAGCACGAGGTAATGGGTGAACGGAATATTTTTAAAACACTCCCCATTCATGTACGTAGGCACACACTTAAGTGAGATGCACGCGGGAATGAGGGTTTAAATAGATTGATTGTGCTTAACATTTCGGGTGCGATCATACCAGCAATAATGCACCGGATCCCATCAGAACTCCGAAGTTAAGCTTGCTTGGGCGAGAGTAGTACTAAGATGGGTGACCTCTTGGGAAGGCCTCGTGTTGCACCCCTTTTTTCATTTTCTTTCTTTTTGTTCTCTGAATTTCCGCTCTGTGACTCGAGTGACTGTGCTTGTGAATCTATTCTCATGCCCTACACACGGTCTCAACAGCGTCTAACGTCGAAAGAGTTTCGTGGGTCATATGTAACCGGACGAGAAATTCCAGAGCGCGGGGTTTGGGGCTCTTGGGCTTTGTTCGACCGATTAATTGTTTTTTTGTTATTATTATTCTTATATTTGAAGTATATTTTAAAAGCGTAATCCAGAACGAGGTAATGGGTGAACGGAATATTTTTAAAACACGCCCCATTCATGTACGTAGGCACACACTTAAGTGAGATGCACGCGGGAATGAGGGTTTAAATAGATTGATTGTGCTTAACATTTCGGGTGTGATCATACCAGCAATAATGCACCGGATCCCATCAGAACTCCGAAGTTAAGCTTGCTTGGGCGAGAGTAGTACTAAGATGGGTGACCTCTTGGGAAGGCCTCGTGTTGCACCCCTTTTTTCATTTTCTTTCTTTTTGTTCTCTGAATTTCCGCTCTGTGACTCGAGTGACTGTGCTTGTGAATCTATTCTCATGCTCTACACACGGTCTCTACAGCGTCTAACGTCGAAAGAGTTTCGTGGGTCATATGTAACCGGACGAGAAATTCCAGAGCGCGGGGTTTGGGGCTCTTGGGCTTTGTTCGACCGATTAATTGTTTTTTTGTTATTATTATTCTTATATTTGAAGTATATTTTAAAAGCGTAATCCAGCACGAGGTAATGGGTGAACGGAATATTTTTAAAACACGCCCCATTCATGTACGTAGGCACACACTTAAGTGAGATGCACGCGGGAATGAGGGTTTAAATAGATTGATTGTGCTTAACATTTCGGGTGCGATCATACCAGCAATAATGCACCGGATCCCATCAGAACTCCGAAGTTAAGCTTGCTTGGGCGAGAGTAGTACTAAGATGGGTGACCTCTTGGGAAGGCCTCGTGTTGCACCCCTTTTTTCATTTTCTTTCTTTTTGTTCTCTGAATTTCCGCTCTGTGACTCGAGTGACTGTGCTTGTGAATCTATTCTCATGCTCTACACACGGTCTCTACAGCGTCTAACGTCGAAAGAGTTTCGTGGGTCATCATATGTAACCGGACGAGAAATTCCAGAGCGCGGGGTTTGGGGCTCTTGGGCTTTGTTCGACCGATTAATTGTTTTTTTGTTATTATTATTCTTATATTTGAAGTATATTTTAAAAGCGTAATCCAGCACGAGGTAATGGGTGAACGGAATATTTTTAAAACACGCCCCATTCATGTACGTAGGCACACACTTAAGTGAGATGCACGCGGGAATGAGGGTTTAAATAGATTGATTGTGCTTAACATTTCGGGTGCGATCATACCAGCAATAATGCACCGGATCCCATCAGAACTCCGAAGTTAAGCTTGCTTGGGCGAGAGTAGTACTAAGATGGGTGACCTCTTGGGAAGGCCTCGTGTTGCACCCCTTTTTTCATTTTCTTTCTTTTTGTTCTCTGAATTTCCGCTCTGTGACTCGAGTGACTGTGCTTGTGAATCTATTCTCATGCCCTACACACGGTCTCTACAGCGTCTAACGTCGAAAGAGTTTCGTGGGTCATATGTAACCGGACGAGAAATTCCAGAGCGCGGGGTTTGGGGCTCTTGGGCTTTGTTCGACCGATTAATTGTTTTTTTGTTATTATTATTCTTATATTTGAAGTATATTTTAAAAGCGTAATCCAGCACGAGGTAATGGGTGAACGGAATATTTTTAAAACACGCCCCATTCATGTACGTAGGCACACACTTAAGTGAGATGCACGCGGGAATGAGGGTTTAAATAGATTGATTGTGCTTAACATTTCGGGTGCGATCATACCAGCAATAATGCACCGAATCCCATCAGAACTCCGAAGTTAAGCTTGCTTGGGCGAGAGTAGTACTAAGATGGGTGACCTCTTGGGAAGGCCTCGTGTTGCACCCCTTTTTTCATTTTCTTTCTTTTTGTTCTCTGAATTTCCGCTCTGTGACTCGAGTGACTGTGCTTGTGAATCTATTCTCATGCCCTACACACGGTCTCAACAGCGTCTAACGTCGAAAGAGTTTCGTGGGTCATATGTAACCGGACGAGAAATTCCAGAGCGCGGGGTTTGGGGCTCTTGGGCTTTGTTCGACCGATTAATTGTTTTTTTGTTATTATTATTCTTATATTTGAAGTATATTTTAAAAGCGTAATCCAGCACGAGGTAATGGGTGAACGGAATATTATTAAAACACGCCCCATTCATGTACGTAGGCACACACTTAAGTGAGATGCACGCGGGAATGAGGGTTTAAATAGATTGATTGTGCTTAACATTTCGGGTGTGATCATACCAGCAATAATGCACCGGATCCCATCAGAACTCCGAAGTTAAGCTTGCTTGGGCGAGAGTAGTACTAAGATGGGTGACCTCTTGGGAAGGCCTCGTGTTGCACCCCTTTTTTCATTTTCTTTCTTTTTGTTCTCTGAATTTCCGCTCTGTGACTCGAGTGACTGTGCTTGTGAATCTATTCTCATGCTCTACACACGGTCTCTACAGCGTCTAACGTCGAAAGAGTTTCGTGGGTCATATGTAACCGGACGAGAAATTCCAGAGCGCGGGGTTTGGGGCTCTTGGGCTTTGTTCGACCGATTAATTGTTTTTTTGTTATTATTATTCTTATATTTGAAGTATATTTTAAAAGCGTAATCCAGCACGAGGTAATGGGTGAACGGAATATTTTTAAAACACGCCCCATTCATGTACGTAGGCACACACTTAAGTGAGATGCACGCGGGAATGAGGGTTTAAATAGATTGATTGTGCTTAACATTTCGGATGCGATCATACCAGCAATAATGCACCGGATCCCATCAGAACTCCGAAGTTAAGCTTGCTTGGGCGAGAGTAGTACTAAGATGGGTGACCTCTTGGGAAGGCCTCGTGTTGCACCCCTTTTTTCATTTTCTTTCTTTTTGTTCTCTGAATTTCCGCTCTGTGACTCGAGTGACTGTGCTTGTGAATCTATTCTCATGCCCTACACACGGTCTCAACAGCGTCTAACGTCGAAAGAGTTTCGTGGGTCATATGTAACCGGACGAGAAATTCCAGAGCGCGGGGTTTGGGGCTCTTGGGCTTTGTTCGACCGATTAATTGTTTTTCTGTTATTATTATTCTTATATTTGAAGTATATTTTAAAAGCGTAATCCAGCACGAGGTAATGGGTGAACGGAATATTTTTAAAACACGCCCCATTTATGTACGTAGGCACACACTTGAGTGAGATGCACGCGGGAATGAGGGTTTAAATAGATTGATTGTACTTAACATTTCGGGTGCGATCATACCAGCAATAATGCACCGGATCCCATCAGAACTCCGAAGTTAAGCTTGCTTGGCCGAGAGTAGTACTAAGATGGGTGACCTCTTGGGAAGGCCTCGTGTTGCACCCCTTTTTTCATTTTCTTTCTTTTTGTTCTCTGAATTTCCGCTCTGTGACTCGAGTGACTGTGCTTGTGAATCTATTCTCATGCTCTACACACGGTCTCTACAGCGTCTAACGTCGAAAGAGTTTCGTGGGTCATATGTAACCGGACGAGAAATTCCAGAGCGCGGGGTTTGGGGCTCTTGGGCTTTGTTCGACCGATTAATTGTTTTTTTGTTATTATTATTCTTATATTTGAAGTATATTTTAAAAGCGTAATCCAGCACGAGGTAATGGGTGAACGGAATATTTTTAAAACACGCCCCATTCATGTACGTAGGCACACACTTAAGTGAGATGCACGCGGGAATGAGGGTTTAAATAGATTGATTGTGCTTAACATTTCGGATGCGATCATACCAGCAATAATGCACCGGATCCCATCAGAACTCCGAAGTGAAGCTTGCTTGGGCGAGAGTAGTACTAAGATGGGTGACCTCTTGGGAAGGCCTCGTTTTGCACCCCTTTTTTCATTTTCTTTCTTTTTGTTCTCTGAATTTCCGCTCTGTGACTCGAGTGACTGTGCTTGTGAATCTATTCTCATGCTCTACACACGGTCTCTACAGCGTCTAACGTCGAAAGAGTTTCGTGGGTCATATGTAACCGGACGAGAAATTCCAGAGCGCGGGGTTTGGGGCTCTTGGGCTTTGTTCGACCGATTAATTGTTTTTTTGTTATTATTATTCTTATATTTGAAGTATATTTTAAAAGCGTAATCCAGCACGAGGTAATGGGTGAACGGAATATTTTTAAAACACGCCCCATTCATGTAAGTAGGCACACACTTAAGTGAGATGCACGCGGGAATGAGGGTTTAAATAGATTGATTGTGCTTAACATTTCGGGTGCGATCATACCAGCAATAATGCACCGGATCCCATCAGAACTCCGAAGTTAAGTTTGCTTGGGCGAGAGTAGTACTAAGATGGGTTACCTCTTGGGAAGGCCTCGTGTTGCACCCCTTTTTTCATTTTCTTTCTTTTTGTTCTCTGAATTTCCGCTCTGTGACTCGAGTGACTGTGCTTGTGAATCTATTCTCATGCTCTACACACGGTCTCTTCAGCGTCTAACGTCGAAAGAGTTTCGTGGGTCATATGTAACCGGACGAGAAATTCCAGAGCGCGGGGTTTGGGGCTCTTGGGCTTTGTTCGACCGATTAATTGTTTTTTTGTTATTATTATTCTTATATTTGAAGTATATTTTAAAAGCGTAATCCAGCACGAGGTAATGGGTGAACGGAATATTTTTAAAACACGCCCCATTCATGTACGTAGGCACACACTTAAGTGAGATGCACGCGGGAATGAGGGTTTAAATAGATTGATTGTGCTTAACATTTCGGGTGCGATCATACCAGCAATAATGCACCGGATCCCATCAGAACTCCGAAGTTAAGCTTGCTTGGGCGAGAGTAGTACTAAGATGGGTGACCTCTTGGGAAGGCCTCGTGTTGCACCCCTTTTTTCATTTTCTTTCTTTTTGTTCTCTGAATTTCCGCTCTGTGACTCGAGTGACTGTGCTTGTGAATCTATTCTCATGCTCTACACACGGTCTCTTCAGCGTCTAACGTCGAAAGAGTTTCGTGGGTCATATGTAACCGGACGAGAAATTCCAGAGCGCGGGGTTTGGGGCTCTTGGGCTTTGTTCGACCGATTAATTGTTTTTTTGTTATTATTATTCTTATATTTGAAGTATATTTTAAAAGCGTAATCCAGCACGAGGTAATGGGTGAACGGAATATTTTTAAAACACGCCCCATTCATGTACGTAGGCACACACTTAAGTGAGATGCACGCGGGAATGAGGGTTTAAATAGATTGATTGTGCTTAACATTTCGGGTGCGATCATACCAGCAATAATGCACCGGATCCCATCAGAACTCCGAAGTTAAGCTTGCTTGGGCGAGAGTAGTACTAAGATGGGTGACCTCTTGGGAAGGCCTCGTGTTGCACCCTTTTTTTCATTTTCTTTCTTTTTGTTCTCTGAATTTCCGCTCTGTGACTCGAGTGACTGTGCTTGTGAATCTATTCTCATGCTCTACACACGGTCTCTACAGCGTCTAACGTCGAAAGAGTTTCGTGGGTCATATGTAACCGGACGAGAAATTCCAGAGCGCGGGGTTTGGGGCTCTTGGGCTTTGTTCGACCGATTAATTGTTTTTTTGTTATTATTATTCTTATATTTGAAGTATATTTTAAAAGCGTAATCCAGCACGAGGTAATGGGTGAACGGAATATTTTTAAAACACGCCCCATTCATGTACGTAGGCACACACTTAAGTGAGATGCACGCGGGAATGAGGGTTTAAATAGATTGATTGTGCTTAACATTTCGGGTGCGATCATACCAGCAATAATGCACCGGATCCCATCAGAACTCCGAAGTTAAGCTTGCTTGGGCGAGAGTAGTACTAAGATGGGTGACCTCTTGGGAAGGCCTCGTGTTGCACCCCTTTTTTCATTTTCTTTCTTTTTGTTCTCTGAATTTCCGCTCTGTGACTCGAGTGACTGTGCTTGTGAATCTATTCTCATGCTCTACACACGGTCTCTACAGCGTCTAACGTCGAAAGAGTTTCGTGGGTCATATGTAACCGGACGAGAAATTCCAGAGCGCGGGGTTTGGGGCTCTTGGGCTTTGTTCGACCGATTAATTGTTTTTTTATTATTATTATTCTTATATTTGAAGTATATTTTAAAAGCGTAATCCAGCACGAGGTAATGGGTGAACGGAATATTTTTAAAACACGCCCCATTCATGTACGTAGGCACACACTTAAGTGAGATGCACGCGGGAATGAGGGTTTAAATAGATTGATTGTGCTTAACATTTCGGGTGCGATCATACCAGCAATAATGCACCGGATCCCATCAGAACTCCGAAGTTAAGCTTGCTTGGGCGAGAGTAGTACTAAGATGGGTGACCTCTTGGGAAGGCCTCGTGTTGCACCCCTTTTTTCATTTTCTTTCTTTTTGTTCTCTGAATTTCCGCTCTGTGACTCGAGTGACTGTGCTTGTGAATCTATTCTCATGCTCTACACACGGTCTCTACAGCGTCTAACGTCGAAAGAGTTTCGTGGGTCATATGTAACCGGACGAGAAATTCCAGAGCGCGGGGTTTGGGGCTCTTGGGCTTTGTTCGACCGATTAATTGTTTTTTTGTTATTATTATTCTTATATTTGAAGTATATTTTAAAAGCGTAATCCAGCACGAGGTAATGGGTGAACGGAATATTTTTAAAACACGCCCCATTCATGTACGTAGGCACACACTTAAGTGAGATGCACGCGGGAATGAGGGTTTAAATAGATTGATTGTGCTTAACATTTCGGGTGCGATCATACCAGCAATAATGCACCGGATCCCATCAGAACTCCGAAGTTAAGCTTGCTTGGGCGAGAGTAGTACTAAGATGGGTGACCACTTGGGAAGGCCTCGTGTTGCAACCCTTTTTTCATTTTCTTTCTTTTTGTTCTCTGAATTTCCGCTCTGTGACTCGAGTGACTGTGCTTGTGAATCTATTCTCATGCTCTACACACGGTCTCTACAGCGTCTAACGTCGAAAGAGTTTCGTGGGTCATATGTAACCGGACGAGAAATTCCAGAGCGCGGGGTTTGGGGCTCTTGGGCTTTGTTCGACCGATTAATTGTTTTTTTGTTATTATTATTCTTATATTTGAAGTATATTTTAAAAGCGTAATCCAGCACGAGGTAATGGGTGAACGGAATATTTTTAAAACACGCCCCATTCATGTACGTAGGCACACACTTAAGTGAGATGCACGCGGGAATGAGGGTTTAAATAGATTGATTGTGGTTAACATTTCGGGTGCGATCATACCAGCAATAATGCACCGGATCCCATCAGAACTCCGAAGTTAAGCTTGCTTGGGCGAGAGTAGTACTAAGATGGGTGACCTCTTGGGAAGGCCTCGTGTTGCACCCCTTTTTTCATTTTCTTTCTTTTTGTTCTCTGAATTTCCGCTCTGTGACTCGAGTGACTGTGCTTGTGAATCTATTCTCATGCTCTACACACGGTCTCTACAGCGTCTAACGTCGAAAGAGTTTCGTGGGTCATATGTAACCGGACGAGAAATTCCAGAGCGCGGGGTTTGGGGCTCTTGGGCTTTGTTCGACCGATTAATTGTTTTTTTGTTATTATTATTCTTATATTTGAAGTATATTTTAAAAGCGTAATCCAGCACGAGGTAATGGGTGAACGGAATATTTTTAAAACACGCCCCATTCATGTACGTAGGCACACACTTAAGTGAGATGCACGCGGGAATGAGGGTTTAAATAGATTGATTGTGCTTAACATTTCGGGTGCGATCATACCAGCAATAATGCACCGGATCCCATCAGAACTCCGAAGTTAAGCTTGCTTGGGCGAGAGTAGTACTAAGATGGGTGACCTCTTGGGAAGGCCTCGTGTTGCACCCCTTTTTTCATTTTCTTTCTTTTTGTTCTCTGAATTTCCGCTCTGTGACTCGAGTGACTGTGCTTGTGAATCTATTCTCATGCTCTACACACGGTCTCTACAGCGTCTAACGTCGAAAGAGTTTCGTGGGTCATATGTAACCGGACGAGAAATTCCAGAGCGCGGGGTTTGGGGCTCTTGGGCTTTGTTCGACCGATTAATTGTTTTTTTGTTATTATTATTCTTATATTTGAAGTATATTTTAAAAGCGTAATCCAGCACGAGGTAATGGGTGAACGGAATATTTTTAAAACACGCCCCATTCATGTACGTAGGCACACACTTAAGTGAGATGCACGCGGGAATGAGGGTTTAAATAGATTGATTGTGCTTAACATTTCGGGTGCGATCATACCAGCAATAATGCACCGGATCCCGTCAGAACTCCGAAGTTAAGCTTGCTTCGGCGAGAGTAGTACTAAGATGGGTGACCTCTTGGGAAGGCCTCGTGTTGCAACCCTTTTTTCATTTTCTTTCTTTTTGTTCTCTGAATTTCCGCTCTGTGACTCGAGTGACTGTGCTTGTGAATCTATTCTCATGCTCTACACACGGTCTCTACAGCGTCTAACGTCGAAAGAGTTTCGTGGGTCATATGTAACCGGACGAGAAATTCCAGAGCGCGGGGTTTGGGGCTCTTGGGCTTTGTTCGACCGATTAATTGTTTTTTTGTTATTATTATTCTTATATTTGAAGTATATTTTAAAAGCGTAATCCAGCACGAGGTAATGGGTGAACGGAATATTTTTAAAACACGCCCCATTCATGTACGTAGGCACACACTTAAGTGAGATGCACGCGGGAATGAGGGTTTAAATAGATTGATTGTGCTTAACATTTCGGGTGCGATCATACCAGCAATAATGCACCGGATCCCATCAGAACTCCGAAGTTAAGCTTGCTTGGGCGAGAGTAGTACTAAGATGGGTGACCTCTTGGGAAGGCCTCGTGTTGCACCCCTTTTTTCATTTTCTTTCTTTTTGTTCTCTGAATTTCCGCTCTGTGACTCGAGTGACTGTGCTTGTGAATCTATTCTCATGCTCTACACACGGTCTCTACAGCGTCTAACGTCGAAAGAGTTTCGTGGGTCATATGTAACCGGACGAGAAATTCCAGAGCGCGGGGTTTGGGGCTCTTGGGCTTTGTTCGACCGATTAATTGTTTTTTTGTTATTATTATTCTTATATTTGAAGTATATTTTAAAAGCGTAATCCAGCACGAGGTAATGGGTGAACGGAATATTTTTAAAACACGCCCCATTCATGTACGTAGGCACACACTTAAGTGAGATGCACGCGGGAATGAGGGTTTAAATAGATTGATTGTGGTTAACATTTCGGGTGCGATCATACCAGCAATAATGCACCGGATCCCATCAGAACTCCGAAGTTAAGCTTGCTTGGGCGAGAGTAGTACTAAGATGGGTGACCTCTTGGGAAGGCCTCGTGTTGCACCCCTTTTTTCATTTTCTTTCTTTTTGTTCTCTGAATTTCCGCTCTGTGACTCGAGTGACTGTGCTTGTGAATCTATTCTCATGCTCTACACACGGTCTCTACAGCGTCTAACGTCGAAAGAGTTTCGTGGGTCATATGTAACCGGACGAGAAATTCCAGAGCGCGGGGTTTGGGGCTCTTGGGCTTTGTTCGACCGATTAATTGTTTTTTTGTTATTATTATTCTTATATTTGAAGTATATTTTAAAAGCGTAATCCAGCACGAGGTAATGGGTGAACGGAATATTTTTAAAACACGCCCCATTCATGTACGTAGGCACACACTTAAGTGAGATGCACGCGGGAATGAGGGTTTAAATAGATTGATTGTGCTTAACATTTCGGGTGCGATCATACCAACAATAATGCACCGGATCCCATCAGAACTCCGAAGTTAAGCTTGCTTGGGCGAGAGTAGTACTAAGATGGGTGACCTCTTGGGAATGCCTCGTGTTGCACCCCTTTTTTCATTTTCTTTCTTTTTGTTCTCTGAATTTCCGCTCTGTGACTCGAGTGACTGTGCTTGTGAATCTATTCTCATGCTCTACACACGGTCTCTACAGCGTCTAACGTCGAAAGAGTTTCGTGGGTCATATGTAACCGGACGAGAAATTCCAGAGCGCGGGGTTTGGGGCTCTTGGGCTTTGTTCGACCGATTAATTGTTTTTTTGTTATTATTATTCTTATATTTGAAGTATATTTTAAAAGCGTAATCCAGCACGAGGTAATGGGTGAACGGAATATTTTTAAAACACGCCCCATTCATGTACGTAGGCACACACTTAAGTGAGATGCACGCGGGAATGAGGGTTTAAATAGATTGATTGTGCTTAACATTTCGGGTGCGATCATACCAGCAATAATGCACCGGATCCCATCAGAACTCCGAAGTTAAGCTTGCTTGGGCGAGAGTAGTACTAAGATGGGTGACCTCTTGGGAAGGCCTCGTGTTGCAACCCTTTTTTCATTTTCTTTCTTTTTGTTCTCTGAATTTCCGCTCTGTGACTCGAGTGACTGTGCTTGTGAATCTATTCTCATGCTCTACACACGGTCTCTACAGCGTCTAACGTCGAAAGAGTTTCGTGGGTCATATGTAACCGGACGAGAAATTCCAGAGCGCGGGGTTTGGGGCTCTTGGGCTTTGTTCGACCGATTAATTGTTTTTTTGTTATTATTATTCTTATATTTGAAGTATATTTTAAAAGCGTAATCCAGCACGAGGTAATGGGTGAACGGAATATTTTTAAAACACGCCCCATTCATGTACGTAGGCACACACTTAAGTGAGATGCACGCGGGAATGAGGGTTTAAATAGATTGATTGTGCTTAACATTTCGGGTGCGATCATACCAGCAATAATGCACCGGATCCCATCAGAACTCCGAAGTTAAGCTTGCTTGGGCGAGAGTAGTACTAAGATGGGTGACCTCTTGGGAAGGCCTCGTGTTGCACCCCTTTTTTCATTTTCTTTCTTTTTGTTCTCTGAATTTCCGCTCTGTGACTCGAGTGACTGTGCTTGTGAATCTATTCTCATGCTCTACACACGGTCTCTACAGCGTCTAACGTCGAAAGAGTTTCGTGGGTCATATGTAACCGGACGAGAAATTCCAGAGCGCGGGGTTTGGGGCTCTTGGGCTTTGTTCGACCGATTAATTGTTTTTTTGTTATTATTATTCTTATATTTGAAGTATATTTTAAAAGCGTAATCCAGCACGAGGTAATGGGTGAACGGAATATTTTTAAAACACGCCCCATTCATGTACGTAGGCACACACTTAAGTGAGATGCACGCGGGAATGAGGGTTTAAATAAATTGATTGTGCTTAACATTTCGGGTGCGATCATACCAGCAATAATGCACCGGATCCCATCAGAACTCCGAAGTTAAGCTTGCTTGGGCGAGAGTAGTACTAAGATGGGTGACCTCTTGGGAAGGCCTCGTGTTGCACCCCTTTTTTCATTTTCTTTCTTTTTGTTCTCTGAATTTCCGCTCTGTGACTCGAGTGACTGTGCTTGTGAATCTATTCTCATGCTCTACACACGGTCTCTTCAGCGTCTAACGTCGAAAGAGTTTCGTGGGTCATATGTAACCGGACGAGAAATTCCAGAGCGCGGGGTTTGGGGCTCTTGGGCTTTGTTCGACCGATTAATTGTTTTTTTGTTATTATTATTCTTATATTTGAAGTATATTTTAAAAGCGTAATCCAGCACGAGGTAATGGGTGAACGGAATATTTTTAAAACACGCCCCATTCATGTACGTAGGCACACACTTAAGTGAGATGCACGCGGGAATGAGGGTTTAAATAGATTGATTGTGCTTAACATTTCGGGTGCGATCATACCAGCAATAATGCACCGGATCCCATCAGAACTCCGAAGTTAAGCTTGCTTGGGCGAGAGTAGTACTAAGATGGGTGACCTCTTGGGAAGGCCTCGTGTTGCAACCCTTTTTCATTTTCTTTCTTTTTGTTCTCTGAATTTCCGCTCTGTGACTCGAGTGACTGTGCTTGTGAATCTATTCTCATGCTCTACACACGGTCTCTACAGCGTCTAACGTCGAAAGAGTTTCGTGGGTCATATGTAACCGGACGAGAAATTCCAGAGCGCGGGGTTTGGGGCTCTTGGGCTTTGTTCGACCGATTAATTGTTTTTTTGTTATTATTATTCTTATATTTGAAGTATATTTTAAAAGCGTAATCCAGCACGAGGTAATGGGTGAACGGAATATTTTTAAAACACGCCCCATTCATGTACGTAGGCACACACTTAAGTGAGATGCACGCGGGAATGAGGGTTTAAATAGATTGATTGTGGTTAACATTTCGGGTGCGATCATACCAGCAATAATGCACCGGATCCCATCAGAACTCCGAAGTTAAGCTTGCTTGGGCGAGAGTAGTACTAAGATGGGTGACCTCTTGGGAAGGCCTCGTGTTGCACCCCTTTTTTCATTTTCTTTCTTTTTGTTCTCTGAATTTCCGCTCTGTGACTCGAGTGACTGTACTTGTGAATCTATTCTCATGCTCTACACACGGTCTCTACAGCGTCTAACGTCGAAAGAGTTTCGTGGGTCATATGTAACCGGACGAGAAATTCCAGAGCGCGGGGTTTGGGGCTCTTGGGCTTTGTTCGACCGATTAATTGTTTTTTTGTTATTATTATTCTTATATTTGAAGTATATTTTAAAAGCGTAATCCAGCACGAGGTAATGGGTGAACGGAATATTTTTAAAACACGCCCCATTCATGTACGTAGGCACACACTTAAGTGAGATGCACGCGGGAATGAGGGTTTAAATAGATTGATTGTGCTTAACATTTCGGGTGCGATCATACCAGCAATAATGCACCGGATCTCATCAGAACTCCGAAGTTAAGCTTGCTTTGGCGAGAGTAGTACTAAGATGGGTGACCTCTTGGGAAGGCCTCGTGTTGTACCCCTTTTTTCATTTTCTTTCTTTTTGTTCTCTGAATTTCCGCTCTGTGACTCGAGTGACTGTGCTTGTGAATCTATTCTCATGCTCTACACACGGTCTCTACAGCGTCTAACGTCGAAAGAGTTTCGTGGGTCATATGTAACCGGACGAGAAATTCCAGAGCGCGGGGTTTGGGGCTCTTGGGCTTTGTTCGACCGATTAATTGTTTTTTTGTTATTATTATTCTTATATTTGAAGTATATTTTAAAAGCGTAATCCAGCACGAGGTAATGGGTGAACGGAATATTTTTAAAACACGCCCCATTCATGTACGTAGGCACACACTTAAGTGAGATGCACGCGGGAATGAGGGTTTAAATAAATTGATTGTGCTTAACATTTCGGGTGCGATCATACCAGCAATAATGCACCGGATCCCATCAGAACTCCGAAGTTAAGCTTGCTTGGGCGAGAGTAGTACTAAGATGGGTGACCTCTTGGGAAGGCCTCGTGTTGCACCCCTTTTTTCATTTTCTTTCTTTTTGTTCTCTGAATTTCCGCTCTGTGACTCGAGTGACTGTGCTTGTGAATCTATTCTCATGCTCTACACACGGTCTCTTCAGCGTCTAACGTCGAAAGAGTTTCGTGGGTCATATGTAACCGGACGAGAAATTCCAGAGCGCGGGGTTTGGGGCTCTTGGGCTTTGTTCGACCGATTAATTGTTTTTTTGTTATTATTATTCTTATATTTGAAGTATATTTTAAAAGCGTAATCCAGCACGAGGTAATGGGTGAACGGAATATTTTTAAAACACGCCCCATTCATGTACGTAGGCACACACTTAAGTGAGATGCACGCGGGAATGAGGGTTTAAATAGATTGATTGTGCTTAACATTTCGGGTGCGATCATACCAGCAATAATGCACCGGATCCCATCAGAACTCCGAAGTTAAGCTTGCTTGGGCGAGAGTAGTACTAAGATGGGTGACCTCTTGGGAAGGCCTCGTGTTGCACCCCTTTTTTCATTTTCTTTCTTTTTGTTCTCTGAATTTCCGCTCTGTGACTCGAGTGACTGTGCTTGTGAATCTATTCTCATGCTCTACACACGGTCTCTACAGCGTCTAACGTCGAAAGAGTTTCGTGGGTCATATGTAACCGGACGAGAAATTCCAGAGCGCGGGGTTTGGGGCTCTTGGGCTTTGTTCGACCGATTAATTGTTTTTTTGTTATTATTATTCTTATATTTGAAGTATATTTTAAAAGCGTAATCCAGCACGAGGTAATGGGTGAACGGAATATTTTTAAAACACGCCCCATTCATGTACGTAGGCACATACTTAAGTGAGATGCACGCGGGAATGAGGGTTTAAATAGATTGATTGTGCTTAACATTTCGGGTGCGATCATACCAGCAATAATGCACCGGATCCCATCAGAACTCCGAAGTTAAGCTTGCTTGGGCGAGAGTAGTACTAAGATGGGTGACCTCTTGGGAAGGCCTCGTGTTGCACCCCTTTTTTCATTTTCTTTCTTTTTGTTCTCTGAATTTCCGCTCTGTGACTCGAGTGACTGTGCTTGTGAATCTATTCTCATGCTCTACACACGGTCTCTTCAGCGTCTAACGTCGAAAGAGTTTCGTGGGTCATATGTAACCGGACGAGAAATTCCAGAGCGCGGGGTTTGGGGCTCTTGGGCTTTGTTCGACCGATTAATTGTTTTTTTGTTATTATTATTCTTATATTTGAAGTATATTTTAAAAGCGTAATCCAGCACGAGGTAATGGGTGAACGGAATATTTTTAAAACACGCCCCATTCATGTACGTAGGCACACACTTAAGTGAGATGCACGCGGGAATGAGGGTTTAAATAGATTGATTGTGCTTAACATTTCGGGTGCGATCATACCAGCAATAATGTGGATCCCATCAGAACTCCGAAGTTAAGCTTGCTTGGGCGAGAGTAGTACTAAGATGGGTGACCTCTTGGGAAGGCCTCGTGTTGCACCCCTTTTTTCATTTTCTTTCTTTTTGTTCTCTGAATTTCCGCTCTGTGACTCGAGTGACTGTGCTTGTGAATCTATTCTCATGCTCTACACACGGTCTCTACAGCGTCTAACGTCGAAAGAGTTTCGTGGGTCATATGTAACCGGACGAGAAATTCCAGAGCGCGGGGTTTGGGGCTCTTGGGCTTTGTTCGACCGATTAATTGTTTTTTTGTTATTATTATTCTTATATTTGAAGTATATTTTAAAAGCGTAATCCAGCACGAGGTAATGGGTGAACGGAATATTTTTAAAACACGCCCCATTCATGTACGTAGGCACACACTTAAGTGAGATGCACGCGGGAATGAGGGTTTAAATAGATTGATTGTGCTTAACATTTCGGGTGCGATCATACCAGCAATAATGCACCGGATCCCATCAGAACTCCGAAGTTAAGCTTGCTTTGGCGAGAGTAGTACTAAGATGGGTGACCTCTTGGGAAGGCCTCGTGTTGCACCCCTTTTTTCATTTTCTTTCTTTTTGTTCTCTGAATTTCCGCTCTGTGACTCGAGTGACTGTGCTTGTGAATCTATTCTCATGCTCTACACACGGTCTCTACAGCGTCTAACGTCGAAAGAGTTTCGTGGGTCATATGTAACCGGACGAGAAATTCCAGAGCGCGGGGTTTGGGGCTCTTGGGCTTTGTTCGACCGATTAATTGTTTTTTTGTTATTATTATTCTTATATTTGAAGTATATTTTAAAAGCGTAATCCAGCACGAGGTAATGGGTGAACGGAATATTTTTAAAACACGCCCCATTCATGTACGTAGGCACACACTTAAGTGAGATGCACGCGGGAATGAGGGTTTAAATAAATTGATTGTGCTTAACATTTCGGGTGCGATCATACCAGCAATAATGCACCGGATCCCATCAGAACTCCGAAGTTAAGCTTGCTTGGGCGAGAGTAGTACTAAGATGGGTGACCTCTTGGGAAGGCCTCGTGTTGCACCCCTTTTTTCATTTTCTTTCTTTTTGTTCTCTGAATTTCCGCTCTGTGACTCGAGTGACTGTGCTTGTGAATCTATTCTCATGCTCTACACACGGTCTCTTCAGCGTCTAACGTCGAAAGAGTTTCGTGGGTCATATGTAACCGGACGAGAAATTCCAGAGCGCGGGGTTTGGGGCTCTTGGGCTTTGTTCGACCGATTAATTGTTTTTTTGTTATTATTATTCTTATATTTGAAGTATATTTTAAAAGCGTAATCCAGCACGAGGTAATGGGTGAACGGAATATTTTTAAAACACGCCCCATTCATGTACGTAGGCACACACTTAAGTGAGATGCACGCGGGAATGAGGGTTTAAATAGATTGATTGTGCTTAACATTTCGGGTGCGATCATACCAGCAATAATGCACCGGATCCCATCAGAACTCCGAAGTTAAGCTTGCTTGGGCGAGAGTAGTACTAAGATGGGTGACCTCTTGGGAAGGCCTCGTGTTGCACCCCTTTTTTCATTTTCTTTCTTTTTGTTCTCTGAATTTCCGCTCTGTGACTCGAGTGACTGTGCTTGTGAATCTATTCTCATGCTCTACACACGGTCTCTACAGCGTCTAACGTCGAAAGAGTTTCGTGGGTCATATGTAACCGGACGAGAAATTCCAGAGCGCGGGGTTTGGGGCTCTTGGGCTTTGTTCGACCGATTAATTGTTTTTTTGTTATTATTATTCTTATATTTGAAGTATATTTTAAAAGCGTAATCCAGCACGAGGTAATGGGTGAACGGAATATTTTTAAAACACGCCCCATTCATGTACGTAGGCACATACTTAAGTGAGATGCACGCGGGAATGAGGGTTTAAATAGATTGATTGTGCTTAACATTTCGGGTGCGATCATACCAGCAATAATGCACCGGATCCCATCAGAACTCCGAAGTTAAGCTTGCTTGGGCGAGAGTAGTACTAAGATGGGTGACCTCTTGGGAAGGCCTCGTGTTGCACCCCTTTTTTCATTTTCTTTCTTTTTGTTCTCTGAATTTCCGCTCTGTGACTCGAGTGACTGTGCTTGTGAATCTATTCTCATGCTCTACACACGGTCTCTTCAGCGTCTAACGTCGAAAGAGTTTCGTGGGTCATATGTAACCGGACGAGAAATTCCAGAGCGCGGGGTTTGGGGCTCTTGGGCTTTGTTCGACCGATTAATTGTTTTTTTGTTATTATTATTCTTATATTTGAAGTATATTTTAAAAGCGTAATCCAGCACGAGGTAATGGGTGAACGGAATATTTTTAAAACACGCCCCATTCATGTACGTAGGCACACACTTAAGTGAGATGCACGCGGGAATGAGGGTTTAAATAGATTGATTGTGCTTAACATTTCGGGTGCGATCATACCAGCAATAATGTGGATCCCATCAGAACTCCGAAGTTAAGCTTGCTTGGGCGAGAGTAGTACTAAGATGGGTGACCTCTTGGGAAGGCCTCGTGTTGCACCCCTTTTTTCATTTTCTTTCTTTTTGTTCTCTGAATTTCCGCTCTGTGACTCGAGTGACTGTGCTTGTGAATCTATTCTCATGCTCTACACACGGTCTCTACAGCGTCTAACGTCGAAAGAGTTTCGTGGGTCATATGTAACCGGACGAGAAATTCCAGAGCGCGGGGTTTGGGGCTCTTGGGCTTTGTTCGACCGATTAATTGTTTTTTTGTTATTATTATTCTTATATTTGAAGTATATTTTAAAAGCGTAATCCAGCACGAGGTAATGGGTGAACGGAATATTTTTAAAACACGCCCCATTCATGTACGTAGGCACACACTTAAGTGAGATGCACGCGGGAATGAGGGTTTAAATAGATTGATTGTGCTTAACATTTCGGGTGCGATCATACCAGCAATAATGCACCGGATCCCATCAGAACTCCGAAGTTAAGCTTGCTTTGGCGAGAGTAGTACTAAGATGGGTGACCTCTTGGGAAGGCCTCGTGTTGCACCCCTTTTTTCATTTTCTTTCTTTTTGTTCTCTGAATTTCCGCTCTGTGACTCGAGTGACTGTGCTTGTGAATCTATTCTCATGCTCTACACACGGTCTCTACAGCGTCTAACGTCGAAAGAGTTTCGTGGGTCATATGTAACCGGACGAGAAATTCCAGAGCGCGGGGTTTGGGGCTCTTGGGCTTTGTTCGACCGATTAATTGTTTTTTTGTTATTATTATTCTTATATTTGAAGTATATTTTAAAAGCGTAATCCAGCACGAGGTAATGGGTGAACGGAATATTTTTAAAACACGCCCCATTCATGTACGTAGGCACACACTTAAGTGAGATGCACGCGGGAATGAGGGTTTAAATAAATTGATTGTGCTTAACATTTCGGGTGCGATCATACCAGCAATAATGCACCGGATCCCATCAGAACTCCGAAGTTAAGCTTGCTTGGGCGAGAGTAGTACTAAGATGGGTGACCTCTTGGGAAGGCCTCGTGTTGCACCCCTTTTTTCATTTTCTTTCTTTTTGTTCTCTGAATTTCCGCTCTGTGACTCGAGTGACTGTGCTTGTGAATCTATTCTCATGCTCTACACACGGTCTCTTCAGCGTCTAACGTCGAAAGAGTTTCGTGGGTCATATGTAACCGGACGAGAAATTCCAGAGCGCGGGGTTTGGGGCTCTTGGGCTTTGTTCGACCGATTAATTGTTTTTTTGTTATTATTATTCTTATATTTGAAGTATATTTTAAAAGCGTAATCCAGCACGAGGTAATGGGTGAACGGAATATTTTTAAAACACGCCCCATTCATGTACGTAGGCACACACTTAAGTGAGATGCACGCGGGAATGAGGGTTTAAATAGATTGATTGTGCTTAACATTTCGGGTGCGATCATACCAGCAATAATGCACCGGATCCCATCAGAACTCCGAAGTTAAGCTTGCTTGGGCGAGAGTAGTACTAAGATGGGTGACCTCTTGGGAAGGCCTCGTGTTGCACCCCTTTTTTCATTTTCTTTCTTTTTGTTCTCTGAATTTCCGCTCTGTGACTCGAGTGACTGTGCTTGTGAATCTATTCTCATGCTCTACACACGGTCTCTACAGCGTCTAACGTCGAAAGAGTTTCGTGGGTCATATGTAACCGGACGAGAAATTCCAGAGCGCGGGGTTTGGGGCTCTTGGGCTTTGTTCGACCGATTAATTGTTTTTTTGTTATTATTATTCTTATATTTGAAGTATATTTTAAAAGCGTAATCCAGCACGAGGTAATGGGTGAACGGAATATTTTTAAAACACGCCCCATTCATGTACGTAGGCACATACTTAAGTGAGATGCACGCGGGAATGAGGGTTTAAATAGATTGAATGTGCTTAACATTTCGGGTGCGATCATACCAGCAATAATGCACCGGATCCCATCAGAACTCCGAAGTTAAGCTTGCTTGGGCGAGAGTAGTACTAAGATGGGTGACCTCTTGGGAAGGCCTCGTGTTGCACCCCTTTTTTCATTTTCTTTCTTTTTGTTCTCTGAATTTCCGCTCTGTGACTCGAGTGACTGTGCTTGTGAATCTATTCTCATGCTCTACACACGGTCTCTTCAGCGTCTAACGTCGAAAGAGTTTCGTGGGTCATATGTAACCGGACGAGAAATTCCAGAGCGCGGGGTTTGGGGCTCTTGGGCTTTGTTCGACCGATTAATTGTTTTTTTGTTATTATTATTCTTATATTTGAAGTATATTTTAAAAGCGTAATCCAGCACGAGGTAATGGGTGAACGGAATATTTTTAAAACACGCCCCATTCATGTACGTAGGCACACACTTAAGTGAGATGCACGCGGGAATGAGGGTTTAAATAGATTGATTGTGCTTAACATTTCGGGTGCGATCATACCAGCAATAATGTGGATCCCATCAGAACTCCGAAGTTAAGCTTGCTTGGGCGAGAGTAGTACTAAGATGGGTGACCTCTTGGGAAGGCCTCGTGTTGCACCCCTTTTTTCATTTTCTTTCTTTTTGTTCTCTGAATTTCCGCTCTGTGACTCGAGTGACTGTGCTTGTGAATCTATTCTCATGCTCTACACACGGTCTCTACAGCGTCTAACGTCGAAAGAGTTTCGTGGGTCATATGTAACCGGACGAGAAATTCCAGAGCGCGGGGTTTGGGGCTCTTGGGCTTTGTTCGACCGATTAATTGTTTTTTTGTTATTATTATTCTTATATTTGAAGTATATTTTAAAAGCGTAATCCAGCACGAGGTAATGGGTGAACGGAATATTTTTAAAACACGCCCCATTCATGTACGTAGGCACACACTTAAGTGAGATGCACGCGGGAATGAGGGTTTAAATAGATTGATTGTGCTTAACATTTCGGGTGCGATCATACCAGCAATAATGCACCGGATCCCATCAGAACTCCGAAGTTAAGCTTGCTTGGGCGAGAGTAGTACTAAGATGGGTGACCTCTTGGGAAGGCCTCGTGTTGCACCCCTTTTTTCATTTTCTTTCTTTTTGTTCTCTGAATTTCCGCTCTGTGACTCGAGTGACTGTGCTTGTGAATCTATTCTCATGCTCTACACACGGTCTCTACAGCGTCTAACGTCGAAAGAGTTTCGTGGGTCATATGTAACCGGACGAGAAATTCCAGAGCGCGGGGTTTGGGGCTCTTGGGCTTTGTTCGACCGATTAATTGTTTTTTTGTTATTATTATTCTTATATTTGAAGTATATTTTAAAAGCGTAATCCAGCACGAGGTAATGGGTGAACGGAATATTTTTAAAACACGCCCCATTCATGTACGTAGGCACACACTTAAGTGAGATGCACGCGGGAATGAGGGTTTAAATAGATTGATTGTGCTTAACATTTCGGGTGCGATCATACCAGCAATAATGCACCGGATCCCATCAGAACTCCGAAGTTAAGCTTGCTTGGGCGAGAGTAGTACTAAGATGGGTGACCTCTTGGGAAGGCCTCGTGTTGCACCCCTTTTTTCATTTTCTTTCTTTTTGTTCTCTGAATTTCCGCTCTGTGACTCGAGTGACTGTGCTTGTGAATCTATTCTCATGCTCTACACACGGTCTCTACAGCGTCTAACGTCGAAAGAGTTTCGTGGGTCATATGTAACGGGACGAGAAATTCCAGAGCGCGGGGTTTGGGGCTCTTGGGCTTTGTTCGACCGATTAATTGTTTTTTTGTTATTATTATTCTTATATTTGAAGTATATTTTAAAAGCGTAATCCAGCACGAGGTAATGGGTGAACGGAATATTTTTAAAACACGCCCCATTCATGTACGTAGGCACACACTTAAGTGAGATGCACGCGGGAATGAGGGTTTAAATAGATTGATTGTGCTTAACATTTCGGGTGCGATCATACCAGCAATAATGCACTGGATCCCATCAGAACTCCGAAGTTAAGCTTGCTTGGGCGAGAGTAGTACTAAGATGGGTGACCTCTTGGGAAGGCCTCGTGTTGCACCCCTTTTTTCATTTTCTTTCTTTTTGTTCTCTGAATTTCCGCTCTGTGACTCGAGTGACTGTGCTTGTGAATCTATTCTCATGCTCTACACACGGTCTCTACAGCGTCTAATGTCGAAAGAGTTTCGTGGGTCATATGTAACCGGACGAGAAATTCCAGAGTGCGGGGTTTGGGGCTCTTGGGCTTTGTTCGACCGATTAATTGTTTGTTTGTTATTATTATTCTTATATTTGAAGTATATTTTAAAAGCGTAATCCAGCACGAGGTAATGGGTGAACGGAATATTTTTAAAACACGCCCCATTCATGTACGTAGGCACACACTTAAGTGAGATGCACGCGGGAATGAGGGTTTAAATAGATTGATTGTGCTTAACATTTCGGGTGCGATCATACCAGCAATAATGCACCGGATCCCATCAGAACTCCGAAGTTAAGCTTGCTTGGGCGAGAGTAGTACTAAGATGGGTGACCTCTTGGGAAGGCCTCGTGTTGCACCCCTTTTTTCATTTTCTTTCTTTTTGTTCTCTGAATTTCCGCTCTGTGACTCGAGTGACTGTGCTTGTGAATCTATTCTCATGCTCTACACACGGTCTCTTCAGCGTCTAACGTCGAAAGAGTTTCGTGGGTCATATGTAACCGGACGAGAAATTCCAGAGCGCGGGGTTTGGGGCTCTTGGGCTTTGTTCGACCGATTAATTGTTTTTTTGTTATTATTATTCTTATATTTGAAGTATATTTTAAAAGCGTAATCCAGCACGAGGTAATGGGTGAACGGAATATTTTTAAAACACGCCCCATTCATGTACGTAGGCACACACTTAAGTGAGATGCACGCGGGAATGAGGGTTTAAATAGATTGATTGTGCTTAACATTTCGGGTGCGATCATACCAGCAATAATGCACCGGATCTCATCAGAACTCCGAAGTTAAGCTTGCTTGGGCGAGAGTAGTACTAAGATGGGTGACCTCTTGGGAAGGCCTCGTGTTGCACCCCTTTTTTCATTTTCTTTCTTTTTGTTCTCTGAATTTCCGCTCTGTGACTCGAGTGACTGTGCTTGTGAATCTATTCTCATGCTCTACACACGGTCTCTACAGCGTCTAACGTCGAAAGAGTTTCGTGGGTCATATGTAACCGGACGAGAAATTCCAGAGCGCGGGGTTTGGGGCTCTTGGGCTTTGTTCGACCGATTAATTGTTTTTTTGTTATTATTATTCTTATATTTGAAGTATATTTTAAAAGCGTAATCCAGCACGAGGTAATGGGTGAACGGAATATTTTTAAAACACGCCCCATTCATGTACGTAGGCACACACTTAAGTGAGATGCACGCGGGAATGAGGGTTTAAATAGATTGATTGTGCTTAACATTTCGGGTGCGATCATACCAGCAATAATGCACCGGATCCCATCAGAACTCCGAAGTTAAGCTTGCTTGGGCGAGAGTAGTACTAAGATGGGTGACCTCTTGGGAAGGCCTCGTGTTGCACCCCTTTTTTCATTTTCTTTCTTTTTGTTCTCTGAATTTCCGCTCTGTGACTCGAGTGACTGTGCTTGTGAATCTATTCTCATGCTCTACACACGGTCTCTACAGCGTCTAACGTCGAAAGAGTTTCGTGGGTCATCATATGTAACCGGACGAGAAATTCCAGAGCGCGGGGTTTGGGGCTCTTGGGCTTTGTTCGACCGATTAATTGTTTTTTTGTTATTATTATTCTTATATTTGAAGTATATTTTAACAGCGTAATCCAGCACGAGGTAATGGGTGAACGGAATATTTTTAAAACACGCCCCATTCATGTACGTAGGCACACACTTATGTGAGATGCACGCGGGAATGAGGGTTTAAATAGATTGATTGTGCTTAACATTTCGGGTGCGATCATACCAGCAATAATGCACCGGATCCCATCAGAACTCCGAAGTTAAGCTTGCTTGGGCGAGAGTAGTACTAAGATGGGTGACCTCTTGGGAAGGCCTCGTGTTGCACCCCTTTTTTCATTTTCTTTCTTTTTGTTCTCTGAATTTCCGCTCTGTGACTCGAGTGACTGTGCTTGTGAATCTATTCTCATGCTCTACACACGGTCTCTACAGCGTCTAACGTCGAAAGAGTTTCGTGGGTCATATGTAACCGGACGAGAAATTCCAGAGCGCGGGGTTTGGGGCTCTTGGGCTTTGTTCGACCGATTAATTGTTTTTTTGTTATTATTATTCTTATATTTGAAGTATATTTTAAAAGCGTAATCCAGCACGAGGTAATGGGTGAACGGAATATTTTTAAAACACGCCCCATTCATGTACGTAGGCACACACTTAAGTGAGATGCACGCGGGAATGAGGGTTTAAATAGATTGATTGTGGTTAACATTTCGGGTGCGATCATACCAGCAATAATGCACCGGATCCCATCAGAACTCCGAAGTTAAGCTTGCTTGGGCGAGAGTAGTACTAAGATGGGTGACCTCTTGGGAAGGCCTCGTGTTGCACCCCTTTTTTCATTTTCTTTCTTTTTGTTCTCTGAATTTCCGCTCTGTGACTCGAGTGACTGTGCTTGTGAATCTATTCTCATGCTCTACACACAGTCTCTACAGCGTCTAACGTCGAAAGAGTTTCGTGGGTCATATGTAACCGGACGAGAAATTCCAGAGCGCGGGGTTTGGGGCTCTTGGGCTTTGTTCGACCGATTAATTGTTTTTTTGTTATTATTATTCTTATATTTGAAGTATATTTTAAAAGCGTAATCCAGCACGAGGTAATGGGTGAACGGAATATTTTTAAAACACGCCCCATTCATGTACGTAGGCACACACTTAAGTGAGATGCACGCGGGAATGAGGGTTTAAATAGATTGATTGTGCTTAACATTTCGGGTGCGATCATACCAGCAATAATGCACCGGATCCCATCAGAACTCCGAAGTTAAGCTTGCTTAGGCGAGAGTAGTACTAAGATGGGTGACCTCTTGGGAAGGCCTCGTGTTGCACCCCTTTTTTCATTTTCTTTCTTTTTGTTCTCTGAATTTCCGCTCTGTGACTCGAGTGACTGTGCTTGTGAATCTATTCTCATGCTCTACACACGGTCTCTACAGCGTCTAACGTCGAAAGAGTTTCGTGGGTCATCATATGTAACCGGACGAGAAATTCCAGAGCGCGGGGTTTGGGGCTCTTGGGCTTTGTTCGACCGATTAATTGTTTTTTTGTTATTATTATTCTTATATTTGAAGTATATTTTAAAAGCGTAATCCAGCACGAGGTAATGGGTGAACGGAATATTTTTAAAACACGCCCCATTCATGTACGTAGGCACACACTTAAGTGAGATGCACGCGGGAATGAGGGTTTAAATAGATTGATTGTGCTTAACATTTCGGGTGCGATCATACCAGCAATAATGCACCGGATCCCATCAGAACTCCGAAGTGAAGCTTGCTTGGGCGAGAGTAGTACTAAGATGGGTGACCTCTTGGGAAGGCCTCGTGTTGCACCCCTTTTTTCATTTTCTTTCTTTTTGTTCTCTGAATTTCCGCTCTGTGACTCGAGTGACTGTGCTTGTGAATCTATTCTCATGCTCTACACACGGTCTCTACAGCGTCTAACGTCGAAAGAGTTTCGTGGGTCATATGTAACCGGACGAGAAATTCCAGAGCGCGGGGTTTGGGGCTCTTGGGCTTTGTTCGACCGATTAATTGTTTTTTTGTTATTATTATTCTTATATTTGAAGTATATTTTAAAAGCGTAATCCAGCACGAGGTAATGGGTGAACGGAATATTTTTAAAACACGCCCCATTCATGTACGTAGGCACACACATAAGTGAGATGCACGCGGGAATGAGGGTTTAAATAGATTGATTGTGCTTAACATTTCGGGTGCGATCATACCAGCAATAATGCACCGGATCCCATCAGAACTCTGAAGTTAAGCTTGCTTGGGCGAGAGTAGTACTAAGATGGGTGACCTCTTGGGAAGGCCTCGTGTTGCACCCCTTTTTTCATTTTCTTTCTTTTTGTTCTCTGAATTTCCGCTCTGTGACTCGTGTGACTGTGCTTGTGAATCTATTCTCATGCTCTACACACGGTCTCTACAGCGTCTAACGTCGAAAGAGTTTCGTGGGTCATATGTAACCGGACGAGAAATTCCAGAGCGCGGGGTTTGGGGCTCTTGGGCTTTGTTCGACCGATTAATTGTTTGTTTGTTATTATTATTCTTATATTTGAAGTATATTTTAAAAGCGTAATCCAGCACGAGGTAATGGGTGAACGGAATATTTTTAAAACACGCCCCATTCATGTACGTAGGCACACACTTAAGTGAGATGCACGCGGGAATGAGGGTTTAAATAGATTGATTGTGCTTAACATTTTGGGTGTGATCATACCAGCAATAATGCACCGGATCCCATCAGAACTCCGAAGTTAAGCTTGCTTGGGCGAGAGTAGTACAAAGATGGGTGACCTCTTGGGAAGGCCTCGTGTTGCACCCCTTTTTTCATTTTCTTTCTTTTTGTTCTCTGAATTTCCGCTCTGTGACTCGAGTGACTGTGCTTGTGAATCTATTCTCATGCTCTACACACGGTCTCTACAGCGTCTAACGTCGAAAGAGTTTCGTGGGTCATATGTAACCGGACGAGAAATTCCAGAGCGCGGGGTTTGGGGCTCTTGGGCTTTGTTCGACTGATTAATTGTTTTTTTGTTATTATTATTCTTATATTTGAAGTATATTTTAAAAGCGTAATCCAGCACGAGGTAATGGGTGAACGGAATATTTTCAAAACACGCCCCATTCATGTACGTAGGCACACACTTAAGTGAGATGCACGCGGGAATGAGGGTTTAAATAGATTGATTGTGCTTAACATTTCGGGTGCGATCATACCAGCAATAATGCACCGGATCCCATCAGAACTCCGAAGTGAAGCTTGCTTGGGCGAGAGTAGTACTAAGATGGGTGACCTCTTGGGAAGGCCTCGTGTTGCACCCCTTTTTTCATTTTCTTTCTTTTTGTTCTCTGAATTTCCGCTCTGTGACTCGTGTGACTGTGCTTGTGAATCTATTCTCATGCTCTACACACGGTCTCTACAGCGTCTAACGTCGAAAGAGTTTCGTGGGTCATATGTAACCGGACGAGAAATTCCAGAGCGCGGGGTTTGGGGCTCTTGGGCTTTGTTCGACCGATTAATTGTTTTTTTGTTATTATTATTCTTATGTTTGAAGTTTATTTTAAAAGCGTAATCCAGCACGAGGTAATGGGTGAACGGAATATTTTTAAAACACGCCCCATTCATGTTCGTAGGCACACACTTAAGTGAGATGCACGCGGGAATGAGGGTTTAAATAGATTGATTGTGCTTAACATTTCGGGTGCGATCATACCAGCAATAATGCACCGGATCCCATCAGAACTCCGAAGTTAAGCTTGCTTGGGCGAGAGTAGTACTAAGATGGGTGACCTCTTGGGAAGGCCTCGTGTTGCACCCCTTTTTTCATTTTCTTTCTTTTTGTTCTCTGAATTTCCGCTCTGTGACTCGAGTGACTGTGCTTGTGAATCTATTCTCATGCTCTACACACGGTCTCTACAGCGTCTAACGTCGAAAGAGTTTCGTGGGTCATCATATGTAACCGGACGAGAAATTCCAGAGCGCGGGGTTTGGGGCTCTTGGGCTTTGTTCGACCGATTAATTGTTTTTTTGTTATTATTATTCTTATATTTGAAGTATATTTTAAAAGCGTAATCCAGCACGAGGTAATGGGTGAACGGAATATTTTTAAAACACGCCCCATTCATGTACGTAGGCACACACTTAAGTGAGATGCACGCGGGAATGAGGGTTTAAATAGATTGATTGTGCTTAACATTTCGGGTGCGATCATACCAGCAATAATGCACCGGATCCCATCAGAACTCCGAAGTTAAGCTTGCTTGGGCGAGATTAGTACTAAGATGGGTGACCTCTTGGGAAGGCCTCGTGTTGCACCCCTTTTTTCATTTTCTTTCTTTTTGTTCTCTGAATTTCCGCTCTGTGACTCGAGTGACTGTGCTTGTGAATCTATTCTCATGCTCTACACACGGTCTCTACAGCGTCTAACGTCGAAAGAGTTTCGTGGGTCATCATATGTAACCGGACGAGAAATTCCAGAGCGCGGGGTTTGGGGCTCTTGGGCTTTGTTCGACCGATTAATTGTTTTTTTGTTATTATTATTCTTATATTTGAAGTATATTTTAAAAGCGTAATCCAGCACGAGGTAATGGGTGAACAGAATATTTTTAAAACACGCCCCATTCATGTACGTAGGCACACACTTAAGTGAGATGCACGCGGGAATGAGGGTTTAAATAGATTGATTGTGCTTAACATTTCGGGTGCGATCATACCAGCAATAATGCACCGGATCCCATCAGAACTCCGAAGTGAAGCTTGCTTGGGCGAGAGTAGTACTAAGATGGGTGACCTCTTGGGAAGGCCTCGTGTTGCACCCCTTTTTTCATTTTCTTTCTTTTTGTTCTCTGAATTTCCGCTCTGTGACTCGAGTGACTGTGCTTGTGAATCTATTCTCATGCTCTACACACGGTCTCTACAGCGTCTAACGTCGAAAGAGTTTCGTGGGTCATATGTAACCGGACGAGAAATTCCAGAGCGCGGGGTTTGGGGCTCTTGGGCTTTGTTCGACCGATTAATTGTTTTTTTGTTATTATTATTCTTATATTTGAAGTATATTTTAAAAGCGTAATCCAGCACGAGGTAATGGGTGAACGGAATATTTTTAAAACACGCCCCATTCATGTACGTAGGCACACACTTAAGTGAGATGCACGCGGGAATGAGGGTTTAAATAGATTGATTGTGCTTAACATTTCGGGTGCGATCATACCAGCAATAATGCACCGGATCCCATCAGAACTCCGAAGTTAAGCTTGCTTGGGCGAGAGTAGTACTAAGATGGGTGACCTCTTGGGAAGGCCTCGTGTTGCACCCCTTTTTTCATTTTCTTTCTTTTTGTTCTCTGAATTTCCGCTCTGTGACTCGAGTGACTGTGCTTGTGAATCTATTCTCATGCTCTACACACGGTCTCTACAGCGTCTAACGTCGAAAGAGTTTCGTGGGTCATATGTAACCGGACGAGAAATTCCAGAGCGCGGGGTTTGGGGCTCTTGGGCTTTGTTCGACCGATTAATTGTTTTTTTGTTATTATTATTCTTATATTTGAAGTATATTTTAAAAGCGTAATCCAGCACGAGGTAATGGGTGAACGGAATATTTTTAAAACACGCCCCATTCATGTACGTAGGCACACACTTAAGTGAGATGCACGCGGGAATGAGGGTTTAAATAGATTGATTGTGTTTAACATTTCGGGTGCGATCATACCATCAATAATGCACCGGATCCCATCAGAACTCCGAAGTTAAGCTTGCTTGGGCGAGAGTAGTACTAAGATGGGTGACCTCTTGGGAAGGCCTCGTGTTGCACCCCTTTTTTCATTTTCTTTCTTTTTGTTCTCTGAATTTCCGCTCTGTGACTCGAGTGACTGTGCTTGTGAATCTATTCTCATGCTCTACACACGGTCTCTACAGCGTCTAACGTCGAAAGAGTTTCGTGGGTCATATGTAACCGGACGAGAAATTCCAGAGCGCGGGGTTTGGGGCTCTTGGGCTTTGTTCGACCGATTAATTGTTTTTTTGTTATTATTATTCTTATATTTGAAGTATATTTTAAAAGCGTAATCCAGCACGAGGTAATGGGTGAACGGAATATTTTTAAAACACGCCCCATTCATGTACGTAGGCACACACTTAAGTGAGATGCACGCGGGAATGAGGGTTTAAATAGATTGATTGTGCTTAACATTTCGGGTGCGATCATACCAGCAATAATGCACCGGATCCCATCAGAACTCCGAAGTTAAGCTTGCTTGGGCGAGAGTAGTACTAAGATGGGTGACCTCTTGGGAAGGCCTCGTGTTGCACCCCTTTTTTCATTTTCTTTCTTTTTGTTCTCTGAATTTCCGCTCTGTGACTCGAGTGACTGTGCTTGTGAATCTATTCTCATGCTCTACACACGGTCTCTACAGCGTCTAACGTCGAAAGAGTTTCGTGGGTCATCATATGTAACCGGACGAGAAATTCCAGAGCGCGGGGTTCGGGGCTCTTGGGCTTTGTTCGACCGATTAATTGTTTTTTTGTTATTATTATTCTTATATTTGAAGTATATTTTAAAAGCGTAATCCAGCACGAGGTAATGGGTGAACGGAATATTTTTAAAACACGCCCCATTCATGTACGTAGGCACACACTTAAGTGAGATGCACGCGGGAATGAGGGTTTAAATAGATTGATTGTGCTTAACATTTCGGGTGCGATCATACCAGCAATAATGCACCGGATCCCATCAGAACTCCGAAGTTAAGCTTGCTTGGGCGAGAGTAGTACTAAGATGGGTGACCTCTTGGGAAGGCCTCGTGTTGCACCCCTTTTTTCATTTTCTTTCTTTTTGTTCTCTGAATTTCCGCTCTGTGACTCGAGTGACTGTGCTTGTGAATCTATTCTCATGCTCTACACACGGTCTCTACAGCGTCTAACGTCGAAAGAGTTTCGTGGGTCATCATATGTAACCGGACGAGAAATTCCAGAGCGCGGGGTTCGGGGCTCTTGGGCTTTGTTCGACCGATTAATTGTTTTTTTGTTATTATTATTCTTATATTTGAAGTATATTTTAAAAGCGTAATCCAGCACGAGGTAATGGGTGAACGGAATATTTTTAAAACACGCCCCATTCATGTACGTAGGCACACACTTAAGTGAGATGCACGCGGGAATGAGGGTTTAAATAGATTGATTGTGCTTAACATTTCGGGTGCGATCATACCAGCAATAATGCACCGGATCCCATCAGAACTCCGAAGTTAAGCTTGCTTGGGCGAGAGTAGTACTAAGATGGGTGACCTCTTGGGAAGGCCTCGTGTTGCACCCCTTTTTTCATTTTCTTTCTTTTTGTTCTCTGAATTTCCGCTCTGTGACTCGAGTGACTGTGCTTGTGAATCTATTCTCATGCTCTACACACGGTCTCTACAACGTCTAACGTCGAAAGAGTTTCGTGGGTCATATGTAACCGGACGAGAAATTCCAGAGCGCGGGGTTTGGGGCTCTTGGGCTTTGTTCGACCGATTAATTGTTTGTTTGTTATTATTATTCTTATATTTGAAGTATATTTTAAAAGCGTAATCCAGCACGAGGTAATGGGTGAACGGAATATTTTTAAAACACGCCCCATTCATGTACGTAGGCACACACTTAAGTGAGATGCACGCGGGAATGAGGGTTTAAATAGATTGATTGTGCTTAACATTTCGGGTGCGATCATACCAGCAATAATGCACCGGATCCCATCAGAACTCCGAAGTTAAGCTTGCTTGGGCGAGAGTAGTACTAAGATGGGTGACCTCTTGGGAAGGCCTCGTGTTGCACCCCTTTTTTCATTTTCTTTCTTTTTGTTCTCTGAATTTCCGCTCTGTGACTCGTGTGACTGTGCTTGTGAATCTATTCTCATGCTCTACACACGGTCTCTACAGCGTCTAACGTCGAAAGAGTTTCGTGGGTCATATGTAACCGGACGAGAAATTCCAGAGCGCGGGGTTTGGGGCTCTTGGGCTTTGTTCGACCGATTAATTGTTTGTTTGTTATTATTATTCTTATATTTGAAGTATATTTTAAAAGCGTAATCCAGCACGAGGTAATGGGTGAACGGAATATTTTTAAAACACGCCCCATTCATGTACGTAGGCACACACTTAAGTGAGATGCACGCGGGAATGAGGGTTTAAATAGATTGATTGTGCTTAACATTTCGGGTGCGATCATACCAGCAATAATGCACCGGATCCCATCAGAACTCCGAAGTTAAGCTTGCTTGGGCGAGAGTAGTACTAAGATGGGTGACCTCTTGGGAAGGCCTCGTGTTGCACCCCTTTTTTCATTTTCTTTCTTTTTGTTCTCTGAATTTCCGCTCTGTGACTCGAGTGACTGTGCTTGTGAATCTATTCTCATGCTCTACACACGGTCTCTACAGCGTCTAACGTCGAAAGAGTTTCGTGGGTCATATGTAACCGGACGAGAAATTCCAGAGCGCGGGGTTTGGGGCTCTTGGGCTTTGTTCGACCGATTAATTGTTTTTTTGTTATTATTATTCTTATATTTGAAGTATATTTTAAAAGCGTAATCCAGCACGAGGTAATGGGTGAACGGAATATTTTTAAAACACGCCCCATTCATGTACGTAGGCACACACATAAGTGAGATGCACGCGGGAATGAGGGTTTAAATAGATTGATTGTGCTTAACATTTCGGGTGCGATCATACCAGCAATAATGCACCGGATCCCATCAGAACTCCGAAGTTAAGCTTGCTTGGGCGAGAGTAGTACTAAGATGGGTGACCTCTTGGGAAGGCCTCGTGTTGCACCCCTTTTTTCATTTTCTTTCTTTTTGTTCTCTGAATTTCCGCTCTGTGACTCGTGTGACTGTGCTTGTGAATCTATTCTCATGCTCTACACACGGTCTCTACAGCGTCTAACGTCGAAAGAGTTTCGTGGGTCATATGTAACCGGACGAGAAATTCCAGAGCGCGGGGTTTGGGGCTCTTGGGCTTTGTTCGACCGATTAATTGTTTGTTTGTTATTATTATTCTTATATTTGAAGTATATTTTAAAAGCGTAATCCAGCACGAGGTAATGGGTGAACGGAATATTTTTAAAACACGCCCCATTCATGTACGTAGGCACACACTTAAGTGAGATGCACGCGGGAATGAGGGTTTAAATAGATTGATTGTGCTTAACATTTCGGGTGCGATCATACCAGCAATAATGCACCGGATCCCATCAGAACTCCGAAGTTAAGCTTGCTTGGGCGAGAGTAGTACTAAGATGGGTGACCTCTTGGGAAGGCCACGTGTTGCACCCCTTTTTTCATTTTCTTTCTTTTTGTTCTCTGAATTTCCGCTCTGTGACTCGAGTGACTGTGCTTGTGAATCTATTCTCATGCTCTACACACGGTCTCTACAGCGTCTAACGTCGAAAGAGTTTCGTGGGTCATATGTAACCGGACGAGAAATTCCAGAGCGCGGGGTTTGGGGCTCTTGGGCTTTGTTCGACCGATTAATTGTTTGTTTGTTATTATTATTCTTATATTTGAAGTATATTTTAAAAGCGTAATCCAGCACGAGGTAATGGGTGAACGGAATATTTTTAAAACACGCCCCATTCATGTACGTAGGCACACACTTAAGTGAGATGCACGCGGGAATGAGGGTTTAAATAGATTGATTGTGCTTAACATTTCGGGTGCGATCATACCAGCAATAATGCACCGGATCCCATCAGAACTCCGAAGTTAAGCTTGCTTGGGCGAGAGTAGTACTAAGATGGGTGACCTCTTGGGAAGGCCTCGTGTTGCACCCCTTTTTTCATTTTCTTTCTTTTTGTTCTCTGAATTTCCGCTCTGTGACTCGAGTGACTGTGCTTGTGAATCTATTCTCATGCTCTACACACGGTCTCTACAGCGTCTAACGTCGAAAGAGTTTCGTGGGTCATATGTAACCGGACGAGAAATTCCAGAGCGCGGGGTTTGGGGCTCTTGGGCTTTGTTCGACCGATTAATTGTTTGTTTGTTATTATTATTCTTATATTTGAAGTATATTTTAAAAGCGTAATCCAGCACGAGGTAATGGGTGAACGGAATATTTTTAAAACACGCCCCATTCATGTACGTAGGCACACACTTAAGTGAGATGCACGCGGGAATGAGGGTTTAAATAGATTGATTGTGCTTAACATTTCGGGTGCGATCATACCAGCAATAATGCACCGGATCCCATCAGAACTCCGAAGTTAAGCTTGCTTGGGCGAGAGTAGTACTAAGATGGGTGACCTCTTGGGAAGGCCTCGTGTTGCACCCCTTTTTTCATTTTCTTTCTTTTTGTTCTCTGAATTTCCGCTCTGTGACTCGAGTGACTGTGCTTGTGTATCTATTCTCATGCTCTACACACGGTCTCTACAGCGTCTAACGTCGAAAGAGTTTCGTGGGTCATATGTAACCGGACGAGAAATTCCAGAGCGCGGGGTTTGGGGCTCTTGGGCTTTGTTCGACCGATTAATTGTTTGTTTGTTATTATTATTCTTATATTTGAAGTATATTTTAAAAGCGTAATCCAGCACGAGGTAATGGGTGAACGGAATATTTTTAAAACACGCCCCATTCATGTACGTAGGCACACACTTAAGTGAGATGCACGCGGGAATGAGGGTTTAAATAGATTGATTGTGCTTAACATTTCGGGTGCGATCATACCAGCAATAATGCACCGGATCCCATCAGAACACCGAAGTGAAGCTTGCTTGGGCGAGAGTAGTACTAAGATGGGTGACCTCTTGGGAAGGCCTCGTGTTGCACCCCTTTTTTCATTTTCTTTCTTTTTGTTCTCTGAATTTCCGCTCTGTGACTCGAGTGACTGTGCTTGTGAATCTATTCTCATGCTCTACACACGGTCTCTACAGCGTCTAACGTCGAAAGAGTTTCGTGGGTCATATGTAACCGGACGAGAAATTCCAGAGCGCGGGGTTTGGGGCTCTTGGGCTTTGTTCGACCGATTAATTGTTTGTTTGTTATTATTATTCTTATATTTGAAGTATATTTTAAAAGCGTAATCCAGCACGAGGTAATGGGTGAACGGAATATTTTTAAAACACGCCCCATTCATGTACGTAGGCACACACTTAAGTGAGATGCACGCGGGAATGAGGGTTTAAATAGATTGATTGTGCTTAACATTTCGGGTGCGATCATACCAGCAATAATGCACCGGATCCCATCAGAACTCCGAAGTGAAGCTTGCTTGGGCGAGAGTAGTACTAAGATGGGTGACCTCTTGGGAAGGCCTCGTGTTGCACCCTTTTTTTCATTTTCTTTCTTTTTGTTCTCTGAATTTCCGCTCTGTGACTCGAGTGACTGTGCTTGTGAATCTATTCTCATGCTCTACACACGGTCTCTACAGCGTCTAACGTCGAAAGAGTTTCGTGGGTCATATGTAACCGGACGAGAAATTCCAGAGCGCGGGGTTTGGGGCTCTTGGGCTTTGTTCGACCGATTAATTGTTTTTTTGTTATTATTATTCTTATATTTGAAGTATATTTTAAAAGCGTAATCCAGCACGAGGTAATGGGTGAACGGAATATTTTTAAAACACGCCCCATTCATGTACGTAGGCACACACTTAAGTGAGATGCACGCGGGAATGAGGGTTTAAATAGATTGATTGTGCTTAACATTTCGGGTGCGATCATACCAGCAATAATGCACCGGATCCCATCAGAACTCCGAAGTGAAGCTTGCTTGGGCGAGAGTAGTACTAAGATGGGTGACCTCTTGGGAAGGCCTCGTGTTGCACCCCTTTTTTCATTTTCTTTCTTTTTGTTCTCAGAATTTCCGCTCTGTGACTCGAGTGACTGTGCTTGTGAATCTATTCTCATGCTCTACACATGGTCTCTACAGCGTCTAACGTCGAAAGAGTTTCGTGGGTCATATGTAACCGGACGAGAAATTCCAGAGCGCGGGGTTTGGGGCTCTTGGGCTTTGTTCGACCGATTAATTGTTTTTTTGTTATTATTATTCTTATATTTGAAGTATATTTTAAAAGCGTAATCCAGCACGAGGTAATGGGTGAACGGAATATTTTTAAAACACGCCCCATTCATGTACGTAGGCACACACTTAAGTGAGATGCACGCGGGAATGAGGGTTTAAATAGATTGATTGTGCTTAACATTTCAGGTGCGATCATACCAGCAATAATGCACCGGATCCCATCAGAACTCCGAAGTGAAGCTTGCTTGGGCGAGAGTAGTACTAAGATGGGTGACCTCTTGGGAAGGCCTCGTGTTGCACCCCTTTTTTCATTTTCTTTCTTTTTGTTCTCTGAATTTCCGCTCTGTGACTCGAGTGGCTGTGCTTGTGAATCTATTCTCATGCTCTACACACGGTCTCTACAGCGTCTAACGTCGAAAGAGTTTCGTGGGTCATATGTAACCGGACGAGAAATTCCAGAGCGCGGGGTTTGGGGCTCTTGGGCTTTGTTCGACCGATTAATTGTTTTTTTGTTATTATTATTCTTATATTTGAAGTATATTTTAAAAGCGTAATCCAGCACGAGGTAATGGGTGAACGGAATATTTTTAAAACACGCCCCATTCATGTACGTAGGCACACACTTAAGTGAGATGCACGCGGGAATGAGGGTTTAAATAGATTGATTGTGCTTAACATTTTGGGTGCGATCATACCAGCAATAATGCACCGGATCCCATCAGAACTCCGAAGTGAAGCTTGCTTGGGCGAGAGTAGTACTAAGATGGGTGACCTCTTGGGAAGGCCTCGTGTTGCACCCCTTTTTTCATTTTCTTTCTTTTTGTTCTCTGAATTTCCGCTCTGTGACTCGAGTGACTGTGCTTGTGAATCTATTCTCATGCTCTACACACGGTCTCTACAGCGTCTAACGTCGAAAGAGTTTCGTGGGTCATATGTAACCGGACGAGAAATTCCAGAGCGCGGGGTTTGGGGCTCTTGGGCTTTGTTCGACCGATTAATTGTTTTTTTGTTATTATTATTCTTATATTTGAAGTATATTTTAAAAGCGTAATCCAGCACGAGGTAATGGGTGAACGGAATATTTTTAAAACACGCCCCATTCATGTACGTAGGCACACACTTAAGTGAGATGCACGCGGGAATGAGGGTTTAAATAGATTGATTGTGCTTAACATTTCGGGTGCGATCATACCAGCAATAATGCACCGGATCCCATCAGAACTCCGAAGTGAAGCTTGCTTGGGCGAGAGTAGTACTAAGATGGGTGACCTCTTGGGAAGGCCTCGTGTTGCACCCCTTTTTTCATTTTCTTTCTTTTTGTTCTCTGAATTTCCGCTCTGTGACTCGAGTGACTGTGCTTGTGAATCTATTCTCATGCTCTACACACGGTCTCTACAGCGTCTAACGTCGAAAGAGTTTCGTGGGTCATATGTAACCGGACGAGAAATTCCAGAGCGCGGGGTTTGGGGCTCTTGGGCTTTGTTCGACCGATTAATTGTTTTTTTGTTATTATTATTCTTATATTTGAAGTATATTTTAAAAGCGTAATCCAGCACGAGGTAATGGGTGAACGCAATATTTTTAAAACACGCCCCATTCATGTACGTAGGCACACACTTAAGTGAGATGCACGCGGGAATGAGGGTTTAAATAGATTGATTGTGCTTAACATTTCGGGTGCGATCATACCAGCAATAATGCACCGGATCCCATCAGAACTCCGAAGTTAAGCTTGCTTGGGCGAGAGTAGTACTAAGATGGGTGACCTCTTGGGAAGGCCTCGTGTTGCACCCCTTTTTTCATTTTCTTTCTTTTTGTTCTCTGAATTTCCGCTCTGTGACTCGAGTGACTGTGCTTGTGAATCTATTCTCATGCTCTACACACGGTCTCTACAGCGTCTAACGTCGAAAGAGTTTCGTGGGTCATATGTAACCGGACGAGAAATTCCAGAGCGCGGGGTTTGGGGCTCTTGGGCTTTGTTCGACCGATTAATTGTTTTTTTGTTATTATTATTCTTATATTTGAAGTATATTTTAAAAGCGTAATCCAGCACGAGGTAATGGGTGAACGGAATATTTTTAAAACACGCCCCATTCATGTACGTAGGCACACACTTAAGTGAGATGCACGCGGGAATGAGGGTTTAAATAGATTGATTGTGCTTAACATTTTGGGTGCGATCATACCAGCAATAATGCACCGGATCCCATCAGAACTCCGAAGTGAAGCTTGCTTGGGCGAGAGTAGTACTAAGATGGGTGACCTCTTGGGAAGGCCTCGTGTTGCACCCCTTTTTTCATTTTCTTTCTTTTTGTTCTCTGAATTTCCGCTCTGTGACTCGAGTGACTGTGCTTGTGAATCTATTCTCATGCTCTACACACGGTCTCTACAGCGTCTAACGTCGAAAGAGTTTCGTGGGTCATATGTAACCGGACGAGAAATTCCAGAGCGCGGGGTTTGGGGCTCTTGGGCTTTGTTCGACCGATTAATTGTTTTTTTGTTATTATTATTCTTATATTTGAAGTATATTTTAAAAGCGTAATCCAGCACGAGGTAATGGGTGAACGGAATATTTTTAAAACACGCCCCATTCATGTACGTAGGCACACACTTAAGTGAGATGCACGCGGGAATGAGGGTTTAAATAGATTGATTGTGCTTAACATTTCGGGTGCGATCATACCAGCAATAATGCACCGGATCCCATCAGAACTCCGAAGTGAAGCTTGCTTGGGCGAGAGTAGTACTAAGATGGGTGACCTCTTGGGAAGGCCTCGTGTTGCACCCCTTTTTTCATTTTCTTTCTTTTTGTTCTCTGAATTTCCGCTCTGTGACTCGAGTGACTGTGCTTGTGAATCTATTCTCATGCTCTACACACGGTCTCTACAGCGTCTAACGTCGAAAGAGTTTCGTGGGTCATATGTAACCGGACGAGAAATTCCAGAGCGCGGGGTTTGGGGCTCTTGGGCTTTGTTCGACCGATTAATTGTTTTTTTGTTATTATTATTCTTATATTTGAAGTATATTTTAAAAGCGTAATCCAGCACGAGGTAATGGGTGAACGGAATATTTTTAAAACACGCCCCATTCATGTACGTAGGCACACACTTAAGTGAGATGCACGCGGGAATGAGGGTTTAAATTGATTGATTGTGCTTAACATTTCGGGTGCGATCATACCAGCAATAATGCACCGGATCCCATCAGAACTCCGAAGTGAAGCTTGCTTGGGCGAGAGTAGTACTAAGATGGGTGACCTCTTGGGAAGGCCTCGTGTTGCACCCCTTTTTTCATTTTCTTTCTTTTTGTTCTCTGAATTTCCGCTCTGTGACTCGAGTGACTGTGCTTGTGAATCTATTCTCATGCTCTACACACGGTCTCTACAGCGTCTAACGTCGAAAGAGTTTCGTGGGTCATATGTAACCGGACGAGAAATTCCAGAGCGCGGGGTTTGGGGCTCTTGGGCTTTGTTCGACCGATTAATTGTTTTTTTGTTATTATTATTCTTATATTTGAAGTATATTTTAAAAGCGTAATCCAGCACGAGATAATGGGTGAACGGAATATTTTTAAAACACGCCCCATTCATGTACGTAGGCACACACTTAAGTGAGATGCACGCGGGAATGAGGGTTTAAATTGATTGATTGTGCTTAACATTTCGGGTGCGATCATACCAGCAATAATGCACCGGATCCCATCAGAACTCCGAAGTTAAGCTTGCTTGGGCGAGAGTAGTACTAAGATGGGTGACCTCTTGGGAAGGCCTCGTGTTGCACCCCTTTTTTCATTTTCTTTCTTTTTGTTCTCTGAATTTCCGCTCTGTGACTCGAGTGACTGTGCTTGTGAATCTATTCTCATGCTCTACACACGGTCTCTACAGCGTCTAACGTCGAAAGAGTTTCGTGGGTCATATGTAACCGGACGAGAAATTCCAGAGCGCGGGGTTTGGGGCTCTTGGGCTTTGTTCGACCGATTAATTGTTTTTTTGTTATTATTATTCTTAGATTTGAAGTATATTTTAAAAGCGTAATCCAGCACGAGGTAATGGGTGAACGGAATATTTTTAAAACACGCCCCATTCATGTACGTAGGCACACACTTAAGTGAGATGCACGCGGGAATGAGGGTTTAAATAGATTGATTGTGCTTAACATTTCGGGTGCGATCATACCAGCAATAATGCACCGGATCCCATCAGAACTCCGAAGTGAAGCTTGCTTGGGCGAGAGTAGTACTAAGATGGGTGACCTCTTGGGAAGGCCTCGTGTTGCACCCCTTTTTTCATTTTCTTTCTTTTTGTTCTCTGAATTTCCGCTCTGTGACTCGAGTGACTGTGCTTGTGAATCTATTCTCATGCTCTACACACGGTCTCTACAGCGTCTAACGTCGAAAGAGTTTCGTGGGTCATATGTAACCGGACGAGAAATTCCAGAGCGCGGAGTTTGGGGCTCTTGGGCTTTGTTCGACCGATTAATTGTTTTTTTGTTATTATTATTCTTATATTTGAAGTATATTTTAAAAGCGTAATCCAGCACGAGGTAATGGGTGAACGGAATATTTTTAAAACACGCCCCATTCATGTACGTAGGCACACACTTAAGTGAGATGCACGCGGGAATGAGGGTTTAAATAGATTGATTGTGCTTAACATTTCGGGTGCGATCATACCAGCAATAATGCACCGGATCCCATCAGAACTCCGAAGTTAAGCTTGCTTGGGCGAGAGTAGTACTAAGATGGGTGACCTCTTGGGAAGGCCTCGTGTTGCACCCCTTTTTTCATTTTCTTTCTTTTTGTTCTCTGAATTTCCGCTCTGTGACTCGAGAGACTGTGCTTGTGAATCTATTCTCATGCTCTACACACGGTCTCTACAGCGTCTAACGTCGAAAGAGTTTCGTGGGTCATATGTAACCGGACGAGAAATTCCAGAGCGCGGGGTTTGGGGCTCTTGGGCTTTGTTCGACCGATTAATTGTTTTTTTGTTATTATTATTCTTATATTTGAAGTATATTTTAAAAGCGTAATCCAGCACGAGATAATGGGTGAACGGAATATTTTTAAAACACGCCCCATTCATGTACGTAGGCACACACTTAAGTGAGATGCACGCGGGAATGAGGGTTTAAATAGATTGATTGTGCTTAACATTTCGGGTGCGATCATACTAGCAATAATGCACCGGATCCCATCAGAACTCCGAAGTTAAGCTTGCTTGGGCGAGAGTAGTACTAAGATGGGTGACCTCTTGGGAAGGCCTCGTGTTGCACCCCTTTTTTCATTTTCTTTCTTTTTGTTCTCTGAATTTCCGCTCTGTGACTCGAGTGACTGTGCTTGTGAATCTATTCTCATGCTCTACACACGGTCTCTACAACGTCTAACGTCGAAAGAGTTTCGTGGGTCATATGTAACCGGACGAGAAATTCCAGAGCGCGGGGTTTGGGGCTCTTGGGCTTTGTTCGACCGATTAATTGTTTTTTTGTTATTATTATTCTTATATTTGAAGTATATTTTAAAAGCGTAATCCAGCACGAGGTAATGGGTGAACGGAATATTTTTAAAACACGCCCCATTCATGTACGTAGGCACACACTTAAGTGAGATGCACGCGGGAATGAGGGTTTAAATAGATTGATTGTGCTTAACATTTCGGGTGCGATCATACCAGCAATAATGCACCGGATCCCATCAGAACTCCGAAGTGAAGCTTGCTTGGGCGAGAGTAGTACTAAGATGGGTGACCTCTTGGGAAGGCCTCGTGTTGCACCCCTTTTTTCATTTTCTTTCTTTTTGTTCTCTGAATTTCCGCTCTGTGACTCGAGTGACTGTGCTTGTGAATCTATTCTCATGCTCTACACACGGTCTCTACAGCGTCTAACGTCGAAAGAGTTTCGTGGGTCATATGTAACCGGACGAGAAATTCAAGAGCGCGGGGTTTGGGGCTCTTGGGCTTTGTTCGACCGATTAATTGTTTTTTTGTTATTATTATTCTTATATTTGAAGTATATTTTAAAAGCGTAATCCAGCACGAGGTAATGGGTGAACGGAATATTTTTAAAACACGCCCCATTCATGTACGTAGGCACACACTTAAGTGAGATGCACGCGGGAATGAGGGTTTAAATAGATTGATTGTGCTTAACATTTCGGGTGCGATCATACCAGCAATAATGCACCGGATCCCATCAGAACTCCGAAGTGAAGCTTGCTTGGGCGAGAGTAGTACTAAGATGGGTGACCTCTTGGGAAGGCCTCGTGTTGCACCCCTTTTTTCATTTTCTTTCTTTTTGTTATCTGAATTTCCGCTCTGTGACTCGAGTGACTGTGCTTGTGAATCTATTCTCATGCTCTACACACGGTCTCTACAGCGTCTAACGTCGAAAGAGTTTCGTGGGTCATATGTAACCGGACGAGAAATTCCAGAGCGCGGGGTTTGGGGCTCTTGGGCTTTGTTCGACCGATTAATTGTTTTTTTGTTATTATTATTCTTATATTTGAAGTATATTTTAAAAGCGTAATCCAGCACGAGGTGATGGGTGAACGGAATATTTTTAAAACACGCCCCATTCATGTACGTAGGCACACACTTAAGTGAGATGCACGCGGGAATGAGGGTTTAAATAGATTGATTGTGCTTATCATTTCGGGTGCGATCATACCAGCAATAATGCACCGGATCCCATCAGAACTCCGAAGTTAAGCTTGCTTGGGCGAGAGTAGTACTAAGATGGGTGACCTCTTGGGAAGGCCTCGTGTTGCACCCCTTTTTTCATTTTCTTTCTTTTTGTTCTCTGAATTTCCGCTCTGTGACTCGAGTGACTGTGCTTGTGAATCTATTCTCATGCTCTACACACGGTCTCTACAGCGTCTAACGTCGAAAGAGTTTCGTGGGTCATATGTAACCGGACGAGAAATTCCAGAGCGCGGGGTTTGGGGCTCTTGGGCTTTGTTCGACCGATTAATTGTTTTTCTGTTATTATTATTCTTATATTTGAAGTATATTTTAAAAGCGTAATCCAGCACGAGGTAATGGGTGAACGGAATATTTTTAAAACACGCCCCATTCATGTACGTAGGCACACACTTAAGTGAGATGCACGCGGGAATGAGGGTTTAAATAGATTGATTGTGGTTAACATTTCGGGTGCGATCATACCAGCAATAATGCACCGGATCCCATCACAACTCCGAAGTTAAGCTTGCTTGGGCGAGAGTAGTACTAAGATGGGTGACCTCTTGGGAAGGCCTCGTGTTGCACCCCTTTTTTCATTTTCTTTCTTTTTGTTCTCTGAATTTCCGCTCTGTGACTCGAGTGACTGTGCTTGTGAATCTATTCTCATGCTCTACACATGGTCTCTACAGCGTCTAATGTCGAAAGAGTTTCGTGGGTCATATGTAACCGGACGAGAAATTCCAGAGTGCGGGGTTTGGGGCTCTTGGGCTTTGTTCGACCGATTAATTGTTTGTTTGTTATTATTATTCTTATATTTGAAGTATATTTTAAAAGCGTAATCCAGCACGAGGTAATGGGTGAACGGAATATTTTTAAAACACGCCCCATTCATGTACGTAGGCACACACTTAAGTGAGATGCACGCGGGAATGAGGGTTTAAATAGATTGATTGTGCTTAACATTTCGGGTGCGATCATACCAGCAATAATGCACCGGATCCCATCAGAACTCCGAAGTGAAGCTTGCTTGGGCGAGAGTAGTACTAAGATGGGTGACCTCTTGGGAAGGCCTCGTGTTGCACCCCTTTTTTCATTTTCTTTCTTTTTGTTCTCTGAATTTCCGCTCTGTGACTCGAGTGACTGTGCTTGTGAATCTATTCTCATGCTCTACACACGGTCTCTACAGCGTCTAACGTCGAAAGAGTTTCGTGGGTCATATGTAACCGGACGAGAAATTCCAGAGCGCGGGGTTTGGGGCTCTTGGGCTTTGTTCGACCGATTAATTGTTTGTTTGTTATTATTATTCTTATATTTGAAATATATTTTAAAAGCGTAATCCAGCACGAGGTAATGGGTGAACGGAATATTTTTAAAACACGCCCCATTCATGTACGTAGGCACACACTTAAGTGAGATGCACGCGGGAATGAGGGTTTAAATAGATTGATTGTGCTTAACATTTCGGGTGCGATCATACCAGCAATAATGCACCGGATCCCATCAGAACTCCGAAGTGAAGCTTGCTTGGGCGAGAGTAGTACTAAGATGGGTGACCTCTTGGGAAGGCCTCGTGTTGCACCCCTTTTTTCATTTTCTTTCTTTTTGTTCTCTGAATTTCCGCTCTGTGACTCGAGTGACTGTGCTTGTGAATCTATTCTCATGCTCTACACACGGTCTCTACAGCGTCTAACGTCGAAAGAGTTTCGTGGGACATATGTAACCGGACGAGAAATTCCAGAGCGCGGGGTTTGGGGCTCTTGGGCTTTGTTCGACGGATTAACTGTTTTTTTGTTATTATTATTCTTATATTTGAAGTATATTTTAAAAGCGTAATCCAGCACGAGGTAATGGGTGAACGGAATATTTTTAAAACACGCCCCATTCATGTACGTAGGCACACACTTAAGTGAGACGCACGCGGGAATGAGGGTTTAAATAGATTGATTGTGCTTAACATTTCGGGTGCGATCATACCAGCAATAATGCACCGGATCCCATCAGAACTCCGAAGTGAAGCTTGCTTGGGCGAGAGTAGTACTAAGATGGGTGACCTCTTGGGAAGGCCTCGTGTTGCACCCCTTTTTTCATTTTCTTTCTTTTTGTTCTCTGAATTTCCGCTCTGTGACTCGAGTGACTGTGCTTGTGAATCTATTCTCATGCTCTACACACGGTCTCTACAGCGTCTAACGTCGAAAGAGTTTCGTGGGTCATATGTAACCGGACGAGAAATTCCAGAGCGCGGGGTTTGGGGCTCTTGGGCTTTGTTCGACCGATTAATTGTTTGTTTGTTATTATTATTCTTATATTTGAAGTATATTTTAAAAGCGTAATCCAGCACGAGGTAATGGGTGAACGGAATATTTTTAAAACACGCCCCATTCATGTACGTAGGCACACACTTAAGTGAGATGCACGCGGGAATGAGGGTTTAAATAGATTGATTGTGCTTAACATTTCGGGTGCGATCATACCAGCAATAATGCACCGGATCCCATCAGAACTCCGAAGTGAAGCTTGCTTGGGCGAGAGTAGTACTAAGATGGGTGACCTCTTGGGAAGGCCTCGTGTTGCACCCCTTTTTTCATTTTCTTTCTTTTTGTTCTCTGAATTTCCGCTCTGTGACTCGAGTGACTGTGCTTGTGAATCTATTCTCATGCTCTACACACGGTCTCTACAGCGTCTAACGTCGAAAGAGTTTCGTGGGTCATATGTAACCGGACGAGAAATTCCAGAGCGCGGGGTTTGGGGCTCTTGGGCTTTGTTCGACGGATTAACTGTTTTTTTGTTATTATTATTCTTATATTTGAAGTATATTTTAAAAGCGTAATCCAGCACGAGGTAATGGGTGAACGGAATATTTTTAAAACACGCCCCATTCATGTACGTAGGCACACACTTAAGTGAGATGCACGCGGGAATGAGGGTTTAAATAGATTGATTGTGCTTAACATTTCGGGTGCGATCATACCAGCAATAATGCACCGGATCCCATCAGAACTCCGAAGTGAAGCTTGCTTGGGCGAGAGTAGTACTAAGATGGGTGACCTCTTGGGAAGGCCTCGTGTTGCACCCCTTTTTTCATTTTCTTTCTTTTTGTTCTCTGAATTTCCGCTCTGTGACTCGAGTGACTGTGCTTGTGAATCTATTCTCATGCTCTACACACGGTCTCTACAGCGTTTAACGTCGAAAGAGTTTCGTGGGTCATATGTAACCGGACGAGAAATTCCAGAGCGCGGGGTTTGGGGCTCTTGGGCTTTGTTCGACCGATTAATTGTTTGTTTGTTATTATTATTCTTATATTTGAAGTATATTTTAAAAGCGTAATCCAGCACGAGGTAATGGGTGAACGGAATATTTTTAAAACACGCCCCATTCATGTACGTAGGCACACACTTAAGTGAGATGCACGCGGGAATGAGGGTTTAAATAGATTGATTGTGCTTAACATTTCGGGTGCGATCATACCAGCAATAATGCACCGGATCCCATCAGAACTCCGAAGTGAAGCTTGCTTGGGCGAGAGTAGTACTAAGATGGGTGACCTCTTGGGAAGGCCTCGTGTTGCACCCCTTTTTTCATTTTCTTTCTTTTTGTTCTCTGAATTTCCGCTCTGTGACTCGAGTGACTGTGCTTGTGAATCTATTCTCATGCTCTACACACGGTCTCTACAGCGTCTAACGTCGAAAGAGTTTCGTGGGACATATGTAACCGGACGAGAAATTCCAGAGCGCGGGGTTTGGGGCTCTTGGGCTTTGTTCGACGGATTAACTGTTTTTTTGTTATTATTATTCTTATATTTGAAGTATATTTTAAAAGCGTAATCCAGCACGAGGTAATGGGTGAACGGAATATTTTTAAAACACGCCCCATTCATGTACGTAGGCACACACTTAAGTGAGATGCACGCGGGAATGAGGGTTTAAATAGATTGATTGTGCTTAACATTTCGGGTGCGATCATACCAGCAATAATGCACCGGATCCCATCAGAACTCCGAAGTGAAGCTTGCTTGGGCGAGAGTAGTACTAAGATGGGTGACCTCTTGGGAAGGCCTCGTGTTGCACCCCTTTTTTCATTTTCTTTCTTTTTGTTCTCTGAATTTCCGCTCTGTGACTCGAGTGACTGTGCTTGTGAATCTATTCTCATGCTCTACACACGGTCTCTACAGCGTCTAACGTCGAAAGAGTTTCGTGGGTCATATGTAACCGGACGAGAAATTCCAGAGCGCGGGGTTTGGGGCTCTTGGGCTTTGTTCGACCGATTAATTGTTTGTTTGTTATTATTATTCTTATATTTGAAGTATATTTTAAAAGCGTAATCCAGCACGAGGTAATGGGTGAACGGAATATTTTTAAAACACGCCCCATTCATGTACGTAGGCACACACTTAAGTGAGATGCACGCGGGAATGAGGGTTTAAATAGATTGATTGTGCTTAACATTTCGGGTGCGATCATACCAGCAATAATGCACCGGATCCCATCAGAACTCCGAAGTGAAGCTTGCTTGGGCGAGAGTAGTACTAAGATGGGTGACCTCTTGGGAAGGCCTCGTGTTGCACCCTTTTTTCATTTTCTTTCTTTTTGTTCTCTGAATTTCCGCTCTGTGACTCGAGTGACTGTGCTTGTGAATCTATTCTCATGCTCTACACACGGTCTCTACAGCGTCTAACGTCGAAAGAGTTTCGTGGGTCATATGTAACCGGACGAGAAATTCCAGAGCGCGGGGTTTGGGGCTCTTGGGCTTTGTTCGACGGATTAACTGTTTTTTTGTTATTATTATTCTTATATTTGAAGTATATTTTAAAAGCGTAATCCAGCACGAGGTAATGGGTGAACGGAATATTTTTAAAACACGCCCCATTCATGTACGTAGGCACACACTTAAGTGAGATGCACGCGGGAATGAGGGTTTAAATAGATTGATTGTGCTTAACATTTCGGGTGCGATCATACCAGCAATAATGCACCGGATCCCATCAGAACTCCGAAGTGAAGCTTGCTTGGGCGAGAGTAGTACTAAGATGGGTGACCTCTTGGGAAGGCCTCGTGTTGCACCCCTTTTTTCATTTTCTTTCTTTTTGTTCTCTGAATTTCCGCTCTGTGACTCGAGTGACTGTGCTTGTGAATCTATTCTCATGCTCTACACACGGTCTCTACAGCGTCTAACGTCGAAAGAGTTTCGTGGGTCATATGTAACCGGACGAGAAATTCCAGAGCGCGGGGTTTGGGGCTCTTGGGCTTTGTTCGACCGATTAATTGTTTGTTTGTTATTATTATTCTTATATTTGAAGTATATTTTAAAAGCGTAATCCAGCACGAGGTAATGGGTGAACGGAATATTTTTAAAACACGCCCCATTCATGTACGTAGGCACACACTTAAGTGAGATGCACGCGGGAATGAGGGTTTAAATAGATTGATTGTGCTTAACATTTCGGGTGCGATCATACCAGCAATAATGCACCGGATCCCATCAGAACTCCGAAGTGAAGCTTGCTTGGGCGAGAGTAGTACTAAGATGGGTGACCTCTTGGGAAGGCCTCGTGTTGCACCCCTTTTTTCATTTTCTTTCTTTTTGTTCTCTGAATTTCCGCTCTGTGACTCGAGTGACTGTGCTTGTGAATCTATTCTCATGCTCTACACACGGTCTCTACAGCGTCTAACGTCGAAAGAGTTTCGTGGGTCATATGTAACCGGACGAGAAATTCCAGAGCGCGGGGTTTGGGGCTCTTGGGCTTTGTTCGACCGATTAATTGTTTGTTTGTTATTATTATTCTTATATTTGAAGTATATTTTAAAAGCGTAATCCAGCACGAGGTAATGGGTGAACGGAATATTTTTAAAACACGCCCCATTCATGTACGTAGGCACACACTTAAGTGAGATGCACGCGGGAATGAGGGTTTAAATAGATTGATTGTGCTTAACATTTCGGGTGCGATCATACCAGCAATAATGCACCGGATCCCATCAGAACTCCGAAGTGAAGCTTGCTTGGGCGAGAGTAGTACTAAGATGGGTGACCTCTTGGGAAGGCCTCGTGTTGCACCCCTTTTTTCATTTTCTTTCTTTTTGTTCTCTGAATTTCCGCTCTGTGACTCGAGTGACTGTGCTTGTGAATCTATTCTCATGCTCTACACACGGTCTCTACAGCGTCTAACGTCGAAAGAGTTTCGTGGGTCATATGTAACCGGACGAGAAATTCCAGAGCGCGGGGTTTGGGGCTCTTGGGCTTTGTTCGACGGATTAACTGTTTTTTTGTTATTATTATTCTTATATTTGAAGTATATTTTAAAAGCGTAATCCAGCACGAGGTAATGGGTGAACGGAATATTTTTAAAACACGCCCCATTCATGTACGTAGGCACACACTTAAGTGAGATGCACGCGGGAATGAGGGTTTAAATAGATTGATTGTGCTTAACATTTCGGGTGCGATCATACCAGCAATAATGCACCGGATCCCATCAGAACTCCGAAGTGAAGCTTGCTTGGGCGAGAGTAGTACTAAGATGGGTGACCTCTTGGGAAGGCCTCGTGTTGCACCCCTTTTTTCATTTTCTTTCTTTTTGTTCTCTGAATTTCCGCTCTGTGACTCGAGTGACTGTGCTTGTGAATCTATTCTCATGCTCTACACACGGTCTCTACAGCGTCTAACGTCGAAAGAGTTTCGTGGGTCATATGTAACCGGACGAGAAATTCCAGAGCGCGGGGTTTGGGGCTCTTGGGCTTTGTTCGACCGATTAATTGTTTGTTTGTTATTATTATTCTTATATTTGAAGTATATTTTAAAAGCGTAATCCAGCACGAGGTAATGGGTGAACGGAATATTTTTAAAACACGCCCCATTCATGTACGTAGGCACACACTTAAGTGAGATGCACGCGGGAATGAGGGTTTAAATAGATTGATTGTGCTTAACATTTCGGGTGCGATCATACCAGCAATAATGCACCGGATCCCATCAGAACTCCGAAGTGAAGCTTGCTTGGGCGAGAGTAGTACTAAGATGGGTGACCTCTTGGGAAGGCCTCGTGTTGCACCCTTTTTTCATTTTCTTTCTTTTTGTTCTCTGAATTTCCGCTCTGTGACTCGAGTGACTGTGCTTGTGAATCTATTCTCATGCTCTACACACGGTCTCTACAGCGTCTAACGTCGAAAGAGTTTCGTGGGTCATATGTAACCGGACGAGAAATTCCAGAGCGCGGGGTTTGGGGCTCTTGGGCTTTGTTCGACGGATTAACTGTTTTTTTGTTATTATTATTCTTATATTTGAAGTATATTTTAAAAGCGTAATCCAGCACGAGGTAATGGGTGAACGGAATATTTTTAAAACACGCCCCATTCATGTACGTAGGCACACACTTAAGTGAGATGCACGCGGGAATGAGGGTTTAAATAGATTGATTGTGCTTAACATTTCGGGTGCGATCATACCAGCAATAATGCACCGGATCCCATCAGAACTCCGAAGTGAAGCTTGCTTGGGCGAGAGTAGTACTAAGATGGGTGACCTCTTGGGAAGGCCTCGTGTTGCACCCCTTTTTTCATTTTCTTTCTTTTTGTTCTCTGAATTTCCGCTCTGTGACTCGAGTGACTGTGCTTGTGAATCTATTCTCATGCTCTACACACGGTCTCTACAGCGTCTAACGTCGAAAGAGTTTCGTGGGTCATATGTAACCGGACGAGAAATTCCAGAGCGCGGGGTTTGGGGCTCTTGGGCTTTGTTCGACCGATTAATTGTTTGTTTGTTATTATTATTCTTATATTTGAAGTATATTTTAAAAGCGTAATCCAGCACGAGGTAATGGGTGAACGGAATATTTTTAAAACACGCCCCATTCATGTACGTAGGCACACACTTAAGTGAGATGCACGCGGGAATGAGGGTTTAAATAGATTGATTGTGCTTAACATTTCGGGTGCGATCATACCAGCAATAATGCACCGGATCCCATCAGAACTCCGAAGTGAAGCTTGCTTGGGCGAGAGTAGTACTAAGATGGGTGACCTCTTGGGAAGGCCTCGTGTTGCACCCCTTTTTTCATTTTCTTTCTTTTTGTTCTCTGAATTTCCGCTCTGTGACTCGAGTGACTGTGCTTGTGAATCTATTCTCATGCTCTACACACGGTCTCTACAGCGTCTAACGTCGAAAGAGTTTCGTGGGTCATATGTAACCGGACGAGAAATTCCAGAGCGCGGGGTTTGGGGCTCTTGGGCTTTGTTCGACCGATTAATTGTTTGTTTGTTATTATTATTCTTATATTTGAAGTATATTTTAAAAGCGTAATCCAGCACGAGGTAATGGGTGAACGGAATATTTTTAAAACACGCCCCATTCATGTACGTAGGCACACACTTAAGTGAGATGCACGCGGGAATGAGGGTTTAAATAGATTGATTGTGCTTAACATTTCGGGTGCGATCATACCAGCAATAATGCACCGGATCCCATCAGAACTCCGAAGTGAAGCTTGCTTGGGCGAGAGTAGTACTAAGATGGGTGACCTCTTGGGAAGGCCTCGTGTTGCACCCCTTTTTTCATTTTCTTTCTTTTTGTTCTCTGAATTTCCGCTCTGTGACTCGAGTGACTGTGCTTGTGAATCTATTCTCATGCTCTACACACGGTCTCTACAGCGTCTAACGTCGAAAGAGTTTCGTGGGTCATATGTAACCGGACGAGAAATTCCAGAGCGCGGGGTTTGGGGCTCTTGGGCTTTGTTCGACGGATTAACTGTTTTTTTGTTATTATTATTCTTATATTTGAAGTATATTTTAAAAGCGTAATCCAGCACGAGGTAATGGGTGAACGGAATATTTTTAAAACACGCCCCATTCATGTACGTAGGCACACACTTAAGTGAGATGCACGCGGGAATGAGGGTTTAAATAGATTGATTGTGCTTAACATTTCGGGTGCGATCATACCAGCAATAATGCACCGGATCCCATCAGAACTCCGAAGTGAAGCTTGCTTGGGCGAGAGTAGTACTAAGATGGGTGACCTCTTGGGAAGGCCTCGTGTTGCACCCCTTTTTTCATTTTCTTTCTTTTTGTTCTCTGAATTTCCGCTCTGTGACTCGAGTGACTGTGCTTGTGAATCTATTCTCATGCTCTACACACGGTCTCTACAGCGTCTAACGTCGAAAGAGTTTCGTGGGTCATATGTAACCGGACGAGAAATTCCAGAGCGCGGGGTTTGGGGCTCTTGGGCTTTGTTCGACCGATTAATTGTTTGTTTGTTATTATTATTCTTATATTTGAAGTATATTTTAAAAGCGTAATCCAGCACGAGGTAATGGGTGAACGGAATATTTTTAAAACACGCCCCATTCATGTACGTAGGCACACACTTAAGTGAGATGCACGCGGGAATGAGGGTTTAAATAGATTGATTGTGCTTAACATTTCGGGTGCGATCATACCAGCAATAATGCACCGGATCCCATCAGAACTCCGAAGTGAAGCTTGCTTGGGCGAGAGTAGTACTAAGATGGGTGACCTCTTGGGAAGGCCTCGTGTTGCACCCCTTTTTTCATTTTCTTTCTTTTTGTTCTCTGAATTTCCGCTCTGTGACTCGAGTGACTGTGCTTGTGAATCTATTCTCATGCTCTACACACGGTCTCTACAGCGTCTAACGTCGAAAGAGTTTCGTGGGTCATATGTAACCGGACGAGAAATTCCAGAGCGCGGGGTTTGGGGCTCTTGGGCTTTGTTCGACCGATTAATTGTTTGTTTGTTATTATTATTCTTATATTTGAAGTATATTTTAAAAGCGTAATCCAGCACGAGGTAATGGGTGAACGGAATATTTTTAAAACACGCCCCATTCATGTACGTAGGCACACACTTAAGTGAGATGCACGCGGGAATGAGGGTTTAAATAGATTGATTGTGCTTAACATTTCGGGTGCGATCATACCAGCAATAATGCACCGGATCCCATCAGAACTCCGAAGTGAAGCTTGCTTGGGCGAGAGTAGTACTAAGATGGGTGACCTCTTGGGAAGGCCTCGTGTTGCACCCCTTTTTTCATTTTCTTTCTTTTTGTTCTCTGAATTTCCGCTCTGTGACTCGAGTGACTGTGCTTGTGAATCTATTCTCATGCTCTACACACGGTCTCTACAGCGTCTAACGTCGAAAGAGTTTCGTGGGTCATATGTAACCGGACGAGAAATTCCAGAGCGCGGGGTTTGGGGCTCTTGGGCTTTGTTCGACGGATTAACTGTTTTTTTGTTATTATTATTCTTATATTTGAAGTATATTTTAAAAGCGTAATCCAGCACGAGGTAATGGGTGAACGGAATATTTTTAAAACACGCCCCATTCATGTACGTAGGCACACACTTAAGTGAGATGCACGCGGGAATGAGGGTTTAAATAGATTGATTGTGCTTAACATTTCGGGTGCGATCATACCAGCAATAATGCACCGGATCCCATCAGAACTCCGAAGTGAAGCTTGCTTGGGCGAGAGTAGTACTAAGATGGGTGACCTCTTGGGAAGGCCTCGTGTTGCACCCCTTTTTTCATTTTCTTTCTTTTTGTTCTCTGAATTTCCGCTCTGTGACTCGAGTGACTGTGCTTGTGAATCTATTCTCATGCTCTACACACGGTCTCTACAGCGTCTAACGTCGAAAGAGTTTCGTGGGTCATATGTAACCGGACGAGAAATTCCAGAGCGCGGGGTTTGGGGCTCTTGGGCTTTGTTCGACCGATTAATTGTTTGTTTGTTATTATTATTCTTATATTTGAAGTATATTTTAAAAGCGTAATCCAGCACGAGGTAATGGGTGAACGGAATATTTTTAAAACACGCCCCATTCATGTACGTAGGCACACACTTAAGTGAGATGCACGCGGGAATGAGGGTTTAAATAGATTGATTGTGCTTAACATTTCGGGTGCGATCATACCAGCAATAATGCACCGGATCCCATCAGAACTCCGAAGTGAAGCTTGCTTGGGCGAGAGTAGTACTAAGATGGGTGACCTCTTGGGAAGGCCTCGTGTTGCACCCCTTTTTTCATTTTCTTTCTTTTTGTTCTCTGAATTTCCGCTCTGTGACTCGAGTGACTGTGCTTGTGAATCTATTCTCATGCTCTACACACGGTCTCTACAGCGTCTAACGTCGAAAGAGTTTCGTGGGTCATATGTAACCGGACGAGAAATTCCAGAGCGCGGGGTTTGGGGCTCTTGGGCTTTGTTCGACCGATTAATTGTTTGTTTGTTATTATTATTCTTATATTTGAAGTATATTTTAAAAGCGTAATCCAGCACGAGGTAATGGGTGAACGGAATATTTTTAAAACACGCCCCATTCATGTACGTAGGCACACACTTAAGTGAGATGCACGCGGGAATGAGGGTTTAAATAGATTGATTGTGCTTAACATTTCGGGTGCGATCATACCAGCAATAATGCACCGGATCCCATCAGAACTCCGAAGTGAAGCTTGCTTGGGCGAGAGTAGTACTAAGATGGGTGACCTCTTGGGAAGGCCTCGTGTTGCACCCCTTTTTTCATTTTCTTTCTTTTTGTTCTCTGAATTTCCGCTCTGTGACTCGAGTGACTGTGCTTGTGAATCTATTCTCATGCTCTACACACGGTCTCTACAGCGTCTAACGTCGAAAGAGTTTCGTGGGTCATATGTAACCGGACGAGAAATTCCAGAGCGCGGGGTTTGGGGCTCTTGGGCTTTGTTCGACCGATTAATTGTTTGTTTGTTATTATTATTCTTATATTTGAAGTATATTTTAAAAGCGTAATCCAGCACGAGGTAATGGGTGAACGGAATATTTTTAAAACACGCCCCATTCATGTACGTAGGCACACACTTAAGTGAGATGCACGCGGGAATGAGGGTTTAAATAGATTGATTGTGCTTAACATTTCGAGTGCGATCATACCAGCAATAATGCACCGGATCCCATCAGAACTCCGAAGTGAAGCTTGCTTGGGCGAGAGTAGTACTAAGATGGGTGACCTCTTGGGAAGGCCTCGTGTTGCACCCCTTTTTTCATTTTCTTTCTTTTTGTTCTCTGAATTTCCGCTCTGTGACTCGAGTGACTGTGCTTGTGAATCTATTCTCATGCTCTACACACGGTCTCTACAGCGTCTAACGTCGAAAGAGTTTCGTGGGTCATATGTAACCGGACGAGAAATTCCAGAGCGCGGGGTTTGGGGCTCTTGGGCTTTGTTCGACCGATTAATTGTTTGTTTGTTATTATTATTCTTATATTTGAAGTATATTTTAAAAGCGTAATCCAGCACGAGGTAATGGGTGAACGGAATATTTTTAAAACACGCCCCATTCATGTACGTAGGCACACACTTAAGTGAGATGCACGCGGGAATGAGGGTTTAAATAGATTGATTGTGCTTAACATTTCGGGTGCGATCATACCAGCAATAATGCACCGGATCCCATCAGAACTCCGAAGTGAAGCTTGCTTGGGCGAGAGTAGTACTAAGATGGGTGACCTCTTGGGAAGGCCTCGTGTTGCACCCCTTTTTTCATTTTCTTTCTTTTTGTTCTCTGAATTTCCGCTCTGTGACTCGAGTGACTGTGCTTGTGAATCTATTCTCATGCTCTACACACGGTCTCTACAGCGTCTAACGTCGAAAGAGTTTCGTGGGTCATATGTAACCGGACGAGAAATTCCAGAGCGCGGGGTTTGGGGCTCTTGGGCTTTGTTCGACCGATTAATTGTTTGTTTGTTATTATTATTCTTATATTTGAAGTATATTTTAAAAGCGTAATCCAGCACGAGGTAATGGGTGAACGGAATATTTTTAAAACACGCCCCATTCATGTACGTAGGCACACACTTAAGTGAGATGCACGCGGGAATGAGGGTTTAAATAGATTGATTGTGCTTAACATTTCGGGTGCGATCATACCAGCAATAATGCACCGGATCCCTTCAGAACACCGAAGTTAAGCTTGCTTGGGCGAGAGTAGTACTAAGATGGGTGACCTCTTGGGAAGGCCTCGTGTTGCACCCCTTTTTTCATTTTCTTTCTTTTTGTTCTCTGAATTTCCGCTCTGTGACTCGAGTGACTGTGCTTGTGAATCTATTCTCATGCTCTACACACGGTCTCTACAGCGTCTAACGTCGAAAGAGTTTCGTGGGTCATATGTAACCGGACGAGAAATTCCAGAGCGCGGGGTTTGGGGCTCTTGGGCTTTGTTCGACCGATTAATTGTTTTTTTGTTATTATTATTCTTATATTTGAAGTATATTTTAAAAGCGTAATCCAGCACGAGGTAATGGGTGAACGGAATATTTTTAAAACACGCCCCATTCATGTACGTAGGCACACACTTAAGTGAGATGCACGCGGGAATGAGGGTTTAAATAGATTGATTGTGCTTAACATTTCGGGTGCGATCATACCAGCAATAATGCACCAGATCCCATCAGAACTCCAAAGTTAAGCTTGCTTGGGCGAGAGTAGTACTAAGATGGGTGACCTCTTGGGAAGGCCTCGTGTTGCACCCCTTTTTTCATTTTCTTTCTTTTTGTTCTCTGAATTTCCGCTCTGTGACTCGAGTGACTGTGCTTGTGAATCTATTCTCAGGCTCTACACACGGTCTCTACAGCGTCTAACGTCGAAAGAGTTTCGTGGGTCATATGTAACCGGACGAGAAATTCCAGAGCGCGGGGTTTGGGGCTCTTGGGCTTTGTTCGACCGATTAATTGTTTTTTTGTTATTATTATTCTTATATTTGAAGTATATTTTAAAAGCGTAATCCAGCACGAGGTAATGGGTGAACGGAATATTTTTAAAACACGCCCCATTCATGTACGTAGGCACACACTTAAGTGAGATGCACGCCGGAATGAGGGTTTAAATAGATTGATTGTGCTTAACATTTCGGGTGCGATCATACCAGCAATAATGCACCGGATCCCATCAGAACTCCGAAGTTAAGCTTGCTTGGGCGAGAGTAGTACTAAGATGGGTGACCTCTTGGGAAGGCCTCGTGTTGCACCCCTTTTTTCATTTTCTTTCTTTTTGTTCTCTGAATTTCCGCTCTGTGACTCGAGTGACTGTGCTTGTGAATCTATTCTCAGGCTCTACACACGGTCTCTACAGCGTCTAACGTCGAAAGAGTTTCGTGGGTCATATGTAACCGGACGAGAAATTCCAGAGCGCGGGGTTTGGGGCTCTTGGGCTTTGTTCGACCGATTAATTGTTTTTTTGTTATTATTATTCTTATATTTGAAGTATATTTTAAAAGCGTAATCCAGCACGAGGTAATGGGTGAACGGAATATTTTTAAAACACGCCCCATTCATGTACGTAGGCACACACTTAAGTGAGATGCACGCCGGAATGAGGGTTTAAATAGATTGATTGTGCTTAACATTTCGGGTGCGATCATACCAGCAATAATGCACCGGATCCCATCAGAACTCCGAAGTTAAGCTTGCTTGGGCGAGAGTAGTACTAAGATGGGTGACCTCTTGGGAAGGCCTCGTGTTGCACCCCTTTTTTCATTTTCTTTCTTTTTGTTCTCTGAATTTCCGCTCTGTGACTCGAGTGACTGTGCTTGTGAATCTATTCTCATGCTCTACACACGGTCTCTACAGCGTCTAACGTCGAAAGAGTTTCGTGGGTCATATGTAACCGGACGAGAAATTCCAGAGCGCGGGGTTTGGGGCTCTTGGGCTTTGTTCGACCGATTAATTGTTTTTTTGTTATTATTATTCTTATATTTGAAGTATATTTTAAAAGCGTAATCCAGCACGAGGTAATGGGTGAACGGAATATTTTTAAAACACGCCCCATTCATGTACGTAGGCACACACTTAAGTGAGATGCACGCGGGAATGAGGGTTTAAATAGATTGATTGTGCTTAACATTTCGGGTGCGATCATACCAGCAATAATGCACCGGATCCCATCAGAACTCCGAAGTTAAGCTTGCTTGGGCGAGAGTAGTACTAAGATGGGTGACCTCTTGGGAAGGCCTCGTGTTGCACCCCTTTTTTCATTTTCTTTCTTTTTGTTCTCTGAATTTCCGCTCTGTGACTCGAGTGACTGTGCTTGTGAATCTATTCTTATGCTCTACACACGGTCTCTACAGCGTCTAACGTCGAAAGAGTTTCGTGGGTCATCATATGTAACCGGACGAGAAATTCCAGAGCGCGGGGTTTGGGGCTCTTGGGCTTTGTTCGACCGATTAATTGTTTTTTTGTTATTATTATTCTTATATTTGAAGTATATTTTAAAAGCGTAATCCAGCACGAGGTAATGGGTGAACGGAATATTTTTAAAACACGCCCCATTCATGTACGTAGGCACACACTTAAGTGAGATGCACGCGGGAATGAGGGTTTAAATAGATTGATTGTGCTTAACATTTCGGGTGCGATCATACCAGCAATAATGCACCGGATCCCATCAGAACTCCGAAGTTAAGCTTGCTTGGGCGAGAGTAGTACTAAGATGGGTGACCTCTTGGGAAGGCCTCGTGTTGCACCCCTTTTTTCATTTTCTTTCTTTTTGTTCTCTGAATTTCCGCTCTGTGACTCGAGTGACTGTGCTTGTGAATCTATTCTCATGCTCTACACACGGTCTCTACAGCGTCTAACGTCGAAAGAGTTTCGTGGGTCATCATATGTAACCGGACGAGAAATTCCAGAGCGCGGGGTTTGGGGCTCTTGGGCTTTGTTCGACCGATTAATTGTTTTTTTGTTATTATTATTCTTATATTTGAAGTATATTTTAAAAGCGTAATCCAGCACGAGGTAATGGGTGAACGGAATATTTTTAAAACACGCCCCATTCATGTACGTAGGCACACACTTAAGTGAGATGCACGCGGGAATGAGGGTTTAAATAGATTGATTGTGCTTAACATTTCGGGTGCGATCATACCAGCAATAATGCACCGGATCCCATCAGAACTCCGAAGTTAAGCTTGCTTGGGCGAGAGTAGTACTAAGATGGGTGACCTCTTGGGAAGGCCTCGTGTTGCACCCCTTTTTTCATTTACTTTCTTTTTGTTCTCTGAATTTCCGCTCTGTGACTCGAGTGACTGTGCTTGTGAATCTATTCTCATGCTCTACACACGGTCTCTACAGCGTCTAACGTCGAAAGAGTTTCGTGGGTCATCATATGTAACCGGACGAGAAATTCCAGAGCGCGGGGTTTGGGGCTCTTGGGCTTTGTTCGACCGATTAATTGTTTTTTTGTTATTATTATTCTTATATTTGAAGTATATTTTAAAAGCGTAATCCAGCACGAGGTAATGGGTGAACGGAATATTTTTAAAACACGCCCCATTCATGTACGTAGGCACACACTTAAGTGAGATGCACGCGGGAATGAGGGTTTAAATAGATTGATTGTGCTTAACATTTCGGGTGCGATCATACCAGCAATAATTTACCGGATCCCATCAGAACTCCGAAGTTAAGCTTGCTTGGGCGAGAGTAGTACTAAGATGGGTGACCTCTTGGGAAGGCCTCGTGTTGCACCCCTTTTTTCATTTTCTTTCTTTTTGTTCTCTGAATTTCAGCTCTGTGACTCGAGTGACTGTGCTTGTGAATCTATTCTCATGCTCTACACACGGTCTCTACAGCGTCTAACGTCGAAAGAGTTTCGTGGGTCATATGTAACCGGACGAGAAATTCCAGAGCGCGGGGTTTGGGGCTCTTGGGCTTTGTTCGACCGATTAATTGTTTTTTTGTTATTATTATTCTTATATTTGAAGTATATTTTAAAAGCGTAATCCAGCACGAGGTAATGGGTGAACGGAATATTTTTAAAACACGCCCCATTCATGTACGTAGGCACACACTTAAGTGAGATGCACGCCGGAATGAGGGTTTAAATAGATTGATTGTGCTTAACATTTCGGGTGCGATCATACCAGCAATAATGCACCGGATCCCATCAGAACTCTGAAGTTAAGCTTGCTTGGGCGAGAGTAGTACTAAGATGGGTGACCTCTTGGGAAGGCCTCGTGTTGCACCCCTTTTTTCATTTTCTTTCTTTTTGTTCTCTGAATTTCCGCTCTGTGACTCGAGTGACTGTGCTTGTGAATCTATTCTCAGGCTCTACACACGGTCTCTACAGCGTCTAACGTCGAAAGAGTTTCGTGGGTCATATGTAACCGGACGAGAAATTCCAGAGCGCGGGGTTTGGGGCTCTTGGGCTTTGTTCGACCGATTAATTGTTTTTTTGTTATTATTATTCTTATATTTGAAGTATATTTTAAAAGCGTAATCCAGCACGAGGTAATGGGTGAACGGAATATTTTTAAAACACGCCCCATTCATGTACGTAGGCACACACTTAAGTGAGATGCACGCCGGAATGAGGGTTTAAATAGATTGATTGTGCTTAACATTTCGGGTGCGATCATACCAGCAAAAATGCACCGGATCCCATCAGAACTCCGAAGTTAAGCTTGCTTGGGCGAGAGTAGTACTAAGATGGGTGACCTCTTGGGAAGGCCTCGTGTTGCACCCCTTTTTTCATTTTCTTTCTTTTTGTTCTCTGAATTTCCGCTCTGTGACTCGAGTGACTGTGCTTGTGAATCTATTCACATGCACTACACACGGTCTCTACAGCGTCTAACGTCGAAAGAGTTTCGTGGGTCATATGTAACCGGACGAGAAATTCCAGAGCGCGGGGTTTGGGGCTCTTGGGCTTTGTTCGACCGATTAATTGTTTTTTTGTTATTATTATTCTTATATTTGAAGTATATTTTAAAAGCGTAATCCAGCACGAGGTAATGGGTGAACGGAATATTTTTAAAACACGCCCCATTCATGTACGTAGGCACACACTTAAGTGAGATGCACGCGGGAATGAGGGTTTAAATAGATTGATTGTGCTTAACATTTCGGGTGCGATCATACCAGCAATAATGCACCGGATCCCATCAGAACTCCGAAGTTAAGCTTGCTTGGGCGAGAGTAGTACTAAGATGGGTGACCTCTTGGGAAGGCCTCGTGTTGCACCCCTTTTTTCATTTTCTTTCTTTTTGTTCTCTGAATTTCCGCTCTGTGACTCGAGTGACTGTGCTTGTGAATCTATTCTCAGGCTCTACACACGGTCTCTACAGCGTCTAACGTCGAAAGAGTTTCGTGGGTCATATGTAACCGGACGAGAAATTGCAGAGCGCGGGGTTTGGGGCTCTTGGGCTTTGTTCGACCGATTAATTGTTTTTTTGTTATTATTATTCTTATATTTGAAGTATATTTTAAAAGCGTAATCCAGCACGAGGTAATGGGTGAACGGAATATTTTTAAAACACGCCCCATTCATGTACGTAGGCACACACTTAAGTGAGATGCACGCCGGAATGAGGGTTTAAATAGATTGATTGTGCTTAACATTTCGGGTGCGATCATACCAGTAATAATGCACCGGATCCCATCAGAACTCCGAAGTTAAGCTTGCTTGGGCGAGAGTAGTACTAAGATGGGTGACCTCTTGGGAAGGCCTCGTGTTGCACCCCTTTTTTCATTTTCTTTCTTTTTGTTCTCTGAATTTCCGCTCTGTGACTCGAGTGACTGTGCTTGTGAATCTATTCTCAGGCTCTACACACGGTCTCTACAGCGTCTAATGTCGAAAGAGTTTCGTGGGTCATATGTAACCGGACGAGAAATTCCAGAGCGCGAGGTTTGGGGCTCTTGGGCTTTGTTCGACCGATTAATTGTTTTTTTGTTATTATTATTCTTATATTTGAAGTATATTTTAAAAGCGTAATCCAGCACGAGGTAATGGGTGAACGGAATATTTTTCAAACACGCCCCATTCATGTACGTAGGCACACACTTAAGTGAGATGTACGCCGGAATGAGGGTTTAAATAGATTGATTGTGCTTAACATTTCTGGTGCGATCATACCTGCAATAATGCACCGGATCCCATCAGAACTCCGAAGTTAAGCTTGCTTGGGCGAGAGTAGTACTAAGATGGGTGACCTCTTGGGAAGGCCTCGTGTTGCACCCCTTTTTTCATTTTCTTTCTTTTTGTTCTCTGAATTTCCGCTCTGTGACTCGAGTGACTGTGCTTGTGAATCTATTCTCAGGCTCTACACACGGTCTCTACAGCGTCTAACGTCGAAAGAGTTTCGTGGGTCATATGTAACCGGACGAGAAATTCCAGAGCGCGGGGTTTGGGGCTCTTGGGCTTTGTTCGACCGATTAATTGTTTTTTTGTTATTATTATTCTTATATTTGAAATATATTTTAAAAGCGTAATCCAGCACGAGGTAATGGGTGAACGGAATATTTTTAAAACACGCCCCATTCATGTACGTAGGCACACACTTAAGTGAGATGCACGCCGGAATGAGGGTTTAAATAGATTGATTGTGCTTAACATTTCGGGTGCGATCATACCAGCAATAATGCACCGGATCCCATCAGAACTCCGAAGTTAAGCTTGCTTGGGCGAGAGTAGTACTAAGATGGGTGACCTCTTGGGAAGGCCTCGTGTTGCACCCCTTTTTTCATTTTCTTTCTTTTTGTTCTCTGAATTTCCGCTCTGTGACTCGAGTGACTGTGCTTGTGAATCTATTCTCATGCTCTACACACGGTCTCTACAGCGTCTAACGTCGAAAGAGTTTCGTGGGTCATATGTAACCGGACGAGAAATTCCAGAGCGCGGGGTTTGGGGCTCTTGGGCTTTGTTCGACCGATTAATTGTTTTTTTGTTATTATTATTCTTATATTTGAAGTATATTTTAAAAGCGTAATCCAGCACGAGGTAATGGGTGAACGGAATATTTTTAAAACACGCCCCATTCATGTACGTAGGCACACACTTAAGTGAGATGCACGCGGGAATGAGGGTTTAAATAGATTGATTGTGCTTAACATTTCGGGTGCGATCATACCAGCAATAATGCACCGGATCCCATCAGAACTCCGAAGTTAAGCTTGCTTGGGCGAGAGTAGTACTAAGATGGGTGACCTCTTGGGAAGGCCTCGTGTTGCACCCCTTTTTTCATTTTCTTTCTTTTTGTTCTCTGAATTTCCGCTCTGTGACTCGAGTGACTGTGCTTGTGAATCTATTCTCAGGCTCTACACACGGTCTCTACAGCGTCTAATGTCGAAAGAGTTTCGTGGGTCATATGTAACCGGACGAGAAATTCCAGAGCGCGAGGTTTGGGGCTCTTGGGCTTTGTTCGACCGATTAATTGTTTTTTTGTTATTATTATTCTTATATTTGAAGTATATTTTAAAAGCGTAATCCAGCACGAGGTAATGGGTGAACGGAATATTTTTCAAACACGCCCCATTCATGTACGTAGGCACACACTTAAGTGAGATGTACGCCGGAATGAGGGTTTAAATAGATTGATTGTGCTTAACATTTCTGGTGCGATCATACCTGCAATAATGCACCGGATCCCATCAGAACTCCGAAGTTAAGCTTGCTTGGGCGAGAGTAGTACTAAGATGGGTGACCTCTTGGGAAGGCCTCGTGTTGCACCCCTTTTTTCATTTTCTTTCTTTTTGTTCTCTGAATTTCCGCTCTGTGACTCGAGTGACTGTGCTTGTGAATCTATTCTCAGGCTCTACACACGGTCTCTACAGCGTCTAACGTCGAAAGAGTTTCGTGGGTCATATGTAACCGGACGAGAAATTCCAGAGCGCGGGGTTTGGGGCTCTTGGGCTTTGTTCGACCGATTAATTGTTTTTTTGTTATTATTATTCTTATATTTGAAATATATTTTAAAAGCGTAATCCAGCACGAGGTAATGGGTGAACGGAATATTTTTAAAACACGCCCCATTCATGTACGTAGGCACACACTTAAGTGAGATGCACGCCGGAATGAGGGTTTAAATAGATTGATTGTGCTTAACATTTCGGGTGCGATCATACCAGCAATAATGCACCGGATCCCATCAGAACTCCGAAGTTAAGCTTGCTTGGGCGAGAGTAGTACTAAGATGGGTGACCTCTTGGGAAGGCCTCGTGTTGCACCCCTTTTTTCATTTTCTTTCTTTTTGTTCTCTGAATTTCCGCTCTGTGACTCGAGTGACTGTGCTTGTGAATCTATTCTCATGCTCTACACACGGTCTCTACAGCGTCTAACGTCGAAAGAGTTTCGTGGGTCATATGTAACCGGACGAGAAATTCCAGAGCGCGGGGTTTGGGGCTCTTGGGCTTTGTTCGACCGATTAATTGTTTTTTTGTTATTATTATTCTTATATTTGAAGTATATTTTAAAAGCGTAATCCAGCACGAGGTAATGGGTGAACGGAATATTTTTCAAACACGCCCCATTCATGTACGTAGGCACACACTTAAGTGAGAAGCACGCCGGAATGAGGGTTTAAATAGATTGATTGTGCTTAACATTTCGGGTGCGATCATACTAGCAATAATGCACCGGATCCCATCAGAACTCCGAAGTTAAGCTTGCTTGGGCGAGAGTAGTACTAAGATGGGTGACCTCTTGGGAAGGCCTCGTGTTGCACCCCTTTTTTCATTTTCTTTCTTTTTGTTCTCTGAATTTCCGCTCTGTGACTCGAGTGACTGTGCTTGTGAATCTATTGTCAGGCTCTACACACGGTCTCTACAGCGTCTAACGTCGAAAGAGTTTCGTGGGTCATATGTAACCGGACGAGAAATTCCAGAGCGCGGGGTTTGGGGCTCTTGGGCTTTGTTCGACCGATTAATTGTTTTTTTGTTATTATTATTCTTATATTTGAAGTATATTTTAAAAGCGTAATCCAGCACGAGGTAATGGGTGAACGGAATATTTTTAAAACACGCCCCATTCATGTACGTAGGCACAAACTTAAGTGAGATGCACGCGGGAATGAGGGTTTAAATAGATTGATTGTGCTTAACATTTCGGGTGCGATCATACCAGCAATAATGCACCGGATCCCATCAGAACTCCGAAGTTAAGCTTGCTTGGGCGAGAGTAGTACTAAGATGGGTGACCTCTTGGGAAGGCCTCGTGTTGCACCCCTTTTTTCATTTTCTTTCTTTTTGTTCTCTGAATTTCCGCTCTGTGACTCGAGTGACTGTGCTTGTGAATCTATTCTCATGCTCTACACACGGTCTCTACAGCGTCTAACGTCGAAAGAGTTTCGTGGGTCATCATATGTAACCGGACGAGAAATTCCAGAGCGCGGGGTTTGGGGCTCTTGGGCTTTGTTCGACCGATTAATTGTTTTTTTGTTATTATTATTCTTATATTTGAAGTATATTTTAAAAGCGTAATCCAGCACGAGGTAATGGGTGAACGGAATATTTTTAAAACACGCCCCATTCATGTACGTAGGCACACACTTAAGTGAGAAGCACGCCGGAATGAGGGTTTAAATAGATTGATTGTGCTTAACATTTCGGGTGCGATCATACTAGCAATAATGCACCGGATCCCATCAGAACTCCGAAGTTAAGCTTGCTTGGGCGAGAGTAGTACTAAGATGGGTGACCTCTTGGGAAGGCCTCGTGTTGCACCCCTTTTTTCATTTTCTTTCTTTTTGTTCTCTGAATTTCCGCTCTGTGACTCGAGTGACTGTGCTTGTGAATCTATTCTCAGGCTCTACACACGGTCTCTACAGCGTCTAACGTCGAAAGAGTTTCGTGGGTCATATGTAACCGGACGAGAAATTCCAGAGCGCGGGGTTTGGGGCTCTTGGGCTTTGTTCGACCGATTAATTGTTTTTTTGTTATTATTATTCTTATATTTGAAATATATTTTAAAAGCGTAATCCAGCACGAGGTAATGGGTGAACGGAATATTTTTAAAACACGCCCCATTCATGTACGTAGGCACACACTTAAGTGAGATGCACGCCGGAATGAGGGTTTAAATAGATTGATTGTGCTTAACATTTCGGGTGCGATCATACCAGCAATAATGCACCGGATCCCATCAGAACTCCGAAGTTAAGCTTGCTTGGGCGAGAGTAGTACTAAGATGGGTGACCTCTTGGGAAGGCCTCGTGTTGCACCCCTTTTTTCATTTTCTTTCTTTTTGTTCTCTGAATTTCCGCTCTGTGACTCGAGTGACTGTGCTTGTGAATCTATTCTCAGGCTCTACACACGGTCTCTACAGCGTCTAACGTCGAAAGAGTTTCGTGGGTCATATGTAACCGGACGAGAAATTCCAGAGCGCGGGGTTTGGGGCTCTTGGGCTTTGTTCGACCGATTAATTGTTTTTTTGTTATTATTATTCTTATATTTGAAGTATATTTTAAAAGCGTAATCCAGCACGAGGTAATGGGTGAACGGAATATTTTTAAAACACGCCCCATTCATGTACGTAGGCACAAACTTAAGTGAGATGCACGCGGGAATGAGGGTTTAAATAGATTGATTGTGCTAAACATTTCGGGTGCGATCATACCAGCAATAATGCACCGGATCCCATCAGAACTCCGAAGTTAAGCTTGCTTGGGCGAGAGTAGTACTAAGATGGGTGACCTCTTGGGAAGGCCTCGTGTTGCACCCCTTTTTTCATTTTCTTTCTTTTTGTTCTCTGAATTTCCGCTCTGTGACTCGAGTGACTGTGCTTGTGAATCTATTCTCATGCTCTACACACGGTCTCTACAGCGTCTAACGTCGAAAGAGTTTCGTGGGTCATATGTAACCGGACGAGAAATTCCAGAGCGCGGGGTTTGGGGCTCTTGGGCTTTGTTCGACCGATTAATTGTTTTTTTGTTATTATTATTCTTATATTTGAAGTATATTTTAAAAGCGTAATCCAGCACGAGGTAATGGGTGAACGGAATATTTTTCAAACACGCCCCATTCATGTACGTAGGCACACACTTAAGTGAGAAGCACGCCGGAATGATGGTTTAAATAGATTGATTGTGCTTAACATTTCGGGTGCGATCATACTAGCAATAATGCACCGGATCCCATCAGAACTCCGAAGTTAAGCTTGCTTGGGCGAGAGTAGTACTAAGATGGGTGACCTCTTGGGAAGGCCTCGTGTTGCACCCCTTTTTTCATTTTCTTTCTTTTTGTTCTCTGAATTTCCGCTCTGTGACTCGAGTGACTGTGCTTGTGAATCTATTCTCAGGCTCTACACACGGTCTCTACAGCGTCTAACGTCGAAAGAGTTTCGTGGGTCATATGTAACCGGACGAGAAATTCCAGAGCGCGGGGTTTGGGGCTCTTGGGCTTTGTTCGACCGATTAATTGTTTTTGTGTTATTATTATTCTTATATTTGAAGTATATTTTAAAAGCGTAATCCAGCACGAGGTAATGGGTGAACGGAATATTTTTAAAACACGCCCCATTCATGTACGTAGGCACACACTTAAGTGAGATGCACGCCGGAATGAGGGTTTAAATAGATTGATTGTGCTTAACATTTCGGGTGCGATCATACCAGCAATAATGCACCGGATCCCATCAGAACTCCGAAGTTAAGCTTGCTTGGGCGAGAGTAGTACTAAGATGGGTGACCTCTTGGGAAGGCCTCGTGTTGCACCCCTTTTTTCATTTTCTTTCTTTTTGTTCTCTGAATTTCCGCTCTGTGACTCGAGTGACTGTGCTTGTGAATCTATTCTCAGGCTCTACACACGGTCTCTACAGCGTCTAACGTCGAAAGAGTTTCGTGGGTCATATGTAACCGGACGAGAAATTCCAGAGCGCGGGGTTTGGGGCTCTTGGGCTTTGTTCGACCGATTAATTGTTTTTTTGTTATTATTATTCTTATATTTGAAATATATTTTAAAAGCGTAATCCAGCACGAGGTAATGGGTGAACGGAATATTTTTAAAACACGCCCCATTCATGTACGTAGGCACACACTTAAGTGAGATGCACGCCGGAATGAGGGTTTAAATAGATTGATTGTGCTTAACATTTCGGGTGCGATCATACCAGCAATAATGCACCGGATCCCATCAGAACTCCGAAGTTAAGCTTGCTTGGGCGAGAGTAGTACTAAGATGGGTGACCTCTTGGGAAGGCCTCGTGTTGCACCCCTTTTTTCATTTTCTTTCTTTTTGTTCTCTGAATTTCCGCTCTGTGACTCGAGTGACTGTGCTTGTGAATCTATTCTCATGCTCTACACACGGTCTCTACAGCGTCTAACGTCGAAAGAGTTTCGTGGGTCATATGTAACCGGACGAGAAATTCCAGAGCGCGGGGTTTGGGGCTCTTGGGCTTTGTTCGACCGATTAATTGTTTTTTTGTTATTATTATTCTTATATTTGAAGTATATTTTAAAAGCGTAATCCAGCACGAGGTAATGGGTGAACGGAATATTTTTGAAACACGCCCCATTCATGTACGTAGGCACACACTTAAGTGAGATGCACGCGGGAATGAGGGTTTAAATAGATTGATTGTGCTTAACATTTCGGGTGCGATCATACCAGCAATAATGCGCCGGATCCCATCAGAACTCCGAAGTTAAGCTTGCTTGGGCGAGAGTAGTACTAAGATGGGTGACCTCTTGGGAAGGCCTCGTGTTGCACCCCTTTTTTCATTTTCTTTCTTTTTGTTCTCTGAATTTCCGCTCTGTGACTCGAGTGACTGTGCTTGTGAATCTATTCTCATGCTCTACACACGGTCTCTACAGCGTCTAACGTCGAAAGAGTTTCGTGGGTCATATGTAACCGGACGAGAAATTCCAGAGCTCGGGGTTTGGGGCTCTTGGGCTTTGTTCGACCGATTAATTGTTTTTTTGTTATTATTATTCTTATATTTGAAGTATATTTTAAAAGCGTAATCCAGCACGAGGTAATGGGTGAACGGAATATTTTTAAAACACGCCCCATTCATGTACGTAGGCACACACTTAAGTGAGATGCACGCGGGAATAAGGGTTTAAATAGATTGATTGTGCTTAACATTTCGGGTGCGATCATACCAGCAATAATGCACCGGATCCCATCAGAACTCCGAAGTTAAGCTTGCTTGGGCAAGAGTAGTACTAAGATGGGTGACCTCTTGGGAAGGCCTCGTGTTGCACCCCTTTTTTCATTTTCTTTCTTTTTGTTCTCTGAATTTCCGTTTCTTGACTCGAGTGACTGTGCTTGTGAATCTATTCTCATGCTCTACACACGGTCTCTACAGCGTCTAACGTCGAAAGAGTTTCGTGGGTCATATGTAACCGGACGAGAAATTCCAGAGCGCGGGGTTTGGGGCTCTTGGGCTTTGTTCGACCGATTAATTGTTTTTTTGTTATTATTATTCTTATATTTGAAGTATATTTTAAAAGCGTAATCCAGCACGAGGTAATGGGTGAACGGAATATTTTTAAAACACGCCCCATTCATGTACGTAGGCACACACTTAAGTGAGATGCACGCGGGAATGAGGGTTTAAATAGATTCATTGTGCTTAACATTTCGGGTGCGATCATACCAGCAATAATGCACCGGATCCCATCAGAACTCCGAAGTTAAGCTTGCTTGGGCGAGAGTAGTACTAAGATGGGTGACCTCTTGGGAAGGCCTCGTGTTGAACCCCTTTTTTCATTTTCTTTCTTTTTGTTCTCTGAATTTCCGCTCTGTGACTCGAGTGACTGTGCTTGTGAATCTATTCTCATGCTCTACACACGGTCTCTACAGCGTCTAACGTCGAAAGAGTTTCGTGGGTCATATGTAACCGGACGAGAAATTCCAGAGCGCGGGGTTTGGGGCTCTTGGGCTTTGTTCGACCGATTAATTGTTTTTTTGTTATTATTATTCTTATATTTGAAGTATATTTTAAAAGCGTAATCCAGCACGAGGTAATGGGTGAACGGAATATTTTTGAAACACGCCCCATTCATGTACGTAGGCACACACTTAAGTGAGATGCACGCGGGAATGAGGGTTTAAATAGATTGATTGTGCTTAACATTTCGGGTGCGATCATACCAGCAATAATGCACCGGATCCCATCAGAACTCCGAAGTTAAGCTTGCTTGGGCGAGAGTAGTACTAAGATGGGTGACCTCTTGGGAAGGCCTCGTGTTGCACCCCTTTTTTCATTTTCATTCTTTTTGTTTTCTGAATTTCCGCTCTGTGACTCGAGTGACTGTGCTTGTGAATCTATTCTCATGCTCTACACACGGTCTTTACAGCGTCTAACGTCGAAAGAGTTTCGTGGGTCATATGTAACCGGACGAGAAATTCCAGAGCTCGGGGTTTGGGGCTCTTGGGCTTTGTTCGACCGATTAATTGTTTTTTTGTTATTATTATTCTTATATTTGAAGTATATTTTAAAAGCGTAATCCAGCACGAGGTAATGGGTGAACGGAATATTTTTAAAACACGCCCCATTCATGTACGTAGGCACACACTTAAGTGAGATGCACGCGGGAATAAGGGTTTAAATAGATTGATTGTGCTTAACATTTCGGGTGCGATCATACCAGCAATAATGCACCGGATCCCATCAGAACTCCGAAGTTAAGCTTGCTTGGGCGAGAGTAGTACTAAGATGGGTGACCTCTTGGGAAGGCCTCGTGTTGCACCCCTTTTTTCATTTTCATTCTTTTTGTTTTCTGAATTTCCGCTCTGTGACTCGAGTGACTGTGCTTGTGAATCTATTCTCATGCTCTACACACGGTCTCTACAGCGTCTAACGTCGAAAGAGTTTCGTGGGTCATATGTAACCGGACGAGAAATTCCAGAGCGCGGGGTTTGGGGCTCTTGGGCTTTGTTCGACCGATTAATTGTTTTTTTGTTATTATTATTCTTATATTTGAAGTATATTTTAAAAGCGTAATCCAGCACGAGGTAATGGGTGAACGGAATATTTTTAAAACACGCCCCATTCATGTACGTAGGCACACACTTAAGTGAGATGCACGCCGGAATGAGGGTTTAAATAGATTGATTGTGCTTAACATTTCGGGTGCGATCATACCAGTAATAATGCACCGGATCCCATCAGAACTCCGAAGTTAAGCTTGCTTGGGCGAGAGTAGTACTAAGATGGGTGACCTCTTGGGAAGGCCTCGTGTTGCACCCCTTTTTTCATTTTCATTCTTTTTGTTTTCTGAATTTCCGCTCTGTGACTCGAGTGACTGTGCTTGTGAATCTATTCTCATGCTCTACACACGGTCTTTACAGCGTCTAACGTCGAAAGAGTTTCGTGGGTCATATGTAACCGGACGAGAAATTCCAGAGCTCGGGGTTTGGGGCTCTTGGGCTTTGTTCGACCGATTAATTGTTTTTTTGTTATTATTATTCTTATATTTGAAGTATATTTTAAAAGCGTAATCCAGCACGAGGTAATGGGTGAACGGAATATTTTTAAAACACGCCCCATTCATGTACGTAGGCACACACTTAAGTGAGATGCACGCGGGAATAAGGGTTTAAATAGATTGATTGTGCTTAACATTTCGGGTGCGATCATACCAGCAATAATGCACCGGATCCCATCAGAACTCCGAAGTTAAGCTTGCTTGGGCAAGAGTAGTACTAAGATGGGTGACCTCTTGGGAAGGCCTCGTGTTGCACCCCTTTTTTCATTTTCTTTCTTTTTGTTCTCTGAATTTCCGTTTCTTGACTCGAGTGACTGTGCTTGTGAATCTATTCTCATGCTCTACACACGGTCTCTACAGCGTCTAACGTCGAAAGAGTTTCGTGGGTCATATGTAACCGGACGAGAAATTCCAGAGCGCGGGGTTTGGGGCTCTTGGGCTTTGTTCGACCGATTAATTGTTTTTTTGTTATTATTATTCTTATATTTGAAGTATATTTTAAAAGCGTAATCCAGCACGAGGTAATGGGTGAACGGAATATTTTTAAAACACGCCCCATTCATGTACGTAGGCACACACTTAAGTGAGATGCACGCGGGAATGAGGGTTTAAATAGATTGATTGTGCTTAACATTTCGGGTGCGATCATACCAGCAATAATGCACCGGATCCCATCAGAACTCCGAAGTTAAGCTTGCTTGGGCGAGAGTAGTACTAAGATGGGTGACCTCTTGGGAAGGCCTCGTGTTGCACCCCTTTTTTCATTTTCTTTCTTTTTGTTCTCTGAATTTCCGCTCTGTGACTCGAGTGACTGTGCTTGTGAATCTATTCTCATGCTCTACACACGGTCTCTACAGCGTCTAACGTCGAAAGAGTTTCGTGGGTCATATGTAACCGGACGAGAAATTCCAGAGCGCGGGGTTTGGGGCTCTTGGGCTTTGTTCGACCGATTAATTGTTTTTTTGTTATTATTATTCTTATATTTGAAGTATATTTTAAAAGCGTAATCCAGCACGAGGTAATGGGTGAACGGAATATTTTTGAAACACGCCCCATTCATGTACGTAGGCACACACTTAAGTGAGATGCACGCGGGAATGAGGGTTTAAATAGATTGATTGTGCTTAACATTTCGGGTGCGATCATACCAGCAATAATGCACCGGATCCCATCAGAACTCCGAAGTTAAGCTTGCTTGGGCGAGAGTAGTACTAAGATGGGTGACCTCTTGGGAAGGCCTCGTGTTGCACCCCTTTTTTCATTTTCATTCTTTTTGTTTTCTGAATTTCCGCTCTGTGACTCGAGTGACTGTGCTTGTGAATCTATTCTCATGCTCTACACACGGTCTTTACAGCGTCTAACGTCGAAAGAGTTTCGTGGGTCATATGTAACCGGACGAGAAATTCCAGAGCTCGGGGTTTGGGGCTCTTGGGCTTTGTTCGACCGATTAATTGTTTTTTTGTTATTATTATTCTTATATTTGAAGTATATTTTAAAAGCGTAATCCAGCACGAGGTAATGGGTGAACGGAATATTTTTAAAACACGCCCCATTCATGTACGTAGGCACACACTTAAGTGAGATGCACGCGGGAATAAGGGTTTAAATAGATTGATTGTGCTTAACATTTCAGGTGCGATCATACCAGCAATAATGCACCGGATCCCATCAGAACTCCGAAGTTAAGCTTGCTTGGGCGAGAGTAGTACTAAGATGGGTGACCTCTTGGGAAGGCCTCGTGTTGCACCCCTTTTTTCATTTTCTTTCTTTTTGTTCTCTGAATTTCCGCTCTGTGACTCGAGTGACTGTGCTTGTGAATCTATTCTCATGCTCTACACACGGTCTCTACAGCGTCTAACGTCGAAAGAGTTTCGTGGGTCATATGTAACCGGACGAGAAATTCCAGAGCGCGGGGTTTGGGGCTCTTGGGCTTTGTTCGACCGATTAATTGTTTTTTTGTTATTATTATTCTTATATTTGAAGTATATTTTAAAAGCGTAATCCAGCACGAGGTAATGGGTGAACGGAATATTTTTAAAACACGCCCCATTCATGTACGTAGGCACACACTTAAGTGAGATGCACGCCGGAATGAGGGTTTAAATAGATTGATTGTGCTTAACATTTCGGGTGCGATCATACCAGTAATAATGCACCGGATCCCATCAGAACTCCGAAGTTAAGCTTGCTTGGGCGAGAGTAGTACTAAGATGGGTGACCTCTTGGGAAGGCCTCGTGTTGCACCCCTTTTTTCATTTTCATTCTTTTTGTTTTCTGAATTTCCGCTCTGTGACTCGAGTGACTGTGCTTGTGAATCTATTCTCATGCTCTACACACGGTCTTTACAGCGTCTAACGTCGAAAGAGTTTCGTGGGTCATATGTAACCGGACGAGAAATTCCAGAGCTCGGGGTTTGGGGCTCTTGGGCTTTGTTCAACCGATTAATTGTTTTTTTGTTATTATTATTCTTATATTTGAAGTATATTTTAAAAGCGTAATCCAGCACGAGGTAATGGGTGAACGGAATATTTTTAAAACACGCCCCATTCATGTACGTAGGCACACACTTAAGTGAGATGCACGCGGGAATAAGGGTTTAAATAGATTGATTGTGCTTAACATTTCGGGTGCGATCATACCAGCAATAATGCACCGGATCCCATCAGAACTCCGAAGTTAAGCTTGCTTGGGCAAGAGTAGTACTAAGATGGGTGACCTCTTGGGAAGGTCTCGTGTTGCACCCCTTTTTTCATTTTCTTTCTTTTTGTTCTCTGAATTTCCGTTTCTTGACTCGAGTGACTGTGCTTGTGAATCTATTCTCATGCTCTACACACGGTCTCTACAGCGTCTAACGTCGAAAGAGTTTCGTGGGTCATATGTAACCGGACGAGAAATTCCAGAGCGCGGGGTTTGGGGCTCTTGGGCTTTGTTCGACCGATTAATTGTTTTTTTGTTATTATTATTCTTATATTTGAAGTATATTTTAAAAGCGTAATCCAGCACGAGGTAATGGGTGAACGGAATATTTTTAAAACACGCCCCATTCATGTACGTAGGCACACACTTAAGTGAGATGCACGCGGGAATGAGGGTTTAAATAGATTGATTGTGCTTAACATTTCGGGTGCGATCATACCAGCAATAATGCACCGGATCCCATCAGAACTCCGAAGTTAAGCTTGCTTGGGCGAGAGTAGTACTAAGATGGGTGACCTCTTGGGAAGGCCTCGTGTTGCACCCCTTTTTTCATTTTCTTTCTTTTTGTTCTCTGAATTTCCGCTCTGTGACTCGAGTGACTGTGCTTGTGAATCTATTCTCATGCTCTACACACGGTCTCTACAGCGTCTAACGTCGAAAGAGTTTCGTGGGTCATATGTAACCGGACGAGAAATTCCAGAGCGCGGGGTTTGGGGCTCTTGGGCTTTGTTCGACCGATTAATTGTTTTTTTGTTATTATTATTCTTATATTTGAAGTATATTTTAAAAGCGTAATCCAGCACGAGGTAATGGGTGAACGGAATATTTTTGAAACACGCCCCATTCATGTACGTAGGCACACACTTAAGTGAGATGCACGCGGGAATGAGGGTTTAAATAGATTGATTGTGCTTAACATTTCGGGTGCGATCATACCAGCAATAATGCACCGGATCCCATCAGAACTCCGAAGTTAAGCTTGCTTGGGCGAGAGTAGTACTAAGATGGGTGACCTCTTGGGAAGGCCTCGTGTTGCACCCCTTTTTTCATTTTCATTCTTTTTGTTTTCTGAATTTCCGCTCTGTGACTCGAGTGACTGTGCTTGTGAATCTATTCTCATGCTCTACACACGGTCTTTACAGCGTCTAACGTCGAAAGAGTTTCGTGGGTCATATGTAACCGGACGAGAAATTCCAGAGCTCGGGGTTTGGGGCTCTTGGGCTTTGTTCGACCGATTAATTGTTTTTTTGTTATTATTATTCTTATATTTGAAGTATATTTTAAAAGCGTAATCCAGCACGAGGTAATGGGTGAACGGAATATTTTTAAAACACGCCCCATTCATGTACGTAGGCACACACTTAAGTGAGATGCACGCGGGAATAAGGGTTTAAATAGATTGATTGTGCTTAACATTTCAGGTGCGATCATACCAGCAATAATGCACCGGATCCCATCAGAACTCCGAAGTTAAGCTTGCTTGGGCGAGAGTAGTACTAAGATGGGTGACCTCTTGGGAAGGCCTCGTGTTGCACCCCTTTTTTCATTTTCTTTCTTTTTGTTCTCTGAATTTCCGCTCTGTGACTCGAGTGACTGTGCTTGTGAATCTATTCTCATGCTCTACACACGGTCTCTACAGCGTCTAACGTCGAAAGAGTTTCGTGGGTCATATGTAACCGGACGAGAAATTCCAGAGCGCGGGGTTTGGGGCTCTTGGGCTTTGTTCGACCGATTAATTGTTTTTTTGTTATTATTATTCTTATATTTGAAGTATATTTTAAAAGCGTAATCCAGCACGAGGTAATGGGTGAACGGAATATTTTTAAAACACGCCCCATTCATGTACGTAGGCACACACTTAAGTGAGATGCACGCCGGAATGAGGGTTTAAATAGATTGATTGTGCTTAACATTTCGGGTGCGATCATACCAGTAATAATGCGCCGGATCCCATCAGAACTCCGAAGTTAAGCTTGCTTGGGCGAGAGTAGTACTAAGATGGGTGACCTCTTGGGAAGGGCTCGTGTTGCACCCCTTTTTTCATTTTCTTTCTTTTTGTTCTCTGAATTTCCGCTCTGTGACTCGAGTGACTGTGCTTGTGAATCTATTCTCATGCTCTACACACGGTCTCTACAGCGTCTAACGTCGAAAGAGTTTCGTGGGTCATATGTAACCGGACGAGAAATTCCAGAGCGCGGGGTTTGGGGCTCTTGGGCTTTGTTCGACCGATTAATTGTTTTTTTGTTATTATTATTCTTATATTTGAAGTATATTTTAAAAGCGTAATCCAGCACGAGGTAATGGGTGAACGGAATATTTTTGAAACACGCCCCATTCATGTACGTAGGCACACACTTAAGTGAGATGCACGCGGGAATGAGGGTTTAAATAGATTGATTGTGCTTAACATTTCGGGTGCGATCATACCAGCAATAATGCGCCGGATCCCATCAGAACTCCGAAGTTAAGCTTGCTTGGGCGAGAGTAGTACTAAGATGGGTGACCTCTTGGGAAGGCCTCGTGTTGCACCCCTTTTTTCATTTTCTTTCTTTTTGTTCTCTGAATTTCCGCTCTGTGACTCGAGTGACTGTGCTTGTGAATCTATTCTCATGCTCTACACACGGTCTCTACAGCGTCTAACGTCGAAAGAGTTTCGTGGGTCATATGTAACCGGACGAGAAATTCCAGAGCTCGGGGTTTGGGGCTCTTGGGCTTTGTTCGACCGATTAATTGTTTTTTTGTTATTATTATTCTTATATTTGAAGTATATTTTAAAAGCGTAATCCAGCACGAGGTAATGGGTGAACGGAATATTTTTAAAACACGCCCCATTCATGTACGTAGGCACACACTTAAGTGAGATGCACGCGGGAATAAGGGTTTAAATAGATTGATTGTGCTTAACATTTCGGGTGCGATCATACCAGCAATAATGCACCGGATCCCATCAGAACTCCGAAGTTAAGCTTGCTTGGGCAAGAGTAGTACTAAGATGGGTGACCTCTTGGGAAGGCCTCGTGTTGCACCCCTTTTTTCATTTTCTTTCTTTTTGTTCTCTGAATTTCCGTTTCTTGACTCGAGTGACTGTGCTTGTGAATCTATTCTCATGCTCTACACACGGTCTCTACAGCGTCTAACGTCGAAAGAGTTTCGTGGGTCATATGTAACCGGACGAGAAATTCCAGAGCGCGGGGTTTGGGGCTCTTGGGCTTTGTTCGACCGATTAATTGTTTTTTTGTTATTATTATTCTTATATTTGAAGTATATTTTAAAAGCGTAATCCAGCACGAGGTAATGGGTGAACGGAATATTTTTAAAACACGCCCCATTCATGTACGTAGGCACACACTTAAGTGAGATGCACGCGGGAATGAGGGTTTAAATAGATTGATTGTGCTTAACATTTCGGGTGCGATCATACCAGCAATAATACACCGGATCCCATCAGAACTCCGAAGTTAAGCTTGCTTGGGCGAGAGTAGTACTAAGATGGGTGACCTCTTGGGAAGGCCTCGTGTTGCACCCCTTTTTTCATTTTCTTTCTTTTTGTTCTCTGAATTTCCGCTCTGTGACTCGAGTGACTGTGCTTGTGAATCTATTCTCATGCTCTACACACGGTCTCTACAGCGTCTAACGTCGAAAGAGTTTCGTGGGTCATATGTAACCGGACGAGAAATTCCAGAGCGCGGGGTTTGGGGCTCTTGGGCTTTGTTCGACCGATTAATTGTTTTTTTGTTATTATTATTCTTATATTTGAAGTATATTTTAAAAGCGTAATCCAGCACGAGGTAATGGGTGAACGGAATATTTTTGAAACACGCCCCATTCATGTACGTAGGCACACACTTAAGTGAGATGCACGCGGGAATGAGGGTTTAAATAGATTGATTGTGCTTAACATTTCGGGTGCGATCATACCAGCAATAATGCACCGGATCCCATCAGAACTCCGAAGTTAAGCTTGCTTGGGCGAGAGTAGTACTAAGATGGGTGACCTCTTGGGAAGGCCTCGTGTTGCACCCCTTTTTTCATTTTCATTCTTTTTGTTTTCTGAATTTCCGCTCTGTGACTCGAGTGACTGTGCTTGTGAATCTATTCTCATGCTCTACACACGGTCTTTACAGCGTCTAACGTCGAAAGAGTTTCGTGGGTCATATGTAACCGGACGAGAAATTCCAGAGCTCGGGGTTTGGGGCTCTTGGGCTTTGTTCGACCGATTAATTGTTTTTTTGTTATTATTATTCTTATATTTGAAGTATATTTTAAAAGCGTAATCCAGCACGAGGTAATGGGTGAACGGAATATTTTTAAAACACGCCCCATTCATGTACGTAGGCACACACTTAAGTGAGATGCACGCGGGAATAAGGGTTTAAATAGATTGATTGTGCTTAACATTTCGGGTGCGATCATACCAGCAATAATGCACCGGATCCCATCAGAACTCCGAAGTTAAGCTTGCTTGGGCAAGAGTAGTACTAAGATGGGTGACCTCTTGGGAAGGCCTCGTGTTGCACCCCTTTTTTCATTTTCTTTCTTTTTGTTCTCTGAATTTCCGTTTCTTGACTCGAGTGACTGTGCTTGTGAATCTATTCTCATGCTCTACACACGGTCTCTACAGCGTCTAACGTCGAAAGAGTTTCGTGGGTCATATGTAACCGGACGAGAAATTCCAGAGCGCGGGGTTTGGGGCTCTTGGGCTTTGTTCGACCGATTAATTGTTTTTTTGTTATTATTATTCTTATATTTGAAGTATATTTTAAAAGCGTAATCCAGCACGAGGTAATGGGTGAACGGAATATTTTTAAAACACGCCCCATTCATGTACGTAGGCACACACTTAAGTGAGATGCACGCGGGAATGAGGGTTTAAATAGATTGATTGTGCTTAACATTTCGGGTGCGATCATACCAGCAATAATGCACCGGATCCCATCAGAACTCCGAAGTTAAGCTTGCTTGGGCGAGAGTAGTACTAAGATGGGTGACCTCTTGGGAAGGCCTCGTGTTGCACCCCTTTTTTCATTTTCTTTCTTTTTGTTCTCTGAATTTCCGCTCTGTGACTCGAGTGACTGTGCTTGTGAATCTATTCTCATGCTCTACACACGGTCTCTACAGCGTCTAACGTCGAAAGAGTTTCGTGGGTCATATGTAACCGGACGAGAAATTCCAGAGCGCGGGGTTTGGGGCTCTTGGGCTTTGTTCGACCGATTAATTGTTTTTTTGTTATTATTATTCTTATATTTGAAGTATATTTTAAAAGCGTAATCCAGCACGAGGTAATGGGTGAACGGAATATTTTTGAAACACGCCCCATTCATGTACGTAGGCACACACTTAAGTGAGATGCACGCGGGAATGAGGGTTTAAATAGATTGATTGTGCTTAACATTTCGGGTGCGATCATACCAGCAATAATGCACCGGATCCCATCAGAACTCCGAAGTTAAGCTTGCTTGGGCGAGAGTAGTACTAAGATGGGTGACCTCTTGGGAAGGCCTCGTGTTGCACCCCTTTTTTCATTTTCATTCTTTTTGTTTTCTGAATTTCCGCTCTGTGACTCGAGTGACTGTGCTTGTGAATCTATTCTCATGCTCTACACACGGTCTTTACAGCGTCTAACGTCGAAAGAGTTTCGTGGGTCATATGTAACCGGACGAGAAATTCCAGAGCTCGGGGTTTGGGGCTCTTGGGCTTTGTTCGACCGATTAATTGTTTTTTTGTTATTATTATTCTTATATTTGAAGTATATTTTAAAAGCGTAATCCAGCACGAGGTAATGGGTGAACGGAATATTTTTAAAACACGCCCCATTCATGTACGTAGGCACACACTTAAGTGAGATGCACGCGGGAATAAGGGTTTAAATAGATTGATTGTGCTTAACATTTCAGGTGCGATCATACCAGCAATAATGCACCGGATCCCATCAGAACTCCGAAGTTAAGCTTGCTTGGGCGAGAGTAGTACTAAGATGGGTGACCTCTTGGGAAGGCCTCGTGTTGCACCCCTTTTTTCATTTTCTTTCTTTTTGTTCTCTGAATTTCCGCTCTGTGACTCGAGTGACTGTGCTTGTGAATCTATTCTCATGCTCTACACACGGTCTCTACAGCGTCTAACGTCGAAAGAGTTTCGTGGGTCATATGTAACCGGACGAGAAATTCCAGAGCGCGGGGTTTGGGGCTCTTGGGCTTTGTTCGACCGATTAATTGTTTTTTTGTTATTATTATTCTTATATTTGAAGTATATTTTAAAAGCGTAATCCAGCACGAGGTAATGGGTGAACGGAATATTTTTAAAACACGCCCCATTCATGTACGTAGGCACACACTTAAGTGAGATGCACGCGGGAATGAGGGTTTAAATAGATTGATTGTGCTTAACATTTCGGGTGCGATCATACCAGCAATAATGCACCGGATCCCATCAGAACTCCGAAGTTAAGCTTGCTTGGGCGAGAGTAGTACTAAGATGGGTGACCTCTTGGGAAGGCCTCGTGTTGCACCCCTTTTTTCATTTTCTTTCTTTTTGTTCTCTGAATTTCCGCTCTGTGACTCGAGTGACTGTGCTTGTGAATCTATTCTCACGCTCTACACACGGTCTCTACAGCGTCTAACGTCGAAAGAGTTTCGTGGGTCATATGTAACCGGACGAGAAATTCCAGAGCGCGGGGTTTGGGGCTCTTGGGCTTTGTTCGACCGATTAATTGTTTTTTTGTTATTATTATTCTTATATTTGAAGTATATTTTAAAAGCGTAATCCAGCACGAGGTAATGGGTGAACGGAATATTTTTAAAACACGCCCCATTCATGTACGTAGGCACACACTTAAGTGAGATGCACGCGGGAATGAGGGTTTAAATAGATTGATTGTGCTTAACATTACGGGTGCGATCATACCAGCAATAATGCACCGGATCCCATCAGAACTCCGAAGTTAAGCTTGCTTGGGCGAGAGTAGTACTAAGATGGGTGACCTCTTGGGAAGGCCTCGTGGTGCACCCCTTTTTTCATTTTCTTTCTTTTTGTTCTCTGAATTTCCGCTCTGTGACTCGAGTGACTGTGCTTGTGAATCTATTCTCATGCTCTACACACGGTCTCTACAGCGTCTAACGTCGAAAGAGTTTCGTGGGTCATATGTAACCGGACGAGAAATTCCAGAGCGCGGGGTTTGGGGCTCTTGGGCTTTGTTCGACCGATTAATTGTTTTTTTGTTATTATTATTCTTATATTTTAAGTATATTTTAAAAGCGTAATCCAGCACGAGGTAATGGGTGAACGGAATATTTTTAAAACACGCCCCATTCATGTACGTAGGCACACACTTAAGTGAGATGCACGCGGGAATGAGGGTTTAAATAGATTGATTGTGCTTAACATTTCGGGTGCGATCATACCAGCAATAATGCACCGGATCCCATCAGAACTCTGAAGTTAAGCTTGCTTGGGCAAGAGTAGTACTAAGATGGTTGACCTCTTGGGAAGGCCTCGTGTTGCACCCCTTTTTTCATTTTCTTTCTTTTTGTTCTCTGAATTTCCGCTCTGTGACTCGAGTGACTGTGCTTGTGAATCTATTCTCATGCTCTACACACGGTCTCTACAGCGTCTAACGTCGAAAGAGTTTCGTGGGACATCATATGTAACCGGACGAGAAATTCCAGAGCGCGGGGTTTGGGGCTCTTGGGCTTTGTTCGACCGATTAATTGTTTTTTTGTTATTATTATTCTTATATTTGAAGTATATTTTAAAAGCGTAATCCAGCACGAGGTAATGGGTGAACGGAATATTTTTAAAACACGCCCCATTCATGTACGTAGGCACACACTTAAGTGAGATGCACGCGGGAATGAGGGTTTAAATAGATTGATTGTGCTTAACATTTCGGGTGCGATCATACCAGCAATAATGCACCGGATCCCATCAGAACTCCGAAGTTAAGCTTGCTTGGGCGAGAGTAGTACTAAGATGGGTGACCTCTTGGGAAGGCCTCGTGTTGCACCCCTTTTTTCATTTTCTTTCTTTTTGTTCTCTGAATTTCCGCTCTGTGACTCGAGTGACTGTGCTTGTGAATCTAATCTCATGCTCTACACACGGTCTCTACAGCGTCTAACGTCGAAAGAGTTTCGTGGGTCATCATATGTAACCGGACGAGAAATTCCAGAGCGCGGGGTTTGGGGCTCTTGGGCTTTGTTCGACCGATTAATTGTTTTTTTGTTATTATTATTCTTATATTTGAAGTATATTTTAAAAGCGTAATCCAGCACGAGGTAATGGGTGAACGGAATATTTTTAAAACACGCCCCATTCATGTACGTAGGCACACACTTAAGTGAGATGCACGCGGGAATGAGGGTTTAAATAGATTGATTGTGCTTAACATTACGGGTGCGATCATACCAGCAATAATGCACCGGATCCCATCAGAACTCCGAAGTTAAGCTTGCTTGGGCGAGAGTAGTACTAAGATGGGTGACCTCTTGGGAAGGCCTCGTGTTGCACCCCTTTTTTCATTTTCTTTCTTTTTGTTCTCTGAATTTCCGCTCTGTGACTCGAGTGACTGTGCTTGTGAATCTATTCTCATGCTCTACACACGGTCTCTACAGCGTCTAACGTCGAAAGAGTTTCGTGGGTCATATGTAACCGGACGAGAAATTCCAGAGCGCGGGGTTTGGGGCTCTTGGGCTTTGTTCGACCGATTAATTGTTTTTTTGTTATTATTATTCTTATATTTTAAGTATATTTTAAAAGCGTAATCCAGCACGAGGTAATGGGTGAACGGAATATTTTTAAAACACGCCCCATTCATGTACGTAGGCACACACTTAAGTGAGATGCACGCGGGAATGAGGGTTTAAATAGATTGATTGTGCTTAACATTTCGGGTGCGATCATACCAGCAATAATGCACCGGATCCCATCAGAACTCTGAAGTTAAGCTTGCTTGGGCAAGAGTAGTACTAAGATGGTTGACCTCTTGGGAAGGCCTCGTGTTGCACCCCTTTTTTCATTTTCTTTCTTTTTGTTCTCTGAATTTCCGCTCTGTGACTCGAGTGACTGTGCTTGTGAATCTATTCTCATGCTCTACACACGGTCTCTACAGCGTCTAACGTCGAAAGAGTTTCGTGGGACATCATATGTAACCGGACGAGAAATTCCAGAGCGCGGGGTTTGGGGCTCTTGGGCTTTGTTCGACCGATTAATTGTTTTTTTGTTATTATTATTCTTATATTTGAAGTATATTTTAAAAGCGTAATCCAGCACGAGGTAATGGGTGAACGGAATATTTTTAAAACACGCCCCATTCATGTACGTAGGCACACACTTAAGTGAGATGCACGCGGGAATGAGGGTTTAAATAGATTGATTGTGCTTAAAATTTCGGGTGCGATCATACCAGCAATAATGCACCGGATCCCATCAGAACTCCGAAGTTAAGCTTGCTTGGGCGAGAGTAGTACTAAGATGGGTGACCTCTTGGGAAGGCCTCGTGTTGCACCCCTTTTTTCATTTTCTTTCTTTTTGTTCTCTGAATTTCCGCTCTGTGACTCGAGTGACTGTGCTTGTGAATCTATTCTCATGCTCTACACACGGTCTCTACAGCGTCTAACGTCGAAAGAGTTTCGTGGGTCATCATATGTAACCGGACGAGAAATTCCAGAGCGCGGGGTTTGGGGCTCTTGGGCTTTGTTCGACCGATTAATTGTTTTTTTGTTATTATTATTCTTATATTTGAAGTATATTTTAAAAGCGTAATCCAGCACGAGGTAATGGGTGAACGGAATATTTTTAAAACACGCCCCATTCATGTACGTAGGCACACACTTAAGTGAGATGCACGCGGGAATGAGGGTTTAAATAGATTGATTGTGCTTAACATTACGGGTGCGATCATACCAGCAATAATGCACCGGATCCCATCAGAACTCCGAAGTTAAGCTTGCTTGGGCGAGAGTAGTACTAAGATGGGTGACCTCTTGGGAAGGCCTCGTGTTGCACCCCTTTTTTCATTTTCTTTCTTTTTGTTCTCTGAATTTCCGCTCTGTGACTCGAGTGACTGTGCTTGTGAATCTATTCTCATGCTCTACACACGGTCTCTACAGCGTCTAACGTCGAAAGAGTTTCGTGGGACATCATATGTAACCGGACGAGAAATTCCAGAGCGCGGGGTTTGGGGCTCTTGGGCTTTGTTCGACCGATTAATTGTTTTTTTGTTATTATTATTCTTATATTTGAAGTATATTTTAAAAGCGTAATCCAGCACGAGGTAATGGGTGAACGGAATATTTTTAAAACACGCCCCATTCATGTACGTAGGCACACACTTAAGTGAGATGCACGCGGGAATGAGGGTTTAAATAGATTGATTGTGCTTAACATTTCGGGTGCGATCATACCAGCAATAATGCACCGGATCCCATCAGAACTCCGAAGTTAAGCTTGCTTGGGCGAGAGTAGTACTAAGATGGGTGACCTCTTGGGAAGGCCTCGTGTTGCACCCCTTTTTTCATTTTCTTTCTTTTTGTTCTCTGAATTTCCGCTCTGTGACTCGAGTGACTGTGCTTGTGAATCTAATCTCATGCTCTACACACGGTCTCTACAGCGTCTAACGTCGAAAGAGTTTCGTGGGTCATCATATGTAACCGGACGAGAAATTCCAGAGCGCGGGGTTTGGGGCTCTTGGGCTTTGTTCGACCGATTAATTGTTTTTTTGTTATTATTATTCTTATATTTGAAGTATATTTTAAAAGCGTAATCCAGCACGAGGTAATGGGTGAACGGAATATTTTTAAAACACGCCCCATTCATGTACGTAGGCACACACTTAAGTGAGATGCACGCGGGAATGAGGGTTTAAATAGATTGATTGTGCTTAACATTACGGGTGCGATCATACCAGCAATAATGCACCGGATCCCATCAGAACTCCGAAGTTAAGCTTGCTTGGGCGAGAGTAGTACTAAGATGGGTGACCTCTTGGGAAGGCCTCGTGTTGCACCCCTTTTTTCATTTTCTTTCTTTTTGTTCTCTGAATTTCCGCTCTGTGACTCGAGTGACTGTGCTTGTGAATCTATTCTCATGCTCTACACACGGTCTCTACAGCGTCTAACGTCGAAAGAGTTTCGTGGGTCATATGTAACCGGACGAGAAATTCCAGAGCGCGGGGTTTGGGGCTCTTGGGCTTTGTTCGACCGATTAATTGTTTTTTTGTTATTATTATTCTTATATTTTAAGTATATTTTAAAAGCGTAATCCAGCACGAGGTAATGGGTGAACGGAATATTTTTAAAACACGCCCCATTCATGTACGTAGGCACACACTTAAGTGAGATGCACGCGGGAATGAGGGTTTAAATAGATTGATTGTGCTTAACATTTCGGGTGCGATCATACCAGCAATAATGCACCGGATCCCATCAGAACTCTGAAGTTAAGCTTGCTTGGGCAAGAGTAGTACTAAGATGGTTGACCTCTTGGGAAGGCCTCGTGTTGCACCCCTTTTTTCATTTTCTTTCTTTTTGTTCTCTGAATTTCCGCTCTGTGACTCGAGTGACTGTGCTTGTGAATCTATTCTCATGCTCTACACACGGTCTCTACAGCGTCTAACGTCGAAAGAGTTTCGTGGGACATCATATGTAACCGGACGAGAAATTCCAGAGCGCGGGGTTTGGGGCTCTTGGGCTTTGTTCGACCGATTAATTGTTTTTTTGTTATTATTATTCTTATATTTGAAGTATATTTTAAAAGCGTAATCCAGCACGAGGTAATGGGTGAACGGAATATTTTTAAAACACGCCCCATTCATGTACGTAGGCACACACTTAAGTGAGATGCACGCGGGAATGAGGGTTTAAATAGATTGATTGTGCTTAAAATTTCGGGTGCGATCATACCAGCAATAATGCACCGGATCCCATCAGAACTCCGAAGTTAAGCTTGCTTGGGCGAGAGTAGTACTAAGATGGGTGACCTCTTGGGAAGGCCTCGTGTTGCACCCCTTTTTTCATTTTCTTTCTTTTTGTTCTCTGAATTTCCGCTCTGTGACTCGAGTGACTGTGCTTGTGAATCTATTCTCATGCTCTACACACGGTCTCTACAGCGTCTAACGTCGAAAGAGTTTCGTGGGTCATCATATGTAACCGGACGAGAAATTCCAGAGCGCGGGGTTTGGGGCTCTTGGGCTTTGTTCGACCGATTAATTGTTTTTTTGTTATTATTATTCTTATATTTGAAGTATATTTTAAAAGCGTAATCCAGCACGAGGTAATGGGTGAACGGAATATTTTTAAAACACGCCCCATTCATGTACGTAGGCACACACTTAAGTGAGATGCACGCGGGAATGACGGTTTAAATAGATTGATTGTGCTTAACATTACGGGTGCGATCATACCAGCAATAATGCACCGGATCCCATCAGAACTCCGAAGTTAAGCTTGCTTGGGCGAGAGTAGTACTAAGATGGGTGACCTCTTGGGAAGGCCTCGTGTTGCACCCCTTTTTTCATTTTCTTTCTTTTTGTTCTCTGAATTTCCGCTCTGTGACTCGAGTGACTGTGCTTGTGAATCTATTCTCATGCTCTACACACGGTCTCTACAGCGTCTAACGTCGAAAGAGTTTCGTGGGTCATCATATGTAACCGGACGAGAAATTCCAGAGCGCGGGGTTTGGTGCTCTTGGGCTTTGTTCGACCGATTAATTGTTTTTTTGTTATTATTATTCTTATATTTGAAGTATATTTTAAAAGCGTAATCCAGCACGAGGTAATGGGTGAACGGAATATTTTTAAAACACGCCCCATTCATGTACGTAGGCACACACTTAAGTGAGATGCACGCGGGAATGAGGGTTTAAATAGATTGATTGTGCTTAACATTTCGGGTGCGATCATACCAGCAATAATGCACCGGATCCCATCAGAACTCCGAAGTTAAGCTTGCTTGGGCGAGAGTAGTACTAAGATGGGTGACCTCTTGGGAAGGCCTCGTGTTGCACCCCTTTTTTCATTTTCTTTCTTTTTGTTCTCTGAATTTCCGCTCTATGACTCGAGTGACTGTGCTTGTGAATCTATTCTCATGCTCTACACACGGTCTCTACAGCGTCTAACGTCGAAAGAGTTTCGTGGGTCATCATATGTAACCGGACGAGAAATTCCAGAGCGCGAGGTTTGGGGCTCTTGGGCTTTGTTCGACCGATTAATTGTTTTTTTGTTATTATTATTCTTATATTTGAAGTATATTTTAAAAGCGTAATCCAGCACGAGGTAATGGGTGAACGGAATATTTTTAAAACACGCCCCATTCATGTACGTAGGCACACACTTAAGTGAGATGCACGCGGGATTGAGGGTTTAAATAGATTGATTGTGCTTAACATTTCGGGTGCGATCATACCAGCAATAATGCACCGGATCCCATCAGAACTCCGAAGTTAAGCTTGCTTGGGCGAGAGTAGTACTAAGATGGGTGACCTCTTGGGAAGGCCTCGTGTTGCACCCCTTTTTTCATTTTCTTTCTTTTTGTTCTCTGAATTTCCACTCTGTGACTCGAGTGATTGTGCTTGTGAATCTATTCTCATGCTCTACACACGGTCTCTACAGCGTCTAACGTCGAAAGAGTTTCGTGGGTCATCATATGTAACCGGACGAGAAATTCCAGAGCGCGGGGTTTGGGGCTCTTGGGCTTTGTTCGACCGATTAATTGTTTTTTTGTTATTATTATTCTTATATTTGAAGTATATTTTAAAAGCGTAATCCAGCACGAGGTAATGGGTGAACGGAATATTTTTAAAACACGCCCCATTCATGTACGTAGGCACACACTTAAGTGAGATGCACGCGGGAATGAGGGTTTAAATAGATTGATTGTGCTTAACATTTCAGGTGCGATCATACCAGCAATAATGCACCGGATCCCATCAGAACTCCGAAGTTAAGCTTGCTTGGGCGAGAGTAGTACTAAGATGGGTGACCTCTTGGGAAGGCCTCGTGTTGCACCCCTTTTTTCATTTTCTTTCTTTTTGTTCTCTGAATTTCCGCTCTGTGACTCGAGTGACTGTGCTTGTGAATCTATTCTCATGCTCTACACACGGTCTCTACAGCGTCTAACGTCGAAAGAGTTTCGTGGGTCATCATATGTAACCGGACGAGAAATTCCAGAGCGCGGGGTTTGGGGCTCTTGGGCTTTGTTCGACCGATTAATTGTTTTTTTGTTATTATTATTCTTATATTTGAAGTATATTTTAAAAGCGTAATCCAGCACGAGGTAATGGGTGAACGGAATATTTTTAAAACACGCCCCATTCATGTACGTAGGCACACACTTGAGTGAGATGCACGCGGGAATGAGGGTTTAAATAGAATGATTGTGCTTAACATTACGGGTGCGATCATACCAGCAATAATGCACCGGATCCCATCAGAACTCCGAAGTTAAGCTTGCTTGGGCGAGAGTAGTTCTAAGATGGGTGACCTCTTGGGAAGGCCTCGTGTTGCACCCTTTTTTTCATTTTCTTTCTTTTTGTTCTCTGAATTTCCGCTCTGTGACTCGAGTGACTGTGCTTGTGAATCTATTCTCATGCTCTACACACGGTCTCTACAGCGTCTAACGTCGAAAGAGTTTCGTGGGTCATATGTAACCGGACGAGAAATTCCAGAGCGCGGGGTTTGGGGCTCTTGGGCTTTGTTCGACCGATTAATTGTTTTTTTGTTATTATTATTCTTATATTTGAAGTATATTTTAAAAGCGTAATCCAGCACGAGGTAATGGGTGAACGGAATATTTTTAAAACACGCCCCATTCATGTACGTAGGCACACACTTGAGTGAGATGCACGCGGGAATGAGGGTTTAAATAGATTGATTGTGCTTAACATTTCGGGTGCGATCATACCAGCAATAATGCACCGGATCCCATCAGAACTCCGAAGTTAAGCTTGCTTGGGCGAGAGTAGTTCTAAGATGGTTGACCTCTTGGGAAGGCCTCGTGTTGCACCCCTTTTTTCATTTTCTTTCTTTTTGTTCTCTGAATTTCCGCTCTGTGACTCGAGTGACTGTGCTTGTGAATCTATTCTCATGCTCTACACACGGTCTCTACAGCGTCTAACGTCGAAAGAGTTTCGTGGGTCATATGTAACCGGACGAGAAATTCCAGAGCGCGGGGTTTGGGGCTCTTGGGCTTTGTTCGACCGATTAATTGTTTTTTTGTTATTATTATTCTTATATTTGAAGTATATTTTAAAAGCGTAATCCAGCACGAGGTAATGGGTGAACGGAATATTTTTAAAACACGCCCCATTCATGTACGTAGGCACACACTTAAGTGAGATGCACGCGGGAATGAGGGTTTAAATAGATTGATTGTGCTTAACATTTCGGGTGCGATCATACCAGCAATAATGCACCGGATCCCATCAGAACTCCGAAGTTAAGCTTGCTTGGGCGAGAGTAGTACTAAGATGGGTGACCTCTTGGGAAGGCCTCGTGTTGCACCCCTTTTTTCATTTTCTTTCTTTTTGTTCTCTGAATTTCCGCTCTATGACTCGAGTAACTGTGCTTGTGAATCTATTCTCATGCTCTACACACGGTCTCTACAGCGTCTAACGTCGAAAGAGTTTCGTGGGTCATCATATGTAACCGGACGAGAAATTCCAGAGCGCGAGGTTTGGGGCTCTTGGGCTTTGTTCGACCGATTAATTGTTTTTTTGTTATTATTATTCTTATATTTGAAGTATATTTTAAAAGCGTAATCCAGCACGAGGTAATGGGTGAACGGAATATTTTTAAAACACGCCCCATTCATGTACGTAGGCACACACTTAAGTGAGATGCACGCGGGAATGAGGGTTTAAATAGATTGATTGTGCTTAACATTTCGGGTGCGATCATACCAGCAATAATGCACCGGATCCCATCAGAACTCCGAAGTTAAGCTTGCTTGGGCGAGAGTAGTTCTAAGATGGGTGACCTCTTGGGAAGGCCTCGTGTTGCACCCCTTTTTTCATTTTCTTTCTTTTTGTTCTCTGAATTTCCGCTCTGTGACTCGAGTGACTGTGCTTGTGAATCTATTCTCATGCTCTACACACGGTCTCTACAGCGTCTAACGTCGAAAGAGTTTCGTGGGTCATATGTAACCGGACGAGAAATTCCAGAGCGCGGGGTTTGGGGCTCTTGGGCTTTGTTCGACCGATTAATTGTTTTTTTGTTATTATTATTCTTATATTTGAAGTATATTTTAAAAGCGTAATCCAGCACGAGGTAATGGGTGAACGGAATATTTTTAAAACACGCCCCATTCATGTACGTAGGCACACACTTAAGTGAGATGCACGCGGGAATGAGGGTTTAAATAGATTGATTGTGCTTAACATTTCGGGTGCGATCATACCAGCAATAATGCACCGGATCCCATCAGAACTCCGAAGTTAAGCTTGCTTGGGCGAGAGTAGTACTAAGATGGGTGACCTCTTGGGAAGGCCTCGTGTTGCACCCCTTTTTTCATTTTCTTTCTTTTTGTTCTCTGAATTTCCGCGCTATGACTCGAGTGACTGTGCTTGTGAATCTATTCTCATGCTCTACACACGGTCTCTACAGCGTCTAACGTCGAAAGAGTTTCGTGGGTCATCATATGTAACCGGACGAGAAATTCCAGAGCGCGAGGTTTGGGGCTCTTGGGCTTTGTTCGACCGATTAATTGTTTTTTTGTTATTATTATTCTTATATTTGAAATATATTTTAAAAGCGTAATCCAGCACGAGGTAATGGGTGAACGGAATATTTTTAAAACACGCCCCATTCATGTACGTAGGCACACACTTAAGTGAGATGCACGCGGGAATGAGGGTTTAAATAGATTGATTGTGCTTAACATTTCGGGTGCGATCATACCAGCAATAATGCACCGGATCCCATCAGAACTCCGAAGTTAAGCTTGCTTGGGCGAGAGTAGTACTAAGATGGGTGACCTCTTGGGAAGGCCTCGTGTTGCACCCCTTTTTTCATTTTCTTTCTTTTTGTTCTCTGAATTTCCGCTCTGTGACTCGAGTGACTGTGCTTGTGAATCTATTCTCATGCTCTACACACGGTCTCTACAGCGTCTAACGTCGAAAGAGTTTCGTGGGACATCATATGTAACCGGACGAGAAATTCCAGAGCGCGGGGTTTGGGGCTCTTGGGCTTTGTTCGACCGATTAATTGTTTTTTTGTTATTATTATTCTTATATTTGAAGTATATTTTAAAAGCGTAATCCAGCACGAGGTAATGGGTGAACGGAATATTTTTAAAACACGCCCCATTCATGTACGTAGGCACACACTTAAGTGAGATGCACGCGGGAATGAGGGTTTAAATAGATTGATTGTGCTTAACATTTCGGGTGCGATCATACCAGCAATAATGCACCGGATCCCATCAGAACTCCGAAGTTAAGCTTGCTTGGGCGAGAGTAGTACTAAGATGGGTGACCTCTTGGGAAGGCCTCGTGTTGCACCCCTTTTTTCATTTTCTTTCTTTTTGTTCTCTGAATTTCCGCTCTGTGACTCGAGTGACTGTGCTTGTGAATCTATTCTCATGCTCTACACACGGTCTCTACAGCGTCTAACGTCGAAAGAGTTTCGTGGGTCATCATATGTAACCGGACGAGAAATTCCAGAGCGCGGGGTTTGGGGCTCTTGGGCTTTGTTCGACCGATTAATTGTTTTTTTGTTATTATTATTCTTATATTTGAAGTATATTTTAAAAGCGTAATCCAGCACGAGGTAATGGGTGAACGGAATATTTTTAAAACACGCCCCCATTCATGTACGTAGGCACACACTTAAGTGAGATGCACGCGGGAATGAGGGTTTAAATAGATTGATTGTGCTTAACATTTCAGGTGCGATCATACCAGCAATAATGCACCGGATCCCATCAGAACTCCGAAGTTAAGCTTGCTTGGGCGAGAGTAGTACTAAGATGGGTGACCTCTTGGGAAGGCCTCGTGTTGCACCCCTTTTTTCATTTTCTTTCTTTTTGTTCTCTGAATTTCCGCTCTGTGACTCGAGTGACTGTGCTTGTGAATCTATTCTCATGCTCTACACACGGTCTCTACAGCGTCTAACGTCGAAAGAGTTTCGTGGGTCATCATATGTAACCGGACGAGAAATTCCAGAGCGCGGGGTTTGGGGCTCTTGGGCTTTGTTCGACCGATTAATTGTTTTTTTGTTATTATTATTCTTATATTTGAAGTATATTTTAAAAGCGTAATCCAGCACGAGGTAATGGGTGAACGGAATATTTTTAAAACACGCCCCATTCATGTACGTAGGCACACACTTAAGTGAGATGCACGCGGGAATGAGGGTTTAAATAGATTGATTGTGCTTAACATTTCAGGTGCGATCATACCAGCAATAATGCACCGGATCCCATCAGAACTCCGAAGTTAAGCTTGCTTGGGCGAGAGTAGTACTAAGATGGGTGACCTCTTGGGAAGGCCTCGTGTTGCACCCCTTTTTTCATTTTCTTTCTTTTTGTTCTCTGAATTTCCGCTCTGTGACTCGAGTGACTGTGCTTGTGAATCTATTCTCATGCTCTACACACGGTCTCTACAGCGTCTAACGTCGAAAGAGTTTCGTGGGTCATCATATGTAACCGGACGAGAAATTCCAGAGCGCGGGGTTTGGGGCTCTTGGGCTTTGTTCGACCGATTAATTGTTTTTTTGTTATTATTATTCTTATATTTGAAGTATATTTTAAAAGCGTAATCCAGCACGAGGTAATGGGTGAACGGAATATTTTTAAAACACGCCCCATTCATGTTCGTAGGCACACACTTGAGTGAGATGCACGCGGGAATGAGGGTTTAAATAGATTGATTGTGCTTAACATTTCAGGTGCGATCATACCAGCAATAATGCACCGGATCCCATCAGAACTCCGAAGTTAAGCTTGCTTGGGCGAGAGTAGTTCTAAGATGGGTGACCTCTTGGGAAGGCCTCGTGTTGCACCCTTTTTTTCATTTTCTTTCTTTTTGTTCTCTGAATTTCCGCTCTGTGACTCGAGTGACTGTGCTTGTGAATCTATTCTCATGCTCTACACACGGTCTCTACAGCGTCTAACGTCGAAAGAGTTTCGTGGGTCATCATATGTAACCGGACGAGAAATTCCAGAGCGCGGGGTTTGGGGCTCTTGGGCTTTGTTCGACCGATTAATTGTTTTTTTGTTATTATTATTCTTATATTTGAAGTATATTTTAAAAGCGTAATCCAGCACGAGGTAATGGGTGAACGGAATATTTTTAAAACACGCCCCCATTCATGTACGTAGGCACACACTTAAGTGAGATGCACGCGGGAATGAGGGTTTAAATAGATTGATTGTGCTTAACATTTCGGGTGCGATCATACCAGCAATAATGCACCGGATCCCATCAGAACTCCGAAGTTAAGCTTGCTTGGGCGAGAGTAGTTCTAAGATGGGTGACCTCTTGGGAAGGCCTCGTGTTGCACCCCTTTTTTCATTTTCTTTCTTTTTGTTCTCTGAATTTCCGCTCTGTGACTCGAGTGACTGTGCTTGTGAATCTATTCTCATGCTCTACACACGGTCTCTACAGCGTCTAACGTCGAAAGAGTTTCGTGGGTCATATGTAACCGGACGAGAAATTCCAGAGCGCGGGGTTTGGGGCTCTTGGGCTTTGTTCGACCGATTAATTGTTTTTTTGTTATTATTATTCTTATATTTGAAGTATATTTTAAAAGCGTAATCCAGCACGAGGTAATGGGTGAACGGAATATTTTTAAAACACGCCCCATTCATGTACGTAGGCACACACTTAAGTGAGATGCACGCGGGAATGAGGGTTTAAATAGATTGATTGTGCTTAACATTTCGGGTGCGATCATACCAGCAATAATGCACCGGATCCCATCAGAACTCCGAAGTTAAGCTTGCTTGGGCGAGAGTAGTACTAAGATGGGTGACCTCTTGGGAAGGCCTCGTGTTGCACCCCTTTTTTCATTTTCTTTCTTTTTGTTCTCTGAATTTCCGCTCTATGACTCGAGTGACTGTGCTTGTGAATCTATTCTCATGCTCTACACACGGTCTCTACAGCGTCTAACGTCGAAAGAGTTTCGTGGGTCATCATATGTAACCGGACGAGAAATTCCAGAGCGCGAGGTTTGGGGCTCTTGGGCTTTGTTCGACCGATTAATTGTTTTTTTGTTATTATTATTCTTATATTTGAAGTATATTTTAAAAGCGTAATCCAGCACGAGGTAATGGGTGAACGGAATATTTTTAAAACACGCCCCATTCATGTACGTAGGCACACACTTAAGTGAGATGCACGCGGGAATGAGGGTTTAAATAGATTGATTGTGCTTAAAATTTCGGGTGCGATCATACCAGCAATAATGCACCGGATCCCATCAGAACTCCGAAGTTAAGCTTGCTTGGGCGAGAGTAGTACTAAGATGGGTGACCTCTTGGGAAGGCCTCGTGTTGCACCCTTTTTTTCATTTTCTTTCTTTTTGTTCTCTGAATTTCCGCTCTGTGACTCGAGTGACTGTGCTTGTGAATCTATTCTCATGCTCTACACACGGTCTCTACAGCGTCTAACGTCGAAAGAGTTTCATGGGTCATCATATGTAACCGGACGAGAAATTCCAGAGCGCGGGGTTTGGGGCTCTTGGGCTTTGTTCGACCGATTAATTGTTTTTTTGTTATTATTATTCCTATATTTGAAGTATATTTTAAAAGCGTAATCCAGCACGAGGTAATGGGTGAACGGAATATTTTTAAAACACGCCCCATTCATGTACGTAGGCACACACTTAAGTGAGATGCACGCGGGAATGAGGGTTTAAATAGATTGATTGTGCTTAACATTTCAGGTGCGATCATACCAGCAATAATGCACCGGATCCCATCAGAACTCCGAAGTTAAGCTTGCTTGGGCGAGAGTAGTACTAAGATGGGTGACCTCTTGGGAAGGCCTCGTGTTGCACCCCTTTTTTCATTTTCTTTCTTTTTGTTCTCTGAATTTCCGCTCTGTGACTCGAGTGACTGTGCTTGTGAATCTATTCTCATGCTCTACACACGGTCTCTACAGCGTCTAACGTCGAAAGAGTTTCGTGGGTCATATGTAACCGGACGAGAAATTCCAGAGCGCGGGGTTTGGGGCTCTTGGGCTTTGTTCGACCGATTAATTGTTTTTTTGTTATTATTATTCTTATATTTGAAGTATATTTTAAAAGCGTAATCCAGCACGAGGTAATTGGTGAACGGAATATTTTTAAAACACGCCCCATTCATGTACGTAGGCACACACTTAAGTGAGATGCACGCGGGAATGAGGGTTTAAATAGATTGATTGTGCTTAACATTTCGGGTGCGATCATACCAGCAATAATGCACCGGATCCCATCAGAACTCCGAAGTTAAGCTTGCTTGGGCGAGAGTAGTACTAAGATGGGTGACCTCTTGGGAAGGCCTCGTGTTGCACCCTTTTTTTCATTTTCTTTCTTTTTGTTCTCTGAATTTCCGCTCTGTGACTCGAGTGACTGTGCTTGTGAATCTATTCTCATGCTCTACACACGGTCTCTACAGCGTCTAACGTCGAAAGAGTTTCGTGGGTCATATGTAACCGGACGAGAAATTCCAGAGCGCGGGGTTTGGGGCTCTTGGGCTTTGTTCGACCGATTAATTGTTTTTTGTTATTATTATTCTTATATTTGAAGTATATTTTAAAAGCGTAATCCAGCACGAGGTAATGGGTGAACGGAATATTTTTAAAACACGCCTCATTCATGTACGTAGGCACACACTTAAGTGAGATGCACGCGGGAATGAGGGTTTAAATAGATTGATTGTGCTTAACATTTCGGGTGCGATCATACCAGCAATAATGCACCGGATCCCATCAGAACTCCGAAGTTAAGCTTGCTTGGGCGAGAGTAGTACTAAGATGGGTGACCTCTTGGGAAGGCCTCGTGTTGCACCCCTTTTTTCATTTTCTTTCTTTTTGTTCTCTGAATTTCCGCTCTGTGACTCGAGTGACTGTGCTTGTGAATCTATTCTCATGCCCTACACACGGTCTCTACAGCGTCTAACGTCGAAAGAGTTTCGTGGGTCATATGTAACCGGACGAGAAATTCCAGAGCGCGGGGTTTGGGGCTCTTGGGCTTTGTTCGACCGATTACTTGTTTTTTTGTTATTATTATTCTTATATTTGAAGTATATTTTAAAAGCGTAATCCAGCACGAGGTAATGGGTGAACGGAATATTTTTAAAACACGCCCCATTCATGTACGTAGGCACACACTTAAGTGAGATGCACGCGGGAATGAGGGTTTAAATAGTATGATTGTGCTTAACATTTCGGGTGCGATCATACCAGCAATAATGCACCGGATCCCATCAGAACTCCGAAGTTAAGCTTGCTTGGGCGAGAGTAGTACTAAGATGGGTGACCTCTTGGGAAGGCCTCGTGTTGCACTCCTTTTTTCATTTTCTTTCTTTTTGTTCTCTGAATTTCCGCTCTGTGACTCGAGTGACTGTGCTTGTGAATCTATTCTCATGCTCTACACACGGTCTCTACAGCGTCTAACGTCGAAAGAGTTTCGTGGGTCATATGTAACCGGACGAGAAATTCCAGAGCGCGGGGTTTGGGGCTCTTGGGCTTTGTTCGACCGATTAATTGTTTTTTTGTTATTATTATTCTTATATTTGAAGTATATTTTAAAAGCGTAATCCAGCACGAGGTAATGGGTGAACGGAATATTTTTAAAACACGCCCCATTCATGTACGTAGGCACACACTTAAGTGAGATGCACGCGGGAATGAGGTTTTAAATAGATTGATTGTGCCTAACATTTCGGGTGCGATCATACCAGCAATAATGCACCGGATCCCATCAGAACTCCGAAGTTAAGCTTGCTTGGGCGAGAGTAGTACTAAGATGGGTGACCTCTTGGGAAGGCCTCGTGTTGCACCCCTTTTTTCATTTTCTTTCTTTTTGTTCTCTGAATTTCCGCTCTGTGACTCGAGTGACTGTGCTTGTGAATCTATTCTCATGCCCTACACACCGTCTCTACAGCGTCTAACGTCGAAAGAGTTTCGTGGGTCATATGTTACCGGACGAGAAATTCCAGAGCGCGGGGTTTGGGGCTCTTGGGCTTTGTTCGACCGATTAATTGTTTTTTTGTTATTATTATTCTTATATTTGAAGTATATTTTAAAAGCGTAATCCAGCACGAGGTAATGGGTGAACGGAATATTTTTAAAACACGCCCCATTCATGTACGTAGGCACACACTTAAGTGAGATGCACGCGGGAATGAGGGTTTAAATAGATTGATTGTGCTTAACATTTCGGGTGCGATCATACCAGCAATAATGCACCGGATCCCATCAGAACTCCGAAGTTAAGCTTGCTTGGGCGAGAGTAGTACTAAGATGGGTGACCTCTTGGGAAGGCCTCGTGTTGCACCCCTTTTTTCATTTTCTTTCTTTTTGTTCTCTGAATTTCCGCTCTGTGACTCGAGTGACTGTGCTTGTGAATCTATTCTCATGCCCTACACACGGTCTCTACAGCGTCTAACGTCGAAAGAGTTTCGTGGGTCATATGTTACCGGACGAGAAATTCCAGAGCGCGGGGTTTGGGGCTCTTGGGCTTTGTTCGACCGATTAATTGTTTTTTTGTTATTATTATTCTTATATTTGAAGTATATTTTAAAAGCGTAATCCAGCACGAGGTAATGGGTGAACGGAATATTTTTAAAACACGCCCCATTCATGTACGTAGGCACACACTTAAGTGAGATGCACGCGGGAATGAGGGTTTAAATAGATTGATTGTGCTTAACATTTCGGGTGCGATCATACCAGCAATAATGCACCGGATCCCATCAGAACTCCGAAGTTAAGCTTGCTTGGGCGAGAGTAGTACTAAGATGGGTGACCTCTTGGGAAGGCCTCGTGTTGCACCCCTTTTTTCATTTTCTTTCTTTTTGTTCTCTGAATTTCCGCTCTGTCACTCGAGTGACTGTGCTTGTGAATCTATTCTCATGCCCTACACACGGTCTCTACAGCGTCTAACGTCGAAAGAGTTTCGTGGGTCATATGTAACCGGACGAGAAATTCCAGAGCGCGGGGTTTGGGGCTCTTGGGCTTTGTTCGACCGATTAATTGTTTTTTTGTTATTATTATTCTTATATTTGAAGTATATTTTAAAAGCGTAATCCAACACGAGGTAATGGGTGAACGGAATATTTTTAAAACACGCCCCATTCATGTACGTAGGCACACACTTAAGTGAGATGCACGCGGGAATGAGGGTTTAAATAGATTGATTGTGCTTAACATTTCGGGTGCGATCATACCAGCAATAATGCACCGGATCCCATCAGAACTCCGAAGTTAAGCTTGCTTGGGCGAGAGTAGTACTAAGATGGGTGACCTCTTGGGAAGGCCTCGTGTTGCACCCTTTTTTTCATTTTCTTTCTTTTTGTTCTCTGAATTTCCGCTCTGTGACTCGAGTGACTGTGCTTGTGAATCTATTCTCATGCCCTACACACGGTCTCTACAGCGTCTAACGTCGAAAGAGTTTCGTGGGTCATATGTAACCGGACGAGAAATTCCAGAGCGCGGGGTTTGGGGCTCTTGGGCTTTGTTCGACCGATTACTTGTTTTTTTGTTATTATTATTCTTATATTTGAAGTATATTTTAAAAGCGTAATCCAGCACGAGGTAATGGGTGAACGGAATATTTTTAAAACACGCCCCATTCATGTACGTAGGCACACACTTAAGTGAGATGCACGCGGGAATGAGGGTTTAAATAGATTGATTGTGCTTAACATTTCGGGTGCGATCATACCAGCAATAATGCACCGGATCCCATCAGAACTCCGAAGTTAAGCTTGCTTGGGCGAGAGTAGTACTAAGATGGGTGACCTCTTGGGAAGGCCTCGTGTTGCACCCCTTTTTTCATTTTCTTTCTTTTTGTTCTCTGAATTTCCGCTCTGTCACTCGAGTGACTGTGCTTGTGAATCTATTCTCATGCCCTACACACGGTCTCTACAGCGTCTAACGTCGAAAGAGTTTCGTGGGTCATATGTAACCGGACGAGAAATTCCAGAGCGCGGGGTTTGGGGCTCTTGGGCTTTGTTCGACCGATTAATTGTTTTTTTGTTATTATTATTCTTATATTTGAAGTATATTTTAAAAGCGTAATCCAACACGAGGTAATGGGTGAACGGAATATTTTTAAAACACGCCCCATTCATGTACGTAGGCACACACTTAAGTGAGATGCACGCGGGAATGAGGGTTTAAATAGATTGATTGTGCTTAACATTTCGGGTGCGATCATACCAGCAATAATGCACCGGATCCCATCAGAACTCCGAAGTTAAGCTTGCTTGGGCGAGAGTAGTACTAAGATGGGTGACCTCTTGGGAAGGCCTCGTGTTGCACCCCTTTTTTCATTTTCTTTCTTTTTGTTCTCTGAATTTCCGCTCTGTGACTCGAGTGACTGTGCTTGTGAATCTATTCTCATGCCCTACACACGGTCTCTACAGCGTCTAACGTCGAAAGAGTTTCGTGGGTCATATGTAACCGGACGAGAAATTCCAGAGCGCGGGGTTTGGGGCTCTTGGGCTTTGTTCGACCGATTACTTGTTTTTTTGTTATTATTATTCTTATATTTGAAGTATATTTTAAAAGCGTAATCCAGCACGAGGTAATGGGTGAACGGAATATTTTTAAAACACGCCCCATTCATGTACGTAGGCACACACTTAAGTGAGATGCACGCGGGAATGAGGGTTTAAATAGTATGATTGTGCTTAACATTTCGGGTGCGATCATACCAGCAATAATGCACCGGATCCCATCAGAACTCCGAAGTTAAGCTTGCTTGGGCGAGAGTAGTACTAAGATGGGTGACCTCTTGGGAAGGCCTCGTGTTGCACTCCTTTTTTCATTTTCTTTCTTTTTGTTCTCTGAATTTCCGCTCTGTGACTCGAGTGACTGTGCTTGTGAATCTATTCTCATGCTCTACACACGGTCTCTACAGCGTCTAACGTCGAAAGAGTTTCGTGGGTCATATGTAACCGGACGAGAAATTCCAGAGCGCGGGGTTTGGGGCTCTTGGGCTTTGTTCGACCGATTAATTGTTTTTTTGTTATTATTATTCTTATATTTGAAGTATATTTTAAAAGCGTAATCCAGCACGAGGTAATGGGTGAACGGAATATTTTTAAAACACGCCCCATTCATGTACGTAGGCACACACTTAAGTGAGATGCACGCGGGAATGAGGTTTTAAATAGATTGATTGTGCCTAACATTTCGGGTGCGATCATACCAGCAATAATGCACCGGATCCCATCAGAACTCCGAAGTTAAGCTTGCTTGGGCGAGAGTAGTACTAAGATGGGTGACCTCTTGGGAAGGCCTCGTGTTGTACCCCTTTTTTCATTTTCTTTCTTTTTGTTCTCTGAATTTCCGCTCTGTGACTCGAGTGACTGTGCTTGTGAATCTATTCTCATGCCCTACACACCGTCTCTACAGCGTCTAACGTCGAAAGAGTTTCGTGGGTCATATGTTACCGGACGAGAAATTCCAGAGCGCGGGGTTTGGGGCTCTTGGGCTTTGTTCGACCGATTAATTGTTTTTTTGTTATTATTATTCTTATATTTGAAGTATATTTTAAAAGCGTAATCCAGCACGAGGTAATGGGTGAACGGAATATTTTTAAAACACGCCCCATTCATGTACGTAGGCACACACTTAAGTGAGATGCACGCGGGAATGAGGGTTTAAATAGATTGATTGTGCTTAACATTTCGGGTGCGATCATACCAGCAATAATGCACCGGATCCCATCAGAACTCCGAAGTTAAGCTTGCGTGGGCGAGAGTAGTACTAAGATGGGTGACCTCTTGGGAAGGCCTCGTGTTGCACCCCTTTTTTCATTTTCTTTCTTTTTGTTCTCTGAATTTCCGCTCTGTGACTCGAGTGACTGTGCTTGTGAATCTATTCTCATGCCCTACACACGGTCTCTACAGCGTCTAACGTCGAAAGAGTTTCGTGGGTCATATGTAACCGGACGAGAAATTCCAGAGCGCGGGGTTTGGGGCTCTTGGGCTTTGTTCGACCGATTAATTGTTTTTTTGTTATTATTATTCTTATATTTGAAGTATATTTTAAAAGCGTAATCCAACACGAGGTAATGGGTGAACGGAATATTTTTAAAACACGCCCCATTCATGTACGTAGGCACACACTTAAGTGAGATGCACGCGGGAATGAGGGTTTAAATAGATTGATTGTGCTTAACATTTCGGGTGCGATCATACCAGCAATAATGCACCGGATCCCATCAGAACTCCGAAGTTAAGCTTGCTTGGGCGAGAGTAGTACTAAGATGGGTGACCTCTTGGGAAGGCCTCGTGTTGCACCCCTTTTTTCATTTTCTTTCTTTTTGTTCTCTGAATTTCCGCTCTGTGACTCGAGTGACTGTGCTTGTGAATCTATTCTCATGCCCTACACACGGTCTCTACAGCGTCTAACGTCGAAAGAGTTTCGTGGGTCATATGTAACCGGACGAGAAATTCCAGAGCGCGGGGTTTGGGGCTCTTGGGCTTTGTTCGACCGATTAATTGTTTTTTTGTTATTATTATTCTTATATTTGAAGTATATTTTAAAAGCGTAATCCAGCACGAGGTAATGGGTGAACGGAATATTTTTAAAACACGCCCCATTCATGTACGTAGGCACACACTTAAGTGAAATGCACGCGAGAATGAGGGTTTAAATAGATTGATTGTGCTTAACATTTCGGGTGCGATCATACCAGCAATAATGCACCGGATCCCATCAGAACTCCGAAGTTAAGCTTGCTTGGGCGAAGGCCTCGTGTTGCACCCCTTTTTTCATTTTCTTTCTTTTTGTTCTCTGAATTTCCGCTCTGTGACTCGAGTGACTGTGCTTGTGAATCTATTCTCATGCTCTACACACGGTCTCTACAGCGTCTAACGTCGAAAGAGTTTCGTGGGTCATATGTAACCGGACGAGAAATTCCAGAGCGCGGTGTTTGGGGCTCTTGGGCTTTGTTCGACCGATTAATTGTATTTTTATTATTATTATTCTTATATTTGAAGTATATTTTAAAAGCGTAATCCAGCACGAGGTAATGGATGAACGGAATATTTTTAAAACATGCCCCATTCATGTACGTAGGCACACACTTAAGTGAGATGCTCGCGGGAATGAGGGTTTAAATCGATTGATTGTGCTCAACATTTCGGGTGCGATCATACCAACAATAATGCACCGGATCCCATCAGAACTCCGAAGTTAAGCATGCTTGGGCGAGAGCAGTACTAAGATGGGTGACCTCTTGGGAAGGCCTCGTGTTGCACCCCTTTTTTCATTTTCTTTCTTTTTGTTCTCTGAATTTCCGCTCTGTGACTCGAGTGACTGTGCTTGTGAATCTATTATCATGCTCTACACACGGTCTCTACAGCGTCTAACGGCGAAAGAGTTTCGTGGGTCATATAGAACCGGACGAGAAATTCCAGAGCGCGGTTTTTGGGGCTCTTGGGCTTTGTTCGACCGATTAATTTTTTTTATTATTATTATTCTTATATTTGAAGTATATTTTAAAAGCGTAATCCAGCATGAGGTAATGGGTGAACGGAATATTTTTAAAACATGCCACATTCATGTACGTAGGCACACACTTAAGTGAGATGCTCGCGGGAATGAGGGTTTAAATCGATTGATTGTGCTCAACATTTCGGGTGCGATCATACCAACAATAATGCACCGGATCCCATCAGAACTCCGAAGTTAAGCATGCTTGGGCGAGAGCAGTACTAAGATGGGTGACCTCTTGGGAAGGCCTCGTGTTGCACCCCTTTTTTCATTTTCTTTCTTTTTGTTCTCTGAATTTCCGCTCTGTGACTCGAGTGACTGTGCTTGTGAATCTATTATCATGCTCTACACACGGTCTCTACAGCGTCTAACGGCGAAAGAGTTTCGTGGGTCATATAGAACCGGACGAGAAATTCCAGAGCGCGGTGTTTGGGGCTCTTGGGCTTTGTTGGACCGATTAATTGTTTTTTTATTATTATTATTCTTATATTTGAAGTATATTTTAAAAGCGTAATCCAGCATGAGGTAATGGGTGAACGGAATATTTTTAAAACATGCCCCATTCATGTACGTAGGCACACACTTAAGTGAGATGCACGCGGGAATGAGGCTTTAAATCGATTGATTGTGGTTAACATTTCGGGTGCGATCATACCAGCAATAATGCACCGGATCCCATCAGAACTCCGAAGTGAAGCTTGCTTGGTCGAGAGCAGTACTAAGATGGGTGACCTCTTGGGAAGGCCTCGTGTTGCACTCCTTTTTTCATTTTCTTTCTTTTTGTTCTCTGAATTTCCGCTCTGTGACTCGAGTGACTGTGGTTGTGAATCTATTCTCATGTTCTACACACGGTCTCTAAAGCGTCTAACGTCGAAAGAGTTTCGTGGGTCATATGTAACCGGACGAGAAATTGCAGAGCGCGGTGTTTGGGGCTTTTCGGCTTTGTTGGACCGATTAATTGTTTTTTTATTATTATTATTCTTATATTTGAAGTATATTTGAAAAGCGTAATCCAGCATGAGGTAATGGGTGAACGGAATATTTTTAAAACATGCCCCATTCATGTACGTAGGCACACACTTAAGTGTGATGCTCGCGGGAATGAGGGTTTAAATAGATTGATTATGCTTAACATTTCGGGTGCGATCATACCAGCAATAATGCACCGGATCCCATCAGAACTCCGAAGTTAAGCATGCTTGGGCGAGAACAGTACTAAGATGGGTGACCTCTTGGGAAGGCCTCGTGTTGCACCCCTTTTTTCATTTTCTTTCTTTTTGTTCTCTGAATTTCCGCTCTGTGACTCGAGTGACTGTGCTTGTGCATCTATTCTCATGTTCTACACACGGTCTCTACAGCGTCTAACGTCGAAAGAGTTTCGTGGGTGATATGTAACCGGACGAGAAATTCCAGAGCGCGGTGTTTGGGGCTTTTGGGCTTTGTTGGACCGATTAATTGTTTTTTTATTATTATTATTCTTATATTTGAAGTATATTTTAAAAGCGTAATCCAGCATGAGGTAATGGGTGAACGGAATATTTTTAAAACATGCCCCATTCATGTACGTAGGCACACACTTAAGTGAGATGCTCGCGGGAATGAGGGTTTAAATAGATTGATTGTGCTTAACATTTCAGGTGCGATCATACTAGCAATAATGCACCGGATCCCATCAGAACTCCGAAGTTAAGCATACTTGGGCGAGAACAGTACTAAGATGGGTGTCCTCTTGGGAAGGCCTCGTGTTGCACCCCTTTTTTCATTTTCTTTCTTTTTGTTCTCTGAATTTCCACTCTGTGACTCGAGTGACTGTGCTTGTGAATCTATTCTCATGCTCTACACACGGTCTCTACAGCGTCTAACGTTGAAAGAGTTTCGTGGGTCATATGTAACCGGACGAGAAATTCCAGAGCGCGGGGTTTGGGGCTCTTGGGCTTTGTTCGACCGATTAATTATTTTTTTATTATTATTATTATTATATTTGAAGTATATTTTAAAAGCGTAATCCAGCATGAGGTAATGGGTGAACGGGATATTTTTAAAACATGCCCCATTCATGTACGTAGGCACACACTTAAGTGAGATGCTCGCGGGAATGAGGGTTTAAATAGATTGATTGTGCTTAACATTTCGGGTGCGATCATACCAGTAATAATGCACCGGATCCCATCAGAACTCCGAAGATAAGCATGCTTGGGTGAGAGCTGTACTAAGATGGGTGACCTCTTGGGAAGGCCTCGTGTTGCACCCCTTTTTTCATTTTCTTTCTTTTTGTTCTCTGAATTTCCGCTCTGTGACTCGAGTGACTGTGCTTGTGAATCTATTATCATGCTCTACACACGGTCTCTACAGCGTCTAACGGCGAAAGAGTTTCGTGGGTCATATAGAACCGGACGAGAAATTCCAGAGCGCGGTGTTTGGGGCTCTTGGGCTTTGTTCGACCGATTAATTGTTTTTTTTATTATTATTATTTTTATATTTGAAGTATATTTTAAAAGCGTAATCCAGCATGAGGTAATGGGTGAACGGAATATTTTTAAAACATGCCCCATTCATGTACGTAGGCACACACTTAAGTGATATGCTCGCGGGAATGAGGGTTTAAATAGATTGATTGTGCTTAACATTTCAGGTGCGATCATACCAGTAATAATGTACCGGATCCCATCAGAACTCCGAAGTTAAGCATGCTTTGCGAGAACAGTACTAAGATGGGTGACCTCTTGGGAAGGCCTCGTGTTGCACCCCTTTTTTCATTTTCTTTCTTTTTGTTCTCTGAATTTCCGCTCTGTGACTCGAGTGACTGTGCTTGTGAATCTATTACCATGCTCTACACACGGTCTCTACAGCGTCTAACGGCGAAAGAGTTTCGTGGGTCATATAGAACCGGACGAGAAATTCCAGAGCGCGGTGTTTGGGGATCTTGGGCTTTATTCGACCGATTAATTTTTTTTATTATTATTATTCTTATATTTGAAGTATATTTTAAAAGCGTAATCCAGCATGAGGTAATGGGTGAACGGAATATTTTTAAAACATGCCCCATTCATGTACGTAGGCACACACTTAAGTGAGATGCACGCGGGAATGAATGTTTAAATCGATTGATTGTGGTTAACATTTCTGGTGCGATCATACCAGCAATAATGCACCGGATCCCATCAAAACTCCGAAGTTAAGCATGCTTGGGCGAGAGCAGTACTAAGATGGGTGACCTCTTGGGAAGGCCTCGTGTTGCACCCCTTTTTTCATTTTCTTTCTTTTTGTTCTCTGAATTTCCGCTCTGTGACTCGAGTGACTGTGCTTGTGAATCTATTCTCATGCTCTACACACGGTCTCTACAGCGTCTAACGTCGAAAGAGTTTCCTGGGTCATATGTAACCGGACGAGAAATTCCAGAGCGCAGTGTTTGGGGCTCTTGGGCTTTGTTCGACCGATTAATTGTTTTTTTATTATTATTATTATTATATTTGAAGTATATTTTAAAAGCGTAATCCAGCATGAGGTAATGGGTGAACGGAATATTTTTAAAACATGCCCCATTCATGTACGTAGGCACACACTTAAGTGAGATGCTCGCGGGAATGAGGGTTTAAATAGATTGACTGTGCTTAACATTTTGGGTGCGATCATACCAGTAATAATGCACCGGATCCCATCAGAACTCCGAAGTTAAGCATGCTTGGGCGAGAGCAGTACTAAGATGGGTGACCTCTTGGGAAGGCCTCGTGTTGCATTCCTTTTTTCATTTTCTTTCTTTTTGTTCTCTGAATTTCCGCTCTGTGACTCGAGTGACTGTGGTTGTGAATCTATTCTCATGTTCTACACACGGTCTCTAAAGCGTCTAACGTCGAAAGAGTTTCGTGGGTCATATGTAACCGGACGAGAAATTGCAGAGCGCGGTGTTTGGGGCTTTTCGGCTTTGTTGGACCGATTAATTGTTTTTTTATTATTATTATTCTTATATTTGAAGTATATTTGAAAAGCGTAATCCAGCATGAGGTAATGGGTGAACGGAATATTTTTAAAACATGCCCCATTCATGTACGTAGGCACACACTTAAGTGTGATGCTCGCGGGAATGAGGGTTTAAATAGATTGATTATGCTTAACATTTCGGGTGCGATCATACCAGCAATAATGCACCGGATCCCATCAGAACTCCGAAGTTAAGCATGCTTGGGCGAGAACAGTAGTAAGATGGGTGACCTCTTGGGAAGGCCTCGTGTTGCACCCCTTTTTTCATTTTCTTTCTTTTTGTTCTCTGAATTTCCGCTCTGTGACTCGAGTGACTGTGCTTGTGCATCTATTCTCATGTTCTACACACGGTCTCTACAGCGTCTAACGTCGAAAGAGTTTCGTGGGTGATATGTAACCGGACGAGAAATTCCAGAGCGCGGTGTTTGGGGCTTTTGGGCTTTGTTGGACCGATTAATTGTTTTTTTATTATTATTATTCTTATATTTGAAGTATATTTTAAAAGCGTAATCCAGCATGAGGTAATGGGTGAACGGAATATTTTTAAAACATGCCCCATTCATGTACGTAGGCACACACTTAAGTGAGATGCTCGCGGGAATGAGGGTTTAAATAGATTGATTGTGCTTAACATTTCAGGTGCGATCATACTAGCAATAATGCACCGGATCCCATCAGAACTCCGAAGTTAAGCATACTTGGGCGAGAACAGTACTAAGATGGGTGTCCTCTTGGGAAGGCCTCGTGTTGCACCCCTTTTTTCATTTTCTTTCTTTTTGTTCTCTGAATTTCCACTCTGTGACTCGAGTGACTGTGCTTGTGAATCTATTCTCATGCTCTACACACGGTCTCTACAGCGTCTAACGTTGAAAGAGTTTCGTGGGTCATATGTAACCGGACGAGAAATTCCAGAGCGCGGGGTTTGGGGCTCTTGGGCTTTGTTCGACCGATTAATTATTTTTTTATTATTATTATTATTATATTTGAAGTATATTTTAAAAGCGTAATCCAGCATGAGGTAATGGGTGAACGGGATATTTTTAAAACATGCCCCATTCATGTACGTAGGCACACACTTAAGTGAGATGCTCGCGGGAATGAGGGTTTAAATAGATTGATTGTGCTTAACATTTCGGGTGCGATCATACCAGTAATAATGCACCGGATCCCATCAGAACTCCGAAGTTAAGCATGCTTGGGTGAGAGCAGTACTAAGATGGGTGACCTCTTGGGAAGGCCTCGTGTTGCACCCCTTTTTTCATTTTCTTTCTTTTTGTTCTCTGAATTTCCGCTCTGTGACTCGAGTGACTGTGCTTGTGAATCTATTCTCATGCTCTACACACGGTCTCTACAGCATCTAACGTCGAAAGAGTTTCGTGGGTCATATGTATCCGGACGAGAAATTCCAGAGCGCGGTGTTTGGGGCTCTTGGGCTTTGTTCGACCGATTAATTGTTTTTTTATTATTATTATTTTTATATTTGAAGTATATTTTAAAAGCGTAATCCAGCATGAGGTAATGGGTGAACGGAATATTTTTAAAACATGCCCCATTCATGTACGTAGGCACACACTTAAGTGAGATGCTCGCGGGAATGAGGGTTTAAATCGATTGATTGTGCTCAACATTTCGGGTGCGATCATACCAGCAATAATGCATCGGATTCCATCAGAACTCCGAAGTTAAGCATGCTTGGACGAGAGCAGTACTAAGATGGGTGACCTCTTGGGAAGGCCTCGTGTTGCACCCCTTTTTTCATTTTCTTTCTTTTTGTTCTCTGAATTTCCGCTCTGTGACTCGAGTGACTGTGCTTGTGAATCTATTATCATGCTCTACACACGGTCTCTACAGCGTCTAACGGCGAAAGAGTTTCATGGGTCATATAGAACCGGACGAGAAATTCCAGAGCGCGGTGTTTGGGGCTCTTGGGCTTTGTTCGACCGATTAATTGTTTTTTTTATTATTATTATTTTTATATTTGAAGTATATTTTAAAAGCGTAATCCAGCATGAGGTAATGGGTGAACGGAATATTTTTAATACATGCCCCATTCATGTACGTAGGCACACACTTAAGTGATATGCTCGCGGGAATGAGGGTTTAAATAGATTGATTGTGCTTAACATTTCAGGTGCGATCATACCAGTAATAATGTACCGGATCCCATCAGAACTCCGAAGTTAAGCATGCTTTGCGAGAACAGTACTAAGATGGGTGACCTCTTGGGAAGGCCTCGTGTTGCACCCCTTTTTTCATTTTCTTTCTTTTTGTTCTCTGAATTTCCGCTCTGTGACTCGAGTGACTGTGCTTGTGAATCTATTACCATGCTCTACACACGGTCTCTACAGCGTCTAACGGCGAAAGAGTTTCGTGGGTCATATAGAACCGGACGAGAAATTCCAGAGCGCGGTGTTTGGGGATCTTGGGCTTTGTTCGACCGATTAATTTTTTTTATTATTATTATTCTTATATTTGAAGTATATTTTAAAAGCGTAATCCAGCATGAGGTAATGGGTGAACGGACTATTTTTAAAACATGCCCCATTCATGTACGTAGGCACACACTTAAGTGAGATGCACGCGGGAATGAATGTTTAAATCGATTGATTGTGGTTAACATTTCTGGTGCGATCATACCAGCAATAATGCACCGGATCCCATCAAAACTCCGAAGTTAAGCATGCTTGGGCGAGAGCAGTACTAAGATGGGTGACCTCTTGGGAAGGCCTCGTGTTGCACCCCTTTTTTCATTTTCTTTCTTTTTGTTCTCTGAATTTCCGCTCTGTGACTCGAGTGACTGTGCTTGTGAATCTATTCTCATGCTCTACACACGGTCTCTACAGCGTCTAACGTCGAAAGAGTTTCCTGGGTCATATGTAACCGGACGAGAAATTCCAGAGCGCAGTGTTTGGGGCTCTTGGGCTTTGTTCGACCGATTAATTGTTTTTTTTTTATTATTATTATTATATTTGAAGTATATTTTAAAAGCGTAATCCAGCATGAGGTAATGGGTGAACGGAATATTTTTAAAACATGCCCCATTCATGTACGTAGGCACACACTTAAGTGAGATGCTCGCGGGAATGAGGGTTTAAATAGATTGACTGTGCTTAACATTTTGGGTGCGATCATACCAGTAATAATGCACCGGATCCCATCAGAACTCCGAAGTTAAGCATGCTTGGGCGAGAGCAGTACTAAGATGGGTGACCTCTTGGGAAGGCCTCGTGTTGCATTCCTTTTTTCATTTTCTTTCTTTTTGTTCTCTGAATTTCCGCTCTGTGACTCGAGTGACTGTGCTTGTGAATCTATTCTCATGTTCTACACACGGTCTCTACAGCGTCTAACGTCGAAAGAGTTTCGTGGGTCATATGTAACCGGACGAGAAATTCCAGAGCGCGGTGTTTGGGGCTTTTGGGCTTTGTTGGACCGATTAATTGTTTTTTTATTATTATTATTCTTATATTTGAAGTATATTTTAAAAGCGTAATCCAGCATGAGGTAATGGGTGAACGGAATTTTTTTAAAACATGTCCCATTCATGTACGTAGGCACACACTTAAGTGAGATGCTCGCGGGAATGAGGGTTTAAATAGATTGATTATGCTTAACATTCGGGTGCGATCATACCAGCAATAATGCACCGGATCTCATCAGAACTCCGAAGTTAAGCATGCTTGGGCGAGAACAGTACTAAGATGGGTGACCTCTTGGGAAGGCCTCGTGTTGCACCCCTTTTTTCATTTTCTTTCTTTTTGTTCTCTGAATTTCCGCTCTGTGACTCGAGTGACTGTGCTTGTGAATCTATTCTCATGCTCTACACACGGTCTCTACAACGTCTAACGTCGAAAGAGTTTCGTGGGTCATATGTAACCGGACGAGAAATTCCAGAGCGCGGGGTTTGGGACTCTTGGGCTTTGTTCGACCGATTAATTGTTTTTTTGTTATTATTATTCTTATATTTGAAGTATATTTTAAAAGCGTAATCCAGCACGAGGTAATGGGTGAACGGAATATTTTTAAAACACGCCCCATTCATGTACGTAGGCACACACTTAAGTGAGATGCACGCGGGAATGAGGGTTTAAATAGATTGATTGTGCTTAACATTTCGGGTGCGATCATACCAGCAATAATGCACCGGATCCCATCAGAACTCCGAAGTGAAGCTTGCTTGGGCGAGAGTAGTACTAAGATGGGTGACCTCTTGGGAAGGCCTCGTGTTGCACCCCTTTTTTCATTTTCTTTCTTTTTGTTCTCTGAATTTCCGCTCTGTGACTCGAGTGACTGTGCTTGTGAATCTATTCTCATGCTCTACACACGGTCTCTACAGCGTCTAACGTCGAAAGAGTTTCGTGGGTCATATGTAACCGGACGAGAAATTCAAGAGCGCGGGGTTTGGGGCTCTTGGGCTTTGTTCGACCGATTAATTGTTTTTTTGTTATTATTATTCTTATATTTGAAGTATATTTTAAAAGCGTAATCCAGCACGAGGTAATGGGTGAACGGAATATTTTTAAAACACGCCCCATTCATGTACGTAGGCACACACTTAAGTGAGATGCACGCGGGAATGAGGGTTTAAATAGATTGATTGTGCTTAACATTTCGGGTGCGATCATACCAGCAATAATGCACCGGATCCCATCAGAACTCCGAAGTGAAGCTTGCTTGGGCGAGAGTAGTACTAAGATGGGTGACCTCTTGGGAAGGCCTCGTGTTGCACCCCTTTTTTCATTTTCTTTCTTTTTGTTCTCTGAATTTCCGCTCTGTGACTCGAGTGACTGTGCTTGTGAATCTATTCTCATGATCTACACACGGTCTCTACAGCGTCTAACGTCGAAAGAGTTTCGTGGGTCATATGTAACCGGACGAGAAATTCCAGAGCGCGGGGTTTGGGGCTCTTGGGCTTTGTTCGACCGATTAATTGTTTTTTTGTTATTATTATTCTTATATTTGAAGTATATTTTAAAAGCGTAATCCAGCACGAGGTAATGGGTGAACGGAATATTTTTAAAACACGCCCCATTCATGTACGTAGGCACACACTTAAGTGAGATGCACGCGGGAATGAGGGTTTAAATAGATTGATTGTGCTTATCATTTCGGGTGCGATCATACCAGCAATAATGCACCGGATCCCATCAGAACTCCGAAGTTAAGCTTGCTTGGGCGAGAGTAGTACTAAGATGGGTGACCTCTTGGGAAGGCCTCGTGTTGCACCCCTTTTTTCATTTTCTTTCTTTTTGTTCTCTGAATTTCCGCTCTGTGACTCGAGTGACTGTGCTTGTGAATCTATTCTCATGCTCTACACACGGTCTCTACAGCGTCTAACGTCGAAAGAGTTTCGTGGGTCATATGTAACCGGACGAGAAATTCCAGAGCGCGGGGTTTGGGGCTCTTGGGCTTTGTTCGACCGATTAATTGTTTTTTTGTTATTATTATTCTTATATTTGAAGTATATTTTAAAAGCGTAATCCAGCACGAGGTAATGGGTGAACGGAATATTTTTAAAACACGCCCCATTCATGTACGTAGGCACACACTTAAGTGAGATGCACGCGGGAATGAGGGTTTAAATAGATTGATTGTGGTTAACATTTCGGGTGCGATCATACCAGTAATAATGCACCGGATCCCATCAGAACTCCGAAGTTAAGCATGCTTGGGTGAGAGCAGTACTAAGATGGGTGACCTCTTGGGAAGGCCTCGTGTTGCACCCCTTTTTTCATTTTCTTTCTTTTTGTTCTCTGAATTTCCGCTCTGTGACTCGAGTGACTGTGCTTGTGAATCTATTCTCATGCTCTACACACGGTCTCTACAGCATCTAACGTCGAAAGAGTTTCGTGGGTCATATGTATCCGGACGAGAAATTCCAGAGCGCGGTGTTTGGGGCTCTTGGGCTTTGTTCGACCGATTAATTGTTTTTTTATTATTATTATTTTTATATTTGAAGTATATTTTAAAAGCGTAATCCAGCATGAGGTAATGGGTGAACGGAATATTTTTAAAACATGCCCCATTCATGTACGTAGGCACACACTTAAGTGAGATGCTCGCGGGAAAGAGGGTTTAAATCGATTGATTGTGCTCAACATTTCGGGTGCGATCATACCAGCAATAATGCATCGGATTCCATCAGAACTCCGAAGTTAAGCATGCTTGGACGAGAGCAGTACTAAGATGGGTGACCTCTTGGGAAGGCCTCGTGTTGCACCCCTTTTTTCATTTTCTTTCTTTTTGTTCTCTGAATTTCCGCTCTGTGACTCGAGTGACTGTGCTTGTGAATCTATTATCATGCTCTACACACGGTCTCTACAGCGTCTAACGGCGAAAGAGTTTCGTGGGTCATATAGAACCGGACGAGAAATTCCAGAGCGCGGTGTTTGGGGCTCTTGGGCTTTGTTCGACCGATTAATTGTTTTTTTTATTATTATTATTTTTATATTTGAAGTATATTTTAAAAGCGTAATCCAGCATGAGGTAATGGGTGAACGGAATATTTTTAAAACATGCCCCATTCATGTACGTAGGCACACACTTAAGTGATATGCTCGCGGGAATGAGGGTTTAAATAGATTGATTGTGCTTAACATTTCAGGTGCGATCATACCAGTAATAATGTACCGGATCCCATCAGAACTCCGAAGTTAAGCATGCTTTGCGAGAACAGTACTAAGATGGGTGACCTCTTGGGAAGGCCTCGTGTTGCACCCCTTTTTTCATTTTCTTTCTTTTTGTTCTCTGAATTTCCGCTCTGTGACTCGAGTGACTGTGCTTGTGAATCTATTACCATGCTCTACACACGGTCTCTACAGCGTCTAACGGCGAAAGAGTTTCGTGGGTCATATAGAACCGGACGAGAAATTCCAGAGCGCGGTGTTTGGGGATCTTGGGCTTTGTTCGACCGATTAATTTTTTTTATTATTATTATTCTTATATTTGAAGTATATTTTAAAAGCGTAATCCAGCATGAGGTAATGGGTGAACGGACTATTTTTAAAACATGCCCCATTCATGTACGTAGGCACACACTTAAGTGAGATGCACGCGGGAATGAATGTTTAAATCGATTGATTGTGGTTAACATTTCTGGTGCGATCATACCAGCAATAATGCACCGGATCCCATCAAAACTCCGAAGTTAAGCATGCTTGGGCGAGAGCAGTACTAAGATGGGTGACCTCTTGGGAAGGCCTCGTGTTGCACCCCTTTTTTCATTTTCTTTCTTTTTGTTCTCTGAATTTCCGCTCTGTGACTCGAGTGACTGTGCTTGTGAATCTATTCTCATGCTCTACACACGGTCTCTACAGCGTCTAACGTCGAAAGAGTTTCCTGGGTCATATGTAACCGGACGAGAAATTCCAGAGCGCAGTGTTTGGGGCTCTTGGGCTTTGTTCGACCGATTAATTGTTTTTTTATTATTATTATTATTATATTTGAAGTATATTTTAAAAGCGTAATCCAGCATGAGGTAATGGGTGAACGGAATATTTTTAAAACATGCCCCATTCATGTACGTAGGCACACACTTAAGTGAGATGCTCGCGGGAATGAGGGTTTAAATAGATTGACTGTGCTTAACATTTTGGGTGCGATCATACCAGTAATAATGCACCGGATCCCATCAGAACTCCGAAGTTAAGCATGCTTGGGCGAGAGCAGTACTAAGATGGGTGACCTCTTGGGAAGGCCTCGTGTTGCATTCCTTTTTTCATTTTCTTTCTTTTTGTTCTCTGAATTTCCGCTCTGTGACTCGAGTGACTGTGCTTGTGAATCTATTCTCATGTTCTACACACGGTCTCTACAGCGTCTAACGTCGAAAGAGTTTCGTGGGTCATATGTAACCGGACGAGAAATTCCAGAGCGCGGTGTTTGGGGCTTTTGGGCTTTGTTGGACCGATTAATTGTTTTTTTATTATTATTATTCTTATATTTGAAGTATATTTTAAAAGCGTAATCCAGCATGAGGTAATGGGTGAACGGAATATTTTTAAAACATGTCCCATTCATGTACGTAGGCACACACTTAAGTGAGATGCTCGCGGGAATGAGGGTTTAAATAGATTGATTATGCTTAACATTCGGGTGCGATCATACCAGCAATAATGCACCGGATCTCATCAGAACTCCGAAGTTAAGCATGCTTGGGCGAGAACAGTACTAAGATGGGTGACCTCTTGGGAAGGCCTCGTGTTGCACCCCTTTTTTCATTTTCTTTCTTTTTGTTCTCTGAATTTCCGCTCTGTGACTCGAGTGACTGTGCTTGTGAATCTATTCTCATGCTCTACACACGGTCTCTACAACGTCTAACGTCGAAAGAGTTTCGTGGGTCATATGTAACCGGACGAGAAATTCCAGAGCGCGGGGTTTGGGACTCTTGGGCTTTGTTCGACCGATTAATTGTTTTTTTGTTATTATTATTCTTATATTTGAAGTATATTTTAAAAGCGTAATCCAGCACGAGGTAATGGGTGAACGGAATATTTTTAAAACACGCCCCATTCATGTACGTAGGCACACACTTAAGTGAGATGCACGCGGGAATGAGGGTTTAAATAGATTGATTGTGCTTAACATTTCGGGTGCGATCATACCAGCAATAATGCACCGGATCCCATCAGAACTCCGAAGTGAAGCTTGCTTGGGCGAGAGTAGTACTAAGATGGGTGACCTCTTGGGAAGGCCTCGTGTTGCACCCCTTTTTTCATTTTCTTTCTTTTTGTTCTCTGAATTTCCGCTCTGTGACTCGAGTGACTGTGCTTGTGAATCTATTCTCATGCTCTACACACGGTCTCTACAGCGTCTAACGTCGAAAGAGTTTCGTGGGTCATATGTAACCGGACGAGAAATTCAAGAGCGCGGGGTTTGGGGCTCTTGGGCTTTGTTCGACCGATTAATTGTTTTTTTGTTATTATTATTCTTATATTTGAAGTATATTTTAAAAGCGTAATCCAGCACGAGGTAATGGGTGAACGGAATATTTTTAAAACACGCCCCATTCATGTACGTAGGCACACACTTAAGTGAGATGCACGCGGGAATGAGGGTTTAAATAGATTGATTGTGCTTAACATTTCGGGTGCGATCATACCAGCAATAATGCACCGGATCCCATCAGAACTCCGAAGTGAAGCTTGCTTGGGCGAGAGTAGTACTAAGATGGGTGACCTCTTGGGAAGGCCTCGTGTTGCACCCCTTTTTTCATTTTCTTTCTTTTTGTTCTCTGAATTTCCGCTCTGTGACTCGAGTGACTGTGCTTGTGAATCTATTCTCATGCTCTACACACGGTCTCTACAGCGTCTAACGTCGAAAGAGTTTCGTGGGTCATATGTAACCGGACGAGAAATTCCAGAGCGCGGGGTTTGGGGCTCTTGGGCTTTGTTCGACCGATTAATTGTTTTTTTGTTATTATTATTCTTATATTTGAAGTATATTTTAAAAGCGTAATCCAGCACGAGGTAATGGGTGAACGGAATATTTTTAAAACACGCCCCATTCATGTACGTAGGCACACACTTAAGTGAGATGCACGCGGGAATGAGGGTTTAAATAGATTGATTGTGCTTATCATTTCGGGTGCGATCATACCAGCAATAATGCACCGGATCCCATCAGAACTCCGAAGTTAAGCTTGCTTGGGCGAGAGTAGTACTAAGATGGGTGACCTCTTGGGAAGGCCTCGTGTTGCACCCCTTTTTTCATTTTCTTTCTTTTTGTTCTCTGAATTTCCGCTCTGTGACACGAGTGACTGTGCTTGTGAATCTATTCTCATGCTCTACACACGGTCTCTACAGCGTCTAACGTCGAAAGAGTTTCGTGGGTCATATGTAACCGGACGAGAAATTCCAGAGCGCGGGGTTTGGGGCTCTTGGGCTTTGTTCGACCGATTAATTGTTTTTTTGTTATTATTATTCTTATATTTGAAGTATATTTTAAAAGCGTAATCCAGCACGAGGTAATGGGTGAACGGAATATTTTTAAAACACGCCCCATTCATGTACGTAGGCACACACTTAAGTGAGATGCACGCGGGAATGAGGGTTTAAATAGATTGATTGTGGTTAACATTTCGGGTGCGATCATACCAGCAATAATGCACCGGATCCCATCACAACTCCGAAGTTAAGCTTGCTTGGGCGAGAGTAGTACTAAGATGGGTGACCTCTTGGGAAGGCCTCGTGTTGCACCCCTTTTTTCATTTTCTTTCTTTTTGTTCTCTGAATTTCCGCTCTGTGACTCGAGTGACTGTGCTTGTGAATCTATTCTCATGCTCTACACACGGTCTCTACAGCATCTAACGTCGAAAGAGTTTCGTGGGTCATATGTATCCGGACGAGAAATTCCAGAGCGCGGTGTTTGGGGCTCTTGGGCTTTGTTCGACCGATTAATTGTTTTTTTATTATTATTATTTTTATATTTGAAGTATATTTTAAAAGCGTAATCCAGCATGAGGTAATGGGTGAACGGAATATTTTTAAAACATGCCCCATTCATGTACGTAGGCACACACTTAAGTGAGATGCTCGCGGGAATGAGGGTTTAAATCGATTGATTGTGCTCAACATTTCGGGTGCGATCATACCAGCAATAATGCATCGGATTCCATCAGAACTCCGAAGTTAAGCATGCTTGGACGAGAGCAGTACTAAGATGGGTGACCTCTTGGGAAGGCCTCGTGTTGCACCCCTTTTTTCATTTTCTTTCTTTTTGTTCTCTGAATTTCCGCTCTGTGACTCGAGTGACTGTGCTTGTGAATCTATTATCATGCTCTACACACGGTCTCTACAGCGTCTAACGGCGAAAGAGTTTCGTGGGTCATATAGAACCGGACGAGAAATTCCAGAGCGCGGTGTTTGGGGCTCTTGGGCTTTGTTCGACCGATTAATTTTTTTTTTATTATTATTATTTTTATATTTGAAGTATATTTTAAAAGCGTAATCCAGCATGAGGTAATGGGTGAACGGAATATTTTTAAAACATGCCCCATTCATGTACGTAGGCACACACTTAAGTGATATGCTCGCGGGAATGAGGGTTTAAATAGATTGATTGTGCTTAACATTTCAGGTGCGATCATACTAGTAATAATGTACCGGATCCCATCAGAACTCCGAAGTTAAGCATGCTTTGCGAGAACAGTACTAAGATGGGTGACCTCTTGGGAAGGCCTCGTGTTGCACCCCTTTTTTCATTTTCTTTCTTTTTGTTCTCTGAATTTCCGCTCTGTGACTCGAGTGACTGTGCTTGTGAATCTATTACCATGCTCTACACACGGTCTCTACAGCGTCTAACGGCGAAAGAGTTTCGTGGGTCATATAGAACCGGACGAGAAATTCCAGAGCGCGGTGTTTGGGGATCTTGGGCTTTGTTCGACCGATTAATTTTTTTTATTATTATTATTCTTATATTTGAAGTATATTTTAAAAGCGTAATCCAGCATGAGGTAATGGGTGAACGGAATATTTTTAAAACATGCCCCATTCATGTACGTAGGCACACACTTAAGTGAGATGCACGCGGGAATGAATGTTTAAATCGATTGATTGTGGTTAACATTTCTGGTGCGATCATACCAGCAATAATGCACCGGATCCCATCAAAACTCCGAAGTTAAGCATGCTTGGGCGAGAGCAGTACTAAGATGGGTGACCTCTTGGGAAGGCCTCGTGTTGCACCCCTTTTTTCATTTTCTTTCTTTTTGTTCTCTGAATTTCCGCTCTGTGACTCGAGTGACTGTGCTTGTGAATCTATTCTCATGCTCTACACACGGTCTCTACAGCGTCTAACGTCGAAAGAGTTTCCTGGGTCATATGTAACCGGACGAGAAATTCCAGAGCGCAGTGTTTGGGGCTCTTGGGCTTTGTTCGACCGATTAATTGTTTTTTTATTATTATTATTATTATATTTGAAGTATATTTTAAAAGCGTAATCCAGCATGAGGTAATGGGTGAACGGAATATTTTTAAAACATGCCCCATTCATGTACGTAGGCACACACTTAAGTGAGATGCTCGCGGGAATGAGGGTTTAAATAGATTGACTGTGCTTAACATTTTGGGTGCGATCATACCAGTAATAATGCACCGGATCCCATCAGAACTCCGAAGTTAAGAATGCTTGGGCGAGAGCAGTACTAAGATGGGTGACCTCTTGGGAAGGCCTCGTGTTGCATTCCTTTTTTCATTTTCTTTCTTTTTGTTCTCTGAATTTCCGCTCTGTGACTCGAGTGACTGTGCTTGTGAATCTATTCTCATGTTCTACACACGGTCTCTACAGCGTCTAACGTCGAAAGAGTTTCGTGGGTCATATGTAACCGGACGAGAAATTCCAGAGCGCGGTGTTTGGGGCTTTTGGGCTTTGTTGGACCGATTAATTGTTTTTTTATTATTATTATTCTTATATTTGAAGTATATTTTAAAAGCGTAATCCAGCATGAGGTAATGGGTGAACGGAATATTTTTAAAACATGTCCCATTCATGTACGTAGGCACACACTTAAGTGAGATGCTCGCGGGAATGAGGGTTTAAATAGATTGATTATGCTTAACATTCGGGTGCGATCATACCAGCAATAATGCACCGGATCTCATCAGAACTCCGAAGTTAAGCATGCTTGGGCGAGAACAGTACTAAGATGGGTGACCTCTTGGGAAGGCCTCGTGTTGCACCCCTTTTTTCATTTTCTTTCTTTTTGTTCTCTGAATTTCCGCTCTGTGACTCGAGTGACTGTGCTTGTGAATCTATTCTCATGCTCTACACACGGTCTCTACAACGTCTAACGTCGAAAGAGTTTCGTGGGTCATATGTAACCGGACGAGAAATTCCAGAGCGCGGGGTTTGGGGCTCTTGGGCTTTGTTCGACCGATTAATTGTTTTTTTGTTATTATTATTCTTATATTTGAAGTATATTTTAAAAGCGTAATCCAGCACGAGGTAATGGGTGAACGGAATATTTTTAAAACACGCCCCATTCATGTACGTAGGCACACACTTAAGTGAGATGCACGCGGGAATGAGGGTTTAAATAGATTGATTGTGCTTAACATTTCGGGTGCGATCATACCAGCAATAATGCACCGGATCCCATCAGAACTCCGAAGTGAAGCTTGCTTGGGCGAGAGTAGTACTAAGATGGGTGACCTCTTGGGAAGGCCTCGTGTTGCACCCCTTTTTTCATTTTCTTTCTTTTTGTTCTCTGAATTTCCGCTCTGTGACTCGAGTGACTGTGCTTGTGAATCTATTCTCATGCTCTACACACGGTCTCTACAGCGTCTAACGTCGAAAGAGTTTCGTGGGTCATATGTAACCGGACGAGAAATTCCAGAGCGCGGGGTTTGGGGCTCTTGGGCTTTGTTCGACCGATTAATTGTTTTTTTGTTATTATTATTCTTATATTTGAAGTATATTTTAAAAGCGTAATCCAGCACGAGGTAATGGGTGAACGGAATATTTTTAAAACACGCCCCATTCATGTACGTAGGCACACACTTAAGTGAGATGCACGCGGGAATGAGGGTTTAAATAGATTGATTGTGCTTAACATTTCGGGTGCGATCATACCAGCAATAATGCACCGGATCCCATCAGAACTCCGAAGTGAAGCTTGCTTGGGCGAGAGTAGTACTAAGATGGGTGACCTCTTGGGAAGGCCTCGTGTTGCACCCCTTTTTTCATTTTCTTTCTTTTTGTTCTCTGAATTTCCGCTCTGTGACTCGAGTGACTGTGCTTGTGAATCTATTCTCATGCTCTACACACGGTCTCTACAGCGTCTAACGTCGAAAGAGTTTCGTGGGTCATATGTAACCGGACGAGAAATTCCAGAGCGCGGGGTTTGGGGCTCTTGGGCTTTGTTCGACGGATTAACTGTTTTTTTGTTATTATTATTCTTATATTTGAAGTATATTTTAAAAGCGTAATCCAGCACGAGGTAATGGGTGAACGGAATATTTTTAAAACACGCCCCATTCATGTACGTAGGCACACACTTAAGTGAGATGCACGCGGGAATGAGGGTTTAAATAGATTGATTGTGCTTAACATTTCGGGTGCGATCATACCAGCAATAATGCACCGGATCCCATCAGAACTCCGAAGTGAAGCTTGCATGGGCGAGAGTAGTACTAAGATGGGTGACCTCTTGGGAAGGCCTCGTGTTGCACCCCTTTTTTCATTTTCTTTCTTTTTGTTCTCTGAATTTCCGCTCTGTGACTCGAGTGACTGTGCTTGTGAATCTATTCTCATGCTCTACACACGGTCTCTACAGCGTCTAACGTCGAAAGAGTTTCGTGGGTCATATGTAACCGGACGAGAAATTCCAGAGCGCGGGGTTTGGGGCTCTTGGGCTTTGTTCGACCGATTAATTGTTTGTTTGTTATTATTATTCTTATATTTGAAGTATATTTTAAAAGCGTAATCCAGCACGAGGTAATGGGTGAACGGAATATTTTTAAAACACGCCCCATTCATGTACGTAGGCACACACTTAAGTGAGATGCACGCGGGAATGAGGGTTTAAATAGATTGATTGTGCTTAACATTTCGGGTGCGATCATACCAGCAATAATGCACCGGATCCCATCAGAACTCCGAAGTGAAGCTTGCTTGGGCGAGAGTAGTACTAAGATGGGTGACCTCTTGGGAAGGCCTCGTGTTGCACCCCTTTTTTCATTTTCTTTCTTTTTGTTCTCTGAATTTCCGCTCTGTGACTCGAGTGACTGTGCTTGTGAATCTATTCTCATGCTCTACACACGGTCTCTACAGCGTCTAACGTCGAAAGAGTTTCGTGGGACATATGTAACCGGACGAGAAATTCCAGAGCGCGGGGTTTGGGGCTCTTGGGCTTTGTTCGACGGATTAACTGTTTTTTTGTTATTATTATTCTTATATTTGAAGTATATTTTAAAAGCGTAATCCAGCACGAGGTAATGGGTGAACGGAATATTTTTAAAACACGCCCCATTCATGTACGTAGGCACACACTTAAGTGAGATGCACGCGGGAATGAGGGTTTAAATAGATTGATTGTGCTTAACATTTCGGGTGCGATCATACCAGCAATAATGCACCGGATCCCATCAGAACTCCGAAGTGAAGCTTGCTTGGGCGAGAGTAGTACTAAGATGGGTGACCTCTTGGGAAGGCCTCGTGTTGCACCCCTTTTTTCATTTTCTTTCTTTTTGTTCTCTGAATTTCCGCTCTGTGACTCGAGTGACTGTGCTTGTGAATCTATTCTCATGCTCTACACACGGTCTCTACAGCGTCTAACGTCGAAAGAGTTTCGTGGGTCATATGTAACCGGACGAGAAATTCCAGAGCGCGGGGTTTGGGGCTCTTGGGCTTTGTTCGACCGATTAATTGTTTTTTTGTTATTATTATTCTTATATTTGAAGTATATTTTAAAAGCGTAATCCAGCACGAGGTAATGGGTGAACGGAATATTTTTAAAACACGCCCCATTCATGTACGTAGGCACACACTTAAGTGAGATGCACGCGGGAATGAGGGTTTAAATAGATTGATTGTGCTTAACATTTCGGGTGCGATCATACCAGCAATAATGCACCGGATCCCATCAGAACTCCGAAGTGAAGCTTGCTTGGGCGAGAGTAGTACTAAGATGGGTGACCTCTTGGGAAGGCCTCGTGTTGCACCCCTTTTTTCATTTTCTTTCTTTTTGTTCTCTGAATTTCCGCTCTGTGACTCGAGTGACTGTGCTTGTGAATCTATTCTCATGCTCTACACACGGTCTCTACAGCGTCTAACGTCGAAAGAGTTTCGTGGGTCATATGTAACCGGACGAGAAATTCCAGAGCGCGGGGTTTGGGGCTCTTGGGCTTTGTTCGACGGATTAACTGTTTTTTTGTTATTATTATTCTTATATTTGAAGTATATTTTAAAAGCGTAATCCAGCACGAGGTAATGGGTGAACGGAATATTTTTAAAACACGCCCCATTCATGTACGTAGGCACACACTTAAGTGAGATGCACGCGGGAATGAGGGTTTAAATAGATTGATTGTGCTTAACATTTCGGGTGCGATCATACCAGCAATAATGCACCGGATCCCATCAGAACTCCGAAGTGAAGCTTGCATGGGCGAGAGTAGTACTAAGATGGGTGACCTCTTGGGAAGGCCTCGTGTTGCACCCCTTTTTTCATTTTCTTTCTTTTTGTTCTCTGAATTTCCGCTCTGTGACTCGAGTGACTGTGCTTGTGAATCTATTCTCATGCTCTACACACGGTCTCTACAGCGTCTAACGTCGAAAGAGTTTCGTGGGTCATATGTAACCGGACGAGAAATTCCAGAGCGCGGGGTTTGGGGCTCTTGGGCTTTGTTCGACCGATTAATTGTTTGTTTGTTATTATTATTCTTATATTTGAAGTATATTTTAAAAGCGTAATCCAGCACGAGGTAATGGGTGAACGGAATATTTTTAAAACACGCCCCATTCATGTACGTAGGCACACACTTAAGTGAGATGCACGCGGGAATGAGGGTTTAAATAGATTGATTGTGCTTAACATTTCGGGTGCGATCATACCAGCAATAATGCACCGGATCCCATCAGAACTCCGAAGTGAAGCTTGCTTGGGCGAGAGTAGTACTAAGATGGGTGACCTCTTGGGAAGGCCTCGTGTTGCACCCCTTTTTTCATTTTCTTTCTTTTTGTTCTCTGAATTTCCGCTCTGTGACTCGAGTGACTGTGCTTGTGAATCTATTCTCATGCTCTACACACGGTCTCTACAGCGTCTAACGTCGAAAGAGTTTCGTGGGACATATGTAACCGGACGAGAAATTCCAGAGCGCGGGGTTTGGGGCTCTTGGGCTTTGTTCGACGGATTAACTGTTTTTTTGTTATTATTATTCTTATATTTGAAGTATATTTTAAAAGCGTAATCCAGCACGAGGTAATGGGTGAACGGAATATTTTTAAAACACGCCCCATTCATGTACGTAGGCACACACTTAAGTGAGATGCACGCGGGAATGAGGGTTTAAATAGATTGATTGTGCTTAACATTTCGGGTGCGATCATACCAGCAATAATGCACCGGATCCCATCAGAACTCCGAAGTGAAGCTTGCTTGGGCGAGAGTAGTACTAAGATGGGTGACCTCTTGGGAAGGCCTCGTGTTGCACCCCTTTTTTCATTTTCTTTCTTTTTGTTCTCTGAATTTCCGCTCTGTGACTCGAGTGACTGTGCTTGTGAATCTATTCTCATGCTCTACACACGGTCTCTACAGCGTCTAACGTCGAAAGAGTTTCGTGGGTCATATGTAACCGGACGAGAAATTCCAGAGCGCGGGGTTTGGGGCTCTTGGGCTTTGTTCGACCGATTAATTGTTTTTTTGTTATTATTATTCTTATATTTGAAGTATATTTTAAAAGCGTAATCCAGCACGAGGTAATGGGTGAACGGAATATTTTTAAAACACGCCCCATTCATGTACGTAGGCACACACTTAAGTGAGATGCACGCGGGAATGAGGGTTTAAATAGATTGATTGTGCTTAACATTTCGGGTGCGATCATACCAGCAATAATGCACCGGATCCCATCAGAACTCCGAAGTGAAGCTTGCTTGGGCGAGAGTAGTACTAAGATGGGTGACCTCTTGGGAAGGCCTCGTGTTGCACCCCTTTTTTCATTTTCTTTCTTTTTGTTCTCTGAATTTCCGCTCTGTGACTCGAGTGACTGTGCTTGTGAATCTATTCTCATGCTCTACACACGGTCTCTACAGCGTCTAACGTCGAAAGAGTTTCGTGGGTCATATGTAACCGGACGAGAAATTTCAGAGCGCGGGGTTTGGGGCTCTTGGGCTTTGTTCGACGGATTAACTGTTTTTTTGTTATTATTATTCTTATATTTGAAGTATATTTTAAAAGCGTAATCCAGCACGAGGTAATGGGTGAACGGAATATTTTTAAAACACGCCCCATTCATGTACGTAGGCACACACTTAAGTGAGATGCACGCGGGAATGAGGGTTTAAATAGATTGATTGTGCTTAACATTTCGGGTGCGATCATACCAGCAATAATGCACCGGATCCCATCAGAACTCCGAAGTGAAGCTTGCTTGGGCGAGAGTAGTACTAAGATGGGTGACCTCTTGGGAAGGCCTCGTGTTGCACCCCTTTTTTCATTTTCTTTCTTTTTGTTCTCTGAATTTCCGCTCTGTGACTCGAGTGACTGTGCTTGTGAATCTATTCTCATGCTCTACACACGGTCTCTACAGCGTCTAACGTCGAAAGAGTTTCGTGGGTCATATGTAACCGGACGAGAAATTCCAGAGCGCGGGGTTTGGGGCTCTTGGGCTTTGTTCGACCGATTAATTGTTTGTTTGTTATTATTATTCTTATATTTGAAGTATATTTTAAAAGCGTAATCCAGCACGAGGTAATGGGTGAACGGAATATTTTTAAAACACGCCCCATTCATGTACGTAGGCACACACTTAAGTGAGATGCACGCGGGAATGAGGGTTTAAATAGATTGATTGTGCTTAACATTTCGGGTGCGATCATACCAGCAATAATGCACCGGATCCCATCAGAACTCCGAAGTGAAGCTTGCTTGGGCGAGAGTAGTACTAAGATGGGTGACCTCTTGGGAAGGCCTCGTGTTGCACCCCTTTTTTCATTTTCTTTCTTTTTGTTCTCTGAATTTCCGCTCTGTGACTCGAGTGACTGTGCTTGTGAATCTATTCTCATGCTCTACACACGGTCTCTACAGCGTCTAACGTCGAAAGAGTTTCGTGGGACATATGTAACCGGACGAGAAATTCCAGAGCGCGGGGTTTGGGGCTCTTGGGCTTTGTTCGACGGATTAACTGTTTTTTTGTTATTATTATTCTTATATTTGAAGTATATTTTAAAAGCGTAATCCAGCACGAGGTAATGGGTGAACGGAATATTTTTAAAACACGCCCCATTCATGTACGTAGGCACACACTTAAGTGAGATGCACGCGGGAATGAGGGTTTAAATAGATTGATTGTGCTTAACATTTCGGGTGCGATCATACCAGCAATAATGCACCGGATCCCATCAGAACTCCGAAGTGAAGCTTGCTTGGGCGAGAGTAGTACTAAGATGGGTGACCTCTTGGGAAGGCCTCGTGTTGCACCCCTTTTTTCATTTTCTTTCTTTTTGTTCTCTGAATTTCCGCTCTGTGACTCGAGTGACTGTGCTTGTGAATCTATTCTCATGCTCTACACACGGTCTCTACAGCGTCTAACGTCGAAAGAGTTTCGTGGGTCATATGTAACCGGACGAGAAATTCCAGAGCGCGGGGTTTGGGGCTCTTGGGCTTTGTTCGACCGATTAATTGTTTGTTTGTTATTATTATTCTTATATTTGAAGTATATTTTAAAAGCGTAATCCAGCACGAGGTAATGGGTGAACGGAATATTTTTAAAACACGCCCCATTCATGTACGTAGGCACACACTTAAGTGAGATGCACGCGGGAATGAGGGTTTAAATAGATTGATTGTGCTTAACATTTCGGGTGCGATCATACCAGCAATAATGCACCGGATCCCATCAGAACTCCGAAGTGAAGCTTGCTTGGGCGAGAGTAGTACTAAGATGGGTGACCTCTTGGGAAGGCCTCGTGTTGCACCCCTTTTTTCATTTTCTTTCTTTTTGTTCTCTGAATTTCCGCTCTGTGACTCGAGTGACTGTGCTTGTGAATCTATTCTCATGCTCTACACACGGTCTCTACAGCGTCTAACGTCGAAAGAGTTTCGTGGGTCATATGTAACCGGACGAGAAATTCCAGAGCGCGGGGTTTGGGGCTCTTGGGCTTTGTTCGACGGATTAACTGTTTTTTTGTTATTATTATTCTTATATTTGAAGTATATTTTAAAAGCGTAATCCAGCACGAGGTAATGGGTGAACGGAATATTTTTAAAACACGCCCCATTCATGTACGTAGGCACACACTTAAGTGAGATGCACGCGGGAATGAGGGTTTAAATAGATTGATTGTGCTTAACATTTCGGGTGCGATCATACCAGCAATAATGCACCTGATCCCATCAGAACTCCGAAGTGAAGCTTGCTTGGGCGAGAGTAGTACTAAGATGGGTGACCTCTTGGGAAGGCCTCGTGTTGCACCCCTTTTTTCATTTTCTTTCTTTTTGTTCTCTGAATTTCCGCTCTGTGACTCGAGTGACTGTGCTTGTGAATCTATTCTCATGCTCTACACACGGTCTCTACAGCGTCTAACGTCGAAAGAGTTTCGTGGGTCATATGTAACCGGACGAGAAATTCCAGAGCGCGGGGTTTGGGGCTCTTGGGCTTTGTTCGACCGATTAATTGTTTGTTTGTTATTATTATTCTTATATTTGAAGTATATTTTAAAAGCGTAATCCAGCACGAGGTAATGGGTGAACGGAATATTTTTAAAACACGCCCCATTCATGTACGTAGGCACACACTTAAGTGAGATGCACGCGGGAATGAGGGTTTAAATAGATTGATTGTGCTTAACATTTCGGGTGCGATCATACCAGCAATAATGCACCGGATCCCATCAGAACTCCGAAGTGAAGCTTGCTTGGGCGAGAGTAGTACTAAGATGGGTGACCTCTTGGGAAGGCCTCGTGTTGCACCCCTTTTTTCATTTTCTTTCTTTTTGTTCTCTGAATTTCCGCTCTGTGACTCGAGTGACTGTGCTTGTGAATCTATTCTCATGCTCTACACACGGTCTATACAGCGTCTAACGTCGAAAGAGTTTCGTGGGTCATATGTAACCGGACGAGAAATTCCAGAGCGCGGGGTTTGGGGCTCTTGGGCTTTGTTCGACCGATTAATTGTTTGTTTGTTATTATTATTCTTATATTTGAAGTATATTTTAAAAGCGTAATCCAGCACGAGGTAATGGCTGAACGGAATATTTTTAAAACACGCCCCATTCATGTACGTAGGCACACACTTAAGTGAGATGCACGCGGGAATGAGGGTTTAAATAGATTGATTGTGCTTAACATTTTGGGTGCGATCATACCAGCAATAATGCACCGGATCCCATCAGAACTCCGAAGTGAAGCTTGCTTGGGCGAGAGTAGTACTAAGATGGGTGACCTCTTGGGAAGGCCTCGTGTTGCACCCCTTTTTTCATTTTCTTTCTTTTTGTTCTCTGAATTTCCGCTCTGTGACTCGAGTGACTGTGCTTGTGAATCTATTCTCATGCTCTACATACGGTCTCTACAGCGTCTAACGTCGAAAGAGTTTCGTGGGTCATATGTAACCGGACGAGAAATTCCAGAGCGCGGGGTTTGGGGCTCTTGGGCTTTGTTCGACCGATTAATTGTTTTTTTGTTATTATTATTCTTATATTTGAAGTATATTTTAAAAGCGTAATCCAGCACGAGGTAATGGGTGAACGGAATATTTTTAAAACACGCCCCATTCATGTACGTAGGCACACACTTAAGTGAGATGCACGCGGGAATGAGGGTTTAAATAGATTGATTGTGCTTAACATTTCGGGTGCGATCATACCAGCAATAATGCACCGGATCCCATCAGAACTCCGAAGTTAAGCTTGCTTGGGCGAGAGTAGTACTAAGATGGGTGACCTCTTGGGAAGGCCTTGTGTTGCACCCTTTTTTTCATTTTCTTTCTTTTTGTTCTCTGAATTTCCGCTCTGTGACTCGAGTGACTGTGCTTGTGAATCTATTCTCATGCTCTACACACGGTCTCTACAGCGTCTAACGTCGAAAGAGTTTCGTGGGTCATATGTAACCGGACGAGAAATTCCAGAGCGCGGGGTTTGGGGCTCTTGGGCTTTGTTCGACCGATTAATTGTTTTTTTGTTATTATTATTCTTATATTTGAAGTATATTTTAAAAGCGTAATCCAGCACGAGGTAATGGGTGAACGGAATATTTTTAAAACACGCCTCATTCATGTACGTAGGCACACACTTAAGTGAGATGCACGCGGGAATGAGGGTTTAAATAGATTGATTGTGCTTAACATTTCGGGTGCGATCATACCAGCAATAATGCACCGGATCCCATCAGAACTCCGAAGTTAAGCTTGCTTGGGCGAGAGTAGAACTAAGATGGGTGACCTCTTGGGAAGGCCTCGTGTTGCACCCCTTTTTTCATTTTCTTTCTTTTTGTTCTCTGAATTTCCGCTCTGTGACTCGAGTGACTGTGCTTGTGAATCTATTCTCATGCTCTACACACGGTCTCTACAGCGTCTAACGTCGAAAGAGTTTCGTGGGTCATATGTAACCGGACGAGAAATTCCAGAGCGCGGGGTTTGGGGCTCTTGGGCTTTGTTCGACCGATTAATTGTTTTTTTGTTATTATTATTCTTATATTTGAAGTATATTTTAAAAGCGTAATCCAGCACGAGGTAATGGGTGAACGGAATATTTTTAAAACACGCCCCATTCATGTACGTAGGCACACACTTAAGTGAGATGCACGCGGGAATGAGGGTTTAAATAGATTGATTGTGCTTAACATTTCGGGTGCGATCATACCAGCAATAATGCACCGGATCCCATCAGAACTCCGAAGTTAAGCTTGTTTGGGCGAGAGTAGTACTAAGATGGGGGACCTCTTGGGAAGGCCTCGTGTTGCACCCCTTTTTTCATTTTCTTTCTTTTTGTTCTCTGAATTTCCGCTCTGTGACTCGAGTGACTGTGCTTGTGAATCTATTCTCATGCTCTACACACGGTCTCTACAGCGTCTAACGTCGAAAGAGTTTCGTGGGTCATATGTAACCGGACGAGAAATTCCAGAGCGCGGGGTTTGGGGCTCTTGGGCTTTGTTCGACCGATTAATTGTATTTTTGTTATTATTATTCTTATATTTGAAGTATATTTTAAAAGCGTAATCCAGCACGAGGTAATGGGTGAACGGAATATTTTTAAAACACGCCCCATTCATGTACGTAGGCACACACTTAAGTGAGATGCACGCGGGAATGAGGGTTTAAATAGATTGATTGTGCTTAACATTTCGGGTGCGATCATACCAGCAATAATGCACCGGATCCCATCAGAACTCCGAAGTTAAGCTTGCTTGGGCGAGAGTAGAACTAAGATGGGTGACCTCTTGGGAAGGCCTCGTGTTGCACCCCTTTTTTCATTTTCTTTCTTTTTGTTCTCTGAATTTCCGCTCTGTGACTCGAGTGACTGTGCTTGTGAATCTATTCTCATGCTCTACACACGGTCTCTACAGCGTCTAACGTCGAAAGAGTTTCGTGGGTCATATGTAACCGGACGAGAAATTCCAGAGCGCGGGGTTTGGGGCTCTTGGGCTTTGTTCGACCGATTAATTGTTTTTTTGTTATTATTATTCTTATATTTGAAGTATATTTTAAAAGCGTAATCCAGCACGAGGTAATGGGTGAACGGAATATTTTTAAAACACGCCCCATTCATGTACGTAGGCACACACTTAAGTGAGATGCACGCGGGAATGAGGGTTTAAATTGATTGATTGTGCTTAACATTTCGGGTGCGATCATACCAGCAATAATGCACCGGATCCCATCAGAACTCCGAAGTTAAGCTTGCTTGGGCGAGAGTAGTACTAAGATGGGTGACCTCTTGGGAAGGCCTCGTGTTGCACCCCTTTTTTCATTTTCTTTCTTTTTGTTCTCTGAATTTCCGCTCTGTGACTCGAGTGACTGTGCTTGTGAATCTATTCTCATGCTCTACACACGGTCTCTACAGCGTCTAACGTCGAAAGAGTTTCGTGGGTCATATGTAACCGGACGAGAAATTCCAGAGCGCGGGGTTTGGGGCTCTTGGGCTTTGTTCGACCGATTAATTGTTTGTTTGTTATTATTATTCTTATATTTGAAGTATATTTTAAAAGCGTAATCCAGCACGAGGTAATGGGTGAACGGAATATTTTTAAAACACGCCCCATTCATGTACGTAGGCACACACTTAAGTGAGATGCACGCGGGAATGAGGGTTTAAATAGATTGATTGTGCTTAACATTTCGGGTGCGATCATACCAGCAATAATGCACCGGATCCCATCAGAACTCCGAAGTTAAGCTTGCTTGGGCGAGAGTAGTACTAAGATGGGTGACCTCTTGGGAAGGCCTCGTGTTGCACCCCTTTTTTCATTTTCTTTCTTTTTGTTCTCTGAATTTCCGCTCTGTGACTCGAGTGACTGTGCTTGTGAATCTATTCTCATGCTCTACACACGGTCTCTACAGCGTCTAACGTCGAAAGAGTTTCGTGGGTCATATGTAACCGGACGAGAAATTCCAGAGCGCGGGGTTTGGGGCTCTTGGGCTTTGTTCGACCGATTAATTGTTTGTTTGTTATTATTATTCTTATATTTGAAGTATATTTTAAAAGCGTAATCCAGCACGAGGTAATGGGTGAACGGAATATTTTTAAAACACGCCCCATTCATGTACGTAGGCACACACTTAAGTGAGATGCACGCGGGAATGAGGGTTTAAATAGATTGATTGTGCTTAACATTTCGAGTGCGATCATACCAGCAATAATGCACCGGATCCCATCAGAACTCCGAAGTGAAGCTTGCTTGGGCGAGAGTAGTACTAAGATGGGTGACCTCTTGGGAAGGCCTCGTGTTGCACCCCTTTTTTCATTTTCTTTCTTTTTGTTCTCTGAATTTCCGCTCTGTGACTCGAGTGACTGTGCTTGTGAATCTATTCTCATGCTCTACACACGGTCTCTACAGCGTCTAACGTCGAAAGAGTTTCGTGGGTCATATGTAACCGGACGAGAAATTCCAGAGCGCGGGGTTTGGGGCTCTTGGGCTTTGTTCGACCGATTAATTGTTTGTTTGTTATTATTATTCTTATATTTGAAGTATATTTTAAAAGCGTAATCCAGCACGAGGTAATGGGTGAACGGAATATTTTTAAAACACGCCCCATTCATGTACGTAGGCACACACTTAAGTGAGATGCACGCGGGAATGAGGGTTTAAATAGATTGATTGTGCTTAACATTTCGAGTGCGATCATACCAGCAATAATGCACCGGATCCCATCAGAACTCCGAAGTGAAGCTTGTTTGGGCGAGAGTAGTACTAAGATGGGTGACCTCTTGGGAAGGCCTCGTGTTGCACCCCTTTTTTCATTTTCTTTCTTTTTGTTCTCTGAATTTCCGCTCTGTGACTCGAGTGACTGTGCTTGTGAATCTATTCTCATGCTCTACACACGGTCTCTACAGCGTCTAACGTCGAAAGAGTTTCGTGGGTCATATGTAACCGGACGAGAAATTCCAGAGCGCGGGGTTTGGGGCTCTTGGGTTTTGTTCGACCGATTAATTGTTTGTTTGTTATTATTATTCTTATATTTGAAGTATATTTTAAAAGCGTAATCCAGCACGAGGTAATGGGTGAACGGAATATTTTTAAAACACGCCCCATTCATGTACGTAGGCACACACTTAAGTGAGATGCACGCGGGAATGAGGGTTTAAATAGATTGATTGTGCTTAACATTTCGGGTGCGATCATACCAGCAATAATGCACCGGATCCCATCAGAACTCCGAAGTGAAGCTTGCTTGGGCGAGAGTAGTACTAAGATGGGTGACCTCTTGGGAAGGCCTCGTGTTGCACCCATTTTTTCATTTTCTTTCTTTTTGTTCTCTGAATTTCCGCTCTGTGACTCGAGTGACTGTGCTTGTGAATCTATTCTCATGCTCTACACACGGTCTCTACAGCGTCTAACGTCGAAAGAGTTTCGTGGGTCATATGTAACCGGACGAGAAATTCCAGAGCGCGGGGTTTGGGGCTCTTGGGCTTTGTTCGACCGATTAATTGTTTGTTTGTTATTATTATTCTTATATTTGAAGTATATTTTAAAAGCGTAATCCAGCACGAGGTAATGGGTGAACGGAATATTTTTAAAACACGCCCCATTCATGTACGTAGGCACACACTTAAGTGAGATGCACGCGGGAATGAGGGTTTAAATAGATTGATTGTGCTTAACATTTCGGGTGCGATCATACCAGCAATAATGCACCGGATCCCATCAGAACACCGAAGTGAAGCTTGCTTGGGCGAGAGTAGTACTAAGATGGGTGACCTCTTGGGAAGGCCTCGTGTTGCACCCCTTTTTTCATTTTCTTTCTTTTTGTTCTCTGAATTTCCGCTCTGTGACTCGAGTGACTGTGCTTGTGAATCTATTCTCATGCTCTACACACGGTCTCTACAGCGTCTAACGTCGAAAGAGTTTCGTGGGTCATATGTAACCGGACGAGAAATTCCAGAGCGCGGGGTTTGGGGCTCTTGGGCTTTGTTCGACCGATTAATTGTTTGTTTGTTATTATTATTCTTATATTTGAAGTATATTTTAAAAGCGTAATCCAGCACGAGGTAATGGGTGAACGGAATATTTTTAAAACACGCCCCATTCATGTACGTAGGCACACACTTAAGTGAGATGCACGCGGGAATGAGGGTTTAAATAGATTGATTGTGCTTAACATTTCGGGTGCGATCATACCAGCAATAATGCACCGGATCCCATCAGAACTCCGAAGTGAAGCTTGCTTGGGCGAGAGTAGTACTAAGATGGGTGACCTCTTGGGAAGGCCTCGTGTTGCACCCCTTTTTTCATTTTCTTTCTTTTTGTTCTCTGAATTTCCGCTCTGTGACTCGAGTGACTGTGCTTGTGAATCTATTCTCATGCTCTACACACGGTCTCTACAGCGTCTAACGTCGAAAGAGTTTCGTGGGTCATATGTAACCGGACGAGAAATTCCAGAGCGCGGGGTTTGGGGCTCTTGGGCTTTGTTCGACCGATTAATTGTTTGTTTGTTATTATTATTCTTATATTTGAAGTATATTTTAAAAGCGTAATCCAGCACGAGGTAATGGGTGAACGGAATATTTTTAAAACACGCCCCATTCATGTACGTAGGCACACACTTAAGTGAGATGCACGCGGGAATGAGGGTTTAAATAGATTGATTGTGCTTAACATTTCGGGTGCGATCATACCAGCAATAATGCACCGGATCCCATCAGAACTCCGAAGTGAAGCTTGCTTGGGCGAGAGTAGTACTAAGATGGGTGACCTCTTGGGAAGGCCTCGTGTTGCACCCCTTTTTTCATTTTCTTTCTTTTTGTTCTCTGAATTTCCGCTCTGTGACTCGAGTGACTGTGCTTGTGAATCTATTCTCATGCTCTACACACGGTCTCTACAGCGTCTAACGTCGAAAGAGTTTCGTGGGTCATATGTAACCGGACGAGAAATTCCAGAGCGCGGGGTTTGGGGCTCTTGGGCTTTGTTCGACCGATTAATTGTTTGTTTGTTATTATTATTCTTATATTTGAAGTATATTTTAAAAGCGTAATCCAGCACGAGGTAATGGGTGAACGGAATATTTTTAAAACACGCCCCATTCATGTACGTAGGCACACACTTAAGTGAGATGCACGCGGGAATGAGGGTTTAAATAGATTGATTGTGCTTAACATTTCGGGTGCGATCATACCAGCAATAATGCACCGGATCCCATCAGAACTCCGAAGTGAAGCTTGCTTGGGCGAGAGTAGTACTAAGATGGGTGACCTCTTGGGAAGGCCTCGTGTTGCACCCCTTTTTTCATTTTCTTTCTTTTTGTTCTCTGAATTTCCGCTCTGTGACTCGAGTGACTGTGCTTGTGAATCTATTCTCATGCTCTACACACGGTCTCTACAGCGTCTAACGTCGAAAGAGTTTCGTGGGTCATATGTAACCGGACGAGAAATTCCAGAGCGCGGGGTTTGGGGCTCTTGGGCTTTGTTCGACCGATTAATTGTTTGTTTGTTATTATTATTCTTATATTTGAAGTATATTTTAAAAGCGTAATCCAGCACGAGGTAATGGGTGAACGGAATATTTTTAAAACACGCCCCATTCATGTACGTAGGCACACACTTAAGTGAGATGCACGCGGGAATGAGGGTTTAAATAGATTGATTGTGCTTAACATTTCGGGTGCGATCATACCAGCAATAATGCACCGGATCCCATCAGAACTCCGAAGTGAAGCTTGCTTGGGCGAGAGTAGTACTAAGATGGGTGACCTCTTGGGAAGGCCTCGTGTTGCACCCCTTTTTTCATTTTCTTTCTTTTTGTTCTCTGAATTTCCGCTCTGTGACTCGAGTGACTGTGCTTGTGAATCTATTCTCATGCTCTACACACGGTCTCTACAGCGTCTAACGTCGAAAGAGTTTCGTGGGTCATATGTAACCGGACGAGAAATTCCAGAGCGCGGGGTTTGGGGCTCTTGGGCTTTGTTCGACCGATTAATTGTTTGTTTGTTATTATTATTCTTATATTTGAAGTATATTTTAAAAGCGTAATCCAGCACGAGGTAATGGGGAACGGAATATTTTTAAAACACGCCCCATTCATGTACGTAGGCACACACTTAAGTGAGATGCACGCGGGAATGAGGGTTTAAATAGATTGATTGTGCTTAACATTTCGGGTGCGATCATACCAGCAATAATGCACCGGATCCCATCAGAACTCCGAAGTGAAGCTTGCTTGGGCGAGAGTAGTACTAAGATGGGTGACCTCTTGGGAAGGCCTCGTGTTGCACCCCTTTTTTCATTTTCTTTCTTTTTGTTCTCTGAATTTCCGCTCTGTGACTCGAGTGACTGTGCTTGTGAATCTATTCTCATGCTCTACACACGGTCTCTACAGCGTCTAACGTCGAAAGAGTTTCGTGGGTCATATGTAACCGGACGAGAAATTCCAGAGCGCGGGGTTTGGGGCTCTTGGGCTTTGTTCGACCGATTAATTGTTTGTTTGTTATTATTATTCTTATATTTGAAGTATATTTTAAAAGCGTAATCCAGCACGAGGTAATGGGTGAACGGAATATTTTTAAAACACGCCCCATTCATGTACGTAGGCACACACTTAAGTGAGATGCACGCGGGAATGAGGGTTTAAATAGATTGATTGTGCTTAACATTTCGGGTGCGATCATACCAGCAATAATGCACCGGATCCCATCAGAACTCCGAAGTGAAGCTTGCTTGGGCGAGAGTAGTACTAAGATGGGTGACCTCTTGGGAAGGCCTCGTGTTGCACCCCTTTTTTCATTTTCTTTCTTTTTGTTCTCTGAATTTCCGCTCTGTGACTCGAGTGACTGTGCTTGTGAATCTATTCTCATGCTCTACACACGGTCTCTACAGCGTCTAACGTCGAAAGAGTTTCGTGGGTCATATGTAACCGGACGAGAAATTCCAGAGCGCGGGGTTTGGGGCTCTTGGGCTTTGTTCGACCGATTAATTGTTTGTTTGTTATTATTATTCTTATATTTGAAGTATATTTTAAAAGCGTAATCCAGCACGAGGTAATGGGTGAACGGAATATTTTTAAAACACGCCCCATTCATGTACGTAGGCACACACTTAAGTGAGATGCACGCGGGAATGAGGGTTTAAATAGATTGATTGTGCTTAACATTTCGGGTGCGATCATACCAGCAATAATGCACCGGATCCCATCAGAACTCCGAAGTGAAGCTTGCTTGGGCGAGAGTAGTACTAAGATGGGTGACCTCTTGGGAAGGCCTCGTGTTGCACCCCTTTTTTCATTTTCTTTCTTTTTGTTCTCTGAATTTCCGCTCTGTGACTCGAGTGACTGTGCTTGTGAATCTATTCTCATGCTCTACACACGGTCTCTACAGCGTCTAACGTCGAAAGAGTTTCGTGGGTCATATGTAACCGGACGAGAAATTCCAGAGCGCGGGGTTTGGGGCTCTTGGGCTTTGTTCGACCGATTAATTGTTTGTTTGTTATTATTATTCTTATATTTGAAGTATATTTTAAAAGCGTAATCCAGCACGAGGTAATGGGTGAACGGAATATTTTTAAAACACGCCCCATTCATGTACGTAGGCACACACTTAAGTGAGATGCACGCGGGAATGAGGGTTTAAATAGATTGATTGTGCTTAACATTTCGGGTGCGATCATACCAGCAATAATGCACCGGATCCCATCAGAACTCCGAAGTGAAGCTTGCTTGGGCGAGAGTAGTACTAAGATGGGTGACCTCTTGGGAAGGCCTCGTGTTGCACCCCTTTTTTCATTTTCTTTCTTTTTGTTCTCTGAATTTCCGCTCTGTGACTCGAGTGACTGTGCTTGTGAATCTATTCTCATGCTCTACACACGGTCTCTACAGCGTCTAACGTCGAAAGAGTTTCGTGGGTCATATGTAACCGGACGAGAAATTCCAGAGCGCGGGGTTTGGGGCTCTTGGGCTTTGTTCGACCGATTAATTGTTTGTTTGTTATTATTATTCTTATATTTGAAGTATATTTTAAAAGCGTAATCCAGCACGAGGTAATGGGTGAACGGAATATTTTTAAAACACGCCCCATTCATGTACGTAGGCACACACTTAAGTGAGATGCACGCGGGAATGAGGGTTTAAATAGATTGATTGTGCTTAACATTTCGGGTGCGATCATACCAGCAATAATGCACCGGATCCCATCAGAACTCCGAAGTGAAGCTTGCTTGGGCGAGAGTAGTACTAAGATGGGTGACCTCTTGGGAAGGCCTCGTGTTGCACCCCTTTTTTCATTTTCTTTCTTTTTGTTCTCTGAATTTCCGCTCTGTGACTCGAGTGACTGTGCTTGTGAATCTATTCTCATGCTCTACACACGGTCTCTACAGCGTCTAACGTCGAAAGAGTTTCGTGGGTCATATGTAACCGGACGAGAAATTCCAGAGCGCGGGGTTTGGGGCTCTTGGGCTTTGTTCGACCGATTAATTGTTTGTTTGTTATTATTATTCTTATATTTGAAGTATATTTTAAAAGCGTAATCCAGCACGAGGTAATGGGTGAACGGAATATTTTTAAAACACGCCCCATTCATGTACGTAGGCACACACTTAAGTGAGATGCACGCGGGAATGAGGGTTTAAATAGATTGATTGTGCTTAACATTTCGGGTGCGATCATACCAGCAATAATGCACCGGATCCCTTCAGAACACCGAAGTTAAGCTTGCTTGGGCGAGAGTAGTACTAAGATGGGTGACCTCTTGGGAAGGCCTCGTGTTGCACCCCTTTTTTCATTTTCTTTCTTTTTGTTCTCTGAATTTCCGCTCTGTGACTCGAGTGACTGTGCTTGTGAATCTATTCTCAGGCTCTACACACGGTCTCTACAGCGTCTAACGTCGAAAGAGTTTCGTGGGTCATATGTAACCGGACGTGAAATTCCAGAGCGCGGGGTTTGGGGCTCTTGGGCTTTGTTCGACCGATTAATTGTTTGTTTGTTATTATTATTCTTATATTTGAAGTATATTTTAAAAGCGTAATCCAGCACGAGGTAATGGGTGAACGGAATATTTTTAAAACACGCCCCATTCATGTACGTAGGCACACACTTAAGTGAGATGCACGCGGGAATGAGGGTTTAAATAGATTGATTGTGCTTAACATTTCGGGTGCGATCATACCAGCAATAATGCACCGGATCCCATCAGAACTCCGAAGTTAAGCTTGCTTGGGCCAGAGTAGTACTAAGATGGGTGACCTCTTGGGAAGGCCTCGTGTTGCACCCCTTTTTTCATTTTCTTTCTTTTTGTTCTCTGAATTTCCGCTCTGTGACTCGAGTGACTGTGCTTGTGAATCTATTCTCAGGCTCTACACACGGTCTCTACAGCGTCTAACGTCGAAAGAGTTTCGTGGGTCATATGTAACCGGACGAGAAATTCCAGAGCGCGGGGTTTGGGGCTCTTGGGCTTTGTTCGACCGATTAATTGTTTTTTTGTTATTATTATTCTTATATTTGAAGTATATTTTAAAAGCGTAATCCAGCACGAGGTAATGGGTGAACGGAATATTTTTAAAACACGCCCCATTCATGTACGTAGGCACACACTTAAGTGAGATGCACGCCGGAATGAGGGTTTAAATAGATTGATTGTGCTTAACATTTCTGGTGCGATCATACCAGCAATAATGCACCGGATCCCATCAGAACTCCGAAGTTAAGCTTGCTTGGGCGAGAGTAGTACTAAGATGGGTGACCTCTTGGGAAGGCCTCGTGTTGCACCCCTTTTTTCATTTTCTTTCTTTTTGTTCTCTGAATTTCCGCTCTGTGACTCGAGTGACTGTGCTTGTGAATCTATTCTCATGCTCTACACACGGTCTCTACAGCGTCTAACGTCGAAAGAGTTTCGTGGGTCATATGTAACCGGACGAGAAATTCCAGAGCGCGGGGTTTGGGGCTCTTGGGCTTTGTTCGACCGATTAATTGTTTTTTTGTTATTATTATTCTTATATTTGAAGTATATTTTAAAAGCGTAATCCAGCACGAGGTAATGGGTGAACGGAATATTTTTAAAACACGCCCCATTCATGTACGTAGGCACACACTTAAGTGAGATGCACGCGGGAATGAGGGTTTAAATAGATTGATTGTGCTTAACATTTCGGGTGCGATCATACCAGCAATAATGCACCGGATCCCATCAGAACTCCGAAGTTAAGCTTGCTTGGGCGAGAGTAGTACTAGGATGGGTGACCTCTTGGGAAGGCCTCGTGTTGCACCCCTTTTTTCATTTTCTTTCTTTTTGTTCTCTGAATTTCCGCTCTGTGACTCGAGTGACTGTGCTTGTGAATCTATTCTCATGCTCTACACACGGTCTCTACAGCGTCTAACGTCGAAAGAGTTTCGTGGGTCATATGTAACCGGACGAGAAATTCCAGAGCGCGGGGTTTGGGGCTCTTGGGCTTTGTTCGACCGATTAATTGTTTTTTTGTTATTATTATTCTTATATTTGAAGTATATTTTAAAAGCGTAATCCAGCACGAGGTAATGGGTGAACGGAATATTTTTGAAACACGCCCCATTCATGTACGTAGGCACACACTTAAGTGAGATGCACGCGGGAATGAGGGTTTAAATAGATTGATTGTGCTTAACATTTCGGGTGCGATCATACCAGCAATAATGCGCCGGATCCCATCAGAACTCCGAAGTTAAGCTTGCGTGGGCGAGAGTAGTACTAAGATGGGTGACCTCTTGGGAAGGCCTCGTGTTGCACCCTTTTTTTCATTTTCTTTCTTTTTGTTCTCTGAATTTCCGCTCTGTGACTCGAGTGACTGTGCTTGTGAATCTATTCTCACGCTCTACACACGGTCTCTACAGCGTCTAACGTCGAAAGAGTTTCGTGGGTCATATGTAACCGGACGAGAAATTCCAGAGCGCGGGGTTTGGGGCTCTTGGGCTTTGTTCGACCGATTAATTGTTTTTTTGTTATTATTATTCTTATATTTGAAGTATATTTTAAAAGCGTAATCCAGCACGAGGTAATGGGTGAACGGAATATTTTTAAAACACGCCCCATTCATGTACGTAGGCACACACTTAAGTGAGATGCACGCGGGAATGAGGGTTTAAATAGATTGATTGTGCTTAACATTACGGGTGCGATCATACCAGCAATAATGCACCGGATCCCATCAGAACTCCGAAGTTAAGCTTGCTTGGGCGAGAGTAGTACTAAGATGGGTGACCTCTTGGGAAGGCCTCGTGGTGCACCCCTTTTTTCATTTTCTTTCTTTTTGTTCTCTGAATTTCCGCTCTGTGACTCGAGTGACTGTGCTTGTGAATCTATTCTCATGCTCTACACACGGTCTCTACAGCGTCTAACGTCGAAAGAGTTTCGTGGGTCATATGTAACCGGACGAGAAATTCCAGAGCGCGGGGTTTGGGGCTCTTGGGCTTTGTTCGACCGATTAATTGTTTTTTTGTTATTATTATTCTTATATTTTAAGTATATTTTAAAAGCGTAATCCAGCACGAGGTAATGGGTGAACGGAATATTTTTAAAACACGCCCCATTCATGTACGTAGGCACACACTTAAGTGAGATGCACGCGGGAATGAGGGTTTAAATAGATTGATTGTGCTTAACATTTCGGGTGCGATCATACCAGCAATAATGCACCGGATCCCATCAGAACTCTGAAGTTAAGCTTGCTTGGGCAAGAGTAGTACTAAGATGGTTGACCTCTTGGGAAGGCCTCGTGTTGCACCCCTTTTTTCATTTTCTTTCTTTTTGTTCTCTGAATTTCCGTTTCTTGACTCGAGTGACTGTGCTTGTGAATCTATTCTCATGCTCTACACACGGTCTCTACAGCGTCTAACGTCGAAAGAGTTTCGTGGGTCATATGTAACCGGACGAGAAATTCCAGAGCGCGGGGTTTGGGGCTCTTGGGCTTTGTTCGACCGATTAATTGTTTTTTTGTTATTATTATTCTTATATTTGAAGTATATTTTAAAAGCGTAATCCAGCACGAGGTAATGGGTGAACGGAATATTTTTAAAACACGCCCCATTCATGTACGTAGGCACACACTTAAGTGAGATGCACGCGGGAATGAGGGTTTAAATAGATTGATTGTGCTTAACATTTCAGGTGCGATCATACCAGCAATAATGCACCGGATCCCATCAGAACTCCGAAGTTAAGCTTGCTTGGGCGAGAGTAGTACTAAGATGGGTGACCTCTTGGGAAGGCCTCGTGTTGCACCCCTTTTTTCATTTTCTTTCTTTTTGTTCTCTGAATTTCCGCTCTGTGACTCGAGTGACTGTGCTTGTGAATCTATTCTCATGCTCTACACACGGTCTCTACAGCGTCTAACGTCGAAAGAGTTTCGTGGGTCATATGTAACCGGACGAGAAATTCCAGAGCGCGGGGTTTGGGGCTCTTGGGCTTTGTTCGACCGATTAATTGTTTTTTTGTTATTATTATTCTTATATTTGAAGTATATTTTAAAAGCGTAATCCAGCACGAGGTAATGGGTGAACGGAATATTTTTAAAACACGCCCCATTCATGTACGTAGGCACACACTTAAGTGAGATGCACGCGGGAATGAGGGTTTAAATAGATTGATTGTGCTTAACATTTCGGGTGCGATCATACCAGCAATAATGCACCGGATCCCATCAGAACTCCGAAGTGAAGCTTGCTTGGGCGAGAGTAGTACTAAGATGGGTGACCTCTTGGGAAGTCCTCGTGGTGCACCCCTTTTTTCATTTTCTTTCTTTTTGTTCTCTGAATTTCCGCTCTGTGACTCGAGTGACTGTGCTTGTGAATCTATTCTCATGCTCTACACACGGTCTCTACAGCGTCTAACGTCGAAAGAGTTTCGTGGGTCATATGTAACCGGACGAGAAATTCCAGAGCGCGGGGTTTGGGGCTCTTGGGCTTTGTTCGACCGATTAATTGTTTTTTTGTTATTATTATTCTTATATTTTAAGTATATTTTAAAAGCGTAATCCAGCACGAGGTAATGGGTGAACGGAATATTTTTAAAACACGCCCCATTCATGTACGTAGGCACACACTTAAGTGAGATGCACGCGGGAATGAGGGTTTAAATAGATTGATTGTGCTTAACATTTCGGGTGCGATCATACCAGCAATAATGCACCGGATCCCATCAGAACTCTGAAGTTAAGCTTGCTTGGGCAAGAGTAGTACTAAGATGGTTGACCTCTTGGGAAGGCCTCGTGTTGCACCCCTTTTTTCATTTTCTTTCTTTTTGTTCTCTGAATTTCCGTTTCTTGACTCGAGTGACTGTGCTTGTGAATCTATTCTCATGCTCTACACACGGTCTCTACAGCGTCTAACGTCGAAAGAGTTTCGTGGGTCATATGTAACCGGACGAGAAATTCCAGAGCGCGGGGTTTGGGGCTCTTGGGCTTTGTTCGACCGATTAATTGTTTTTTTGTTATTATTATTCTTATATTTGAAGTATATTTTAAAAGCGTAATCCAGCACGAGGTAATGGGTGAACGGAATATTTTTAAAACACGCCCCATTCATGTACGTAGGCACACACTTAAGTGAGATGCACGCGGGAATGAGGGTTTAAATAGATTGATTGTGCTTAACATTTCAGGTGCGATCATACCAGCAATAATGCACCGGATCCCATCAGAACTCCGAAGTTAAGCTTGCTTGGGCGAGAGTAGTACTAAGATGGGTGACCTCTTGGGAAGGCCTCGTGTTGCACCCATTTTTTCATTTTCTTTCTTTTTGTTCTCTGAAATTCCGCTCTGTGACTCGAGTGACTGTGCTTGTGAATCTATTCTCATGCTCTACACACGGTCTCTACAGCGTCTAACGTCGAAAGAGTTTCGTGGGTCATCATATGTAACCGGACGAGAAATTCCAGAGCGCGGGGTTTGGGGCTCTTGGGCTTTGTTCGACCGATTAATTATTTTTTTGTTATTATTATTCTTATATTTGAAGTATATTTTAAAAGCGTAATCCAGCACGAGGTAATGGGTGAACGGAATATTTTTAAAACACGCCCCATTCATGTACGTAGGCACACACTTAAGTGAGATGCACGCGGGAATGAGGGTTTAAATAGATTGATTGTGCTTAACATTTCGGGTGCGATCATACCAGCAATAATGCACCGGATCCCATCAGAACTCCGAAGTTAAGCTTGCTTGGGCGAGAGTAGTACTAAGATGGGTGACCTCTTGGGAAGGCCTCGTGTTGCACCCCTTTTTTCATTTTCTTTCTTTTTGTTCTCTGAATTTCCGCTCTGTGACTCGAGTGACTGTGCTTGTGAATCTATTCTCATGCTCTACACACGGTCTCTACAGCGTCTAACGTCGAAAGAGTTTCGTGGGTCATCATATGTAACCGGACGAGAAATTCCAGAGCGCGGGGTTTGGGGCTCTTGGGCTTTGTTCGACCGATTAATTGTTTTTTTGTTATTATTATTCTTATATTTGAAGTATATTTTAAAAGCGTAATCCAGCACGAGGTAATGGGTGAACGGAATATTTTTAAAACACGCCCCATTCATGTACGTAGGCACACACTTAAGTGAGATGCACGCGGGAATGAGGGTTTAAATAGATTGATTGTGCTTAACATTTCGGGTGCGATCATACCAGCAATAATGCACCGGATCCCATCAGAACTCCGAAGTTAAGCTTGCTTGGGCGAGAGTAGTACTAAGATGGGTGACCTCTTGGGAAGGCCTCGTGTTGCACCCCTTTTTTCATTTTCTTTCTTTTTGTTCTCTGAATTTCCGCTCTGTGACTCGAGTGACTGTGCTTGTGAATCTATTCTCATGCTCTACACACGGTCTCTACAGCGTCTAACGTCGAAAGAGTTTCGTGGGTCATCATATGTAACCGGACGAGAAATTCCAGAGCGCGGGGTTTGGGGCTCTTAGGCTTTGTTCGACCGATTAATTGTTTTTTTGTTATTATTATTCTTATATTTGAAGTATATTTTAAAAGCGTAATCCAGCACGAGGTAATGGGTGAACGGAATATTTTTAAAACACTCCCCATTCATGTACGTAGGCACACACTTAAGTGAGATGCACGCGGGAATGAGGGTTTAAATAGATTGATTGTGCTTAACATTACGGGTGCGATCATACCAGCAATAATGCACCGGATCCCATCAGAACTCCGAAGTTAAGCTTGCTTGGGCGAGAGTAGTACTAAGATGGGTGACCTCTTGGGAAGGCCTCGTGTTGCACCCTTTTTTTCATTTTCTTTCTTTTTGTTCTCTGAATTTCCGCTCTATGACTCGAGTGACTGTGCTTGTGAATCTATTCTCATGCTCTACACACGGTCTCTACAGCGTCTAACGTCGAAAGAGTTTCGTGGGTCATCATATGTAACCGGACGAGAAATTCCAGAGCGCGGGGTTTGGGGCTCTTGGGCTTTGTTCGACCGATTAATTATTTTTTTGTTATTATTATTCTTATATTTGAAGTATATTTTAAAAGCGTAATCCAGCACGAGGTAATGGGTGAACGGAATATTTTTAAAACACGCCCCATTCATGTACGTAGGCACACACTTAAGTGAGATGCACGCGGGAATGAGGGTTTAAATAGATTGATTGTGCTTAACATTTCGGGTGCGATCATACCAGCAATAATGCACCGGATCCCATCAGAACTCCGAAGTGAAGCTTGCTTGGGCGAGAGTAGTACTAAGATGGGTGACCTCTTGGGAAGGCCTCGTGTTGCACCCCTTTTTTCATTTTCTTTCTTTTTGTTCTCTGAATTTCCGCTCTGTGACTCGAGTGACTGTGCTTGTGAATCTATTCTCATGCTCTACACACGGTCTCTACAGCGTCTAACGTCGAAAGAGTTTCGTGGGTCATCATATGTAACCGGACGAGAAATTCCAGAGCGCGGGGTTTGGTGCTCTTGGGCTTTGTTCGACCGATTAATTGTTTTTTTGTTATTATTATTCTTATATTTGAAGTATATTTTAAAAGCGTAATCCAGCACGAGGTAATGGGTGAACGGAATATTTTTAAAACACGCCCCATTCATGTACGTAGGCACACACTTAAGTGAGATGCACGCGGGAATGAGGGTTTAAATAGATTGATTGTGCTTAACATTTCGGGTGCGATCATACCAGCCATAATGCACCGGATCCCATCAGAACTCCGAAGTTAAGCTTGCTTGGGCGAGAGTAGTACTAAGATGGGTGACCTCTTGGGAAGGCCTCGTGTTGCACCCCTTTTTTCATTTTCTTTCTTTTTGTTCTCTGAATTTCCGCTCTATGACTCGAGTGACTGTGCTTGTGAATCTATTCTCATGCTCTACACACGGTCTCTACAGCGTCTAACGTCGAAAGAGTTTCGTGGGTCATCATATGTAACCGGACGAGAAATTCCAGAGCGCGAGGTTTGGGGCTCTTGGGCTTTGTTCGACCGATTAATTGTTTTTTTGTTATTATTATTCTTATATTTGAAGTATATTTTAAAAGCGTAATCCAGCACGAGGTAATGGGTGAACGGAATATTTTTAAAACACGCCCCATTCATGTACGTAGGCACACACTTAAGTGAGATGCACGCGGGATTGAGGGTTTAAATAGATTGATTGTGCTTAACATTTCGGGTGCGATCATACCAGCAATAATGCACCGGATCCCATCAGAACTCCGAAGTTAAGCTTGCTTGGGCGAGAGTAGTACTAAGATGGGTGACCTCTTGGGAAGGCCTCGTGTTGCACCCTTTTTTTCATTTTCTTTCTTTTTGTTCTCTGAATTTCCGCTCTATGACTCGAGTGACTGTGCTTGTGAATCTATTCTCATGCTCTACACACGGTCTCTACAGCGTCTAACGTCGAAAGAGTTTCGTGGGTCATCATATGTAACCGGACGAGAAATTCCAGAGCGCGGGGTTTGGGGCTCTTGGGCTTTGTTCGACCGATTAATTGTTTTTTTGTTATTATTATTCTTATATTTGAAGTATATTTTAAAAGCGTAATCCAGCACGAGGTAATGGGTGAACGGAATATTTTTAAAACACGCCCCATTCATGTACGTAGGCACACACTTAAGTGAGATGCACGCGGGAATGAGGGTTTAAATAGATTGATTGTGCTTAACATTTCGGGTGCGATCATACCAGCAATAATGCACCGGATCCCATCAGAACTCCGAAGTTAAGCTTGCTTGGGCGAGAGTAGTACTAAAATGGGTGACCTCTTGGGAAGGCCTCGTGTTGCACCCCTTTTTTCATTTTCTTTCTTTTTGTTCTCTGAATTTCCACTCTGTGACTCGAGTGACTGTGCTTGTGAATCTATTCTCATGCTCTACACACGGTCTCTACAGCGTCTAACGTCGAAAGAGTTTCGTGGGTCATCATATGTAACCGGACGAGAAATTCCAGAGCGCGGGGTTTGGGGCTCTTGGGCTTTGTTCGACCGATTAATTGTTTTTTTGTTATTATTATTCTTATATTTGAAGTATATTTTAAAAGCGTAATCCAGCACGAGGTAATGGGTGAACGGAATATTTTTAAAACACGCCCCATTCATGTACGTAGGCACACACTTAAGTGAGATGCACGCGGGAATGAGGGTTTAAATAGATTGATTGTGCTTAACATTTCAGGTGCGATCATACCAGCAATAATGCACCGGATCCCATCAGAACTCCGAAGTTAAGCTTGCTTGGGCGAGAGTAGTACTAAGATGGGTGACCTCTTGGGAAGGCCTCGTGTTGCACCCCTTTTTTCATTTTCTTTCTTTTTGTTCTCTGAATTTCCGCTCTGTGACTCGAGTGACTGTGCTTGTGAATCTATTCTCATGCTCTACACACGGTCTCTACAGCGTCTAACGTCGAAAGAGTTTCGTGGGTCATCATATGTAACCGGACGAGAAATTCCAGAGCGCGGGGTTTGGGGCTCTTGGGCTTTGTTCGACCGATTAATTGTTTTTTTGTTATTATTATTCTTATATTTGAAGTATATTTTAAAAGCGTAATCCAGCACGAGGTAATGGGTGAACGGAATATTTTTAAAACACGCCCCATTCATGTACGTAGGCACACACTTGAGTGAGATGCACGCGGGAATGAGGGTTTAAATAGATTGATTGTGCTTAACATTTCGGGTGCGATCATACCAGCAATAATGCACCGGATCCCATCAGAACTCCGAAGTTAAGCTTGCTTGGGCGAGAGTAGTTCTAAGATGGGTGACCTCTTGGGAAGGCCTCGTGTTGCACCCTTTTTTTCATTTTCTTTCTTTTTGTTCTCTGAATTTCCGCTCTGTGACTCGAGTGACTGTGCTTGTGAATCTATTCTCATGCTCTACACACGGTCTCTACAGCGTCTAACGTCGAAAGAGTTTCGTGGGTCATATGTAACCGGACGAGAAATTCCAGAGCGCGGGGTTTGGGGCTCTTGGGCTTTGTTCGACCGATTAATTGTTTTTTTGTTATTATTATTCTTATATTTGAAGTATATTTTAAAAGCGTAATCCAGCACGAGGTAATGGGTGAACGGAATATTTTTAAAACACGCCCCATTCATGTACGTAGGCACACACTTGAGTGAGATGCACGCGGGAATGAGGGTTTAAATAGATTGATTGTGCTTAACATTTCGGGTGCGATCATACCAGCAATAATGCACCGGATCCCATCAGAACTCCGAAGTTAAGCTTGCTTGGGCGAGAGTAGTTCTAAGATGGTTGACCTCTTGGGAAGGCCTTGTGTTGCACCCCTTTTTTCATTTTCTTTCTTTTTGTTCTCTGAATTTCCGCTCTGTGACTCGAGTGACTGTGCTTGTGAATCTATTCTCATGCTCTACACACGGTCTCTACAGCGTCTAACGTCGAAAGAGTTTCGTGGGTCATATGTAACCGGACGAGAAATTCCAGAGCGCGGGGTTTGGGGCTCTTGGGCTTTGTTCGACCGATTAATTGTTTTTTTGTTATTATTATTCTTATATTTGAAGTATATTTTAAAAGCGTAATCCAGCACGAGGTAATGGGTGAACGGAATATTTTTAAAACACGCCCCATTCATGTACGTAGGCACACACTTAAGTGAGATGCACGCGGGAATGAGGGTTTAAATAGATTGATTGTGCTTAACATTTCGGGTGCGATCATACCAGCAATAATGCACCGGATCCCATCAGAACTCCGAAGTTAAGCTTGCTTGGGCGAGAGTAGTACTAAGATGGGTGACCTCTTGGGAAGGCCTCGTGTTGCACCCTTTTTTTCATTTTCTTTCTTTTTGTTCTCTGAATTTCCGCTCTATGACTCGAGTGACTGTGCTTGTGAATCTATTCTCATGCTCTACACACGGTCTCTACAGCGTCTAACGTCGAAAGAGTTTCGTGGGTCATCATATGTAACCGGACGAGAAATTCCAGAGCGCGAGGTTTGGGGCTCTTGGGCTTTGTTCGACCGATTAATTGTTTTTTTGTTATTATTATTCTTATATTTGAAGTATATTTTAAAAGCGTAATCCAGCACGAGGTAATGGGTGAACGGAATATTTTTAAAACACGCCCCATTCATGTACGTAGGCACACACTTAAGTGAGATGCACGCGGGAATGAGGGTTTAAATAGATTGATTGTGCTTAACATTTCGGGTGCGATCATACCAGCAATAATGCACCGGATCCCATCAGAACTCCGAAGTTAAGCTTGCTTGGGCGAGAGTAGTTCTAGGATGGGTGACCTCTTGGGAAGGCCTCGTGTTGCACCCCTTTTTTCATTTTCTTTCTTTTTGTTCTCTGAATTTCCGCTCTGTGACTCGAGTAACTGTGCTTGTGAATCTATTCTCATGCTCTACACACGGTCTCTACAGCGTCTAACGTCGAAAGAGTTTCGTGGGTCATATGTAACCGGACGAGAAATTCGAGAGCGCGGGGTTTGGGGCTCTTGGGCTTTGTTCGACCGATTAATTGTTTTTTTGTTATTATTATTCTTATATTTGAAGTATATTTTAAAAGCGTAATCCAGCACGAGGTAATGGGTGAACGGAATATTTTTAAAACACGCCCCATTCATGTACGTAGGCACACACTTAAGTGAGATGCACGCGGGAATGAGGGTTTAAATAGATTGATTGTGCTTAACATTTCGGGTGCGATCATACCAGCAATAATGCACCGGATCCCATCAGAACTCCGAAGTTAAGCTTGCTTGGGCGAGAGTAGTACTAAGATGGGTGACCTCTTGGGAAGGCCTCGTGTTGCACCCCTTTTTTCATTTTCTTTCTTTTTGTTCTCTGAATTTCCGCTCTATGACTCGAGTGACTGTGCTTGTGAATCTATTCTCATGCTCTACACACGGTCTCTACAGCGTCTAACGTCGAAAGAGTTTCGTGGGTCATCATATGTAACCGGACGAGAAATTCCAGAGCGCGAGGTTTGGGGCTCTTGGGCTTTGTTCGACCGATTAATTGTTTTTTTGTTATTATTATTCTTATATTTGAAGTATATTTTAAAAGCGTAATCCAGCACGAGGTAATGGGTGAACGGAATATTTTTAAAACACGCCCCATTCATGTACGTAGGCACACACTTAAGTGAGATGCACGCGGGAATGAGGGTTTAAATAGATTGATTGTGCTTAACATTTCGGGTGCGATCATACCAGCAATAATGCACCGGATCCCATCAGAACTCCGAAGTTAAGCTTGCTTGGGCGAGAGTAGTACTAAGATGGGTGACCTCTTGGGAAGGCCTCGTGTTGCACCCCTTTTTTCATTTTCTTTCTTTTTGTTCTCTGAATTTCCGCTCTGTGACTCGAGTGACTGTGCTTGTGAATCTATTCTCATGCTCTACACACGGTCTCTACAGCGTCTAACGTCGAAAGAGTTTCGTGGGTCATCATATGTAACCGGACGAGAAATTCCAGAGCGCGGGGTTTGGGGCTCTTGGGCTTTGTTCGACCGATTAATTGTTTTTTTGTTATTATTATTCTTATATTTGAAGTATATTTTAAAAGCGTAATCCAGCACGAGGTAATGGGTGAACGGAATATTTTTAAAACACGCCCCATTCATGTACGTAGGCACACACTTAAGTGAGATGCACGCGGGAATGAGGGTTTAAATAGATTGATTGTGCTTAACATTTCAGGTGCGATCATACCAGCAATAATGCACCGGATCCCATCAGAACTCCGAAGTTAAGCTTGCTTGGGCGAGAGTAGTACTAAGATGGGTGACCTCTTGGGAAGGCCTCGTGTTGCACCCCTTTTTTCATTTTCTTTCTTTTTGTTCTCTGAATTTCCGCTCTGTGACTCGAGTGACTGTGCTTGTGAATCTATTCTCATGCTCTACACACGGTCTCTACAGCGTCTAACGTCGAAAGAGTTTCGTGGGTCATCATATGTAACCGGACGAGAAATTCCAGAGCGCGGGGTTTGGGGCTCTTGGGCTTTGTTCGACCGATTAATTGTTTTTTTGTTATTATTATTCTTATATTTGAAGTATATTTTAAAAGCGTAATCCAGCACGAGGTAATGGGTGAACGGAATATTTTTAAAACACGCCCCATTCATGTACGTAGGCACACACTTGAGTGAGATGCACGCGGGAATGAGGGTTTAAATAGATTGATTGTGCTTAACATTTCGGGTGCGATCATACCAGCAATAATGCACCGGATCCCATCAGAACTCCGAAGTTAAGCTTGCTTGGGCGAGAGTAGTTCTAAGATGGGTGACCTCTTGGGAAGGCCTCGTGTTGCACCCTTTTTTTCATTTTCTTTCTTTTTGTTCTCTGAATTTCCGCTCTGTGACTCGAGTGACTGTGCTTGTGAATCTATTCTCATGCTCTACACACGGTCTCTACAGCGTCTAACGTCGAAAGAGTTTCGTGGGTCATATGTAACCGGACGAGAAATTCCAGAGCGCGGGGTTTGGGGCTCTTGGGCTTTGTTCGACCGATTAATTGTTTTTTTGTTATTATTATTCTTATATTTGAAGTATATTTTAAAAGCGTAATCCAGCACGAGGTAATGGGTGAACGGAATATTTTTAAAACACGCCCCATTCATGTACGTAGGCACACACTTGAGTGAGATGCACGCGGGAATGAGGGTTTAAATAGATTGATTGTGCTTAACATTTCGGGTGCGATCATACCAGCAATAATGCACCGGATCCCATCAGAACTCTGAAGTTAAGCTTGCTTGGGCGAGAGTAGTTCTAAGATGGGTGACCTCTTGGGAAGGCCTCGTGTTGCACCCCTTTTTTCATTTTCTTTCTTTTTGTTCTCTGAATTTCCGCTCTGTGACTCGAGTGACTGTGCTTGTGAATCTATTCTCATGCTCTACACACGGTCTCTACAGCGTCTAACGTCGAAAGAGTTTCGTGGGTCATATGTAACCGGACGAGAAATTCCAGAGCGCGGGGTTTGGGGCTCTTGGGCTTTGTTCGACCGATTAATTGTTTTTTTGTTATTATTATTCTTATATTTGAAGTATATTTTAAAAGCGTAATCCAGCACGAGGTAATGGGTGAACGGAATATTTTTAAAACACGCCCCATTCATGTACGTAGGCACACACTTAAGTGAGATGCACGCGGGAATGAGGGTTTAAATAGATTGATTGTGCTTAACATTTCGGGTGCGATCATACCAGCAATAATGCACCGGATCCCATCAGAACTCCGCAGTTAAGCTTGCTTGGGCGAGAGTAGTACTAAGATGGGTGACCTCTTGGGAAGGCCTCGTGTTGCACCCCTTTTTTCATTTTCTTTCTTTTTGTTCTCTGAATTTCCGCTCTGTGACTCGAGTGACTGTGCTTGTGAATCTATTCTCATGCTCTACACACGGTCTCTACAGCGTCTAACGTCGAAAGAGTTTCGTGGGTCATATGTAACCGGACGAGAAATTCCAGAGCGCGGGGTTTGGGGCTCTTGCGCTTTGTTCGACCGATTAATTGTTTTTTTGTTATTATTATTCTTATATTTGAAGTATATTTTAAAAGCGTAATCCAGCACGAGGTAATTGGTGAACGGAATATTTTTAAAACACGCCCCATTCATGTACGTAGGCACACACTTAAGTGAGATGCACTCGGGAATGTGGGTTTAAATAGATTGATTGTGCTTAACATTTCGGGTGCGATCATACCAGCAATAATGCACCGGATCCCATCAGAACTCCGAAGTTAAGCTTGCTTGGGCGAGAGTAGTACTAAGATGGGTGACCTTTTGCGAAGGCCTCGTGTTGCACCCCTTTTTTCATTTTCTTCCTTTTTGTTCTCTGAATTTCCGCTCTGTGACTCGAGTGACTGTGCTTGTGAATCTATTCTCATGCTCTACACACGGTCTCTACAGCGTCTAACGTCGAAAGAGTTTCGTGGGTCATATGTAACCGGACGAGAAATTCCAGAGCGCGGGGTTTGGGGCTCTTGGGCTTTGTTCGACCGATTAATTGTTTTTTGTTATTATTATTCTTATATTTGAAGTATATTTTAAAAGCGTAATCCAGCACGAGGTAATGGGTGAACGGAATATTTTTAAAACACGCCTCATTCATGTACGTAGGCACACACTTAAGTGAGATGCACGCGGAAATGAGGGTTTAAATAGATTGATTGTGCTTAACATTTCGGGTGCGATCATACCAGCAATAATGCACCGGATCCCATCAGAACTCCGAAGTTAAGCTTGCTTGCGCGAGAGTAGTACTAAGATGGGTGACCTCTTGGGAAGGCCTCGTGTTGCACCCCTTTTTTCATTTTCTTTCTTTTTGTTCTCTGAATTTCCGCTCTGTGACTCGAGTGACTGTGCTTGTGAATCTATTCTCATGCTCTACACACGGTCTCTACAGCGTCTAACGTCGAAAGAGTTTCGTGGGTCATATGTAACCGGACGAGAAATTCCAGAGCGCGGGGTTTGGGGCTCTTGGGCTTTGTTCGACCGATTAATTGTTTTTTTGTTATTATTATTCTTATATTTGAAATATATTCTAAAAGCGTAATCCAGCACGAGGTAATGGGTGAACGGAATATTTTTAAAACACGCCCCATTCATGTACGTAGGCACACACTTAAGTGAGATGCACGCGGGAATGAGGGTTTAAATAGATTGATTGTCCTTAACATTTCGGGTGCGATCATACCAGCAATAATGCACCGGATCCCATCAGAACTCCGAAGGTAAGCTTGCTTGGGCGAGAGTAGTACTAAGATGGGTGACCTCTTGGGAAGGCCTCGTGTTGCACCCCTTTTTTCATTTTCATTCTTTTTGTTCTCTGAATTTCCGCTCTGTGACTCGAGTGACTGTGCTTGTGAATCTATTCTCATGCTCTACACACGGTCTCTACAGCGTCTAACGTCGAAAGAGTTTCGTGGGTCATATGTAACCAGACGAGAAATTCCAGAGCGCGGGGTTTGGGGCTCTTGGGCTTTGTTCGACCGATTAATTGTTTTTTTGTTATTATTATTCTTATATTTGAAGTATATTTTAAAAGCGTAATCCAGCACGAGGTAATGGGTGAACGGAATATTTTTAAAACACGCCCCATTCATGTACGTAGGCACACACTTAAGTGAGATGCACGCGGGAATGAGGGTTTAAATAGATTGATTGTGCTTAACATTTCGGGTGCGATCATACCAGCAATAATGCACCGGATCCCATCAGAACTCCGCAGTTAAGCTTGCTTGGGCGAGAGTAGTACTAAGATGGGTGACCTCTTGGGAAGGCCTCGTGTTGCACCCCTTTTTTCATTTTCTTTCTTTTTGTTCTCTGAATTTCTGCTCTGTGACTCGAGTGACTGTGCTTGTGAATCTATTCTCATGCTCTACACACGGTCTCTACAGCGTCTAACGTCGAAAGAGTTTCGTGGGTCATATGTAACCGGACGAGAAATTCCAGAGCGCGGGGTTTGGGGCTCTTGGGCTTTGTTCGACCGATTAATTGTTTGTTTGTTATTATTATTCTTATATTTGAAGTATATTTTAAAAGCGTAATCCAGCACGAGGTAATTGGTGAACGGAATATTTTTAAAACACGCCCCATTCATGTACGTAGGCACACACTTAAGTGAGATGCACGCGGGAATGAGGGTTTAAATAGATTGATTGTGCTTAACATTTCGGGTGCGATCATACCAGCAATAATGCACCGGATCCCATCAGAACTCCGAAGTTAAGCTTGCTTGGGCGAGAGTAGTACTAAGATGGGTGACCTCTTGGGAAGGCCTCGTGTTGCACCCCTTTTTTCATTTTCTTTCTTTTTGTTCTCTGAATTTCCGCTCTGTGACTCGAGTGACTGTGCTTGTGAATCTATTCTCATGCTCTACACACGGTCTCTACAGCGTCTAACGTCGAAAGAGTTTCGTGGGTCATATGTAACCAGACGAGAAATTCCAGAGCGCGGGGTTTGGGGCTCTTGGGCTTTGTTCGACCGATTAATTGTTTTTTTGTTATTATTATTCTTATATTTGAAGTATATTTTAAAAGCGTAATCCAGCACGAGGTAATGGGTGAACGGAATATTTTTAAAACACGCCCCATTCATGTACGTAGGCACACACTTAAGTGAGATGCACGCGGGAATGAGGGTTTAAATAGATTGATTGTGCTTAACATTTCGGGTGCGATCATACCAGCAATAATGCACCGGATCCCATCAGAACTCCGCAGTTAAGCTTGCTTGGGCGAGAGTAGTACTAAGATGGGTGACCTCTTGGGAAGGCCTCGTGTTGCACCCCTTTTTTCATTTTCTTTCTTTTTGTTCTCTGAATTTCCGCTCTGTGACTCGAGTGACTGTGCTTGTGAATCTATTCTCATGCTCTACACACGGTCTCTACAGCGTCTAACGTCGAAAGAGTTTCGTGGGTCATATGTAACCGGACGAGAAATTCCAGAGCGCGGGGTTTGGGGCTCTTGGGCTTTGTTCGACCGATTAATTGTTTTTTTGTTATTATTATTCTTATATTTGAAGTATATTTTAAAAGCGTAATCCAGCACGAGGTAATTGGTGAACGGAATATTTTTAAAACACGCCCCATTCATGTACGTAGGCACACACTTAAGTGAGATGCACGCGGGAATGTGGGTTTAAATAGATTGATTGTGCTTAACATTTCGGGTGCGATCATACCAGCAATAATGCACCGGATCCCATCAGAACTCCGAAGTTAAGCTTGCTTGGGCGAGAGTAGTACTAAGATGGGTGACCTTTTGCGAAGGCCTCGTGTTGCAACCCTTTTTTCATTTTCTTCCTTTTTGTTCTCTGAATTTCCGCTCTGTGACTCGAGTGACTGTGCTTGTGAATCTATTCTCATGCTCTACACACGGTCTCTACAGCGTCTAACGTCGAAAGAGTTTCGTGGGTCATATGTAACCGGACGAGAAATTCCAGAGCGCGGGGTTTGGGGCTCTTGGGCTTTGTTCGACCGATTAATTGTTTTTTGTTATTATTATTCTTATATTTGAAGTATATTTTAAAAGCGTAATCCAGCACGAGGTAATGGGTGAACGGAATATTTTTAAAACACGCCTCATTCATGTACGTAGGCACACACTTAAGTGAGATGCACGCGGAAATGAGGGTTTAAATAGATTGATTGTGCTTAACATTTCGGGTGCGATCATACCAGCAATAATGCACCGGATCCCATCAGAACTCCGAAGTTAAGCTTGCTTGCGCGAGAGTAGTACTAAGATGGGTGACCTCTTGGGAAGGCCTCGTGTTGCACCCCTTTTTTCATTTTCTTTCTTTTTGTTCTCTGAATTTCCGCTCTGTGACTCGAGTGACTGTGCTTGTGAATCTATTCTCATGCTCTACACACGGTCTCTACAGCGTCTAACGTCGAAAGAGTTTCGTGGGTCATATGTAACCGGACGAGAAATTCCAGAGCGCGGGGTTTGGGGCTCTTGGGCTTTGTTCGACCGATTAATTGTTTTTTTGTTATTATTATTCTTATATTTGAAGTATATTTTAAAAGCGTAATCCAGCACGAGGTAATGGGTGAACGGAATATTTTTAAAACACGCCCCATTCATGTACGTAGGCACACACTTAAGTGAGATGCACGCGGGAATGAGGGTTTAAATAGATTGATTGTGCTTAACATTTCGGGTGCGATCATACCAGCAATAATGCACCGGATCCCATCAGAACTCCGAAGTTAAGCTTGCTTGGGCGAGAGTAGTACTAAGATGGGTGACCTCTTGCGAAGGCCTCGTGTTGCACCCCTTTTTTCATTTTCTTTCTTTTTGTTCTCTGAATTTCCGCTCTGTGACTCGAGTGACTGTGCTTGTGAATCTATTCTCATGCTCTACACACGGTCTCTACAGCGTCTAACGTCGAAAGAGTTTCGTGGGTCATATGTAACCGGACGAGAAATTCCAGAGCGCGGGGTTTGGGGCTCTTGGGCTTTGTTCGACCGATTAATTGTTTTTTTGTTATTATTATTCTTATATTTGAAGTATATTTTAAAAGCGTAATCCAGCACGAGGTAATGGGTGAACGGAATATTTTTAAAACACGCCCCATTCATGTACGTAGGCACACACTTAAGTGAGATGCACGCGGGAATGAGGGTTTAAATAGATTGATTGTGCTTAACATTTCGGGTGCGATCATACCAGCAATAATGCACCGGATCCCATCAGGACTCCGAAGTTAAGCTTGCTTGGGCGAGAGTAGTACTAAGATGGGTGACCTCTTGGGAAGGCCTCGTGTTGCACCCCTTTTTTCATTTTCTTTCTTTTTGTTCTCTGAATTTCCGCTCTGTGACTCGAGTGACTGTGCTTGTGAATCTATTCTCATGCTCTACACACGGTCTCTACAGCGTCTAACGTCGAAAGAGTTTCGTGGGTCATATGTAACCGGACGAGAAATTCCAGAGCGCGGGGTTTGGGGCTCTTGGGCTTTGTTCGACCGATTAATTGTTTTTTTGTTATTATTATTCTTATATTTGAAGTATATTTTAAAAGCGTAATCCAGCACGAGGTAATGGGTGAACAGAATATTTTTAAAACACGCCCCATTCATGTACGTAGGCACACACTTAAGGGAGATGCACGCGGGAATGAGGGTTTAAATAGATTGATTGTGCTTAACATTTCGGGTGCGATCATACCAGCAATAATGCACCGGATCCCATCAGAACTCCGAAGATAAGCTTGCTTGGGCGAGAGTAGTACTAAGATGGGTGACCTCTTGGGAAGGCCTCGTGTTGCACCCCTTTTTTCATTTTCTTTCTTTTTGTTCTCTGAATTTCCGCTCTGTGACTCGAGTGACTGTGCTTGTGAATCTATTCTCATGCTCTACACACGGTCTCTACAGCGTCTAACGTCGAAAGAGTTTCGTGGGTCATATGTAACCGGACGAGAAATTCCAGAGCGCGGGGTTTGGGGCTCTTGGGCTTTGTTCGACCGATTAATTGTTTTTTTGTTATTATTATTCTTATATTTGAAGTATATTTTAAAAGCGTAATCCAGCACGAGGTAATGGGTGAACGGAATATTTTTAAAACACGCCCCATTCATGTACGTAGGCACACACTTAAGTGAGATGCACGCGGGAATGAGGGTTTAAATAGATTGATTGTGCTTAACATTTCGGGTGCGATCATACCAGCAATAATGCACCGGATCCCATCAGAACTCCGAAGTTAAGCTTGCTTGGGCGAGAGTAGTACTAAGATGGTTGACCTCTTGGGAAGGCCTCGTGTTGCACCCCTTTTTTCATTTTCTTTCTTTTTGTTCTCTGAATTTCCGCTCTGTGACTCGAGTGACTGTGCTTGTGAATCTATTCTCATGCTCTACACACGGTCTCTACAGCGTCTAACGTCGAAAGAGTTTCGTGGGTCATATGTAACCGGACGAGAAATTCCAGAGCGCGGGGTTTGGGGCTCTTGGGCTTTGTTCGACCGATTAATTGTTTTTTTGTTATTATTATTCTTATATTTGAAGTATATTTTAAAAGCGTAATCCAGCACGAGGTAATGGGTGAACGGAATATTTTTAAAACACGCCCCATTCATGTACGTAGGCACACACTTAAGTGAGATGCACGCGGGAATGAGGGTTTAAATAGATTGATTGTGCTTAACATTTCGGGTGCGATCATACCAGCAATAATGCACCGGATCCCATCAGAACTCCGAAGTTAAGCTTGCTTGGGCGAGAGTAGTACTAAGATGGGTGACAGCTTGCGAAGGCCTCGTGTTGCACCCTTTTTTTCATTTTCTTTCTTTTTGTTCTCTGAATTTCCGCTCTGTGACTCGAGTGACTGTGCTTGTGAATCTATTCTCATGCTCTACACACGGTCTCTACAGCGTCTAACGTCGAAAGAGTTTCGTGGGTCATATGTAACCGGACGAGAAATTCCAGAGCGCGGGGTTTGGGGCTCTTGGGCTTTGTTCGACCGATTAATTGTTTTTTTGTTATTATTATTCTTATATTTTTGAAGTATATTTTAAAAGCGTAATCCAGCACGAGGTAATTGGTGAACGGAATATTTTTAAAACACGCCCCATTCATGTACGTAGGCACACACTTAAGTGAGATGCACGCGGGAATGAGGGTTTAAATAGATTGATTGTGCTTAACATTTCGGGTGCGATCATACCAGCAATAATACACCGGATCCCATCAGAACTCCGAAGTTAAGCTTGCTTGGGCGAGAGTAGTACTAAGATGGGTGACCTCTTGGGAAGGCCTCGTGTTGCACCCCTTTTTTCATTTTCTTTCTTTTTGTTCTCTGAATTTCCGCTCTGTGACTCGAGTGACTGTGCTTGTGAATCTATTCTCATGCTCTACACACGGTCTCTACAGCGTCTAACGTCGAAAGAGTTTCGTGGGTCATATGTAACCGGACGAGAAATTCCAGAGCGCGGGGTTTGGGGCTCTTGGGCTTTGTTCGACCGATTAATTGTTTTTTGTTATTATTATTCTTATATTTGAAGTATATTTTAAAAGCGTAATCCAGCACGAGGTAATGGGTGAACGGAATATTTTTAAAACACGCCCCATTCATGTACGTAGGCACACACTTAAGTGAGATGCACGCGGGAATGAGGGTTTAAATAGATTGATTGTGCTTAACATTTCGGGTGCGATCATACCAGCAATAATGCACCGGATCCCATCAGAACTCTGAAGTTAAGCTTGCTTGGGCGAGAGTAGTACTAAGATGGGTGGCCTCTTGGGAAGGCCTCGTGTTGCACCCCTTTTTTCATTTTCTTTCTTTTTGTTCTCTGAATTTCCGCTCTGTGACTCGAGTGACTGTGCTTGTGAATCTATTCTCATGCTCTACACACGGTCTCTACAGCGTCTAACGTCGAAAGAGTTTCGTGGGTCATATGTAACCGGACGAGAAATTCCAGAGCGCGGGGTTTGGGGCTCTTGGGCTTTGTTCGACCGATTAATTGTTTTTTTGTTATTATTATTCTTATATTTGAAGTATATTCTAAAAGCGTAATCCAGCACGAGGTAATGGGTGAACGGAATATTTTTAAAACACGCCCCATTCATGTACGTAGGCACACACTTAAGTGAGATGCACGCGGGAATGAGGGTTTAAATAGATTGATTGTCCTTAACATTTCGGGTGCGATCATACCAGCAATAATGCACCGGATCCCATCAGAACTCCGAAGTTAAGCTTGCTTGGGCGAGAGTAGTACTAAGATGGGTGACCTCTTGGGAAGGCCTCGTGTTGCACCCCTTTTTTCATTTTCTTTCTTTTTGTTCTCTGAATTTCCGCTCTGTGACTCGAGTGACTGTGCTTGTGAATCTATTCTCATGCTCTACACACGGTCTCTACAGCGTCTAACGTCGAAAGAGTTTCGTGGGTCATATGTAACCGGACGAGAAATTCCAGAGCGCGGGGTTTGGGGCTCTTGGGCTTTGTTCGACCGATTAATTGTTTTTTTGTTATTATTATTCTTATATTTGAAGTATATTTTAAAAGCGTAATCCAGCACGAGGTAATGGGTGAACGGAATATTTTTAAAACACGCCCCATTCATGTACGTAGGCACACACTTAAGTGAGATGCACGCGGGAATGAGGGTTTAAATAGATTGATTGTGCTTAACATTTCGGGTGCGATCATACCAGCAATAATGCACCGGATCCCATCAGAACTCCGCAGTTAAGCTTGCTTGGGCGAGAGTAGTACTAAGATGGGTGACCTCTTGGGAAGGCCTCGTGTTGCACCCCTTTTTTCATTTTCTTTCTTTTTGTTCTCTGAATTTCCGCTCTGTGACTCGAGTGACTGTGCTTGTGAATCTATTCTCATGCTCTACACACGGTCTCTACAGCGTCTAACGTCGAAAGAGTTTCGTGGGTCATATGTAACCGGACGAGAAATTCCAGAGCGCGGGGTTTGGGGCTCTTGGGCTTTGTTCGACCGATTAATTGTTTTTTTGTTATTATTATTCTTATATTTGAAGTATATTTTAAAAGCGTAATCCAGCACGAGGTAATTGGTGAACGGAATATTTTTAAAACACGCCCCATTCATGTACGTAGGCACACACTTAAGTGAGATGCACGCGGGAATGAGGGTTTAAATAGATTGATTGTGCTTAACATTTCGGGTGCGATCATACCAGCAATAATGCACCGTATCCCATCAGAACTCTGAAGCTAAGCTTGCTTGGGCGAGAGTAGTACTAAGATGGGTGACCTCTTGGGAAGGCCTCGTGTTGCACCCCTTTTTTCATTTTCTTTCTTTTTGTTCTCTGAATTTCCGCTCTGTGACTCGAGTGACTGTGCTTGTGAATCTATTCTCATGCTCTACACACGGTCTCTACAGCGTCTAACGTCGAAAGAGTTTCGTGGGTCATATGTAACCGGACGAGAAATTCCAGAGCGCGGGGTTTGGGGCTCTTGGGCTTTGTTCGACCGATTAATTGTTTTTTTGTTATTATTATTCTTATATTTGAAGTATATTCTAAAAGCGTAATCCAGCACGAGGTAATGGGTGAACGGAATATTTTTAAAACACGCCCCATTCATGTACGTAGGCACACACTTAAGTGAGATGCACGCGGGAATGAGGGTTTAAATAGATTGATTGTCCTTAACATTTCGGGTGCGATCATACCAGCAATAATGCACCGGATCCCATCAGAACTCCGAAGTTAAGCTTGCTTGGGCGAGAGTAGTACTAAGATGGGTGACCTCTTGGGAAGGCCTCGTGTTGCACCCCTTTTTTCATTTTCTTTCTTTTTGTTCTCTGAATTTCCGCTCTGTGACTCGAGTGACTATGCTTGTGAATCTATTCTCATGCTCTACACACGGTCTCTACAGCGTCTAACGTCGAAAGAGTTTCGTGGGTCATATGTAACCGGACGAGAAATTCCAGAGCGCGGGGTTTGGGGCTCTTGGGCTTTGTTCGACCGATTAATTGTTTTTTTGTTATTATTATTCTTATATTTGAAGTATATTCTAAAAGCGTAATCCAGCACGAGGTAATGGGTGAACGGAATATTTTTAAAACACGCCCCATTCATGTACGTAGGCACACACTTAAGTGAGATGCACGCGGGAATGAGGGTTTAAATAGATTGATTGTCCTTAACATTTCGGGTGCGATCATACCAGCAATAATGCACCGGATCCCATCAGAACTCCGAAGTTAAGCTTGCTTGGGCGAGAGTAGTACTAAGATGGGTGACCTCTTGGGAAGGCCTCGTGTTGCACCCCTTTTTTCATTTTCTTTCTTTTTGTTCTCTGAATTTCCGCTCTGCGACTCGAGTGACTGTGCTTGTGAATCTATTCTCATGCTCTACACACGGTCTCTACAGCGTCTAACGTCGAAAGAGTTTCGTGGGTCATATGTAACCGGACGAGAAATTCCAGAGCGCGGGGTTTGGGGCTCTTGGGCTTTGTTCGACCGATTAATTATTTTTTTGTTATTATTATTCTTATATTTGAAGTATATTTTAAAAGCGTAATCCAGCACGAGGTAATGGGTGAACGGAATATTTTTAAAACACGCCCCATTCATGTACGTAGGCACACACTTAAGTGAGATGCACGCGGGAATGAGGGTTTAAATAGATTGATTGTGCTTAACATTTCGGGTGCGATCATACCAGCAATAATGCACCGGATCCCATCAGAACTCCGCAGTTAAGCTTGCTTGGGCGAGAGTAGTACTAAGATGGGTGACCTCTTGGGAAGGCCTCGTGTTGCACCCCTTTTTTCATTTTCTTTCTTTTTGTTCTCTGAATTTCCGCTCTGTGACTCGAGTGACTGTGCTTGTGAATCTATTCTCATGCTCTACACACGGTCTCTACAGCGTCTAACGTCGAAAGAGTTTCGTGGGTCATATGTAACCGGACGAGAAATTCCAGAGCGCGGGGTTTGGGGCTCTTGGGCTTTGTTCGACCGATTAATTGTTTTTTTGTTATTATTATTCTTATATTTGAAGTATATTTTAAAAGCGTAATCCAGCACGAGGTAATTGGTGAACGGAATATTTTTAAAACACGCCCCATTCATGTACTTAGGCACACACTTAAGTGAGATGCACGCGGGAATGAGGGTTTAAATAGATTGATTGTGCTTAACATTTCGGGTGCGATCATACCAGCAATAATGCACCGGATCCCATCAGAACTCCGAAGTTAAGCTTGCTTGGGCGAGAGTAGTACTAAGATGGGTGACCTCTTGCGAAGGCCTCGTGTTGCACCCCTTTTTTCATTTTCTTTCTTTTTGTTCTCTGAATTTCCGCTCTGTGACTCGAGTGACTGTGCTTGTGAATCTATTCTCATGCTCTACACACGGTCTCTACAGCGTCTAACGTCGAAAGAGTTTCGTGGGTCATATGTAACCGGACGAGAAATTCCAGAGCGCGGGGTTTGGGGCTCTTGGGCTTTGTTCGACCGATTAATTGTTTTTTTGTTATTATTATTCTTATATTTGAAGTATATTTTAAAAGCGTAATCCAGCACGAGGTAATTGGTGAACGGAATATTTTTAAAACACGCCCCATTCATGTACGTAGGCACACACTTAAGTGAGATGCACGCGGGAATGAGGGTTTAAATAGATTGATTGTGCTTAACATTTCGGGTGCGATCATACCAGCAATAATGCACCGGATCCCATCAGAACTCCGAAGTTAAGCTTGCTTGGGCGAGAGTAGTACTAAGATGGGTGACCTCTTGGGAAGGCCTCGTGTTGCACCCCTTTTTTCATTTTCTTTCTTTTTGTTCTCTGAATTTCCGCTCTGTGACTCGAGTGACTGTGCTTGTGAATCTATTCTCATGCTCTACACACGGTCTCTACAGCGTCTAACGTCGAAAGAGTTTCGTGGGTCATATGTAACCGGACGAGAAATTCCAGAGCGCGGGGTTTGGGGCTCTTGGGCTTTGTTCGACCGATTAATTGTTTTTTGTTATTATTATTCTTATATTTGAAGTATATTTTAAAAGCGTAATCCAGCACGAGGTAATGGGTGAACGGAATATTTTTAAAACACGCCTCATTCATGTACGTAGGCACACACTTAAGTGAGATGCACGCGGGAATGAGGGTTTAAATAGATTGATTGTGCTTAACATTTCGGGTGCGATCATACCAGCAATAATGCACCGGATCCCATCAGAACTCCGAAGTTAAGCTTGCTTGGGCGAGAGTAGTACTAAGATGGGTGACCTCTTTGGAAGGCCTCGTGTTGCACCCCTTTTTTCATTTTCTTTCTTTTTGTTCTCTGAATTTCCGCTCTGTGACTCGAGTGACTGTGCTTGTGAATCTATTCTCATGCCCTACACACGGTCTCTACAGCGTCTAACGTCGAAAGAGTTTCGTGGGTCATATGTAACCGGACGAGAAATTCCAGAGCGCGGGGTTTGGGGCTCTTGGGCTTTGTTCGACCGATTAATTGTTTTTTTGTTATTATTATTCTTATATTTGAAGTATATTTTAAAAGCGTAATCCAGCACGAGGTAATGGGTGAACGGAATATTTTTAAAACACGCCCCATTCATGTACGTAGGCACACACTTAAGTGAGATGCACGCGGGAATGAGGGTTTAAATAGTTTGATTGTGCTTAACATTTCGGGTGCGATCATACCAGCAATAATGCACCGGATCCCATCAGAACTCCGAAGTTAAGCTTGCTTGGGCGAGAGTAGTACTAAGATGGGTGACCTCTTGGGAAGGCCTCGTGTTGCACTCCTTTTTTCATTTTCTTTCTTTTTGTTCTCTGAATTTCCGCTCTGTGACTCGAGTGACTGTGCTTGTGAATCTATTCTCATGCTCTACACACGGTCTCTACAGCGTCTAACGTCGAAAGAGTTTCGTGGGTCATATGTAACCGGACGAGAAATTCCAGAGCGCGGGGTTTGGGGCTCTTGGGCTTTGTTCGACCGATTAATTGTTTTTTTGTTATTATTATTCTTATATTTGAAGTATATTTTAAAAGCGTAATCCAGCACGAGGTAATGGGTGAACGGAATATTTTTAAAACACGCCCCATTCATGTACGTAGGCACACACTTAAGTGAGATGCACGCGGGAATGAGGGTTTAAATAGATTGATTGTGCCTAACATTTCGGGTGCGATCATACCAGCAATAATGCACCGGATCCCATCAGAACTCCGAAGTTAAGCTTGCTTGGGCGAGAGTAGTACTAAGATGGGTGACCTCTTGGGAAGGCCTCGTGTTGCACCCCTTTTTTCATTTTCTTTCTTTTTGTTCTCTGAATTTCCGCTCTGTGACTCGAGTGACTGTGCTTGTGAATCTATTCTCATGCCCTACACACGGTCTCTACAGCGTCTAACGTCGAAAGAGTTTCGTGGGTCATATGTTACCGGACGAGAAATTCCAGAGCGCGGGGTTTGGGGCTCTTGGGCTTTGTTCGACCGATTAATTTATTTTTTTGTTATTATTATTCTTATATTTGAAGTATATTTTAAAAGCGTAATCCAGCACGAGGTAATGGGTGAACGGAATATTTTTAAAACACGCCCCATTCATGTACGTAGGCACACACTTAAGTGAGATGCACGCGGGAATGAGGGTTTAAATAGATTGATTGTGCTTAACATTTCGGGTGCGATCATACCAGCAATAATGCACCGGATCCCATCAGAACTCCGAAGTTAAGCTTGCTTGGGCGAGAGTAGTACTAAGATGGGTGACCTCTTGGGAAGGCCTCGTGTTGCACCCCTTTTTTCATTTTCTTTCTTTTTGTTCTCTGAATTTCCGCTCTGTGACTCGAGTGACTGTGCTTGTGAATCTATTCTCATGCCCTACACACGGTCTCTACAGCGTCTAACGTCGAAAGAGTTTCGTGGGTCATATGTTACCGGACGAGAAATTCCAGAGCGCGGGGTTTGGGGCTCTTGGGCTTTGTTCGACCGATTAATTGTTTTTTTGTTATTATTATTCTTATATTTGAAGTATATTTTAAAAGCGTAATCCAGCACGAGGTAATGGGTGAACGGAATATTTTTAAAACACGCCCCATTCATGTACGTAGGCACACACTTAAGTGAGATGCACGCGGGAATGAGGGTTTAAATAGATTGATTGTGCTTAACATTTCGGGTGCGATCATACCAGCAATAATGCACCGGATCCCATCAGAACTCCGAAGTTAAGCTTGCTTGGGCGAGAGTAGTACTAAGATGGGTGACCTCTTGGGAAGGCCTCGTGTTGCACCCCTTTTTTCATTTTCTTTCTTTTTGTTCTCTGAATTTCCGCTCTGTCACTCGAGTGACTGTGCTTGTGAATCTATTCTCATGCCCTACACACGGTCTCTACAGCGTCTAACGTCGAAAGAGTTTCGTGGGTCATATGTAACCGGACGAGAAATTCCAGAGCGCGGGGTTTGGGGCTCTTGGGCTTTGTTCGACCGATTAATTGTTTTTTTGTTATTATTATTCTTATATTTGAAGTATATTTTAAAAGCGTAATCCAACACGAGGTAATGGGTGAACGGAATATTTTTAAAACACGCCCCATTCATGTACGTAGGCACACACTTAAGTGAGATGCACGCGGGAATGAGGGTTTAAATAGATTGATTGTGCTTAACATTTCGGGTGCGATCATACCAGCAATAATGTACCGGATCCCATCAGAACTCCGAAGTTAAGCTTGCTTGGGCGAGAGTAGTACTAAGATGGGTGACCTCTTGGGAAGGCCTCGTGTTGCACCCTTTTTTTCATTTTCTTTCTTTTTGTTCTCTGAATTTCCGCTCTGTGACTCGAGTGACTGTGCTTGTGAATCTATTCTCATGCCCTACACACGGTCTCTACAGCGTCTAACGTCGAAAGAGTTTCGTGGGTCATATGTAACCGGACGAGAAATTCCAGAGCGCGGGGTTTGGGGCTCTTGGGCTTTGTTCGACCGATTAATTGTTTTTTTGTTATTATTATTCTTATATTTGAAGTATATTTTAAAAGCGTAATCCAGCACGAGGTAATGGGTGAACGGAATATTTTTAAAACACGCCCCATTCATGTACGTAGGCACACACTTAAGTGAAATGCACGCGAGAATGAGGGTTTAAATAGATTGATTGTGCTTAACATTTCGGGTGCGATCATACCAGCAATAATGCACCGGATCCCATCAGAACTCCGAAGTTAAGCTTGCTTGGGCGAAGGCCTCGTGTTGCACCCCTTTTTTCATTTTCTTTCTTTTTGTTCTCTGAATTTCCGCTCTGTGACTCGAGTGACTGTGCTTGTGAATCTATTCTCATGCTCTACACACGGTCTCTACAGCGTCTAACGTCGAAAGAGTTTCGTGGGTCATATGTAACCGGACGAGAAATTCCAGAGCGCGGTGTTTGGGGCTCTTGGGCTTTGTTCGACCGATTAATTGTTTTTTTATTATTATTATTCTTATATTTGAAGTATATTTTAAAAGCGTAATCCAGCACGAGGTAATGGATGAACGGAATATTTTTAAAACATGCCCCATTCATGTACGTAGGCACACACTTAAGTGAGATGCTCGCGGGAATGAGGGTTTAAATCGATTGATTGTGCTCAACATTTCGGGTGCGATCATACCAACAATAATGCACCGGATCCCATCAGAACTCCGAAGTTAAGCATGCTTGGGCGAGAGCAGTACTAAGATGGGTGACCTCTTGGGAAGGCCTCGTGTTGCACCCCTTTTTTCATTTTCTTTCTTTTTGTTCTCTGAATTTCCGCTCTGTGACTCGAGTGACTGTGCTTGTGAATCTATTATCATGCTCTACACACGGTCTCTACAGCGTCTAACGGCGAAAGAGTTTCGTGGGTCATATAGAACCGGACGAGAAATTCCAGAGCGCGGTTTTTGGGGCTCTTGGGCTTTGTTCGACCGATTTATTTTTTTTATTATTATTATTCTTATATTTGAAGTATATTTTAAAAGCGTAATCCAGCATGAGGTAATGGGTGAACGGAATATTTTTAAAACATGCCACATTCATGTACGTAGGCACACACTTAAGTGAGATGCTCGCGGGAATGAGGGTTTAAATCGATTGATTGTGCTCAACATTTCGGGTGCGATCATACCAACAATAATGCACCGGATCCCATCAGAACTCCGAAGTTAAGCATGCTTGGGCGAGAGCAGTACTAAGATGGGTGACCTCTTGGGAAGGCCTCGTGTTGCACCCCTTTTTTCATTTTCTTTCTTTTTGTTCACTGAATTTCCGCTCTGTGACTCGAGTGACTGTGCTTGTGAATCTATTATCATGCTCTACACACGGTCTCTACAGCGTCTAACGGCGAAAGAGTTTCGTGGGTCATATAGAACCGGACGAGAAATTCCAGAGCGCGGTGTTTGGGGCTCTTGGGCTTTGTTGGACCGATTAATTGTTTTTTTATTATTATTATTCTTATATTTGAAGTATATTTTAAAAGCGTAATCCAGCATGAGGTAATGGGTGAACGGAATATTTTTAAAACATGCCCCATTCATGTACGTAGGCACACACTTAAGTGAGATGCACGCGGGAATGAGGCTTTAAATCGATTGATTGTGGTTAACATTTCGGGTGCGATCATACCAGCAATAATGCACCGGATCCCATCAGAACTCCGAAGTGAAGCTTGCTTGGTCGAGAGCAGTACTAAGATGGGTGACCTCTTGGGAAGGCCTCGTGTTGCACTCCTTTTTTCATTTTCTTTCTTTTTGTTCTCTGAATTTCCGCTCTGTGACTCGAGTGACTGTGGTTGTGAATCTATTCTCATGTTCTACACACGGTCTCTAAAGCGTCTAACGTCGAAAGAGTTTCGTGGGTCATATGTAACCGGACGAGAAATTGCAGAGCGCGGTGTTTGGGGCTTTTCGGCTTTGTTGGACCGATTAATTGTTTTTTTATTATTATTATTCTTATATTTGAAGTATATTTGAAAAGCGTAATCCAGCATGAGGTAATGGGTGAACGGAATATTTTTAAAACATGCCCCATTCATGTACGTAGGCACACACTTAAGTGTGATGCTCGCGGGAATGAGGGTTTAAATAGATTGATTATGCTTAACATTTCGGGTGCGATCATACCAGCAATAATGCACCGGATCCCATCAGAACTCCGAAGTTAAGCATGCTTGGGCGAGAACAGTACTAAGATGGGTGACCTCTTGGGAAGGCCTCGTGTTGCACCCCTTTTTCATTTTCTTTCTTTTTGTTCTCTGAATTTCCGCTCTGTGACTCGAGTGACTGTGCTTGTGCATCTATTCTCATGTTCTACACACGGTCTCTACAGCGTCTAACGTCGAAAGAGTTTCGTGGGTGATATGTAACCGGACGAGAAATTCCAGAGCGCGGTGTTTGGGGCTTTTGGGCTTTGTTGGACCGATTAATTGTTTTTTTATTATTATTATTCTTATATTTGAAGTATATTTTAAAAGCGTAATCCAGCATGAGGTAATGGGTGAACGGAATATTTTTAAAACATGCCCCATTCATGTACGTAGGCACACACTTAAGTGAGATGCTCGCGGGAATGAGGGTTTAAATAGATTGATTGTGCTTAACATTTCAGGTGCGATCATACTAGCAATAATGCACCGGATCCCATCAGAACTCCGAAGTTAAGCATACTTGGGCGAGAACAGTACTAAGATGGGTGTCCTCTTGGGAAGGCCTCGTGTTGCACCCCTTTTTTCATTTTCTTTCTTTTTGTTCTCTGAATTTCCACTCTGTGACTCGAGTGACTGTGCTTGTGAATCTATTCTCATGCTCTACACACGGTCTCTACAGCGTCTAACGTTGAAAGAGTTTCGTGGGTCATATGTAACCGGACGAGAAATTCCAGAGCGCGGGGTTTGGGGCTCTTGGGCTTTGTTCGACCGATTAATTATTTTTTTATTATTATTATTATTATATTTGAAGTATATTTTAAAAGCGTAATCCAGCATGAGGTAATGGGTGAACGGGATATTTTTAAAACATGCCCCATTCATGTACGTAGGCACACACTTAAGTGAGATGCTCGCGGGAATGAGGGTTTAAATAGATTGATTGTGCTTAACATTTCGGGTGCGATCATACCAGTAATAATGCACCGGATCCCATCAGAACTCCGAAGTTAAGCATGCTTGGGTGAGAGCAGTACTAAGATGGGTGACCTCTTGGGAAGGCCTCGTGTTGCACCCCTTTTTTCATTTTCTTTCTTTTTGTTCTCTGAATTTCCGCTCTGTGACTCGAGTGACTGTGCTTGTGAATCTATTCTCATGCTCTACACACGGTCTCTACAGCATCTAACGTCGAAAGAGTTTCGTGGGTCATATGTATCCGGACGAGAAATTCCAGAGCGCGGTGTTTGGGGCTCTTGGGCTTTGTTCGACCGATTAATTGTTTTTTTATTATTATTATTTTTATATTTGAAGTATATTTTAAAAGCGTAATCCAGCATGAGGTAATGGGTGAACGGAATATTTTTAAAACATGCCCCATTCATGTACGTAGGCACACACTTAAGTGAGATGCTCGCGGGAATGAGGGTTTAAATCGATTGATTGTGCTCAACATTTCGGGTGCGATCATACCAGCAATAATGCATCGGATTCCATCAGAACTCCGAAGTTAAGCATGCTTGGACGAGAGCAGTACTAAGATGGGTGACCTCTTGGGAAGGCCTCGTGTTGCACCCCTTTTTTCATTTTCTTTCTTTTTGTTCTCTGAATTTCCGCTCTGTGACTCGAGTGACTGTGCTTGTGAATCTATTATCATGCTCTACACACGGTCTCTACAGCGTCTAACGGCGAAAGAGTTTCGTGGGTCATATAGAACCGGACGAGAAATTCCAGAGCGCGGTGTTTGGGGCTCTTGGGCTTTGTTCGACCGATTAATTGTTTTTTTTATTATTATTATTTTTATATTTGAAGTATATTTTAAAAGCGTAATCCAGCATGAGGTAATGGGTGAACGGAATATTTTTAAAACATGCCCCATTCATGTACGTAGGCACACACTTAAGTGATATGCTCGCGGGAATGAGGGTTTAAATAGATTGATTGTGCTTAACATTTCAGGTGCGATCATACCAGTAATAATGTACCGGATCCCATCAGAACTCCGAAGTTAAGCATGCTTTGCGAGAACAGTACTAAGATGGGTGACCTCTTGGGAAGGCCTCGTGTTGCACCCCTTTTTTCATTTTCTTTCTTTTTGTTCTCTGAATTTCCGCTCTGTGACTCGAGTGACTGTGCTTGTGAATCTATTACCATGCTCTACACACGGTCTCTACAGCGTCTAACGGCGAAAGAGTTTCGTGGGTCATATAGAACCGGACGAGAAATTCCAGAGCGCGGTGTTTGGGGATCTTGGGCTTTGTTCGACCGATTAATTTTTTTTATTATTATTATTCTTATATTTGAAGTATATTTTAAAAGCGTAATCCAGCATGAGGTAATGGGTGAACGGAATATTTTTAAAACATGCCCCATTCATGTACGTAGGCACACACTTAAGTGAGATGCACGCGGGAATGAATGTTTAAATCGATTGATTGTGGTTAACATTTCCGGTGCGATCATACCAGCAATAATGCACCGGATCCCATCAAAACTCCGAAGTTAAGCATGCTTGGGCGAGAGCAGTACTAAGATGGGTGACCTCTTGGGAAGGCCTCGTGTTGCACCCCTTTTTTCATTTTCTTTCTTTTTGTTCTCTGAATTTCCGCTCTGTGACTCGAGTGACTGTGCTTGTGAATCTATTCTCATGCTCTACACACGGTCTCTACAGCGTCTAACGTCGAAAGAGTTTCCTGGGTCATATGTAACCGGACGAGAAATTCCAGAGCGCAGTGTTTGGGGCTCTTGGGCTTTGTTCGACCGATTAATTGTTTTTTTATTATTATTATTATTATATTTGAAGTATATTTTAAAAGCGTAATCCAGCATGAGGTAATGGGTGAACGGAATATTTTTAAAACATGCCCCATTCATGTACGTAGGCACACACTTAAGTGAGATGCTCGCGGGAATGAGGGTTTAAATAGATTGACTGTGCTTAACATTTTGGGTGCGATCATACCAGTAATAATGCACCGGATCCCATCAGAACTCCGAAGTTAAGCATGCTTGGGCGAGAGCAGTACTAAGATGGGTGACCTCTTGGGAAGGCCTCGTGTTGCACCCCTTTTTTCATTTTCTTTCTTTTTGTTCTCTGAATTTCCGCTCTGTGACTCGAGTGACTGTGCTTGTGAATCTATTCTCTTGCTCTACACACGGTCTCTACAGCGTCTAACGTCGAAAGAGTTTCGTGGGTCATATGTAACCGGACGAGAAATTCCAGAGCGCGGTGTTTGGGGCTCTTGGGCTTTGTTCGACCGATTAATTGTTTTTTTATTATTATTATTCTTATATTTGAAGTATATTTTAAAAGCGTAACCCAGCATGAGGTAATGGGTGAACGAAATATTTTTAAAACATGCCCCATTCATGTACGTAGGCACACACTTAAGTGAGATGCTCGCGGGAATGAGGGTTTAAATCGATTGATTGTGCTCAACATTTCGGATGCGATCATACCAGCAATTATGCACCGGATCCCATCAGAACTCTGAAGTTAAGCATGCTTGGACGAGAGCAGTACTAAGATGGGTGACCTCTTGGGAAGGCCTCGTGTTGCACCCCTTTTTTCATTTTCTTTCTTTTTGTTCTCTGAATTTCCGCTTTGTGACTCGAGTGACTGTGCTTGTGAATCTATTATCATGCTCTACACACGGTCTCTACAGCGTCTAACGTCGAAAGAGTTTCGTGGGTCATATAGAACCGGACGAGAAATTCCAGAGCGCGGTGTTTGGGGCTTTTGGGCTTTGTTGGACCGATTAATTGTTTTTTTATTATTATTATTCTTATATTTGAAGTATATTTTAAAAGCGTAATCCAGCATGAGGTAATGGGTGAACGGAATATTTTTAAAACATGTCCCATTCATGTACGTAGGCACACACTTAAGTGAGATGCTCGCGGGAATGAGGGTTTAAATAGATTGATTATGCTTAACATTCGGGTGCGATCATACCAGCAATAATGCACCGGATCCCATCAGAACTCTGAAGTTAAGCATGCTTGGGCGAGAACAGTATTAAGATGGGTGACCTCTTGGGAAGGCCTCGTGTTGCACCCTTTTTTTCATTTTCTTTCTTTTTGTTCTCTGAATTTCCGCTCTGTGACTCGACTGACTGTGCTTGTGAATCTATTCTCATGCTCTACGCACGGTCTCTACAGCGTCTAACGTTGAAAGAGTTTCGTGGGTCATATGTAACCGGACGAGAAATTCCAGAGCGCGGTGTTTGGGGCTCTTGGGCTTTGTTCGACCGATTAATTGTTTTTTTATTATTATTATTCTTATATTTGAAGTATATTTCAAAAGCGTAATCCAGCATGAGGTAATGGGTGAACGGAATTTTTTTAAAACATGCCACATTCCTGTACGTAGGCACACACTTAAGTGAGATGCACGCGGGAATGAGGGTTTAAATAGATTGATTGTGCTTAACATTTCTGGTGCGATCATACCAGTAATAATGCACCGGATCCCATCAGAACTCCGAAGTTAAGCTTGCTTGGTCGAGAGCAGTACTAAGATGGGTGACCTCTTGGGAAGGCCTCGTGTTGCACCCTTTTTTTTCATTTTCTTTCTTTTTGTTCTCTGAATTTCCGCTCTGTGACTCGAGTGACTGTGCTTGTGAATCTATTCTCATGCTCTACACACGGTCTCCACAGCGTCTAACGTCGAAAGAGTTTCGTGGGTCATATGTAACCGGACGAGAAATTCCAGAGCGCGGTGTTTGGGGCTCTTGGGATTTGTTCGACCGATTAATTGTTTTTTTATTATTATTATTCTTATATTTGAAGTATATTTTAAAAGCGTAATCCAGCATGAGGTAATGGGTGAACGGAATATTTTTAAAACATGCTCCATTCATGTACGTAGGCACACACTTAAGTGAGATGCTCGCGGGAATGAGGGTTTAAATAGATTGATTGTGCTTAACATTTCGGGTGCGATCATACCAGCAATAATGCACCGGATCCCATCAGAACTCCGAAGTTAAGCATGCTTGGGCGAGAACAGTACTAAGATGGGTGACCTCTTGGAAAGGCCTCGTGTTGCACCCCTTTTTTCATTTTCTTTCTTTTTGTTCTCTGAATTTCCGCTCTGTGACTCGAGTGACTGTGCTTGTGAATCTATTCTCATGCTCTACACACGGTCTCTACAGCTTCTAACGTCGAAAGAGTTTCGTGGGTCATATGTAACCGGACGAGAAATTCCAGAGCGCGGTGTTTGGGGCTCTTGGGCTTTGTTCGACCGATTAATTTTTTTTTTATTATTATTATTCTTATATTTGAAGTATATTTTAAAAGCGTAATCCAGCATGAGGTAATGGGTGAACGGAATATTTTTAAAACATGCCCCATTCATGTACGTAGGCACACACTTAAGTGAGATGCACGCGGGAATGAGGGTTTAAATCGATTGATTGTGCTTAACATTTCGGGTGCGATCATACCTGCAATAATGCACCGGATCCCATCAGAACTCCGAAGTTAAGCATGCTTGGGCGAGAGCAGTACTAAGATGGGTGACCTCTTGGGAAGGCTCGTGTTGCACCATTTTTTTCATTTTCTTTCTTTTTGTTCTCTGAATTTCCGCTCTGTGACTCGAGTGACTGTGCTTGTGAATCTATTCTCATGCTCTACACACGGTCTCTACAGCGTCTAACGTCGAAAGAGTTTCGTGGGTCATATGTAACCGGACGAGAAATTCCAGAGCGCGGTGTTTGGGGCTCTTGGGCTTTGTTCGACCGATTAATTGTTTTTTTATTATTATTATTCTTATATTTGAAGTATATTTTGAAAGCGTAATCCAGCATGAGGTAATGGGTGAACGGAATATTTTTAAAACATGCCCCATTCATGTACGTAGGCACACACTTAAGTGAGATGCGCGCGGGAATGATTGTTTAAATAGATTGATTGTGCTTAATATTTCGGGTGCGATTATACCAGCAATAATGCACCGGATCCCATCAGAACTCCGAAGTTAAGCATGCTTGGGCGAGAGCAGTACTAAGATGGGTGACCTCTTAGGAAGGTCTCGTGTTGCACCCCTTTTTTCATTTTCTTTCTTTTTGTTCTCTGAATTTCCGCTCTGTGACTCGAGTGACTGTGCTTGTGAATCTATTCTCATGCTCTACACACGGTCTCTACAGCGTCTAACGTCGAAAGAGTTTCGTGGGTCATATGTAACCGGACGAGAAATTCCAGAGCGCGGTGTTTGGGGCTCTTGGGCTTTGTTCGACCGATTAATTGTTTTTTTATTATTATTATTCTTATATTTGAAGTATATTTTGAAAGCGTAATCCAGCATGAGGTAATGGGTGAACGGAATATTTTTAAAACATGCCCCATTCATGTACGTAGGCACACACTTAAGTGAGATGCGCGCGGGAATGATTGTTTAAATAGATTGATTGTGCTTAATATTTCGGGTGCGATTATACCAGCAATAATGCACCGGATCCCATCAGAACTCCGAAGTTAAGCATGCTTGGGCGAGAGCAGTACTAAGATGGGTGACCTCTTAGGAAGGCCTCGTGTTGCACCCTTTTTTTCATTTTCTTTCTTTTTGTTCTCTGAATTTCCGCTCTGTGACTCGAGTGACTGTGGTTGTGAATCTATTCTCATGCTTTACACACGGTCTCTACAGCGTCTAACGTCGAAAGAGTTTCGTTGGTCATATGTAATCGGACGAGAAATTCCAGAGCGCGGTGTTTGGGGCTCTTGGGCTTTGTTCGACCGATTAATTATTTTTTTTTTATTATTATTCTTATATTTAAAGTATATTTTAAAAGCGTAATCCAGCATGAGGTAATGGGTGAACGGAATATTTTTAAAACATGCCCCATTCATGTACGTAGGCACACACTTAAGTGAGATGCACGCGGGAATGAGTGTTTAAATAGATTGATTGTGCTTAACATTTCGGGTGCGATCATACCAGCAATAATGCACCGTATCCCATTAGAACTCCGAAGTTAAGCTTGCTTGGGCGAGAGTAGTACTAAGATGGGTGACCTCTTGGTAAGGCCTCGTGTTGCGCCCCTTTTTTCATTTTCTTTCTTTTTGTTCTCTGAATTTCCGCTCTGTGACTCGAGTGACTGTGCTTGTGAATCTATTATCATGCTCCACACACGGTCTCTACAGCGTCTAACGTCGAAAGAGTTTCGTGGGTCATATGTAACCGGACGAGAAATTCCAGAGCGCGGTGTTTGGGGCTCTTGGGCTTTGTTCGACCGATTAATTTTTTTTATTATTATTATTCTTATATTTGAAGTATATTTTAAAAGCGTAATCCAGCATGAGGTAATGGGTGAACGGAATATTTTTAAAACATGCCCCATTCATGTACGTAGGCACACACTTAAGTGAGATGCACGCGGGAATGAGGGTTTAAATCGATTGATTTTGCTTAACATTTCGGGTGCGATCATACCAGCAATAATGCACCGGATCCCATCAGAACTCCGAAGTTAAGCTTGCTTGGGCGAGAGTAGTACTAAGATGGGTGACCTCTTGGGAAGGCCTCGTGTTGCACCCTTTTTTTCATTTTCTTTCTTTTTGTTCTCTAAATTTCCGCTCTTTGACTCGAGTGACTGTGCTTGTGAATCTATTCTCATGCTCTACACACGGTCTCTACAGCGTCTAACGTTAAAAGAGTTTCGTGGGTCATATGTAACCGGACGAGAAATTCCAGAGTGCGGTGTTTGGGGCTCTTGAGCTTTGTTCGACCGATTAATTATTTTTTTTATTATTATTCTTATATTTGAAGTATATTTTAAAAGCGTAATCCAGCATGAGGTAATGAGTGAACGGAATATTTTTAAAACATGCCTGTAACGCCCTGACCCGGATTAAGAGAGATTAATCTGGGTTTAAGGTGTTGCGAAAATCATTTTGAAATCGAGTCTCAATCATTAATTCCTCAGCTTTAAAATATTACACCCAAAACCCAATATCCCAAATCCACCAAGCAAACTTATACCATCACGTAATCTCAACTCACAAGTAGTTAATCAATCGTAGCAAAAATGATATAAGAAATCGAAGAAGATTGAAACTAAGCCAAGAGAAACCAGAAACAGGAAGAAACCAAGCAATAGCCGAAGAGGCCATGAAGCAGCTGCAAGCTAGTCGATGAAACCAGAACAGTAAGAACTTTCGGCCTTCGATTCCTCCTACTCTGGTCGGCGACGTCGAGGTAGTCCAAACGGAGGTAGCCCGGCGTCAGGAGATGGCCGAACGGAGAGGTTCTGCTTGATTTTCCTCTGAGCTTCAGCCAAGTCGGTGAGGTAGCACATCGGCCAGGAACTCGATGGTTCTGGGCTTCTTTTTTTTTTTTGTCACATAGTAATCTCACACTATATATATGTGACACCAGCCTGAATCAAATGGCTAAGTTTTAACGGTGAGATCTGACGGCTCAGATCACTCACATAGAAATTTTTATTTTTCCATAATTTCTTAATAATTCAACTTTGAAAAATCATTTGAAATAGATTGAGTATCCGGAAAATTTACTGAAAACTCTCACGAACTCATCGTAACGTGTAATTTAATACCAAGCTCTTAAATCAAGGATTTTCTCCTTGTGGAAAATCCTGAAATATAGTTCCAAAGACTCATTTAATTACCGAGATTGTAAAATAATTCTAACACGATCTCAATACAAATATAAATAATGAGTCATTTGCATTTTACAAATATAATTAATTTGCTATTTATAATATACGGGGTATTATATTCTCACCCCCTTTAAAAATTTCGTCCTCGAAATTCAAAATAAGAAGTTGGTGTTACCTATAAAACCGTAATTCCCACAAGGAACAGTAAATACCGAACGATTAGAAAAATCCCCGCCCATAGCGATAATATCCTGTACTCAGCCGTAATCCAATGTGATAACCCTACGCCCCCGGGCAAGACGTGGTCGCACCCACACTAATCATTGCACAGAACAGTAAACCCAGTACGGTAATCCTACGCCCCGGGGCAAGACGTGGTTGCACCTGTACTGTAAATCCAGCACATAGCTGTAATAAAAATCACATCCGTACGTAGCGGTAAATCAGATAATAACCGACAAAAGGTAATAACCATAATCCATCACCCCGCACAAAGGGGTACATCAACCCACACAAAGCGGTAAACAGTAATCATCATCACCCGCACAAAGCGGTAAAGGGTTATAACCATTGTCAACCGAAAGATTACCTGCATCATTCTCACATATTGTTCCATATCATTCTCATATATAGGTCCAAGTAAAATATAAATATACAAGCTCTTAGAGAAATACAAGAGATTACACAATGAAATATCATATCTATAAAGGTGAAGATTCATCTCAACGTACATAACCTAGGTATGTCCACTAAATTAACTACACAAGAAGAAAGTACAAAGTGTTCCATACAATTCATATAAGCGAATTACATTTCAATTCCCTGTCAATAATATCATAAGTACTTTGAAACAACACTTTTAGACATAAACTCACCGTATTGAAGCAAAAGGTCAAGCCCTTCACATATTAGTAAACTGGATATGCTAAAGAAATAGTGAACTGCATTTTAACGCCTCGACTGCTGGACTTTGGAAATTCACCATGAGTTCATTTGTAATTATATAGACTTGAAATTTTCCAAATTAAAAATAGACACAATAAGGTGATACATATTGAAATTTCAGGAACTTTGGAGTTCGGGAAGTAATGCAAAAATTGAACACAAACTCACTGAATTGTTAGATTTTATAGGAAGAAAAACTAGCTGCAATGTCAACTTGAGAATTCAGCATGAGTTCAATTTATTTCCGAATGATACAAAATTACTTTTGCAATATACAGTGAGATGTCTAATTCTATATTTCAAAAGTAATAGAAATGAAAGAGATCAAGCGGAAGTTTCAAAGCTCAGCAGAAATCAAAGAGTTCTAATCAAAATTCTGAAACTACTAAATGCAGGCAAAACTTTAAAAAAATTACCAAGAGCTAAATTTACATCTAAATAGGTTGAAACTTTCCAGAACATTCTAAAACAAAAAAAATTAAAAAAATTAAAAAAACATGTTAAAAATTGAGGACGTTTAGAGACCAAATGATCAGGGGAAAAGAGAAACCAAAGTGGACTGTAATGCGGAAAAGTTTCTGCACAGTTCCAGAAATATGTTCTTTCTTAGTTTCAAATAGATTGTTCCCTAATCATAATTGTTTGTGTACTATATAATAATAACATTTACAAGGCCATAAAAGAAGAGAGCAACAATAGGATATGTAACCACCATAAAAGAAACATAAAATAAAGGAATTAGCGCCATAGACTACTTTGAATGTCTACATGAACAAACAAAGAGAACACCACCAAATATCGAAATACATTTCAGTTTCAACATTCACACTACAATGATTCATTCTAACTGACAGAGAACAGAAATAATCATACAGGATTATCCAGTCTTACTAGCTCCACCATATAATAAAGAACCTAATCTTAAAGAAGCTAACATAACCTCAAGCAAAAGACCAGTCCATCAATGTCACATTCAAAATGAAATATAGAACATCACCAAATCCAATGCTACCAGATTTTCTACTCTTACCATATACAAATTACCTAATACTAAAGCTGCTGGTATAGCCTCAATGAAGCAAAGAATCATCTTTCAACTTGGAAAGAACAATATTCATGATCCTAATAACAGGTATCGGCCTGCCATTTAAAGCCTCCCTCATTGCCCTGGTGTTTTGTGTTAAATATCTTACGGAACAGCCTCTGTCAGTCTGAAACTGCAGAAGGACATTGGCTGCATCCAAGTTATAGATTGACAAACTTCCGCAAAGAAATATAATTATGAGGTATACTTCCTCATAAGCTACATGTTCTCCCATTTGATAGGTGGAATCGAGTATATGTCCTTACCATATTCTGAAACAATGGATTAAATGGTACGATAATATAACACAAATATAATATCATCTAAAGCAAAATTAACAGAAAAAGAAGAAACACAAAGTCCAAAACACATCCACAGTGATAATGCCAATGCTACAACTTAAATCCGAGAAATTTGAATCTCATTTGGTTTTGTTTACCTGGTTCAATCCCAATGATATCAACAGTAAATGAATCACTCCATTGCTACACTTTCAAAGCCAAATATAGGCTGCAGCTGAAGAGTAAGACCATTTTTTTTCTAGCAATCTTCCCTCAACACAATTTTATCCTAGTTAGCCCCAATACCTCTCGAATTAAGGCCATCGAGAACACCCCGAACAAGCGGACAACCTCGTATTAAGGCCAACGAGGACACCCCGTACTAAGCGGATTCCCAATCGGGTTTTGGGTCTTTCACCCTAGGGAGACACAATCCCTTCTTAATTATTTATCATGCCTAACCAAATTCATTCTCAGTTAGGACTTTTTGCTCGTATTAAGGCCACCGAGCACACCCCGTACTATGCGGAATCCCGATTAGGTTTTGGGTCTTTCACCCTAGGGAGACACAATCCCTTCTTAATTATTTCTTTCCGGGCCTAACCGAATTTAACTTCAGCTTGCTGCTTTTGCATTTACATCTCCTTCTAGCATCTTCAATTTCCTTTCAGTAAAATCATAAATGATCTGGAATTCCCAGTATCAAAATTATATTTAAAAAAAATGGAGTAACCTGAACATATGGTACCTGATAAATAGTTTGCATAAGGAATTGATAGATCATCTTTTGCTTGCTGGACGGATGTACAGATAACAACAATCACCACAACCATAGTAGCAATCAGTGGCCTCGTACCTTTAATTTAGCTAAGTACGTATATCTATAACCTGAACACATACCAGCATACAAGCATTCCAACGACCATTGTATTATGTACAGCCTTTACATTAGACATAATTACATATACAAATAAATAGAAGGCAAGGGCAGATAAATTACATATACAATACGGATAATTACATATACATAATTGATGATGGGAATAATTAACTATCCAGGGACCATCTAAACAAATTTAAATATAGTAAGCAAGGGACATCTACTGCTTAAAATCTGTTAGTCACCTTACCAAAGTACATGAAAATTTCCAGATCAATAGCACACATATGAGAGAACATAATACCAAAATTTCAAGTCGAACGGAATCCCGAGTCTTACCAAAATTCAAACTCAAAACTGCTGGACTGCATAAGGCAGAAAAATTCAGCACACTGAGTGCCTAACTTTCAAAAATTCACCACGGTCTAACCATTCAATAAAAATGTAGTAAAATTTCCAGATCAATGGTTCACATACAAGAGAAGAACTCCACAAAATTTCAGGCAAAACGAAGGATTAAAACTTAATCAAATCCGAACTAAAAGCTGCTGCTCTGAAAATACAAAATATTTTTCAGCAATGAGCTTTAACTTCAGAAAATCTCTGTAAATTAACCACTGAACCAAAGAACATGAAATTTTCCAGATCAATGGTACACACAAAGAAGAACAACTTTACAAAGTTTCAAACGAAATGGAATCTTAAAAAATTAATCAAATTCGAAGCCAAAACAGCTATATTACATAACACGAAAATAATCTGAGCCTTAAGAAAATTACTACAAAACTTCACTCTCATAGTCTCATAGACTGTGAGATGTAAATTTAATAATGTTTAGACCTCTAAATGTGTAAGATGTAGACACAATAATGGAATCGTAGCCTTCAAGTTGACGTCCGAATATCCCATTCAAAATTCGAGGGCGTTCATGATACAAAACTCAATACTATGAGGGTTCCACCAAGATCTGCAGTTCTACAGACCAATGTTACAGCTAAAGTTTTTATGTCTAAAATCCGTGTATGAAACATCATAGACAAGCCTGGGTTGTTTGACCAAATTGTATGCATTAAAAAAAAATGTCTACATGAAAAAAGATGTGAGTTCACAGGAAACAATAATTCTAGACTATCAATTGCTAAGTCTCTAATTTCCAGGAAACAATGATGTTAGGTCAGGCACATCATAACCAATTATAGCTAATGTTTTCCAAATTCATCAAGATATAGCAACGATTAGCTAACTGGAAACAAAAGACTGACCAAACGAATAACAGTTATTAGAGAAGCAGAGAAAACACATTTAAGAACGTGGACAGCCAAAAGGGACTAACATTGATATGATTAGTATGGATAACCAGATACCCTCTGAAGGTCATTGTGCACTCCTCTCATCTATTTCATGCTATAAAGTCGTTTTATATATTTCATTCACAGCATTAGCCTTAGCGCTGCCCTAAGCAAATCCCTAATTTTTAATAGATCATTCTGGACTTGGGACATGGAATCAGGAAACCATGTCTAGACCCCACTCTGTGAACCCCAGACCCTGAACCTTGGAACCACAATCACGGCACTCAGGCCAGGACACAACTCTAGAAGATTAAAATGCAACTCTAATTATAGTTGCCCATCGAATAAACAAAATGCAGTGCAAGTAACACCTCCTTTTGAAGTTCAAACTCAAGTCAGAACTCAAATAATTTACACAAAATTCAGTACTTGATGGTTAAGGAAAAGAGAGAGCATTGCACATCAAAATCTAATATAAGCAGAGTTGGGCATCTTAATGAAACGCAAATAAGCTTAGCAGATCAGAAGTAATGTCATAGTGAAACCAAGCAAAGAAACATATCAGCAGAATAACTTTGCAAATTTAGACATTCAACAAAAGCAAATGCGAAAAAACCAATACATGCAGCAACCACTATATCTGCAACAGAATTCATATCCCAACAGAATTCACACACAGACACACCAACCTTCACCCCAAGGAATCATATCCCCGCTCTGATACCAATTTGTAACGCCCTGACCCGGATTAAGAGAGATTAATTTGGGTTTAAGGTGTTACGAAAATCATTTTGAAATCGAGTCTCAATCATTAATTCTTCAGCTTTAAAATATTACACCCAAAACCCAATATCCCAAATCCACCAAACAAACTTATACCATCACGTAATCTCAACTCACAAGTAGTTAATCAATCGTAGCAAAAATGATATAAGAAATCGAAGAAGATTGAAACTAAGCCAAGAGAAACCAGAAAGAGGAAGAAACCAAGCAATAGCCGGAGAGGCCATGAAGCAGCTACAAGCTAGTCGATGAAACCAGAACAGTAAGAACTTTCGGCCTTCGATTCCTCCTACTCTGGTCGGCTCAGATCACTCACATAGAAATTCTGATTTTTCCATAATTTCTTAATAATTCAACTTTGAAAAATCATATAAAATAGATTGAGTATCCGGAAAATTTACTGAAAACTCTCACGAACTCATCGTAACGTGTAATTTAATATTTCAGGTGCGATCATACCAGCAATAATACACCGGATCCCATCAGAACCCCGAAGTTATGCTTGCTTGGGCGAGAGTAGTACTAAGAAGAGTGACCTCTTGAGAAGGCCTCGTGTTGCACCCCTTTTTTCATTTTCTTTCTTTTTGTTCTTTGAATTTCCGCTCTGTGACTCGACTGACTGTGCTTGTGAATCTATTCTCATGCTCTACACACGGTCTCTACAGCGTCTAATGTCGAAAGAGTTTCGTGGGTCATATGTAACCGGACGAGAAATTCTAGAGCGCGGTGTTTGGGGCTCTTGGGCTTTGTTCGACCGATTAATTATTTTTTTTTATTATTATTCTTATATTTGAAGTATATTTTAAAAGCGTAATCGAGCATGAGTTAATGGGTGAACGGAATATTTTTAAAACATGCCTCATTCATATACGTAGACACACACTTAAGTGAGATGCACGCGGGAAAGAGGGTTTAAATAGATTGATTGTGCTTAACATTTTGGGTGCGATCATACCAGCAATAATGCACCAGATCGCATCAGAACTCCGAAGTTAAGCTTGCTTAGGCGAGAGTAGTACTAAGATAGGTGACCTCTTGGGAAGGTCTCGTGTTGCACCCCTTTTTTCATTTTTTTCCTTTTTGTTCTCTGAATTTCCGCTCTGTGACTAGAGTGACTGTGCTTGTGAATCTATTCTCATGCTCTACACACGGTCTCTACAGCGTCTAACGTTGAAAGAGTTTCGTGGGTCATATGTAACCGGACGAGAAATTCCAGAGCGCGGTGTTTGGGGCTCTTGGGCTTTGTTCGACCGATTAATTTTTTTTTATTATTATTATTCTTATATTTGAAGTATATTTTAAAAGCGTAATCCAGCATGAGGTAATGGGTGAACGGAATATTTTTAAAACATGTCCCATTCATGTACGTAGGCACACACTTAAGTGAGATGCTCGCGGGAATGAGGGTTTAAATATATTGATTGTGCTTAACATTTCGGGTGCGATCATACCAGCAATAATGCACCGGATCCCATCAGAACTCTAAAGTTAAACATGCTTGGGCGAGAGCAGTACTAAGATGGGTGACCTCTTGGGAAGGCCTCGTGTTGCATCCCTTTTTTCATTTTCTTTCTTTTTGTTCTCTGAATTTCCGCTCTGTGACTCGAGTGACTGTGCTTGTGAATCTATTCTCATGCTCTACACACGGTCTCTACAGCGTCTAACGTCGAAAGAGTTTCGTGGGTCATATGTAACCGGACGAGAAATTCCAGAGCGCGGTGTTTGGGGCTCTTGGGCTTTGTTCGACCGATTAATTGTTTTTTTATTATTATTATTCTTATATTTGAAGTATATTTTAAAAGCGTAATCCAGCATGAGGTAATGGGTGAACGGAATATTTTTAAAACATGCCTCATTCATGTACGTAGGCACACACTTAAGTGAGATGCACGCGGGAATGAGGGTTTAAATAGATTGATTGTGCTTAACATTTCAGGTGCGATCATACCAGTAATAATGCACCGGATCCGATCAGAACCCCGAAGTTATGCTTGCTTGCGCGAGAGTAGTACTAAGATGGGTGACCTCTTGAGAAGGCCTCGTGTTGCACCCTTTTTTTCATTTTCTTTCTTTTTGTTCTCTGAATTTCCGCTCTGTGACTCGAGTGACTGTGCTTGTGAATCTATTCTCATGCTCTACACACGGTCTCTACCGCGTCTAACGTTGAAAGAGTTTCGTGGGTCATATGCAACCGGACGAGAAATTCCAGAGCGCGGTGTTTGGGGCTCTTGGGCTTTGTTCGACCGATTAATTATTTATTATTATTATTATTCTTATATTTGAAGTATATTTTAAAAGCGTAATCCAACATGAGGTAATGGGTGAACGGAATATTTTTAAAACATGCCCCATTCATGTACGTAGGCACACACTTAAGTGAGATGCACGCGGGAATGAGGGTTTAAATAGATTGATTGTGCTTAACATTTCAGGTGCGATAATAACAGTAATAATGCACTGGATCCCATCAGAACCCCGAAGTTATGCTTGCTTGGGCGAGAGTAGTACTAAGATGGGTGACCTCTTGAGAAGGCCTCGTGTTGCACCCCTTTTTTCATTTTCTTTCTTTTTGTTCTCTGAATTTCCGCTCTGTGACTCGAGTGACTGTGCTTGTGAATCTATTCTCATGCTCTGCACACGGTCTCTACAGCGTCTAACGTTGAAAGAGTTTCATGGGTCATATGTAACCGGACGAGAAATTCCAGAGCGAGGTGTTTGGGGCTCTTGGGCTTTGTTCGACCGATTAATTATTTTTTTTTATTATTATTCTTATATTTGAAGTATAATTTAAAAGCGTAATCCAGCATGAGGTAATGGGTGAACGGAATATTTTTAAAACATGCCCCATTCATGTACGTAGGCACACACTTAAGTGAGATGCACGCGGGAATGAGGGTTTAAATAGATTGATTGTGCTTAAAATTTCGGGTGCTATCATACCAGCAATAATGCACCAGATTCCATCAGAACCCCGAAGTTATGCTTGGTTGGGAGAGAGTAGTACTAAGATGGGTGACCTCTTGGGAAGGCCTCGTGTTGCACCCCTTTTTTCATTTTCTTTCTTTTTGTTCTCTGAATATCCGCTCTGTGACTCGAGTGACTGTGCTTGTGAATCTATTCTCATGCTGTACACATGATAGGAGCACAATGTGCGACGAAATTATATGCTTATGCCCTCGTTTATGCTTTGTTTAACCCTTATTTGTCTAAGATAGAGTCATAATATAGTTAGTGTCAATTTTGGTAGAGATTTGGTGAAATGTGCTTAATTGTCCGAAAAATGACTAAGTATGAGAAATCTGGAAAATAGGGCAAAATATGTCTTTTTCGCGATTTTGTGACGAGTACAAATATGATCTATCTTTGTCCGAATTCTATGAAATTTGGTGTGCTTAATACTCATATGCTGAGGAATGTTGTGTTAAAATTTCAGATCAATTGGAGTTCGAGAAGTCACCCAAAAGTTGGCTGCAAAACGGCAGTCCGTGCATTCCAATCCAGGGACTTCCAGGATTTTCCTGGGACTTTGATCCAACTTCGAAAAATCATTCCCGACGATTCACAAGGAATTTGATCGAGATATTGTATGGGGAGATGGATATATGTGTCTAGTTTATCTGAGACTTAGAATCGCATCAATTGGAGCTCCGAGAAGGGAGATATGTCGGATTTACTGGAGCAAGGTTATTCCAGTCGAGTTGCTGCCGGTCTTGTGTTCTTGCGGGTTTGGGGCATTTTTCCATGGACCAAGCTCACCAAATGGAGTTGTCAAGCCTACACAAAATGTTCATTAAGATATGCAGCCCAATCCAAGGAAGAAAATCAGAAAAAGAAGTTTCCTAGAATAACCAAGAAAGGAAGGAACCTAAACCTTGTTGCACAAGGATTGCCTTTGCCGATTTGGACTAGGTTTTCTACCTAGGGTTTCTGCCGAATTTGCCTCTATATATAGCCATGTTTTCCTACAGAAAAATCATCTCATCTCAAGCATAAAATACTAGCCTAAAGCTCTACCAAGTCTCTCAAGCACCAACACCTAAATACTTAGCCAAAACCCATCACCACCACCACTACCAAATTGCCGTACCCTTCACCTTGTCTTCTGCTGATTATTGTTTTGGCCGAGCATTAAGGAGCAGCAGCCAAGCATCTTGTCACGTTTGAGGAGTGTTCAAAGGTTCTTAAAGTGTGATCCACTCACCCTATGGCTTTTGTATTTAGTTTTGTTCGGTTGTCTTGTAAGAACGTGTTTCAATTCTTGGTTTTTGCTAAACTTTTGTATGAACCGATTTTGTTGAAGTTTATGTAGTTGTTTTGCAATTTTAATTCATGGATTTTGTATGTATGGATAATTAGGGCAGTGGTATTAGAAGCATGTTTAGGATTTAAATTGGTTAGTGGGTTAAGGATGTTCCTTATAAACCGAAACATTAGTTGTGCTTAAGCATTTGTTGTTTGCATGTAAATCTAGGTGTTAGGTTTCATCTAACCTGAGTAGAATGAATAAAACTATAGGCCTAACGGTTGTTTTGATTTGTTGTGCTCACCTAGGGTATAAAACCTTAGCTAAAACTTGCATGTTAAATAAGATGATTGACAACCTTGCTTATTTGCATGTTTTCGATTTAAGACTCTTGTGCGTTATATGTTAAGTCTTAACCGGATTAGCATAAAAAAATCTTTAGGGCTAGAACGGAAGTTTGTCCTAAAAGAACTTGAGGAAGTCTAGTAACTAGGTACAGAGCGAAAGCTCTAGTTGCGGTCGAAACGAATTTGAATTGTGAACATGCTAAATACTTGTCTCTTACTTTCTTGCATATGAATCTATGTTTTAAAAAGTCTTTTGTGTGAACTGTTTTGTGAAAGATGATGATCACTTGTAAATATTAGACTTAGGATTTTATTTTCTGTTTTTGTTGCCGTGCCTAGTATTAGGGCAGCAAGCTGCCGTACCACCTATTTTCCCCATGATAAATTTGTATATGTATATAAATGTGACAATTGTGTGCATATATGTATTTGTGAAAATTTGTGTTAACATTCTCATATTTCAGGTACCCTTAATCCCCGGCTAGAACGATCCCTACTTATTCTATACTACTAACGATTGTAGGGTTTTTGATTGCTTGAGTCGCTTCGGCGGCTCGATCAATTTTTGGCACCGTTGCCGGGGATTATAAAATCTTGTTTTATGTGAATGTTAAAGTGTGTTAATATTTGTGATGTAAAGTTTGTTAACAATCTGTGTCTCTAACTCTAACGTATATTTATATATCCTAACTCTCTAACATGACGTTCTAACTCTTGTATTTTCTTTCTCTAACCTTGAAAAATTATTTGAAACCGTCGCTTGTATGAATCTGTATATACTTGCATTTTAGTTTATTGGTTTTGTTCGTTTTGATGTGTCTTGTGCGTGTGCAGATTGAATTGAAAAGAAAAAGTGCAGAAAATTCCAAACTTCTGCCCAAATCAGAATCCGGGCAGTGCAGTCCTTCAACTTTGGATGGCTGCCGTTTTCTGCTCACAAAACCTGGGAAAGTGAGCCATACGCCGTTGGAAAGATATCTGAGTCTACTTTCCGTAAGATTTTACAGAAGTGCATTTGGAGCCTCGAGTCATTCCCAGTTTCAAATTGAGTACAGCAAGGTCAATCTGGCAGAACAGAGAACTGGGCAGATCAATAGGTCTGACAAAAGGCCAAAGAAAGAGTACTTCTGCTGGTCCGATTGAGACAAATTTTATACCGTTGGAAATCTCTGTGTGTCCATTACAAAATTTCTTTATAATACTTTTGCATTAGGATAGTGGAACATACCCAAAATCAGGCCTCAAGAGAAGCAGACACGTCTGCCGAGAGAAGCTTGTCTGCCAAGAAAATCCTACTGCCGAGAGGGGCTGCTGCCCCAACTGCGGAGCTGCACATGGCATGATGAACACACAACACACATGGTGAGAAGTCTAGGCAATGGACTATAAACACAAAGCGCTAATTGGGAGGCAACCCAAGTCGATCAAAGAAAAGTGAAGGAGCCATCACCTAGAGTTTGAAATTTCTTAACCCTTCTCTTTTTCTTTGATTTGTGATGATATGTTGGTATATGTTAGACTATTGCATGCTTAGGAAATTCGTTGATATAGATTTGTGCTTATATTGAGGACAATGTAATTTTCTAAGTGTGGGGTGGGATAACATATTCCGTTTATGTTTTCGTGTTCTTAATTTAGAAGTAGGAAATCCAGAAAATTATAATACAAAAATGGAGTGTTTAGTTTGTTTTGAGTCTTAGGATGCCCCTAATATGTCAATGATGTTTTTTCTCCTCTTTGCATACATAGATGATGGTTATGCATACAATTAAAATTGTGAGTTTCATGGATTATGTGCATTGGTAGGAGCATGTAGGACTTGTTGATAATGAAGCATGCATGTTTTAGCTAGTTTGTTTCCATAATAACCTATGTGAGCTTTAGAGCCAATTTGCTTTCTTCTTGAGTGATAAAAAGATAAAATTCAATAGATTCGTAGGAAGCATGAAACCTCATAATTCTTTGATTATTCGATGACTATATGCCACAGCTTTTTAATGAACTCTAGAATGCTAGAACTTACTCTTGTTGACTTTCGAAACGTTTATATCATAAAATACCTTGATTTTGAATGTGATTGAATAAAGATCATTTAGGTTTACCACCATTGTCAAATAAAGCATGAGCCCTATTGGAGCCCATCGTGGGACACCTTAGTAAACCCCCTTTGAGCCTAAATTTAGCCTTTTCTTTTATCACCCTTAAACACTTTCCATGAACTTAGTATAGTGATGTCTTGACCATTGCGTGTCGGCAAAGCTTGATTTTCGAAGGAGTTTTTGCGTGAAGTGATGAAGAAGAACAAGTGTAGGGTAGACTTAACCATGGATTTATGAAAAGTGTATATGTATGCCGTGCCTTAGAAAAAGAAAGAATGAAAAATTTTGAAACATTTTTGCTCGGACCAAAAGAAAAAGAAAAAGATACCGAGAGCAAGAAAAGAAAGATGTAAGGCACGGCTTGAAAAAGAAAAGAACAAATTTTGTGCATGGCTATTGTCTTGATTATTGTTGTAATGTTATGGGAGGAAAAGAATGAAGTATGGGTCCAACAAGATGAAATTTGACCCTTGGCGAGAAGACATAAGGAGATTTGAGTTTTGCCAAAGGCCACGGTGACGTTTTTAAGCCTCCTTATCCAAATATCGAATACCTCTTAGCCTAGCCCCATTACAACCCTTTTATTGATCTTTTTCATGATTCTTAAGATGGTTAAACTTGATTTGTGGAGATTATCTCAAGAGTAAGCATATGGTTTTGGTTCATTGGTGCATATAGTTATCATATGAGGTTTTTCCATAAAAATTCACAAAGTGCTTTCGTTTCTTTGATATATGCAAGTCACTCTTTGTAATTCATTATCTTTCGCTTGCATATACTTATGAGTGAATTACCATGCTTCGAGAGAAAAGAAGAGAGTATGCCTAGTGAGGAGGATTGAATTAGCTTAACATGTCTACATGCTTACTTTTGTTCTTATATGTTCTTATTGATGTTACATGTTCATGAAGCTTGGAATTTTCATGCTTAGCATTCTCATGCATTAACTTGAAAGCTATGTGTACAGACGAGCCTGAGACAAATTGTTAGGGGTAATAGTTTATTTTGAGTCTTAGTTTTATTTAGTTTGCTAAGGGACTAGCAAAGGATAAGTGTGGGGTAGTTGATAGGAGCACAATGTGCGACGAAATTATATGCTTATGCCCTCGTTTATGCTTTGTTTAACCCTTATTTGTCTAAGATAGAGTCATAATATAGTTAGTGTCAATTTTGGTAGAGTTTTGGTGAAATGTGCTTAATTGTCCGAAAAATGACTAAGTATGAGAAATCTGGAAAATAGGGCAAAATATGTCTTTTTCGCGATTTTGTGACGAGTACAAATATGATCTATCCTTGTCCGAATTCTATGAAATTTGGTGTGCTTAATATTCATATGCTAAGGAATGTTGTGTTAAAATTTCAGATCAATTGGAGTTCGGGTGGTCACCCAAAAGTTGGCTGCAAAACGGCAGTCCGTGCATTCCAATCCAGGGACTTCCAGGATTTTCCTGGGACTTTGATCCAACTTCGAAAAATCATTCCCGACGATTCACAAGGAATTTGATCGAGATATTTTATGGGGAGATGGCTATATGTGTCTAGTTTATCTGAGACTTGAAATCGCATCAATTGGAGCTCCGAGAAGGGAGATATGTCGGATTTACTGGAGCAAGGTTATTCCAGCCGAGTTGCTGCCGGTCTTGTGTTCTTGCGGGTTTGGGGCATTTTTCCATGGACCAAGCTCACCAAATGGAGTTGTCAAGCCTACACAAGAAGTTAATTAAGATATGCAGCCCAATCCAAGGAAGAAAATCAGAAAAAGAAGTTTCCTAGAAGAACCAAGAAAGGAAGGAACCAAAACCTTGTTGCACAAGGATTGCCTTTGCCGATTTGGACTAGGTTTTCTACCTAGGGTTTCTGCCGAATTTGCCTCTATATATAGCCATGTTTTCCTACAGAAAAATCATCTCATATCAAGCATAAAATACTAGCCTAAAGCTCTACCAAGTCTCTCAAGCACCAACACCTAAATACTTAGCCAAAACCCATCACCACCACCACTACCAAATTGTCGTACCCTTCACCTTGTCTTCTGCCGATTATTGTTTTGGCCGAGCATTAAGGAGCAGCAGCCAAGCATCTTGTCACGTTTGAGGAGTCTTCAAATGTTCTTAAAGTGTGATCCACTCACCCTATGGCTTTTGTATTTAGTTTTGTTCGGTTGTCTTGTAAGAACGTGTTTCAATTCTTGGTTTTTGCTAAACTTTTGTATGAACCGATTTTGTTGAAGTTTATGTAGTTGTTTTACAATTTTAATTCATGGATTTTGTATGTATGGATAATTAGGGCAGTGGTATTAGAAGCATGTTTAGGATTTAAATTGGTTAGTGGGTTAAGGAATTTCCTTATAAACCGAAACATTAGTTGTGCTTAAGCATTTGTTGTTTGCATGTAAATCTAGGTGTTAGGTTTCATCTAACCTGAGTAGAATGAATAAAACTATAGGCCTAACGGTTGTTTTGATTTGTTGTGCTCACCTAGGGTATAAAACCTTAGCTAAAACTTGCATGTTAAATAAGATGATTGACAACCTTGCTTATTTGCATGTTTTCGATTTAAGACTCTTGTGCGTTATATGTTAAGTCTTAACCGGATTAGCATAAAAAAATCTTTAGGGCTAGAACGGAAGTTTGTCCTAAAAGAACTTGAGGAAGTCTAGTAACTAGGTACAGAGCGAAAGCTCTAGTTGCGGTCGAAACGAATTTGAATTGTGAACATGCTAAATACTTGTCTCTTACTTTCTTGCATATGAATCTATGTTTTAAAAAGTCTTTTGTGTGAACTGTTTTGTGAAAGATGATGATCACTTGTAAATATTAGACTTAGGATTTTATTTTCTGTTTTTGTTGCCGTGCCTAGTATTAGGGCAGCAAGCTGCCGTACCACCTATTTTCCCCATGATAAATTTGTATATGTATATAAATGTGACAATTGTGTGCATATATGCATTTGTGAAAATTTGTGTTAACATTCTCATATTTCAGGTACCCTTAATCCACGGCTAGACAATCCCTACTTATTCTATACTACTAACGATTGTAGGGTTTTTGATTGCTTGAGTCGCTTCGGCGGCTCGATCAATTTTTGCGGTCTCTACAGCGTCTAACGTTGAAAGAGTTTCGTGGGTCATATGTAACCGGACGAGTAATTCCAGAGCGCGGTGTTTGGGGCTCTTTGGATTTGTTCGACCGATTAATTACTTTTTATTATTATCATTCTTATATTTGAAGTATAATTTAAAAGCGTAATCCAGCATGAGGTAATGGGTGAACGGAATAGTTTTAAAACATTCCCCATTCATGTACGTTTGCACACACTTAAGTGAGATGCACGCGGGAATGAGGGTTTAAAAAGATTGATTGTGCTTAAAATTTCGGGTGCGATCATACCAGCAATAATGCACCGGATCCCATCAGAACCCCGAAGTTATGCTTGGTAGGGAGAGAGTAGTACTAAGATGGGTGACCTCTTGGGAAGGCCTCGTGTTGCACCCCTTTTTTCATTTTCTTTCTTTTTGTTCTTTGAATTTCCGCTCTGTGACTCGAGTGACTGTGCTTGTGAATCTATTCTCATGTTGTACACACGGTCTCTACAGCGTCTAACGTTGAAAGAGTTTCGAGGGTCATATGTAACCGGACGAGAAATTCCAGAGCGCGGTGTTTGGGGCTCTTGGGATTTGTTCGACCGATTAATTACTTTTTATTATTATTATTCTTATATTTGAGTATAATTTAAAAGCGTAATCCAGCATGAGGTAATGGTTGAACGGAATATTTTTAAAACATGCCCCATTCATGTACGTAGGCACACACTTAAGTGAGATGCACGCGGGAATGACGGTTTAAATAGATTGATTGTGCTTAACATTTCGGGTGCAATTATACCAGCAATAATGCACCGGATCCCATCTGAACTCCGAAGTTAAGTTTGCTTGGGCGAGAGTAGTACTAATATTGGTGACCTCTTGGGAAGGCCTCGTGTTGCACCCCTTTTTTCATTTTCTTTCTTTTTGTTCTCTGAATTTCCGCTCTGTGACTCGCGTGACTGTGCTTCTGAATCTATTCTCATGCTCTACACACGGTCTCTACAGCGTCTAACGTTGAAAGAGTTTCGTGGGTCATATGTAACCGGACGAGAAATTCCAGAGCGCGGTGTTTGGGGTTCTTGGGCTTTGTTCGACCGATTAATTTTTTTTATTATTATTATTCTTATATTTGAAGTATAATATAAAAGCGTAATCCAGCATGAGGTAATGGGTGAACGGAATATTTTTAAAACATGCCTCATTCATGTACATAGGCACACACTTAAGTGAGATGCACGCGGGAATGAGGGTTTAAATAGATTGATTGTACTTAACATTTCGGGTGCGATCATACCAGCAATAATACATCGGATCCCATCAGAACTCCGAAGTGAAACTTGCTTGGGCGAGAGTAGTACTAAGATGGGTGACCTCTTGGGAAGGCCTCGTGTTGCAGCTCTTTTTTCATTTTCTTTCTTTTTGCGCTCTGTGACTCGAGTGACTGTGCTTGTGAATCTATTCGCATGCTCTACACACGGTCTCTACAGCGTCTAACGTTGAAAGAGTTTCGTGGGTCATATGTAACCGGACGAGAAATTCCAGAGCGCGGTGTTTGGGGCTCTTGGGTTTTGTTCGACCGATTAATTATTTTTTATTATTATTATTCTTATATTTGAAGTATATTTTAAAAGCGTAATCCAGCATGAGGTAATGGGTGAACGGAATATTTTTAAAACATGCCCCATTCATGTACGTAGGCACACACTTAAGTGAGATGCACGCGGGAATGATGGTTTAAATAGATTGATTGCGCTTAACATTTCGGGTGCGATCATACCGGCAATAATGCACCGGATCCCATCTGAACTTCGAAGTTAAGCATGCTTGGCCGAGAGTATTACTAATATTGGTGACCTCTTGGGAAGGCCTCGTCTTGCACCCCTTTTTTCATTTTCATTCTTTTTGTTCTCTGAATTTCCGCTCTGTGACTCGCGTGACTGTGCTTGTGAATCTATTCTAATGCTCTACACACGGTCTCTACAGCGTCTATAGTTGAAAGAGTTTCGTGGGTCATATGTAACCGGACGAGAAATTCCAGAGCGCGGTGTTTGGGGCTCTTGAGCTTTGTTCGACCGATTAATTTTTTTTTTTATTATTATTCTTATATTTGAAGTATATTATAAAAGCGTAATCCAGCATTAGGTAATGGGTGAACGGAATATTTTTAAAACATGCCCCATTCATGTACGTAGGCACACACTTAAGTGAGATGCACGCGGGAATGAGGGTTTAAATAGATTGATTGTGCTTAACATTTCGGGTGCGATCATACCAGTAGTAATACACCGGATCCCATCAGAACTCCGAAGTTAAGCTTGCTTAGGCGAGAGTAGTACTAAGATGGGTGACCTCTTGGGAAGGCCTCGTGTTGCACCAGTTTTCTCATTTTCTTTCTTTTTGCGCTCTGTGACTCGAGTGACTGTGCTTGTGAATCTATTCTCATGCTCTACACACGGTCTCTACAGCGTCTAACGTTGAAAGAATTTCGTGGGTCATATGTAACCGGACGAGAAACTCCAGAGCGCGGTGTTTGCGGCTCTTGGGCTTTGTTCGACCGATTAATTATTATTTTTTATTATTATTCTTATATTTGAAGTAAATTTTAAAAGCGTAATCCAGCATGAGGTAATGGGTGAACGGAATATTTTTAAAGCATGCCCCAATCATGTACGTAGGCACACACTTAAGTGAGATGCACGCGGGAATGAGGGTTTAAATAGATTGATTGTACTTAACATTTCGGGTGCGATCATACCAATAATAATACACCGGATCCCATCAGAACTCCGAAGTTAAGCTTGCTTGGGCGAGAGTAGTACTAAGATTGGTGACCTCTTGGGAAGGCCTCGTGTTGCACCCTTTTTTTCATTTTCTTTCTTTTTGCGCTCTGTGACTCGAGTGACTGTGCTTGTGAATCTATTCTCATGCTCTACACACGGTCTCTACAGCGTCTAACGTTGAAAGAGTTTCGTGGGTCATATGTAACCGGACGAGAAATTCCAGAGCGCGGTGTTTGGGGCTCTTGGGTTTTGTTCGACCGATTAATTATTTTTTATTATTATTATTCTAATATTTGAAGTATATTTTAAAAGCGTAATCCAGCATGAGGTAATGGGTGAACGGAATATTTTTAAAACATGCCCCATTCATGTACGTAGGCACACACTTAAGTGAGATGCACGCGGGAATGATGGTTTAAATAGATTGATTGCGCTTAACATTTCGGGTGCGATCATACCAGCAATAATGCACCGGATCCCATCTGAACTCCGAAGTTAAGCTTGCTTGGGCGAGAGTATTACTAATATTGGTGACCTCTTGGGAAGGCCTCGTGTTGCACCCCTTTTTTCATTTTCTTTCTTTTTGTTCTCTGAATTTCCGCTCTGTGACTCGCGTGACTGTGCTTGTGAATCTAATCTCATGCTCTACACACGGTCTCTGCAGCGTCTATAGTTGAAAGAGTTTCGTGGGTCATATGTAACCGGACGAGAAATTCCAGAGCGCGGTGTTTGGGGCTCTTGAGCTTTGTTCGACCGATTAATTTTTTTTTTATTATTATTATTCTTATATTTAAAGTATATTATAAAAGCGTAATCCAGCATGAGGTAATGGGTGAACGGAATATTTTTAAAACATGCCCCATTCATGTACGTAGGCACACACTTAAGTTAGATGCACGCGGGAATGAGGGTTTAAATAGATTGATTGTGCTTAACATTTCAGGTGTGATCATACCAGCAATAATACACCGGATCCCATTAGAACTCCGAAGTTAAGCTTGCTTGGGCGAGAGTAGTACTAAGATGTGTGACCTCTTGGGAAGGCCTTGTGTTGAACCCCTTTTTTCATTTTCTTTCTTTTTGCGCTCTGTGACTCGAGTGACTGTGCTTGTGAATCTATTCTCATGCTCTACACACGGTCTCTACAGCGTCTAACGTTGAAAGAGTTTCGTGGGTCATATGTAACCGGACGAGAAATTCCAGAGCGCGGTGTTTGGGGCTCTTGGGCTTTGTTCGACCGATTAATTGTTTTTTTTATTATTTTTATTCTTATATTTGAAGTATATTTTAAAAGCGTAATCCAGCATGAGGTAATGGGTGAACGGAATATTTTTAAAACATGCCCCATTCATGTACGTAGGCACACACTTAAGTGAGATACACGCGGGAATGAGGGTTTAAATAGATTGATTGTGCTTAACATTTCGGGTGCGATCATACCAGCAATAATGCACCGGATCCCATCTGAACTTCGAAGTTAAGCTTGCTTGGGCGAGAGTATTACTAATATTGGTGACCTCTTGGGAAGGCCTCGTGTTGCACCCCTTTTTTCATTTTCTTTCTTTTTGTTCTCTGAATTTCCGCTCTGTGACTCGCATGACTGTGCTTGTGAATCTATTCTGATGCTCTACACACGGTCTCTACAGCGTCTATAGTTGAAAGAGTTTCGTGGGTCATATGTAACCGGACGAGAAATTCCAGAGCGCGGTGTTTGGGGCTCTTGAGCTTTGTTCGACCGATTAATTTTTTTTATTATTATTATTCTTATATTTGAAGTATATTATAAAAGCGTAATCCAGCATTAGGTAATGGGTGAACGGAATATTTTTAAAACATGCCCCATTCATGTACGTAGGCACACACTTAAGTGAGATGCACGCAGGAATGAGGGTTTAAATAGATTGATTGTGCTTAACATTTCGGGTGCGATCATACCAGCAGTAATACACTGGATCCCATCAGAACTCCGAAGTTTAGCTTGCTCGGGCGAGAGTAGTACTAAGATGGGTGACCTCTTGGGAAGGCCTCGTGTTGCACCCCTTTTTTCATTTTCTTTCTTTTTGCGCTCTGTGACTCGAGTGACTGTGCTTGTGAATCTATTCTCATGGTCTACACATGGTCTCTACAGCGTCTAACGTTGAAAGAGTTTCGTGGGTCATATGTAACCGGACGAGAAACTCCAGAGCGCGGTGTTTGGGGCTCTTGGGCTTTGTTCGACCGATTAATTATTATTTTTTATTATTATTCTTATATTTGAAGTAAATTTTAAAAGCGTAATCCAGCATGAGGTAATGGGTGAACGGAATATTTTTAAAACATGCCCCATTCATGTACGTAGGCACACACTTAAGTGAGATGCACGCGGGAATGAGGGTTTAAATAGATTGATTGTACTTAACATTTCGGGTGCGATCATACCAATAATAATACACCGGATCCCATCAGAACTCCGAAGTTAAGCTTGCTTGGGCGAGAGTAGTACTAAGATTTGTGACCTCTTGGGAAGGCCTCGTGTTGCACCCTTTTTTTCATTTTCTTTCTTTTTGCGCTCTGTGACTCGAGTGACTGTGCTTGTGAATCTATTCTCATGCTCTACACACGGTCTCTACAGCGTCTAACGTTGAAAGAGTTTCGTGGGTCATATGTAACCGGACGAGAAATTCCAGAGCGCGGTGTTTGGGGCTCTTGGGCTTTGTTCGACCGATTAATTGTTTTTTTTATTATTTTTATTCTTATATTTGAAGTATATTTTAAAAGCGTAATCCAGCATGAGGTAATGGGTGAACGGAATATTTTTAAAACATGCCCCATTCATGTACGTAGGCACACACTTAAGTGAGATGCACGCGGGAATGAGGATTTAAATAGATTGATTGTGCTTAACATTTCGGGTGCGATCATACCAGCAATAATGCACCGGATCCCATCAGAACTCCGAAGTTGAGCTTGTGTGGGCGAGAGTAGTACTAAGATGGTTGACCTCTTGGGAAGGCCTCGTGTTGCACCTTTTTTTTCATTTTCTTTCTTTTTGTTCTCTGAATTTTGCGCTCTGTGATTCGAGTGACTGTGCTTGTGAATCTATTCTCATGCTCTACACACGGTCTCTACAGCGTCTAACGTTGAAAGAGTTTCGTGGGTCATATGTAACCGGACGAGAAATTCCAGAGCGCGGTGTTTGGGGCTCTTGGGTTTTGTTCGACCGATTAATTATTTTTTTTTATTATTATTCTTATATTTGAAGTATATTTTAAAAGCGTAGTCCAGCATGAGATAATGGGTGAACGGAATATTTTTAAAACATGCCCCATTCATGTACGTAGGCACACACTTAAGTGAGACGCACGCGGGAATGTGGGTTTAAATAGATTGATTGTACTTAACATTTCGAATGCGATCATACCAGCAATAATGCACCGGATCCCATCAGAACTCCAAAGTTAAGCTTGCTTGGGCGAGAGTAGTATTAAGATGGGTGACCTCTTGGGAAGGCCTCGTGTTGCTCCTTTTTTTTCATTTTCTTTCTTTTTGTTCTCTGAATTTTGCGCTCTGTGACTCGAGTGACTGTGCTTGTGAATCTGTTCTCATGCTCTACACACGGTCTCTTCAACCTCTAACGTTGAAAGAGTTTCGTGGGTCATATGTAACCGGACGAGAAATTCCAGAGCGCATTGTTTCGGGCTCTTCGGCTTTGTTCGACCGATTAATTATTTTTTTTATTATTATTCTTATATTTGAAGTATATTTTAAAAGCGTAATCCAGCATGAGGTAATGGGTGAACGGAATATTTTTAAAACATGCCCCATTCATGTACGTAGGCACACACTTAAGTGAGATGCACGCGGGAATGAGGGTTTAAATAGATTGTTTGTGCTTAACATTTCGGGTGCGATCATACCAGCAATAATGCACCGGATCCCATCAGAACTCCGAAGTTGAGCTTGTGTGGGCGAGAGTAGTACTAAGATGGGTGACCTCTTGGGAAGGCCTCGTGTTGCACCTTTTTTTTCATTTTCTTTCTTTTTGTTCTCTGAATTTTGCGCTCTGTGATTCGAGTGACTGTGCTTGTGATTCTATTCTCATGCTCTACACACGGTCTCTACAGCGTCTAACGTTGAAAGAGTTTCGTGGGTCATATGTAACCGGACGAGAAATTCCAGAGCACGGTATTTGGGGCTCTTGGGTTTTGTTCGACCGATTAATTATTTTTTTTATTATTATTCTTATATTTGAAGTATATTTTAAAAGCGTAATCCAGCATGAGATAATGGGTGAACGGAATATTTTTAAAACATGCCCCATTCATGTACGTAGGCACACACATAAGTGAGACGCACGCGGGAATGTGGGTTTAAATAGATTGATTGTACTTAACATTTCGAGTGCGATCATACCAGCAATAATGCACCGGATCCCATCAGAACTCCGAAGTTAAGCTTGCTTGGGCGAGAGTAGTACTAAGATGGGTGACCTCTTGGGAAGGCCTCGTGTTGCTCCCTTTTTTTCATTTTCTTTCTTTTTGTTCTCTGAATTTTGCGCTCTGTGACTCGAGTGACTGTGCTTGTGAATCTGTTCTCATGCTCTACACACGGTCTCTACAACGTCTAACGTTGAAAGAGTTTCGTGGGTCATATGTAACCGGACGAGAAATTCCAGAGCGCGTTGTTTGGGGCTCTTGGGCTTTGTTCGACCGATTAATTATTTTTTTTATTATTATTCTTATATTTGAAGTATATTTTAAAAGCGTAATCCAGCATGAGGTAATGGGTGAACGGAATATTTTTAAAACATGCCCCATTCATGTACGTAGGCACACACTTAAGTGAGATGCACGCGGGAATGAGGGTTTAAATAGATTGTTTGTGCTTAACATTTCGGGTGCGATCATACCAGCAATAATGCACCGGATCCCATCAGAACTCCGAAGTTGAGCTTGTGTGGGCGAGAGTAGGACTAAGATGGGTGACCTCTTGGGAAGGCCTCGTGTTGCACCTTTTTTTTCATTTTCTTTCTTTTTGTTCTCTGAATTTTGCGCTCTGTGATTCGAGTGACTGTGCTTGTGAATCTATTCTCATGCTCTACACACGGTCTCTACAGCGTCTAACGTTGAAAGAGTTTCGTGGGTCATATGTAACCGGACGAGAAATTCCAGAGCACGGTATTTGGGGCTCTTGGGCTTTGTTCGCTCGATTAATTATTTTTTTTATTATTATTCTTATATTTGAAGTATATTTTAAAAGCGTAATCCAGCATGAGGTAATGGGTGAACGGAATATTTTTAAAACATGCCTCATTCATGTACGTAGGCACACACTTAAGTGAGATGCACGCGGGAATGAGGGTTTAAATATATTGATTGTGCTTAACATTTCGGGTGTGATCATACCAGCAATAATGCACCGGTTCCTATCAGAATTCTGAAGTTAATCTTGCTTGGGCGAGAGTAGTACTAAGATGGGTGACCTCTTGGGAAGGCCTCGTGTTGCACCTTTTTTTTCATTTTTTTTCTTTTTGTTTTCTGAATTTCCGCTCTGTGACTCGAGTGACTGTGCTTGTGAATCTATTTTCATTCTCTACACACGGGCTCTACAGCGTCTAACGTTGAAAGAGTTTCGTGGGTCATATGTAACCGGACGAGAAATTCCAGAACGCTGTGTTTGGGGCTCTTGGGCTTTGTTCGACCGATTAATTATTTTTTATTATTATTATTCTTATATTTGAAGTATATTTTAAAAGCGTAATCCAGCATGTGGTAATGGGTGAACGTAATATTTTTAAAACATGCCCCATTCATGTACGTAGGCACACACTTAAGTGAGATCTCAAGAACATGGTTGAGAAAGATGTCAGGGTTATGGGTGATTCATACAAAAAAGAATGGCATAAAGTCAACCATATTTTCTTTATTTGGTTCTTGTATTGCTTTGTTTTCTTTATTTTATCAAATTTTTATAGTACATGTTGTCAAAGGATATGTCTTTTGAACTACATCTCTTTAAACAAGAGTTGTATCGAAAAAAGCTATTATCTTATTGAGGGTTAGTAGGTTATTTACAGTTAGTAATATTACGCCTACTTATAGGCTATGTGGATCTTTGTTCATATTCAGTTTATGTTTTAAATTATGGTCATTGATTGATTGCAATTGTGAGGATCTTTTAATGAGATCATATCACATTTATTGTAATGCTACTGATCCTCAAAATGTCATAATGCTTTAACCGTCAATTAAAAGGAACTTTTCGGTCTTTTGTACTCTTAATATATATATATATATATATATATATAATGGTTTCTTAGTCTTATTGTCCATCAATTAATAAGAGTGCGTTTGGGGAAGCTTATAAGTTGCTCTGTTTATAAGTATAAATCAGTTTTATGTTTGGTAACACAACATATCAGTAGCTTTTTTAAAAAGTAGGGGTCATTTTCAATAGAAAATGAGAAGCTCCTCCCACCCACCTTATACTTATAAGTACAAGTCAGATTTTACTTAAAAACCCAGCTACACCAAACCCACCCTAAGTATTCACGTATTCGCATTTAATATAATGTCACTGACCCTCAAAACTGTATAATTCTATTGACTCTTAAGAATACGTAATGCTACTGTCCCTTAAAAATTTTATAAAGACAATTTCGTAATTTACAGATATTCCTTTAGTCACAATGGATGAAAATTTACTTATGATAAATTTGAAATGGAGGCTTGCTATTAGTAATTATAGACTTAAAATTGTATCTATTGGTAATTTTTTTTTAATTTAAATTCTTATTTTTATTATATAAGCGTCATCTTTCAGAAAAACAAAAAAAAATGTTGCACGAAAATTTCCATTGCTAGGTCTACCCAAGGATTAAAATGTCGATATCAGTAGAGATATCGGTCGGCCGAAAAAAAGAGATATCAGAGATATTGGAGATATTTTGAAATAATTTTTTTTTATATTTAAATATGAAATTTATTTATTTTACACATAAAATCATAAATACATACAAATAATAGCTTCATTTAGTACCAGAAAGAGACTCTAGGTACTTCAAATTCTTCACACTGATCCACGAAAGTACAATAATCTGACCAAGACATTTGACCCATATAGTATGAATTGTAGTGATTAATATGATAATCATATATCTCTTTAGAACTGCCGACGGTATCCCCTATAATGGGATAGTAAGGATGAATCCAACTATATGATTGGTCATGCACTTCTCCATATTGGCCATATTCAAAAATATTATAACCAAATTGATTGTTGTCTTCATGCGATTCATTTGACGTCTCACTACGCTCTGTGCCTAAACTGATAGAATCAAAACTTAAGGCAACTGAAGCAACATCTGATGGGGTACTTTGATCATCAATTGCACATCTAGTCCTGCTACTATGCCGATTCTGCTTTGTGCACCATGACGAGCTTCTCTAGATCCGTGAACTTCATCTTGTGTGACATGATCAAAATTACTTTCATATGTAAATTGGTTTATGTCTCCACCCACAGAACATTATCCAGATTAGAACCCAGTATTTCCACCACTTTTTCCGCTTCCACCACCATCATCATCTGAATTATCCGGAGTTGCAGTGCCCCCCTATGCAGCATCACTGTCAGAATTATCTTCTTGGTTTCCAACATCTTCAGATAATACCTTATTCACATTAATTCCGCTGTCAGTTGCAGTTTCTACCACTTGTGGACAAGGGGAATCCGGAATACACATTTTTTTTTATATCCCTCGAGGTGATTACTGATTACTTATTCAATTACTCTTCTCTTAAACATTCTCGAATCTCGAGAAAAAAAATTATTAAAAAATTTTACAGATATTTCGTTAAAATATCAGAAATATATTGCAAATATCTTAAATATCGGAGATATTTTAAGTTATCAGAGATATATCGTAAATATGGGAAAAAAAAAATATTTACCTCAAATATATATCGGTGGCAGAAAAAAGGAGATATCGATAAACATATCGGATATATCGCAGAGATTTTAAACCTCGGGTCTACTATCAAGGTAAAGCGGTCCCCTTAACCCTACAAAGCCGTATAAAACACAAACCAATCATGGAGGGCACTCTCGTAATCTCACAGCTCCAATTAGTGGTCGCGAACCGTTAACGCGCACTCCACACCACTAACCGTGGTCCCTCCCCGTCCATTCTCCTCCACGTATGCCAAAACAACAAGGGCGGCTTTTAATCGCGTGGTCCATATGACGTCAGAAGATCTCCCATTGGTCAGGGGAGTCAGTGGGCATGACGTCACCCTGCAAGTCGCCACAGAATATAAATACCCTGACAAGTCCCAACCTCGGAGACTGAGCTGAAATGAAACACCTGTATTGAACCCAGAAAGCTAAGGTCAGCTCCCCCCGACTTCGAAGCTTAAGCCTTCATTGAAGACTGCACAAAGGTTTTGTATTCCCGCTCATTCAATCATATCTTACGTCGTTGGTGATATTTGGGTTTTGCTATTGAAATATTGCTGATGCTTTCTCTTGAATTTGATCGATGTTTTAAATTTCTGATGGGTTTGGTGGGCTCGTTTCAGGTTTGGTTGGAAGAATGTCGTTTCCGGTGAATTTATCGGAGCAGGTGTGTGAAAATGGAACGGAGCAGGTTGATGAGGTACTTCCTGCTACGAATGATGACCATGGAGGGGTTATTGTGGACATGAAGGATGCTATGGAGCCTCGGGCTTTTCTTACTTTGCTCAGAGGTTCAATCGCACAGTGGAGGCAGCAGGTGCTACTTTTTATTTGAGATATGAACTTGTTCCATTTAGGATATGTTGTTTTAATAGTATTTATTTGCTTGTTTGACTATGCTTCTTGTTCTTGTAATCCATGGTCTTTCAGTTAGTTTACCTCTGGTCAGTGATTTTAGATTTTATGCCATAGTAGTTTCGATGCTTTACTTGTTATCATGGTAGTGGTTTTCAGTTGCTGATGCGGTATCATGTGTTTAGGCAGGTATTAGGAATTGTTTTGGGATTGACTCTTTTATGTTGGCTAGGACATCATTTTTTGGAGATATGAGTTAAATTAATTAAGCATATAGATAACTCTTGCTTCCTTGCTGTTTAACTCCACCCTTTTTTCTTTTCCCTTCTCTTCATGTACTCTGTCTCTCTCTCTCTCTACATATACACACAACTATATGCTCTCCATGCTAGTCCTGCATTCCTTTAGTATGTGTCAGAGTTCAACTTTGATTTGCTGCTGCTGCAACCTATTAGTCTCCTCGAATTGTTCAGGGTCCAAATTTTGAGTTCTTGTTGTAACTTTAGGTTCTACTTGCAAGTTTCCAAAACCATTTTGTACCTTAGTCTTGGGGTTGACACAAACCTCACTGTCAATGGTAGCCGTGTTGCTGGTCCTGGGGTCAAACAACTGAGGGCACCAAATGGCTTAGATTTCATAATAAGTCAATCTCACCATTGTGATATCCGGTCCAAAGTGAGGCACTGCATTGCCACTGATAACCACCATCCATAATTACCCTATGTTGTTGACACAGTTAGGCAGAGAGCAATGATCAACAAGTTCCCCACTGACCTTGCTGTCACAACACGTGTTATTGTAGGCCAATTGTTGCTTGTCTTTCTTTCAACCTAGCACCACTATGCTCCTTGTCATCCAGTCATTGCAAGAACCTATTACCTACCTAAGCCATTTCAAACAAAAGCTGGATGTGCTTACTAAATACATTGTCTGTAGGAGTACTTGTAAACAACTACATTTTTCTGATTTTAGCCTTGTCCGAGTAAGTAAAAATAGAGTTGGTTAGTTGTGGCCCCTAATGAACCCAAATGATCGAACTGGATCGGGTAAGGACCTGACTAATATATCCCATGTTCACAACATGACAAGGATAATGAAAATCATTTGTTGAAAGCAGCCAACAAGCAAAGAAATAAAGATTAGCAAGGGCACAACACATGTAATGAGGAAACTGTTGATTAAAATGAAACACGAGAGAAGTCATGCCTTGAGCCTGTGAAGGAAAAAGTCATATTTATGTTTTTGATTGTTCCTGAATCCTGAAAAATTCGATTCTATTTCTGAATTAACTTCTGTTGGTCTTTCTAGTTGCTACTTCTACCACTAGAGTAAAACAAGCTTAATTCCAAAGCTACAAATGCTCATACGGCAGTATTCTACAAGTCAAGAGTACAGTATGAAAGCCAGGAAGGAATAATGGCGAAGTAACAAAAAATTGGGACCAGGGGTTTGATCGGGCAAGTTTATTCAATTCAGAATGTTTATTCTAGTTGATTTTGGATAAGCTCTAATGAACTAGAATGTAGATGTTTGACACTCTTGGGGCCTTTCTTTCCTCTTTTGTTCTCTATCTCTCTATTTTTGTTAGGTATTATCAGACTATAGGAGATTATGGTGTACTTTGACACGATTGATAAAGAAATGGTTTGTTACATAATTCGAAAACCATCTTAGGTTACTCATTTTGAGTTTTACTACTTGTCATGTGAGAGGATTCAAATCCTATCATTGGGTTTCAGGTTGTCTTTCAACTATGGAGAAAGTGCATTCTATATAGTTTGTCATATACTGTGTATCCATCTACTTTTATGTTTAGCTATATGATTCTGTCTCTATAGGCATATGATTCATGGCAACTGTGTTTATTTCATTCTTTCTGAATATTCAATTTTTTTCATTTCTATCAATTAGTTCTTTCATATGCTCCGTGCAGGGAAAGAAGGGAGTTTGGATAAAGTTGCCTATTGAACTTGTAAATCTTGTGGAAACGGTAGTTAAGGTAATTACTCTGTGATGTTATTTATTTGTGGCACAATTGCTAGTTTAGGAATTTCAACCTACTAGGTTTATACTAATTTGTGAATTGCAGAAACATCTACAAAATCTGTATTACACGTGCACTCGGTCTGAACTTTCTTATATCATGTGTTGATTGATCAACAAAATCTCTGACAAATACTATTCATTGTTTAGATCTCTAATATTGTTCTTAGGTCTTAGGTTTCAAATACTTATTGTAACTGTTAATCCCAGTAACTGTATTTTAGTGTCCAGTTAAATCAAAAGCTAACGAAGTCTAGAGCCTGGAATGGTCCTTGAACTGATACACTGTATATTTTCTGTAAGACTGGAACCTTGGACTTTGACCTGAAGAACCAAAGTTCGACATCAGAATCTATTTTCTTTCAAAAAAATTATATGTGGGAGCTAATGTGGAGTGGATGCACACAACTCAGGGATCACATTATGTCATATACTGTCCATTGATCTTGACAAATCTTTTTGCTCATTTACATCTATTATGTTGATGACAGGAAGGATTTCAGTACCACCATGCCGAGCCACATTACCTCATGCTTGTCTATTGGATTCCTAAAACCACTAATACTATACCTGCAAATGCTTCACATCGAGTTGGTGTCGGTGCTATTATTTTGAATGATAAAAGCGAGGTACCTCTCTCTCATCTTTTGAATGATAAAAAGTAAAATACTAGGTGAGATCCTTTTGAATGGCAGTTGAAATTTGTCTGCTCTCTCTCTCTCTCTATCTAGTCACTTCGAGGAATATTCTTTTCTAATTCAATCTGTTCGCATACTGTATGTAGGTCTTTCATTTTCTGCAACCTTGTCATCATCATCTTTTGTTGGTTTTGAAATAGATTTCTTCTACATAGATGCTTGTAGTCCAGGAAAAGAGTGGAAGATTACAAGGAACAGGTGTGTGGAAAATCCCTACTGGAGTAGTTGATGAGGTATGTACCTGAAAAACAGTGTCTTATAAGGAGTGCCATTATTCCTACTCGCCTATCTTACTTCCACCACTCACCTTTCATGTGTGCATTAAGTATATTTTATTCGAAATTAGATTTTCTCTTAATCAAGTTGTGGAAAGAAAGGAATAGAAAAAGATGAGTGTTACCTTATAAGATGTGTAGAAAACTAGCAAATAACTCGCGTATTAGGTTCACCTTTCGCTGAGAGAACAGTTGGTGTTTGGGACAGTAATTAAAATAGTGGAAGGAGATGAGTGGATGGTATCATAATAATTGTGGGCAGTGGAAGAGGGTGTAGCGGATCTATGGGTGATTGAGTTAGTTTCTTTTATTTGGTCTTAGTTAGTTAACGGCAGTATGGAATACTAGGAAAGAGTGTTTTTCGTTTTCCAGAAACGTAGTGAGGGTGGGAAATATGAGAAAGGGTAGGAATAGCAGCACGCTCAATTATTTGTTAACTGTTGTGCTTGATATTGCCAGACATTAAATGAGCTATTCAATCACAGGGTGAGGATATTACTGTGGCAGCTGTAAGAGAAGTCAAAGAAGAAACAGGAGTAAGTTATCTATTTCTGTGTATCTATATTATATTTACTCCTTGTAGTTTATGATACCAATATGAATGGTGTGATGAACTCCACTGATTTTCACTGCTTCAGATCGATGCAGAGTTTCAAGAGGTATTAGCATTCAGGTACAAGGTTTCAGATCCCTGCATTTTATTTTTGTATGTTATATTTTCAATCAACTCAATTGTAGATGCTAAAACTATGTGCCTAACAATAGTCACAAAACATGATCTGGATGCAAATCATACTGGTATCCTTAATTGTGGACAGATGTCTTTTGACTTTTAAATCAATTTCAGGGATGTGACTGAAAAATGACTTTAAGCAAAACCATTATGATATAACTTGATTTTGTCCTTTGGTTGAATTATTTGATACAACCTGTTCTGCAACCATAAAACAATATCAAAATCTGATTTTTCTTTCAATACACCATCCATAATCTTACCCTCATGCAAACTAGTTGATTGTTCTCCTATGCCAACGCTAGTGCCGGAGAGCAAAGGCCACCACTTGGCGGCTGGTCATATCTTGTTGATACTTAGGTGTTGTTGGCCATCAAATTTGGAAATTTTGGCTGCATAATACTAAAAAGGAGACAATTATTGCTTTGCTAGGAAAAGTAGCTGAGTAGCAGATATTCATCTCTGACTGGAGTAAAACCCTCTTCTCCTTTAGAATAATCAGACGGTTCTTTTGCTCCCATTCACTATTTGGCGCGTCTCTTTTGAACACATACCTGAAGCCCTTTTTCTAGTAAAAATTTCCCAGGGGAGTACCTCTAGAGAGAATCTGAAGTTGAGCAATTGTTTGCATATTGTTTTTCATTTCCATCTTTTTTGGCTCCAAAGGTTAAATCATGGTGTAGATTCTAATTCTACATACTCTCCTGTTTCCTATCTAGGCAAGCACACAAGTCATTTTTTGAGAAGTCGGATATATTCTTTGTGTGCATGTTGCGTCCTCTATCCTTTGACATCCAAAAGCAAGACCTGGAGATTGAGGCAGCCAAGGTAATTTTAATATCTGAAAATCAAGTTAATAGAACAATTTGTCCACTTTAGAATTTTTCTCTTTTTACACATGCCTAAACTCAAATTATCTCATATATTTTAGAGTGAATCAAGTAACTGAATAAGAAAATTCACCAGAGCTTTGTGGCATTGTTTTTGTTTCATGTAGTGGATATCACTCGAGGAATACGCAGCTCAACCAATCACCCAGAAACATGGACTCTTCAAGTGCATCCATGAGCTTGGCTTGGCAAAATTAAAGGGGAACTATGCTGGATTCTCTCCATTGTCTATAGTCTCAATTTTTGACAATCGGTTGAGTTATTTTTATGTAAATAAGCAGGATATGCAGAGCCTAACTTCTTCATCAGTTCAGTCCTAGATGCATATATCATTTTCTGTGTAGTTCTACATTGTTTTGTAATATTAAGGTGCCAACCGTGCCCATTCCTTCTTTGTTGCTCCATGTACGTGTGTTGTCTGACCTCTGTCATGTTTCTTCTTGTCACCTGTGTGACATAATATATAGAAAGCAATGAGAAACAGAAAGAAAAGAGTTTTTTTTTTTTATTATGTTGAGTTCAGAACTAGGGAATTTTCTTTACCTCTTTTTTTTTTTTTTTTTGATGAATAAAAGAAGATTTTTTTTTTTTTTTGAAACTGAAATAAAGAAGATTACAAATTGAAAATTCTCACACGGCCACAATTTAACCTAGCTGTACAAGGAGAAAAGGAGAAAAGAAACAAATTTGTCAAGAAACAAAATCAACTCTATGACCTCCCTTTTAACTTGATATGAACGGGCAGAAGGGGAAAATGGACTTTTGCTTTCAACTTGTTTTTCAAGTCTTTCTAGTTATCAAAGGGTGAGTCATGCATTTCAGAATTTTCTAAAATTAAATTGAGAAAGGTTTTCTGATTTTGTTTTTGTTTTGTTTGTGAGTTGTCTATATGCAGAAGCATGCATGTAAGTTGCTTCCATTCTCATCTTCTTGTGCATTGTTATGACAAATGGTCTGCCATGCGGCACCAAATCCGGGTTTCAGAAATAAAAGCTGAAACATCCAAACCACAGAAGAAAGCTAGCAGCTGCGATTTAATTACATCTGAACAATACTATCGTCTCTGTAAATCCCACCCACCTCTTTCTTCTGATACATCATAGCAAGCTTTCTCTTGCCAGAACCAGAAGGAGGAGGACGAAAGAAGAAGAATGTTTCCTCTGAAACTCGCTGTGTTTTCCACAGCACTGTGTTTCTCTGTCTTCTCCAACCTTGTTTTTATCAAGGAGGTCTCTGGGGACGACACTCCTGCTTCTCCTACTAATTGTATCACTTGCACTACATGTCAGTACCCTTGTCCTCCTGCAGGAGGAGGAGGGTACCCTTTGTACTCCCCACCTCCACCGTCACAGACCGGAGAGTATGCAGCACCGCCACCCCCACCGCCATCTCCACCGCCACCGCCACCGCCGTCTCAACAGCCTAGTCGTCCAGGAAAATGCCCCCCAGGTCAGTATCAGTGCTGCCAAAACCCTCAGGGATACTCACCCCCAGGCCAGTTTCCTCTTTACCCAACTCCTCCAGGCACCTTCGGAGGAGGAGGAGGAGGATATGTGCCTTACCCTTACGGTTCGGCTTCTTCTTCTCCTTTGTCAATCTTGCTTTCAGTACTTCTGATGGCACTGCTGTTCTCATCTGGTGTTTTTCTTTTAAACTAGGGATGGTGATCTATTCTGTGACCTTGTTACATATGAATGTTCTAGATCTGATCTGATAGGCAATAAACCCTTGTTAATTGTACTCATTGGTACTATTCATACCAGCTGATAACTTCTGCAATTTGGGTTGTGAAAATGGTTAAACTGAGCACTTGAGCAGGGATGGATTTCATTATTTCATTCGAATTATGTACTTAAATGTTAGTTTCTCATTCTTACAGTATATTAGATGATTCATTTTATGTGTTCAAAGCGAGATAAACACAGTTGTATGCAAACGCATGGTGCCGAGTAAACGTTCATGAGGTGGGTGGCGTTTTCTAGTGCCAAGAGTGTAATGGAGCTGGCATATGCTAGTTTTGCTGACAAGAGAGAGTTACTTTACTCGAATAAAAATGGATTTAACATAGGGATCGGACAAGCGTCTAGCCTTTCTATTTGAACACAAATTTATCCTTTTTCTCTTTGGTCTAATACACTTATCCACTTAATTTGTATGAATTTGTGTGAGAGAATGACAAACAGTATAGATTGCTACATTTTCCTCGATCGAACTTTGTGCATTATATTCGTGTTTTACAAGACGTTGTTATATATATGGTGCTAGAATTTTTATGTGGGATTGCAAAATCATTGAGGAAACAAGTACAAAAAATTATTTAAACATGAATATATCGTATGAATGATGATCGATCATCGAATCACTAAAGGCTCACTCATATATAACTTCCCAAATCTAAAGCGACACCGTGAGGTTGTGCAAACTCCGGCCAGTACACCGTGAGGTTGGAACAACGGTCGTACAAGCCAACAACACCGTGGGTTTTTGTCTTTCTATTCTGTTCTTCATTCGATATATCTTACCTCACCAAGCTCAACTTCAAAGATAAATACTTACAATAGCAGGCCCGTTTCACTAAGGGATCCCTTATTTTGTCTATTTTAAGGGATTGATCATTTAACATACTTTTCGATCACATATTAATATCTCCACCGTTCAACTTTCATTTTTATATGAGTAGATCATATCTGAAAATTTTCATTCATTTTGATAGTCATTAGAGAATTCAAAATTGAAAATTTCAAATAAAACCATGAACGGTTCAGCTTTGATAGATTTCATACGTTCATTGATTTCATCTAGTTGGATGTCTTAATGATCACTATTTTGGCTAAATTTTACAAGAATGATGTACACATACAAAACTTAGTAATTGAATGGTGGAGATGTTAAAATGTGATAAAAAAAAGTTGGTCTAATAACTGATATATTAAAATGGATAAAATAAGGAATCTCTTAGAGCATCTGCACCGGCGAGCAGGAGGAGGAGAGCTGCTCGAGCAGGAGGTGGGGCCGCCCGGGTTTGCTCTAGCAAACCCAATTTAGAGCTCGCACCGGCGACAATGGAGGAGAGGTTTGCTCGCCCAGGAGATCGGGAAGATTTGCTGGCCCCTCCGCTCAAGCAAATTTTGCTCGACTTGTTGCTCGATCAAATGGCGGAGCACAGAGCACGTGGGTGACGTCCGCGTTTTTTTTTTTCTGTCAGTTAGTAAGAGTAAAAAAAACTTACAGACCAATGAATGGCTGACACGTGGATTACTGACTGGGCAATTCAAACTCCAACGGTTTAATAGATCTGGGCCTTCCATTTGAATCAGAAATTTCGATCAAACGGTCAGAATTCATAGGCAACGACTACTATTTGATCAGAACGGAAACAAAGCCTAAAAATAGTAAAAAAATTCCAAAAATTCCAAAACTCTCTAAAAAATTTACCTATAAATTCAATTTTTGATCAACTCACACCAATTTTTGCACAACAAATTTCACATCTTCCTCCATCTCCTCTCTCATTTCGTTTACATTTTTTTTCAAAATAATGGGCTCCCATTGACTTCTTTCCGAAGATTTACATATGTGCATCTCTTTTGTTCGTCATAACGTTGATGACTACGACGGTAACAAAAAAAATAGGGACAAATTGTGGGAGACAATTCATGCCGATTATATGCAAAATTGGAAGCTAGCACTAGGTGAGAAACCTCTGAAGGAGCTAATGACCCGAATCGCGCTTCTCACTACAAGTAGTTCAAGTTACTCTTGCAAAAATAGAACGAATGTTTGGCGGTGGCACGGCAACGTATAGCTAGCGGCACTTCGTTAATGGACGAATTAAGTTTATATTGTTTTATTATATATTATAACTTTTATTCGATTATACATCTAATTAAATTGTGTAATTTATATATCTAATTTGTTTAAATATGTAGCATTGGTTACATTATTTATTTTATTCAATTTGTTTAAATTATGTAATTAAATATGTACCTAATATAAGTTTTTCATTAGGAAAAACAAGCTCAATCATGTTACTATAATGTCAAGAAGAAAATGTTTACACACTTTGAATGTTGGGAAGTGGTTAAAGATCATCCATCTTTCGTTGCGGTGTTACCTACTACTCCAACTCCATATGCAAGTACTTACCACGCTATTCCTTCCGCAACCGAATCATCTCCAACCATCAATTTGGATGACGACCAAGTGAATGAGACACCTGAAAGAAACAAGACAGCTTCCTCGAGTCCACCAAGACCAATGGGAACCAAGGCGGCAAATGAAGCTAGGCGCCAAAAGAAACAGGGTAAGACTCCTATTGAGCAACGAGTTGAGGTTTTGCATACCATTACAAGTGACCAAGCATCATGGCACGCCAAGAAGCTAGCACATATTGAAAGTGAGCTTAATTATTACGCGGAGTACATAGACATTCAAAAGCGGAAGGAAGCAAGGGCGGAAGAAGAGTTATGATTGAAGAACAAGAGAATGACACAAGGATCATGACAATGGATTTGGAGGCTATGACCCCAATCTCGAAAAAGTATTTTACCAAGAGGAAACTAGCAATCCTTAATGAAGGAGAAGCTAGTCAAGATCAACATACCGATGAAACATATTCGGATTGTTATCACCCAAGTCACTCAAGTCGCGTGTTATTTTCATGATAGTTATAGTATTGTACTAAATTTAAATTTTATGTAATTTAAAGTTGATGTAATTTAAATTTTTGAGAAATAAAAATGTAATTTATTTATTAAGATGAAATTAAAATACACATTAAATTAAAACACATACTTAAATTAAACACAAGCTCAATAATTAAACACAAACTGAATGAAAATACATAATAAAACATATTTTGAGTATTTCACCCTTTTCCACCCTCCAAATGTGTTTCACCAAGTCTCTCTGGAGCTCTCTATGGATGTAACCGGATTCGAGATCGGCAACACGGTCATGAATCCGTTGTATATTGGCTCCATCTCTACTGATCGGCTCAAAAGGAATTCAATTTCCTTGTACATCTACCGGCCCATCATAAACCCGGACAACCCTCAATGAGTTTTACAAGTCTTCTTCTTCCTCATCCTCCACGTACTCTTTCTCAACAATCATGTTATGCAATATAATGCAAGCTAACACGATGGTAGTCATTACCTATTTGTGGTGCATTGTACAACTATGACATATAATTGCCCATCGAGATTGCAAGATGCCAAAGGCCCTCTCCACATCTTTTCGGTATGCCTCCTGTTTTTTTATAGAAAAGCTTATATTGTGGCGTCTGGGGATTGAGAATTGTTTTGACAAATGTAGAATACCTTGGATATATTCCGTCAGCTAGATAATACGCTGTCGAGTACCTCTGTCCGTTGACTTCGTAGACGACACTTGGGCCTCTTCCGGCAAGGATCTCTGAGAACACATTCGATAGGTGGAGCACGTTAATGTCATTTTTAGCTCCAGAACACCCAAAGAAACTGTGCCATATCCACGTATCATACGAGACAACCACCTTCAGGATAACCGTTGGGCGGCCCTTTCGCCCTAAGTATGCCCCTTGATAGGCGGTTGGGCAGTTCTTCCACTCCCAGTGCATGCAATCGATGCTTCCAATCATACCTGCAAAGTCTCGCCATTCACCTTTAGCTAGTAGTCGCGTGAGGTCTGCCAGTGTTGGACTACGGAGGTATCTTGGACCATAGAGGTGAACCACTTGCCTGTAAAACTCCTTCATACATTGGAGGGTAGTCGATTCCCCCATCCTTGTAATTTCAGTACATTGATATGCGGCTGACCCATACGCCAGCATTCGTAGAGCCCCGGTCATCTTTTGTTGGGGAAGTAGTCCTAGCAAACCAGTGGTGTCTTCTCTTTGGTGCCAAGATTGGTCGTGGTTGCAGAGGTCCGTCATGATAATGTTGAATCGGTCTCTGCTCATCTTGTACCTCCGGCGAAAGTCTTGCGCGTCGAAGATTGGATGTTCGATGAAGTAATCTTCCATGAGATTGCGTCCCCTAGATAGCCTCTGACGTTGCTTATTCGGTTTTTTACCGCGACGTGAACCGCTTGGTCGTGTTGGTTCATCGTCGTGTTGTGCTTCCGCCATAACCACCTGATTGACGAATGATTGCTCCATATGGTCATCTTCTTCTTGTTGACGTTGTCTCCGCCTGAAAAAATTGTAGAAACTGAAAAGATTCATTGGTGAGGATGAACAAAGAAATGTTGCTAAGTGTTTAGATTGATGGATAAGTTATCTGCTCTGATTCTTCACAATTGTGTGAGTATAGAATGAGTGATAATGGATTGTTTTATAGCCAATTGGTCAAAAATATTAACGGAAATTTGGATCAATTATTTTACCGATAATGACACGTGGTAGTGATACGTGTCAATTCTCTATTAGTCAAAAATCTTATCGGAAATCTTGTGTAATATCGTATCGATAACGACACGTGGCACATTATTATTTAGTTGTAAATATATCCGGTAATTTTTTTTTAATAATTTCACAATAAGACAAAATTGAATTGCTAAAGCAAATTGTGAATGGGTGTGTGCAAAAATCGATTTGGTTGAGCAAAATTTGAAATTGATTTGCTTGGAGCAAAATTTGCTTCTGGCCCCACCATTTGCTTGAGTAAACCCATTTTATGGGTGCAGATGTTCTAAGTGGAATGACTCTACTTACAATGATTGATGTACTTGGACTTCTAAAAAGTAGAAAATGATGAATGCATGCAATTCTTGTACGTATCAAAGTTGAAGATAGACATTGCTAAATGTTGGCGGGCATTAGAAAATGAATCATTGGAAGAACATTATCAAAAATCTCCTTTCCATGCATTTCCACTCTTATTTTCAGCCTAGTTGACACATTTAAACAAAAACAAATTGTTGACAGTAGCCGCAGAGAGGCTACAGCAGGGCCACAGACCCGCAGCAAGTGCACCAGGGCCCGGCCCAAGGCTCGGGACCGGATCACCAGCACCCGGCCTCAGGGTCCAGCACTCTATCCTGCCTCCAGGGACCCTGGGGCCGGGGGCGCCAGCCTGCCAAAGAGGGCACCAGAAGGTACAAACAGAAGGGAACCAGTCCCACATCGAAGGGTGAGGCCAGCCCTCACCCCCAACCACCTATATAAGGGCCCCAACTACCCTCTTTATTAGGTAACTTATCTCTCTCCCTACTTACATACGTGCCTTGGTTATATATATTCCAACTATACTAACTTAGGCATCGGAGAGGAGAAGACCGGCCCGCCCGGTATTCCCCTTAGTGAGCAGGATTGCAGGAGATCAAGTTGGATTCACCGTGTATCTACCAGGCCCCCGGGTTTAGGGAGAAACACAAATAATCATTTTTTAACCATATTGATATTTTTTTTTAATAACTAAACAACTCAGATACAACAATTAGTATATTTTAGATTCAACTCATGACCTCTTGCTTAAGATAATATAAGTCATTAAACTGAAAATAATTCTTTGATCTTTCTTATTTGCATCTATAAGAAAAAATCTCTAAGACAACTACGTCATATGTCACACCCTAGAGCATAGCAGACACACATGGGGCCAGTTTTTTTTTTTGTTCCTTTTAATCTTTGATTGCTCTATATATGATATAATTAAATAGAGAATGAGAGAAATAGGGAAAAAGAACTCTAGAATGAGCCACTACTAGAATTATAGCCTAATTTTTTTTTTTTAAAAACTTATTAACGTATATGTGTATATTAGACTAACTGATAATACATGAAAAATTATACAAGTTTTTGTTCAGTAGTCTCGTTGAGTTGTCGTCTTTATATTAATCTAATACTTTAATCGGCTAATCCTAGTATCACTCTTGCTGTTGTGAATCCTCCAATCAAGCTCCCACTTTCCGACTCTCTAAGAACCTCAAGAACTTGGCTTGGCATTCATTTGCACAACTTTTGATGACAAATCTCAATACGTACACATATTTTTAAAAAGATAGAGATTTATATTAAAATAAAAAATAAATTTTTTTTTTTTTCCACGCATATAATTTTCTACATCTGTCACAGCCCTAGAGGCTTAAATAGTCAAAATAGAAGACAGAGCTAGTGAGACAATGATGAAGTCCAACTTTGAACAGTTGAAAACCAATCGAATGTCCCATCTTTGCGACAACGTCAACAATAAAGTTTTATTCGCCAAAATCATGCTCGAAAGTGATAAAATCAAGGCCTTGAGCCAATTATTTTATATCATGGAGAAGAGAATTGGAAGAGATTAGACCAGGTCAAAAAATGGTTCTTTCTCATTTGTGTTTAATTTAATAAAAAGAAAAACGTAATAAAAGTAAAAAATGGCTCATGTAACAAAAAAGAAAAAAGAAGAAGTAAAAAATGGCTCTAGTGTAAAACAAGTCAAATCTCTTTTAACTCTTGGCGACTGATAGGAGCACAATGTGCGACGATATTACATGCTTATGCCCTCATTTATGCTTTGTTTAACCCTTATTTGTCTAAGATAGAGTCATAATATAGTTAGTGTCATTTTTGATAGAGTTTTGGTGAAATGTGCTTAAGAATCCGAAAAATGACTAAGTATGAGAAATCTGGAAAATAGTGAAAAATATGTCTTTTTCATGATTTTGAGATTAGTAAAAGTGCGATCTATCCTTGTCCGAATTTAATGAAATTTGGTGTGCTTATTATTCATATACTGAGGAATATTGTGTTAAAATTTCAGATCAATCGGAGTTCGGGAAGTCACCCAAACGTTGGCTGCAAAAGGGCAGTCCGAACATTCCAATCCAGGGGCTTCCAGGATTTTCCTGGGACTGTGTCCCAACTTCGAAAAATCATTCCCGACGACTTGCATGGAATTTGATCGAGATATTTTATGGGGAGATGTCCATATGTGTCTAGTTTATCTGAGACTTGGAATCGCATCAATCGGAGCTCCACGGATGGAGATATGCCGGAATTACTGCATCAAGGTCAAATCTGCCGATTCCAGGAACCTACTGCCCCCTTTTTGTGTTTTCTGTTTTTGATGGACCAAATGGTGTACAAATGCATATGTGATGATGGTCCAAGCTTAAGGAAGGTTAGAGGATGACACCAAGCCAAGGCATTGAAGAAAAAATCAGAAAAAGAAGTTTCCTAGAAGAACCAAGAAAGGAAGGAACCAAAACCTTGTTGCACAAGGATTGCCTTTGCCGATTTGGACTAGGTTTTCTACCTAGGGTTTCTGCCGAATTTGCCTCTATATATAGCCATGTTTTCCTACAGAAAAATCATCTCATCTCAAGCATAAACACAAGGCCTAAACTCTACCAAAATTCCCCAAAGATCCTAGACAAAAACCTAAACCGAAAACCACCTTCACCTCACCTCAACCAAGTTTCTGCTTTTGCCGATTCTTGGAATTTTTCCACCATAACCTACTGCCGTCATATCCCTGCCGTGCAGCCTCACCCCATCCTCCACACATCGCCGGATCCACACCAAGTGAAGCTCTCAAGGTGTCTCAAAGTGTGATCCACTCCCTCCTTCGGTTTAGTAATTTTTGTTTAGTTATGTTTAGTTTTGTCTATGAAACATTCATGTATGTTTGGTGTTGGTTTATATGTCTATGTGTGAACCGATTTTGGTTTTATAAATTGTATGTTAAAGACTTGTTTGAATCGATGCTTAGATTTATGTTTAGGTTTCGACAAGAACAATGAATTTTGCATGCTAATTTGTAATATGTAACTTGTAAATTCATGTGTTAGATAATTAGGACAGTGGTATTAGAAGCATGTTTAGGATTTAAATTGGTTAGTAATCTAAGGTGAGGGCATGAAAATCGATACTTGGTGTTGTCTTTGAACATAATCTCGGTATTAGGTTTAATTTGCTAGGGTAATTACAAACTAGATGGACCGAGAGGACTCTATGATTTGTGTTATTCACTAAGGGCTATTAATCTTAGAACTTGCATGCTAAATAAGATGATTGACAACCTTACTTGTTTACATGTTTTCGATTTAAGACTCTTGTGCGATATATGTTAAGTCTTAACCGGATTAGCATAAAAATCTTTAGGGCTAGAGCGAAAGTTTGTCCTAAAAGAACTTAAGGAAGTCTAGTAACTAGGTACAGAGCGAAAGCTCTAGTTGCGGTCGAAACGAATTTGAATTTTAAGCATGTTGATACTTGTTCCTTACTTTCTTTCATGTGAGTTTATATGTTAAAGAGTCTTGGTGCTAAATGTTTTGTGAGAGATGATGATCACTTGTATATAGTAGTTTAGGTTTATTTTCGTGTCTTAGATATAGAGGCAGCCTTTGCTGCCGATCCTATCTCAATCCCCCTTGATTTCGTGTGAATATGTATATATGTATATAAGTGTGACAATTGTGTGCATATGTATTTGTGAATATTTGTGTTAACATTCTCATGTTTCAGGTACCCTTAATCCCCGGCTAGAACGATCCCTACTTATTCTATACTACTAACGATTGTAGGGTTATTATTGCTTGATGCTCGCTTCGGCGACTCGTCAATTTTTGGCGCCGTTGCCGGGGATTATAAAATCTTGTTTTATGTGAATGTTAAAGTGTGTTAATATTTGTGATGTAAAGTTTGTTAATAATCTGTGTCTCTAACTTTAACGTATATTTATATATCCTAACTCTCTAACATGACGTTCTAACTCTTGTATTTTTTTCTTCTAACCTTGAAAAATTTGTTGAAATCGTAGCTTGTATGAAATTGTATATTCTTGAATTTTAGTTTGTTGTTTTTGTTCGATTTTATGTGTTTTGTGTGTGTGCAGATCGAATTGAAAAGAAAAAGTGCAGTAAATATCAAGTTCTGCCCAAACAGAAATCGGGCAGTGCGGTCTGTCAACTTTGGAAGGCTGCCGTTTTTAGCTCACAAAACGTGGGAAAGTGAGCCATACACCGTTGGAAAGATCTATGAGTCTACTTTCTGTAGAATTTTACAGAAGTTGATTTGGAGTCTCGAGCCGTTCCCAGTTTCAATTTGAGTGCAGCAAGGTCAATCTGACGGAACAGAGAACTGGGCAGATCAATAGGTCCGATTAAAGACCCAACAAGAAGTACTTCCACTAGTTCGATTGAGGTGAATATTATACCGTTGGAAAGCTCTGTGTGTCCACTACAACATTTATTCAGAACACTTTTGCTTTAGGATAGTGGAACACACCCAAAATCAGGCCTCAAGAGAAGCAGACACGTCTGCCGAGTGAAGCTTGCCTGCCAAGAAAATCCTATTGCCGAGAGGGGCAGCAACTGCGGAGCTGCACATGGCATGATGAACACACAACACACATGGTGAAAAGTCTAGGCTACGGACTATAAACACAAAGCGCTAATTGGGAGGCAACCCAAGTCGATCAAAGAAAAGTGAAGGAGCCATCACCGAGAGTTTGAAATTTCTTAACCCTTCTCTTTTTCTTTGGTTTGTGATGATATGTTGGAATATGTTAGTCGATTGCCTTCTTAGGAAATTCGTTGATATAGATTTGTGCTTACATTGAGGACAATGTAATTTTCTAAGTGTGGGGTGGGATAACATATTCCGTTTATGTTTTCGTGTGCTTAGTTTAGAAAAGAAAAATTCAGAAAATTGTTCCACAAAAATAGAGTGTTTTAATTTGTTTGTTTTGAGTCTTAGGATGCCCCTAATATGTCAATGATGTTTTTCTCCTCTTTGCATACATAGATGATGGTTGTGCATACAATTAAAATTGTGAGTTTCATGAATTATGTGCATTGGTAGGAGCATGTAGGACTTGTTGATTAACGAAGCATGCATGTTTTAGCTAGTTTGTTTCCATAATAACCTATGTGAGCTTTAGAGCCAATTTGCTTTCTTCTTGAGCAATAAAAAGATAAAATTCAATAGATTCGTAGGAAGCATGAAACCTCATAATTCTTTGCCTATTCGATGACTATGTGTCATAGCTTTTTAATGAACTCTAGTATGCTAGAACTTACTCTTGTTGATTTTCGAAACGTTTATGTCATAAAATACCTTGATTTTGAATGTGATTGAATAAAGATCATTTAGGTTTACCACCATTGCCAAATAAAGCATGAGCCCTATTGGAGCCCGTCGTGGGACACCTTAGTAAACCCCTTTGAGCCTACGATTAGCCTTTTCTTTCATCACCCTTAAACACTTTCCATGAACTTAGTATAGTGATGTCTTGACCATTGTGTGTCGGCAAAGCTTGATTTTTGAAGGAGTTTTCGTGTGAAGTGATGAAGAAGAACAAGTGTGGGGTAGACTTAGCTAAAAATTGTGAAAAATTGTAAGTGAGCCGTGCCTATGAGAAAACAAAAGAAGAAAAATTGAAATCGGATAGAAAAGAAGAAAAAGAAAACTCAAGTCCGAAATAAAAGAAAAAGTATAGGCACGGTTTCAAAAGAAAATTGCTAAGTCTAGTCTTGAAAAGTGTTGTGAATTTGGAGTATGCATGTATGTGAAGGTCTAGCATTGTTGAATTTTGACCTTTGTTCATATTCACTATGTTTTGGGGAAGTAAAGAATGAAGGAAGGGTCCAACAAAGATGAAATTCGGCCCTTGATGAGAAGACATAAGGAGATTCGAGCTTTGCTAAAGCGCACGGTGACGTTTTGAGCCTCCTTATCCAAATATCGAATACCTCTTAGCCTAGCCCCATTACAACCCTTTTTGATTGATCTTTTTCATGATTCTTAAGATGGTTAAACTTGATTTGTGGAGATTATCTCAAGAGTAAGCATATGGTTTTGGTTCATTGGTGCATATAGTTATCATATGAGGTTTTTCCATAAAAATTCACAAAGTGCTTTCGTTTCTTTGATATATGCAAGTCACTCTTTGTAATTCATTATCTTTCGCTTGCATATACTTATGAGTGAATTACCATGCTTCGAGAGAAAAGAAGAGAGTATGCCTAGTGAGGAGGATTGAATTAGCTTAACATGTCTACATGCTTACTTTTGTTCTTATATGTTCTTATTGATGTTACATGTTCATGAAGCTTGGAATTTTCATGCTTAGCATTCTCATGCATTAACTTGAAAGCTATGTGTACATACGAGCCTGAGACAAATTGTTAGGGGCAATAGTTTGTTTAGAGCTTAGTTTAATTTAGTTTGCTAAGGGACTAGCAAAGGATAAGTGTGGGGTAGTTGATAGGAGCACAATGTGCGACGATATTACATGCTTATGCCCTCATTTATGCTTTGTTTAACCCTTATTTGTCTAAGATAGAGTCATAATATAGTTAGTGTCATTTTTGATAGAGTTTTGGTGAAATGTGCTTAAGAATCCGAAAAATGACTAAGTATGAGAAATCTGGAAAATAGTGAAAAATATGTCTTTTTCATGATTTTGAGATTAGTAAAAGTGCGATCTATCCTTGTCCGAATTTAATGAAATTTGGTGTGCTTATTATTCATATACTGAGGAATATTGTGTTAAAATTTCAGATCAATCGGAGTTCGGGAAGTCACCCAAACGTTGGCTGCAAAAGGGCAGTCCGAACATTCCAATCCAGGGGCTTCCAGGATTTTCCTGGGACTGTGTCCCAACTTCGAAAAATCATTCCCGACGACTTGCATGGAATTTGATCGAGATATTTTATGGGGAGATGTCCATATGTGTCTAGTTTATCTGAGACTTGGAATCGCATCAATCGGAGCTCCACGGATGGAGATATGCCGGAATTACTGCATCAAGGTCAAATCTGCCGATTCCAGGAACCTACTGCCCCCTTTTTGTGTTTTCTGTTTTTGATGGACCAAATGGTGTACAAATGCATATGTGATGATGGTCCAAGCTTAAGGAAGGTTAGAGGATGACACCAAGCCAAGGCATTGAAGAAAAAATCAGAAAAAGAAGTTTCCTAGAAGAACCAAGAAAGGAAGGAACCAAAACCTTGTTGCACAAGGATTGCCTTTGCCGATTTGGACTAGGTTTTCTACCTAGGGTTTCTGCCGAATTTGCCTCTATATATAGCCATGTTTTCCTACAGAAAAATCATCTCATCTCAAGCATAAACACAAGGCCTAAACTCTACCAAAATTCCCCAAAGATCCTAGACAAAAACCTAAACCGAAAACCACCTTCACCTCACCTCAACCAAGTTTCTGCTTTTGCCGATTCTTGGAATTTTTCCACCATAACCTACTGCCGTCATATCCCTGCCGTGCAGCCTCACCCCATCCTCCACACATCGCCGGATCCACACCAAGTGAAGCTCTCAAGGTGTCTCAAAGTGTGATCCACTCCCTCCTTCGGTTTAGTAATTTTTGTTTAGTTATGTTTAGTTTTGTCTATGAAACATTCATGTATGTTTGGTGTTGGTTTATATGTCTATGTGTGAACCGATTTTGGTTTTATAAATTGTATGTTAAAGACTTGTTTGAATCGATGCTTAGATTTATGTTTAGGTTTCGACAAGAACAATGAATTTTGCATGCTAATTTGTAATATGTAACTTGTAAATTCATGTGTTAGATAATTAGGACAGTGGTATTAGAAGCATGTTTAGGATTTAAATTGGTTAGTAATCTAAGGTGAGGGCATGAAAATCGATACTTGGTGTTGTCTTTGAACATAATCTCGGTATTAGGTTTAATTTGCTAGGGTAATTACAAACTAGATGGACCGAGAGGACTCTATGATTTGTGTTATTCACTAAGGGCTATTAATCTTAGAACTTGCATGCTAAATAAGATGATTGACAACCTTACTTGTTTACATGTTTTCGATTTAAGACTCTTGTGCGATATATGTTAAGTCTTAACCGGATTAGCATAAAAATCTTTAGGGCTAGAGCGAAAGTTTGTCCTAAAAGAACTTAAGGAAGTCTAGTAACTAGGTACAGAGCGAAAGCTCTAGTTGCGGTCGAAACGAATTTGAATTTTAAGCATGTTGATACTTGTTCCTTACTTTCTTTCATGTGAGTTTATATGTTAAAGAGTCTTGGTGCTAAATGTTTTGTGAGAGATGATGATCACTTGTATATAGTAGTTTAGGTTTATTTTCGTGTCTTAGATATAGAGGCAGCCTTTGCTGCCGATCCTATCTCAATCCCCCTTGATTTCGTGTGAATATGTATATATGTATATAAGTGTGACAATTGTGTGCATATGTATTTGTGAATATTTGTGTTAACATTCTCATGTTTCAGGTACCCTTAATCCCCGGCTAGAACGATCCCTACTTATTCTATACTACTAACGATTGTAGGGTTATTATTGCTTGATGCTCGCTTCGGCGACTCGTCAGCGACCTCCGTTTAAAGCCCAAAATGTCACTAACCGAACTGAGTGGCCTAACCAGAAGCAGAGCCATGCTCTCTGCTATTTCCTCTTCCCTCCTTATCCTCAACAAGCCCCTCCTAACCCGCCGTCTCCGATTCCCCATCCCCCTCGCCGCCACAAACCCTAGGCCCCTCTCTTCCCTATCAACCGCCGCCTTAAGCAACAATGCCGCCGCCGGAGGAGCTCGTACCGGCGCAGTCTCTCCCTCGCCGGTCACGGAGGACGACCTGCCGCAGAGGATCGACGTGAACCCTCCCAAAGGCACCAGAGACTTCCCGCCGGAGGACATGCGCCTCCGCAGCTGGCTCTTCTCCAATTTCCGGGAGGTCTCGCGGCTCTTTGGATTCGAGGAGGTCGATTTTCCCGTGCTCGAGTCGGAGGCTCTGTTTATTCGAAAAGCCGGCGAGGAGATTCGAGACCAGGTTAGGTCTGGTTAGGTTTATCACTCTCTCAAATTTTTAGTGCTCGTTTGGTTTACTATTGTTTCAGTTGCGAAATGATGTGTATGATTCTTGCATTGTGTAGCTGTATTGTTTTGAAGATAGGGCAAACCGTCGTGTTGCGCTGAGGCCGGAGCTTACTCCTTCATTGGCGAGGCTGGTGATCCAGAAAGGGTACTGAGAACTCTGATTCTGCTGCTTGTTTTTTACTTTTATTATTATCTGTATTATTTATCTGATGAATGTTGTTGTTAATCTTTCTGTGCAGAAAATCGCTATCCCTTCCATTAAAATGGTTTGCAGTGGGGCAGTGCTGGCGGTATGAGAGAATGACGAGGGGGCGGCGCAGGGAGCATTATCAGTGGAATATGGATATTATTGGTGTGCCTGAGGTTACGGTATGGACTGATTTTTTGAACTGGCACTTACTGGATGCTTCTTAGTAGTGATTGGATATCCTAATGTTTGCATATGATCTACGTCTGATTGTTGTTTTTGATATGTGTATATAGTTGGTTATGCAGTTCCCCTAAAATTTGGATTTATTTTTGTCTCTCCTTGAGCAGGCTGAAGCGGAGCTTATTTCTGCAATTATTACTTTCTTCAAGCGATTAGGAATTACGGCTTTGGATGTTGGATTTAAAGTTTCGAGTCGAAAGGTGTGAATGGTTTTTGCTTGTATGACTAAGACTATCATGTTAAGAGGTGGTCTCTGCTTAATAATATTTATTATATCTATCTATAGTTCTTTTTTTTTTTTTATGTGAGTTCTGTTTCCAAAGGCTTTGTACCTCACTCATCAACTTGTCTATTAGAAAAGAGAAAGAACAAAAAACAGATACATCCCATTTTATTTCCCAATTTGGTTACATAATACAATTTTGGGTTTTAAAAGTGCTCATGATGGTTTGCAGAAGCTGCAGAACTTCACATTATTCTTTGAAAAGATAAAACAAATAAAAAAATCTCTCTGTTGTTTGTTATGTTAAAACAAGTTTTCATTTCATTTTGAGGAATAGATTAAGTTGTCTAACTCTTAGTCTACCTTGTTCATCTTTTGACATGTGATCCACGGTCATCCATTACATTAGAACTATCTGCTTATTAATGACTTCTGGAACCTGAGAGAATCTTATTATTTCCCCACTCTACAGGTTTTACAAGCAGTATTGAGATGTTACTCTATACCTGAAGCTTTGTTTGGCAAGGTTTGCATCATCATAGACAAGGTAAGCTAAGCAAGTTGCAAGTTATTGCAGGCTTGCAGCAGACTATGAGTCTTTTTGCATTTCCATTTTCAATAAGATTACCCAGATTCTCGTGATTGGTGCTGTTTTGATCAGATAAATAAAGCTCTTAGTAGTAAACTGTAAAAGTGAGAAGTTACCTCTGCATGTGCGAAATGAAATGTATATACTTTCTTGCTCTCTAAGAAATAAACTTGATTCAATGATCATTAGAATATATTTTGGTTACCATTTGTTTTTGAAGATAACTTGGATTACAGTCATAAAAGTTTAATTTTTAAAATTTGACTCACTTTCTCCATTGATTATATAATTCCCACATGCAATTGTGGCAGTATTCAGCCACCATGTATGTGGGTGCATGTGCATGTGCATGTTGTGGTCATTGTACTTTGTTGGCATTTTGGATATCTCTTGCTCTTATGCATCTGTCACAAATGAGTTTGATCTTACAGATCTCAGTTAAACATGTTTTCCATCTGCTTGGACATAGCGATACATTGTACTAGAATGTAAATTTTTGTTATAATTTTCTAATCAGGCCAGGGTGTTTTGGTGGTAAACAGATAGAGAAGCTTCCATTGGCAGAAATAAAAAAAGAACTAGAATCCATTGGTGTATTAGAAGAGGCAATTGAGCAGTTATTGCAAGTTCTTTCCATAAAGTCGTTGACAGAGTTAGAAGGTTGGTCTTGTTAATATTTTTATTCAAAAATAAATATATCTGTTCTGTTCTTTTTTGTTGATACAAATCAACTGTCTTGCCCTTCTTGAAGACGTGAACACATATCACATGTATACTTAGATCAACCTGTGCAAGTTCTATCTATCGGTTTGCATACATACAATTACTAAATTTTTTTGGTTTCCTGCATATCCCTGTAGATGAAAATCGTTTTTGCTACCTAAAGGTAGAATTCCAATTAATTAGGGAAGGTTACTTTGGGTGCAGTAGAGTACCCTTTGGAATGACATCAGTTGTATGTCAGATTGTAGGTATATTATATGGAGTAATTCAGTAAAAGGAACAGAGAAAACCTAACTAAGCCTGTGGAAAGCATTCGGAAGTAACTCTAATGCTGATAATATCTAAGATACATGATTTGCACATTTATTCCATTATGTATGCCTTTTTACTTTCACGTAATGTGATGTTAAAATAACACATACACACAAAAAGTTCCACTTATGACAGTTAGATAACTGTAATCCAAATGTATTTCTTTTAGATTAAGATCGGTTTGTAGAACATATATAAGAGATGGTGTTGAAACTCGAAAGTGGTACGCGATGGCAAGAAGTGGTTGTAAGGATACGTTCATATACACTGTGGTCACAGTTATAAATTTTCCTTTTGTCAAAAAATATTACAGATTAAGATTGAGAGTTTTGCTAATTCTTTGTGAGTGCTGACAGCTGGTTCAATTAAGTAGTGTGATTCTTAGCATCTGTTCAATGTTTGTCTTTATGTAGAGATGCTTGGAGACTCTGGGGAAGCAGTTGCTGATCTGAAGCAGCTGTTCTCTCTTGCTGAAAATTTTGGTTATTCTGAATGGATTCAGTTTGATGCTTCTATTGTTCGTGGGCTTGCCTACTACACTGGTATAGTCTTCGAGGTTAGATATTCATGATCCCTCAACTCTATGTTTTTAACAGATGAGTATTAGTTATTATTGTTCATGATCAAGTTAAAATAATAATCCATAAGCTTGTATGCCCGGTTGCCTATTGGGAACTGCATATTGAGATAATATTTTATAGTCTACTTATACCTTCCTGAGTATAAAATATGCCCTTAGACTCTTTAATACTGTGTTTCATTTTCGCGTATCAGTATAACCTTGAGGATGAACTTTGCAGACAGTATCTTACCGTGTACTTGTACAATTGTCAATTTTTAAAGTACTGAAATGTTACCTGTGAGTTGTTACCGCATATAACACTTGAATATGACTTCTATTTGAAACAATCCACGCAAGACATGGTTTCATCTAGAAGCCTGTCACACTAACTTCTCAGATGTGGCAAACACAGAGAAAGATATTTAGCCAATGCACAGTTGCTCTAGGCATATTTATCATTCTTGAAGCTTAGATCTCTTGCAAAAATGTTGCTACTTTATAAACAGTATCTAACATATCAATTATATTTTAGGGTTTTGATAGAGGAGGAAAGTTGCGAGCCATTTGTGGCGGTGGGCGATACGACCGGTTGCTCTCTACCTTTGGTGGTGATGATATTCCTGCTTGTGGCTTTGGATTTGGTGATGCTGTCATAATAGAAGTGAGTTAAAACTTCTAAACTTTCTTTGCTCGACGACGTTATTTCTTCTATTAAATTACATTTTCTTAAGAATACAGTTGAATATTTGTACCAAGCAGAATATAGTGGTTATCTTTGAGGAAAAATGCTGCTATATTATGACTGGTTTTTTTTTTTGGATTGACCAGCTTCTGTATGCATAGTTGAATGATATGCTGCTATAGCAGAATATATTATGCTGCTATATTATGACTGGTCAGACCCTTATAGATATTTTTCTGATAAGCATACTGATGCTTAAATTTGTTATTTCTTTACTCTAAAGTTGTACTTGTTTCATTTTTTAATGGAGAGGTTTTGATCCCTCCCCCTTGTTGTTTTTTTTTCTCTTTCTTTAAATAAAGTAATGATATAAATATACACACTTAAACAAAAAATACATTTGCTATTGATTCACAGAAGATTCGAGATTCTCGATTGCAAAGTGTCTGCCAGTCTTGTTTGTACGACCTAATATGCTTCATTTTTTATTTTGCGGGGAAGTACTTCAAAAAATGAGCTGTGATGTATGTGTTCTATGCTTGTTCTATACATGTTCTATATATGCTTTGGTATAGCAACAATCTCTAACCAGATTGTTTGACATGCTATATCAATTATTTAAACAAATAGCTTGTTATCTGGCTGTTAATTTTTAAAACACTTGATTCTACATGATCAATGGTTCTATACTCCTTGTCCGCATCCTTGTATTTATCTTCTCATTCTAACCAAAAGATGTTTCTGAAAAAAAGGAAGTCTTGATTCACAGTTTGCCAACATAACATGCTAGAAACTATGACTAGGGAATATATAATCATGTGTAATGCCTCCTTAGTTGAAGTTAAGTTAACATATTTTACACTGCCTTGGTGACCTTGATGGTCTGCAGCCTTTATGTTGTAGGTCTTGCGCTTCAATTTCTATGACCTTGTGAATTATTTTGATGTCTTATAGTTCAATTTATATGACCTTTTGAACTATTTTGATGTCTTATTGTTGTTCATTCAATTTCTATGACCTTTTGAACTGTCTTGATGTCTTATAGTTGTTCATTTTTTTTATTCCTAATTGTTTTATCCTATAGTGGACCTAGTGGCATAATCTGTAGTATATGGACCATACATATGATATTCAACTATTCTAAGATTTTTGGGTTTGCTGATGTTCATTGTGGTAGTCTAATGTACCTTAAATTTGTTCTGCTCATCTGTCACTTGTTATTCATTTTGCATTTTGGTGTGATGATTATAGTTGCTCAAGGAGAAGGATCTTCTGCCAAAACTTGGCCTGCAAGTAGAGAACATTGTGTGTGCTCTGGATCCGGGACTGCAAGGAGCAGCTGCAACAGTTGCTACCATACTTAGGGAGAAAGGTCAAAGTGTTGATTTAGTCTTGGAGAGCAAACCACTTAAATGGTATCTACTGCCACCATTTTATAGCCATTTGCAAATTTGTATATCAATCACTGTTTTCTTATTGTTACTGTTCTATTTCAGGGTATTCAAGCGTGCTTCACGAATAAATGCCAACAGGTTGATCTTAGTGGGAGATTCAGAGTGGCAAAGGGGGATGGTGGGTGTAAAAGTTCTATCTACTGGTGAACAACAGGAGATCAAACTTGATGAACTTATTTGATAAGACATTAATCATTTGGTGGTTATTCTATTTAGGTAGGCACAGTTCATTATTCTCCCCCATTCTATGTACATACATAGTTTCTGGTTAAAATATTAATGAAATGGCTGAGTTTTGTACTGTTGGTCTTAATAAAGTTGGTGACCAAGTCAACATTATTTTAATATTCTTGTTTTATAGCATTTTCCATGTTCCTTTTGTGCAACACCTAAGATTTTTCCCAGACCAAGCTTATACTCACTGGGAAGTGTTCCAATATTCACACATTAATTTATGGCTCTATAATTATAATCTTACTGCTTTCTTTAAGATCTGCAGTTGGTTGGGAAATGTTCAGACCACTTTCCATTAATGTGAAAGAATTTATGTTACTAACATCCCTTGGAGTGCAGACTGTATGAAATGATAACGGGCGCTGAAGTGTTAGTGGCAATCTTCTTCATTAATTGGATTCTGGAATTAAGACACTTGCTGGAATGACAATCAGTAATAAGAGAAGTGTGATCCAGCGTGCATCTATGAACTATCTTCCACGTGAAGAAAGCGAAGATGGAATAATGTCTTTACCAGACTGATAGGAGTGATATCTCTGCATATCATCATGTCTGTACCAGACTGAATCATGGAGGTAATGTGATCTTTTCTTTAAAACGACCTTTTCTTCAAATTCCGTCAATTTGTTATAACTCGAACTGTATTTTATTTGATATTTTAGAGCAACTGAATTATGTCTGATCCTTGTGAATGATTGATCTGGTCACTTTCCTGTACACATTTGCTAAGCCATATGTCTTTTCTTGGTAGTGATGTTCCTCAAGAATTTGTCTTTCCTTAAAAAAAAAAAAAAAAATTGAGCGATTAATAAGGTCAAACTTAGATAACATGACAGTAGGCTGCAATATTAGGATTTGCTTGAGTCTGGAAGGAAATCTTCTTTGTTTGATCACGTAGTATGACACTCCTATATTGCACTGTCAAATCAAACCCCATCTTTCTTAAGTTCACACCTCGTAGGGTCAGACAATTTATGTTCCATGATACAGTATATGGAATCCCTAGTTCGCCCAGCTTCCCCAGCAAGTCATTCTGCTAAGCTTTAGTTGATTGATCTTTCGAAAACCTGGAATGCGCTAGCGAGTAACTTGCTCGGGAACAACCAAATATTTGATAGATCATTCTCACCATTTACTGGAGGTTATGATGTGTCTCACTTTTTTATCCTCTGGACGTTCATGGCTCTATATAAGCTTATTATTTACCATGGTTAGAAGAGTAGTGGTAGCAACTTCCCCTTAGCAGAAGCAGGGAAAGAGAAAATTAGAGGTATACCACACAAAAGTGCATAAGGGACTCTATACTATTCCTTTAGTTCTATGTTTCTTCAATTTGGATGGGAAGTTTATAATTTTTTATACCAAGAAGTATATATCTAGGAGTAAGAAAGGTTGATAAAACTAAGGAGCAAAAGTATGGCAGTAAAAAGAGCAGCAATGAATTTAAACCGTTGAAGTTGGAAGAGTGAAACTTTTGATCAGCTGCTATGGATAATGTACTGCGTCACCCTGCTGGGTTTTAAGGGTGATTTCAGTTTTCCATACTTGGAATAAGATGAAGGTACAGATTCTTTTTATTTAGGGTGGTGTTATAATTTATCAAGGTTTAAATTATAAGTAAATACATGTCGGTTGTCAAATGTGGCCATTATGGAAAGAAATTTGTGTTTCATACAAAGCAGGATTTCATTTTATAGATCTAATACTCTGGGTATGTGCTTCGTTGACAGACAAACCTCCAGTCTCTTACCATTTGACCTGAGGAGATGAGAGCTAAAGGCGTGATTGAGAGCAGTGGATGCACCATCGCTTACTCCCACAGGACCTTCCAGAGCGAGTTAAGCGATATGGCCAATACAAGTGGTTGGATAGACATTGGGTGGATGAGGAGAATTTGCTTTAAAGTCTTTCCAAAGGATCTGAGAGATATCAAGCGGCACCTTTGTTTGGTGATAGTGAGGAGGGTATCTGGGTATGATTTTGTTAATTCATTCATACTTTGAAAGCTAAATTAGTTTTAGCAGCCGCTTTTTTTCTATTCACCTCAAGAGTTATGAATGTGCTTCCACAAATTCATGAGATAGTTGTGTGGCATCATCTTCTAGTTACTAAACTATTGGTGTCAGGTATGCATGAGATGAGAAAGTTACATGCAGAAATTAGGAAGAACCTTATGCAACATCCCACATTGGCATTCATGAGATAGAGAAGAATGTAGACTAAAGCAGGCCCCTCTAAAGTAAGAAGTGCGCTACATGCATAATATTATGATCTGATAAACGTGCACTTTGATGAAATTTATTGGATCACTAGTCTTTTGCCATTCTGAGTTCAAGTAGAGATGGTGCTTTTCAATATAATCAATTACTTCATCTGCAGTCAGATACTTTAACGACAATCCTCTTGAGAGGCAATCCCTGCTAACTCTTCTTGAGCTTATCTGGTTTACCCTTATTCTCCCTCAAAATACCATTCTCTGACAATATCTTTTCCCTCCCTGCGAATGCATACCACACCATAATCTCTGCATATCTCCCTGATATGGTCTGGCTGGATCCCAAACTTCAGGAATGTTAAAAAGAGTGGAGTAGATCAGAACCACAGACAAGCATGCACTCGAGGGATTCACTAGGTATCAGCCCAGATGCAGATAAGAAACCCTTTACCCTAGACAGTACTGTTAAACTTGGTTGGAAGGTACTTTGTCTTGCCTCCCATGGATCAACCAGTATAAACTCTGAAGTATATTGCAGGCTAGATGACACGACTGTATACGATGGTCGGCAGATATGAGTCCCATCTTGTTGTAAGCATCATTCATAATTCATAGGTGAAATATAACCTCCAATCACACAAAAGCCTTGGATATTCAATGCATCTCTGGCGAGTTCCATCATTCGTAAATGCATGTCAGTAGGAGGGTTGTAACTTCCGGTTGCTACTAGGACCACAGATTTCTTGTCCTTGTCGTCGTGATTAACCAAATGCATAGCCATATACCTATTATTCTGCAACCAGTTTTATAATATATTTTCGGTTATCTCACGGAGAAAACCCTAAGCAGTGTTGGCTTCCAAGAAATCCAATAGACCTCGTCCGGTGGCGGCTCTGGTCTTGGCTAGTCTCTCGACCATGCTAGCACTTAATGGCTTTGTTGCCGGATGAGATTGAATATACGTGGAGCAGGGTCTGAGATGAGTAAATGGCCACGGACGTTTTGTAAGTTTCCTTGCCGTTGTTCCTAGTGGTTGCGACTGTTCCTCATTGGCCTGATTTTGCAGCAATCGATGAACCTTGATTTATGGGCTTCAAGGGTCGTTCTTTCGATGAGACAGAGGCGGGGATATGCTTGATTGAGTGTCGATTCAAAGAAGATGATGTTGTCGGTTTTGGTAGTTCATGGCGTTTGTGGTCTGGATGTTTTTGGTGGCAGTGGCTTCTAGATTGTGCACGTCGTGGTGGTGGAGATCAGACGACTTCATGGAGGTAAATTTCAGGCAAGGAGTGCGGCGGTGGTTGTTAGTGCATGGCGGGCTTGCTTTGGTCTAGGGTTAGGTCACTTAATTGGACCTGCTCTATTGGACTTGTTATGTTGGGTTGGAGTTTTGGCTCTGGACCCAACTCAATGTTTTTAGCTTTTATCCAATTACAAATAAAGTCATCGTATTAGGATCGTAAGCACTTTGTGTGCAGTCATTGAGTCTAGGATCTCGGCCTATCTACAATGTAGTAATTAATAGTCTATGAGCTCTCTCATGAGCGCGGAATCTTTCAATGATTGGACCTATTTCTATATATCATTTGTGCTACTACCACAAATTCTTTATCTACCCCATGTTGGTAGAGGGAGGATATGCAATGGCCTTTTCTAGCTTTTGATATCAATATATTGGGTATGCCTTATTAAAAAAAAAAATGCATAGCCAATTTCTTGTCCATGAAGCTCCGGCCTTCTTTCAGCTACTTTTGTGCGTCTGGTTCTCGGAGTACTATACAATTTGGTAATCTTATTCTATAATAGCCGGGAGTCTGTAGTCATCTAACATATTCATAAACAAGCTTTTCTTCTCCAATCCACATAGAGTGCCTTAACCATCAAGTATATATTCAAGGCCAATCACTTAACGAAGATGACAGAAAGATATCCAAAGCACCCCTATTGATATTATAAGTTCTCTCCTTCTAGCTATTTTTGTGCTTCTGGTCCTCCGAGTATTAAAACAATTTGGTAACCTTATTCTACAATAATACCAAGAGTTCGTAGTATATGTCGATAAACAAGAGCGAGAGACGGACTAATTGGATATGGGCCAGTTACAGAAGTCCTTTTTCTCTTCTATTTTGAAAAGTCTTATAAAAACATGGGAAAATGCCCATTTAGTATAAAAAAGGCCCCCTCATTACCCATTTCAATGACCATTTTATTTTTCTCTCTTATTCAACATAAGGTAACAACTCTATTGCCCATTTGAACAAATTTTTTTCAATTCTAGTACAAATTTATTTTTTTTTCTTCCTTTTTTGTCCTTTTGTCTTATCTAACATATTTTTGAATTATAATTTGCTGAAAAAGTGGAAGATAAAAAAACGAACTTTGCCGAAATATCACTCAACTCCCTCCAGCCTCCCATGGCCGGTCGCCGGAGCCTGGTCGCCGGAGTCGCCGAATTCCGGTCACCAAATTTTTTTTTCGTCGGAATTTTTTTTTCGCCAGATTTTTAATATTATTATTTTTTTTTTTATAATCAGGTTATTGGACGATGGTTACTGACCCTCAGTAAATAATTTACAAATTACAGATTTCTAGTAATCGATTACTGACCCCCAGTATTCGATTACTGACCCCCAGTAATCATGTTACAGATTTCATATTTTTCAGTAATCATGTTACTGACCCCCAATAATCGATTATTGACCCCCAGTAATCAAGTTACTGACCCCCAGTAATCGATTACTGACCCCCAGTAATCAGGTTACAGATTCCATATTTTTCAGTAACCATGTTACTGACCCCCAGTAATCGATTACTGACCCCCAGTAATCGATTCCCAATTCGATCAAAACCCTAATGTTGGAGGAGGAGGAGGACCCGCCGTCAATAGTATTACTAACCCCCAATAATCGATTACTGACCCCCAGTAATCGATTACTGACCCCCAGTAATAGTATTACCAATTCGATCAAAACCCTAATGTTGGAGGAGGAGGACCCGCCGTCAATAGTATTACTGACCCCCAGTAATCGATTTCTTAGTCTTTTGTTCTTTAATCAACTTCCTCCTTCGAAGAGCTTTGATTTCATCTTGGCTGATGTCCGACACATTTTCCTTGGTGTCTTGTATCCGTAGAAGTAAATTCTAGACCTTGTCATCGTCCACATGCTGGATATTTCTGGTCACAAATTGCTTGTCATCGAATTCCACCCATTTGTTGTTTCTTGCTTGCACGGTAGCTATCTTGAAACTTGATTCATCATCAAACTTTTTCTGCATAATAAGTTAATAACATCACACCTTCAAATACCAGTAGATCATTAACTACACAGAAGCTACAGTACTACACGGATAGAAGTATTACCAGCAATTCAGCTTTTGTGATACCCTCTTGTGGTATATGCACCGGAAGAGGTGTATTTCCGGTGATCCATGAACCGCGTATCTCTTTCCTTTGTTCCTTCAACTGCTTTCTTACCTTTTGGATACGGTGGCCGTGGTTGTGGTTGTGGAGGTGAAGCTTATGCTCTGGAGATCGTCGGCTAGAGAGAGAGAGAGAGAGAGCTCTGGAGATCGTCGGCTAGAGAGAGAGAGAGGAAAAGGAGAAAGAAGATATTAGGGTTTAGTATAGGGTATTTATGTATTTTTAATAAGATTCATTGGAGTGGGATATAAACATTGAAATGGGCAATTTTTAAACCCATTTTGTTCAAATGGTCTTTTTCCCTAAAAACATTTTCTTGTTCTGGTTATGTAGTTTAGTAAAACCCGAAAACTCTGAAACCCTAGAACGGGAAACCTCAACAGTTGGTTTTGATGAAACTCCGGAAGTAAAACCATAAAACTCTTGAACCATAGTGAACGGCTATGGCAGAGCACACACCTGACGACGTGATAGTGAAAATATTAGACGGAACAATAATAAAGTACGCAGCGGAATAAATAGATAAATTTCGTAACTTTTATTGAATGTAAATCACAACCAATATTACAAATGATTATAATTTAATTCGATACAAAGTTACTCATAAACGGTCGCCATAAAGGTCGATGTCACCACAAAGGTCGATCAATATTTCTTGAGAGATGCCACACAGGTCGTCTCCGAGATGCCACTAAGGTCGTCTCCGAGATGTCACTAACATCGTCTCCTTCAAGCCACTAAGGTCTTGAATCTTGAAGCCACACAGGTCTTCACACTAGGAGCCATTAAGGTCTCCTTCTCTCACAAATATTTTCTCTCTTTTTCTTTTTCAATGTCGACGACGCCTTGGTATCAATCGGCCACAATATATATATAGAGTACACAAACTCTATTCAATAGGCTAAACCTAGTTACCTATTACATCAATACTTGAAAGGTATATATCATATTAAAAGTTAATTCAATATGATACACACCTTAACAATTAAACCTAGCAACTAGGTTAAGCAAACACTTACTCTTCAACAACAAGGTCGGCCGCACCAACCATGCAGAAAGAATCCTTGCAATAAATACTTTCCTAGTTGCACTAGGAAAGTCCTTCATTTTGTCTTTAATGCAAACCAATACCAATTAGGTATTAAATCTTCATGACTTCAATTTCTTCCTAGCCGGCTAGGAAACTCTTCAAGACAACAAACCCTAGCAAGGGCTGCCACACCAATATTATAGGTCTAGGTATTGCACAAGCCGCACACATTTGAACCGTCGGATTGGTCAAGACACCATACAATAAGTATGGTTAAATTTCTCCAAAGCTTCCTTCTAAAGCTCCATGCAATTTGCCATGCAATTAGACTTTGACCTCCATCAACTCATGGAGGCCAATATACCTTCAATCTCCCCCTTTGGCCTTCCATTCAACTTTCCATTCATCAAGCATCTATATGACAAAAACCAAAGGAAATTAGTAACATGTATAATCACATATAGCATGTAGCATATATCAAGAGAATGAACAAAAAATTTAAAAAAATAATTTTTTTTTTGACAAACCAACAAGTGTCACTTGATATCAAGAATCAACATTCATCACTTTCAAGATATCAAGGGACAAGCATAAACACAATAGGCAATAAAAATTGTTCAAACATAAACATAGTCTAGTGCTTATGCACTTATTACACAACCAAATAAAATTGTCTTAAGCACACCAAACAGATCAAATAAAGACATAATAATAAAAAAAACTAGGTCATGCATCTTCAACTCCCCCTTTGACCATGCTTGATGATTCTCCCCCTAAGTTGATGGAGGGCAAAGGAGAAGGGCAAACACCAAGAACCCTTCCTAGCCACTTCGGTTCCCATTAGTAGAAGGATTTTCAGCTTGACGAGCAAGTATTTCAGCTTGCCTAATGTTCTGCTCTTGACGACGTGAACGACTTCCAGACATGATGAGGAACTGCACACTAGAACAAACCGTAAGTAGCACAAAGATGGAAAAACAAAGATGAGATTTAGAGTTAGTCTTTGTGGTAATATATAGAGCAAGGGTTTACAAGGATGCATGCAAGAAGTGGAAAATTAGTCGAATTGAATAATGAGAGAATCTTGAATGAATAAGGAATGATGCAAGCAAATATTCAATGAAGTAATTCCAAATCTTACCAAATCAGCAGTGAATACTTTCTCTTCCCAAGAGGAAATTTTGTCTTCAATTTTAGACAAGACAACTAAAATCAAAGTATAGAATTATAGGTGTTGTGCCGATTGCCGAACAAGAAATTTAGTATTGAACTTACCAAAGATTTCATGCATGATATAATGAGAAAGAGAGATTGTCTTGCCAAAAAATGCATGTTCAACCGATTCAACAGAGACACACGACAAGAGATAACACATCATATCAATTACATAAAGGCATACATATAGGTAACCGGAAAATTCAATCAATCAAAACATGTATGAGTAGGAATATTGCTCTTACCTAGAGAGATTTAGACAAGACAAAACAAGACTACAGAGTCTATAGAGAAACATGCAAGTGAATAAGATTCTAATTAGCCATAAGTGAAATGATATCAAATCAGACGAATTCTACTTCAATTTTTGCATGATTGATATGGTACCAAGAGAAAGATCAATACCAATTTTATAACTAACGATGCATGCAATATTTGTTCAAACTACCGAAAATAAATTAAGAGACCACACCACAAACTAAAGATAGCATAGTTCAAGCAAAACATTTAGCCAAGAAGGTGAAATGAGTATGTCACTTGAATCACAAAGACATGAATATATTGGTAAAACAAAAATCGATCCACTTTGACAGTTAGAGCAAAATGCATTTATATTAGTCAACGTGGTAAAGTGAAGTGCAATAATTATACTTCAATATGGGAAGAAATTTTGAGGAGTGATTAAATTCGCAAGCAATTATTTTTTACTCTCCCCCTTATAACAACTTTTGATACGAGCACTTTTGTTTCTTTTTCTTGGCTTATCATCGAGCCATCATTGATACGTGAAAGATAAAGGGACAACAACTCCCAAGTCAGATGACTTTAGGGTGCTAGACATAACAAGAATGTTCCAAGGTCCACTTTAACGACACAGAAATATTTAGATTTTCACCGGGTTGACCAAATCAGTCCATTCCACCAGACATCGAGTAGTTAGTCAACATCTGGAGAGGAGAACCAACCTGGCCAAGGACTGCATAAAACAACATGATTCTTTTCAAAGGGTATGCAGCCCACGTTTTTAAATACATTATTCAACTACACCTGCTCCTGATTAGGTGACTCAACTCAAAAGATGTTTCCCCACAAAGAAGTACATGTAAAGTGAGTTAGACACAAAGGCTAATATAAGTGAAGTGCATCAAAAAGTCAAAATGAATAAATCCAAGAGTACCAACAAACAATACACGACATATAGTGATTCAAGAAGAAACACACACACACAAATCAAGGCAATTTTCGATCAAGAACTATGATACCGTACCTTGTGTGAGTTCCCAAAAATCACATCTTCAATGTTGAGAACAAATGCCAATGGCATTTCGCAAGGTCATGAAGCGTTCCGTGTCCAAAGGTTTAGTAAACAAATCGGCCCATTGAAATTCTGTAGACACATATTCTAGTGCAAGAATGTTTTTATCAACTAGCTCACGTATAAAATGATATCTTATGTCAATGTGTTTGGTTCTAGTATGTTGAACAGGATTCTTAGATATATTTATTGTACTTGTATTATCACAAAATATGACAAGTTTTCCTTGTGGAATATCATAATCACTTAACATGTTTTTCATCCAAAGCATTTGAGTACAACAACTACCTGCAGCTACATATTCAGCCTCTGCCGTAGACAAAGAAATACAGTTTTGTTTCTTACTATGCCATGCAACTAAATTCTTACCAATAAAGAAACAACCACCACTAGTACTTTTTCGATCCTGTAAATTTCCACCCCAATCAGCATCTGAATATCCTGCAATATCCTGCAATTTCAGCATTAGTCGCATATGTATAATAAACTCCACAATTAATGCTTCCAGATATATAACGAAAAATTCTTTTAACAGCTTCTAAGTGCGACTCTTTTGGGTTTGCTTGAAACCTTGCATACACACCAACACTGTAAGCGATATCTGGACGACTAGCAGTTAAATAAAGTAGACTACCAATCATGCTACGATACATAGTCTGATCAACAGATTTACCAGTTAAATCATGGCATAATTTAGTAGTAGTACTCATAGGAGTTTTGACAGATTTTAAACTAGTCATATCAAATTTTTTAAGCATATTTTCAGCATATTTTGTTTGATAAAGAAATATACCTTTTTCTTCCTGTTTTACCTGCAATCCTAGAAAATATGACAACTCACCACACATGCTCATCTCAAATTTGCCAGACATGACCTTGGTAAATTCTTTAATTAGAAAATCAGATGTAGACCCAAAAATAATATCATCAACATAAACTTGGGCTACAATAAAGTGATTACCGGCATGCTTCACAAAAAGAGTTTTATCAACAATGCCTTGTGTATATCCTTGAGAAATAAGATAAGTAGAGAGTTTCTCATACCAAGCACGTGGAGCTTGTTTAAGACCATAAACAGCTTTCTTTAGTTTCCACACATATTCTGGATGATGTATGTCTTTAAATCCAGGAGGTTGTTCAACATAGACCTCCTCATGCACATCACCATTTAAAAATGTTGTCTTTACATCCATTTGATATAACTTGAAGCAACGAAAACAAGCAATAGCAAGTAATATTATGATAGACTCTAAACGTGCAATAGGAGCAAATGATTCCTCAAAATCAAGGCCTTGAATTTGTGAATAACCTTGAACCACTAACCTGGCTTTGTTTCTGGTAATCATACTGTGCTCGTCAATCTTGTTACGAAAAATCCACCTAGTTCCAATGACATTTGCATTTTCTGGTCTAGGAACAAGTAACCAGACGTCATTTTTCTCAAACTGATTTAGCTCTTCTTGCATAGCAATAATCCATTCGTTATCTGCGAGTGCCTCCTTGACATTTTTTTGCTCTATTAAAGAAAAAAATCCAAAACAAGTTAGTTCATTAGTTTCTTTAACTTTTGTTTTAACGAAACAATGCAAAGCTTTATTTAATTCAATAAATTCATAATCTAAATTTTCTTCTTCCTCAATGCCGTTTCTGCTGTTCTGATATTGAGCAATTCGACCTCTGGTCTGCATTCCATCCCTAATATCACCAATCACATCATCAGCTGAATGATCTTTATGCACCTGTTTAAAACCAGTTCTATGTTTTGGGACAGGTCGTAAATTATTATCAAGTTCAATATTCTGATCTTTTTCACTAGTTTCAATCTGCACAGAAATATCATTAATTTTGGATTTTGAAATATCAGATGGAACAAAGATAGAAGCATCATAATTATCATCAACTGAAACGTTTATAGATTCCATAACAGATCTAGTTTCTTTATTATATATCCTATATGCTCTACTATCCAGAGAGTAACCAATAAAAATTCCCTCATCAGCTCTAGCCTCAAACTTTGCAAGTCTTTCACGATCTTTTAAAACATAACAAGGATTACCAAAGACATGGAAATAATTTACATTGGGCTTCTTACCTTTCCATAGCTCATATGGAGTAATTTTTGTACCTGAACGAAGAAGAGTACGATTTCCAACATAACAGGCAGTGTTAACAGCTTCGGCCCAGAAGTTTTCGCTGAGACCAGAAGAATGAATCATGGCTCTTGTCATATCAAGAAGAGACCTGTTCTTACGTTCAACAATTCCATTCTATTGTGGAGTAATGGGAGCTGACAACTCATGAAAAATACCATGATCTTGACAATAAATATCAAACTTTGAATTTTTAAATTCAGTTCCATTGTCAGATCTAATCTTAGTAATTTTTAATTTTTCACTATATTTTTCATTTAAAAGACGTTTACTTAAGGTATAAAATGAATTAAAAGTTTCACCTTTATCAGCCAAAAAGTCAACCCAGGTAAAACGAGAAAAATCATCAACCACAACAAAAATATACTTCTTACCAGCTAGACTGGTTGTGGCAGATAGTCCCATCAAATCCATATGCAGAAGCTCAACAGGTTTAGTTGAAGGAGATGAATTAACCACTTTATGACTTGTTTTAGTTAGTTTAGCTGTCTTACATCCTCCACATATGATATCAATACGTCCGTTCAAAGCAGGTAAACCTCTTACCAATTTTTGTGTAGATAATTTTAACAAATCCTGAAAGTTCATGTGACCAAGTCTCTTATGCCATAGCTCCATAGTTTCTTCTGCAGAACTCATTCTCAAACACGGAAAAGAACCATTAGTAGAGATATCAGCAGAAATATAATAACAATTATCATCAGATCTAAATCCACTCAAGATTAGATCACCATTTAAATCATAAACTACGCATTTTTTTTTTGTTAAACCAGATATCTTCAAATTCATCAGCTAATTGACTTACACTAATAAGATTAGTAGAAAGTCCCTCAACATAAAGAACATTGTTTAAGCATGTAAGATTTTGACAATTAATAGTTCCTTTTCCTATAATTTTAGCTTTACGTCCATCACCAAAAGTGACTGAACCAGAAGTACCTGTTTCATGGAAATTAGAAAAGAATGATTTATTTCCACACATGTGTCGTGAACAACCACTGTCAATATACCAAATATCTTTTCTCTTAGCAGATAGAGCAGTAAAAGCAACATTATAAGTAGTTTCAATATATTCAGTCTCATAGTCAATATCCACAGTAGACAAATTACAATAGATATTGGAGGATTTAGAATCGTCCTTTCTTTTCCACACCATCTTACCTTTTCCGAGTTTCTTTGTTTCTGAAAGAGATTTTGTTAGACCAACAAAATGAGAGATATCATGCAATAAAGAGTTATGTTGATCAAGTTTGAAGTTAATATCATTAAAATATTTCTCAACCTTTGAACTATGAATTTCGATTTTAGAATCTGAAGAAGATACAAAACCAGACACTTTTCCTTCATTCATTTTTGTAACTTTCGTCAATTCATAATTGCCAACAAAATTATGATTTGATGATTTATCATAACCAAGACCAGATTTGTCATTATAAGATCTACTTGAATTAATTATTTCAGATAAAGTATTAGAGCTCATTTTAAATTGACCAAACTTCTCTTCTGTTTTCTCCAAGGTGTCCTGTAACACATCAAGTTTAGTGTTTAACATACTAATATGATTATCCTTTTTGATCAATTCATCTTTGAGAAAATTAATTTTTGTAAGCATACGTTTCTTTTCTTAAATAAACTCATTATTGCTAGTAGACGATGTACCTTCCCCATTTAACCAACTTTGTTTCTCATTTAGTAGTTGACATACCTGTGATTGCAGATCTTTATTTTTTTTCAGACAAAGATTCGGCCACTTTAAAAATTCTCTTTTGAAAGGCCAAAATTTCGTCATCTTCTTCATCCAGTTCATCTTCAGAATCTGAAACAGATAAAGAAAAAGACGAAACAAGTGCAAAACCTTTGTTTTTCCTTACCTCGTTTTCATTATCTTCATCACTCCAAGAGGATCTATAAGCTTTCTTCTCAGTATTAGGAGATTTATTAGTACAGTTAGTAGAGATATGACCATATTCATCACAGTTGTAACAACGAGGTTTATTACGGTAATTTTGTGAACCGAATCTCCTTTGAGAAGGGAAACCATTTTGATTTTGAAAACTCTTATTATTCTGAATTGGTTTTGCATTCTGAAAATTCTGAAAATTTTTTGTATTTGAATTTCTTTGATTAATAATACGTTTAAACTGTTTTGCTAATAACAACATCTCATCATCATCCTTAGTTTTATCAGAACTATTACCACAATTATCAGAAGTATTTAAAGCAAGATTTTTAGATCCCATACCTTTTGGTTTATTTTTACCTTTAAGTTCATTTTCCCAAGCTTTGATATTTCCAATGAGTAGATCCACGGGTTAGTCATCCAAATTGTGGTTTTCCTGAATTGTGGTCTTCTTCATCAAGTATCTTTCCGAAAGAGATCTCAGAATTTTTCTAACAATATCAGATTCGGACATAGGTCTACCAAGACTTTCAACCAAATTTGTTAGATCAGTAAAACGAATATAAAATTCATCAATAGTTTCTTCATCATGTTGTAATAGCTTATCAATTTCAGCATAAGCTTGTTGAATTCTTTGTTGTTTTACTAAATCATTATCTTCATGCAATACACAAAGTTTATCCCATACCTGTTTCGCAGTCGTACAGTTCTGTACCTTTTTCTTCTCATCTCTGGTAAGGGCGGAATAAAGTGCCGTTAGAGCTTTATGATTTGTCTCACTGAGTTTGATATCATTTGCATCCCACTCCTCTATGGGTTTCAAAATTGAAGAACATTCTGGAGCATTTGGATCTTTTAATTTTTCGTCTTTAGTCGGAGGAAACCATCCACGTTCAACGCTTATCCATGCATGAAAATCTATTCCATATAGAAAAGATTTCATTTGAATCTTCCATTGAGCAAAATCCATTCCTACAAGCTGTGGAGGTTGATTCATTGCATTTCGTTCCATCGTTCGTATGATCTACCGGATAAATCCAGAACCTGCTCTGATACCAATTGAAAATATTAGACGGAACAATAATAAAGTACGCAGCGGAATAAATAGATAAATTTCGTAACTTTTATTGAATGTAAATCACAACCAATATTACAAATGATTATACTTTATTTCGATACAAAGTTACTCATAAACGGTCGATGTCGCCACAAAGGTCGATCAATATTTCTTGAGAGATGCCACACAGGTCGTCTCCGAGATGCCACTAAGGTCGTCTCCTTCAAGCCACTAAGGTCTTGAATCTTGAAGCCACACAGGTCTTCACACTAGGAGCCACTAAGGTCTCCTTCTCTCACAAATATTTTCTCTCTTTTTCTTTTTCAATGTCGACGACGCCTTGGTATCAATCGGCCACAATATATATAGAGTACACAAACTCTATTCAATAGGCTAAACCTAGTTACTTATTACATCAATACTTGAAAGGTATATATCATATTAAAAGTTAATTCAATATGATACACACCTTAACAATTAAACCTAGCAACTAGGTTAAGCAAACACTTACTCTTCAACAACAAGGCCGGCCGCACCAACCATGCAGAAAGAATCCTTGCAATAAATACTTTCCTAGTTGCACTAGGAAAGTCCTTCATTTTGTCTTCAATGCAAACCAATACTAATTAGGTATTAAATCTTCATGGCTTCAATTTCTTCCTAGCCGGCTAGGAAACTCTTCAAGACAACAAACCCTAGTAAGGGCTGCCACACCAATATTATAGGTCTAGGTATTGCACAAGCCGCACACATCCGAACCGTCGGATTGATCAAGACACCATACAATAATTATGGTTAAATTTCTCCAAAGCTTCCTTTCAAAGCTCCATGCAATTTGCCATGCAATTAGACTTTGACCTCCATCAAAGATAGTGTAGGGTACAAAAGGTCTAACCTAAGATAAGAATGGATCCGGCTCCTCTAAAGTGAGGAGCCAATAAATTTAGTTAAATTTCATTAAATCTAAATTTTTCATCTAATTAATCTAAGGGTCCTAGATTAGACACATCATTCTTAGGTTTATTTAGTCTTAACTATGGGTTAACTAGGTTAACTACCGTTAACTACAACAAGATAAAAATAAAAAATAAAATCTTCTTCGACATCTAGAGGACTCTGCTTGCATCAATTAGTACATCAAGAAACCCAAGTGATAAGAGGATACACTACACGAAAAAAAACATTAGGCGACGAAAAGAATAAAATTACGTCGTTTAAGTACATCAGATGTAGTTGAATTTTTTTTTCATACATGTATTTAATCTTAACGGTGATATCTGACGGTTGGAATAGATTTTCCAAACTTTTACATTCAAAATCGGAACATATGCACTAATGTTCCTTAACTTGTTTACTAAGTGTTTAAGTGAATGTATAGTTTCAAATAGTTACTATGCGTACACTCTTCAAATGTAAATATGTCGTCAAATAAGATATGACCGAAATAATGAAATACATCTACGGTTGAAAAATGATAAGATTCCGACAAAATCTGTGTGCCGAATGTTGCGGTTAACTGTGTTTTACTTCCGTTTTCCTATGGGTAGCCTGACGTTCGGTAAATATTTTGAGAAAAAAATTTATACGATTAGTTGCGTCTCATCGATTTGAAACTATTATCTGTTGAAGGTCAGGCCAAAAACCATCGTCTAACTAGACTAATTTCCGTTTTAAAGCGTTTAGAGGTTTGACTTAGTGGTTTGACCAACAGTTTAGCCGACGAAAATTATATGTCGTCGGCTAAACTCTTGCGATCCGCTTATTGTCCGCCGTTGGATGGCTCAGATCCAACGGCTGCTGATTTTCCAAAGTATAGCCGACGAAATATTTGAATTCGTCGGCTAAACTCTTGCGATCCGCGCCTTTTCATTGTCCGCCGTTGGATGGCTCAGATCAGACGGTTGCTGATCTCCTAAAGTATAGCCGATGACATTCAAAGAATAGCCGACGACATTCAAAGTATAGCCGACGATGTTAAAGTTTTCGTCGGCTATAGTAAAGAATAGCCGACGAAATCTTTTTTAATCGTCGGCTATTCTTTCGGGTATAAATCAGAAACTGTCGAACCCTAGCCGACTTTTTCCTCTCTTCCTCCTCCTCCTCCTGCTGCTGCTCCAATCTGCCGCAAAGACTTCGTTTCCGCCGCGCTGCTCCTCTTCCTCCTCAAATCGGCGCCTAAACTCTCCTCCAATTCCGGCCTCATCCTCCGATCCTCCTCCGATTCTCCTCCTTCCTCAAGCTATTCCGGCCGGCCTCCTCCTCCTCCTTCTTCCCCTCCGCCTTCCCCTCCTCGTCCGACCTCCTTCCCCTCCTCCTCCGATCCAGTTAAATTTTTTTTTTTCAATTTAGTTTAATTTTATAAATTGTTATATATTTAATTTTAATTATATAAATTGTTATATATTTGTTAATAAATTTAATTTTAACAAATTGTTATATATTTGCTATATATTTTATTTTAATTATATAAATTGTTATATAATAAATTGTTATATATTTAATTTTAATTATATAAATTGTTATATATTTGTTATATATTTGTTAATAAATTTAATTGTTATATATTTGTTATAATTTAGGTATAGAAATTGTTATATATTTAATTTTAATTATATAAATTGTTATATAATAAATTGTTATATATTTAATTTTAATTATATAAATTGTTATATATTTTTGTTAATATATAAATGGTTATTTGTATTTATATATATGTTAATAATGAAATATAGTTATATTTGTATATAAATAGTTATATTTGGGTTAATGGTTAGTATTATTTAAAATTAGTACAAATTTAAATATTAATTTGTTAGTATGTTTTGAAATATGTTAGTATTATTGGTTATTATATTAATTAGAATTTGTTATTTAATGTAATATAATTTAATATTAATTAATGTATTAATGCCTCAAGCTGCAGATGGCCGATGCATTCAGACAGTTCTTCGGAGGCCGTCGTTCCAGATCTAGGGGTTCTGGAAGTTCCGCCGGTTCCGCAGAGTCCGACAGGACCCTTAGCTAGCCTGAGAGGACCACCACCCAGTCGCGGAGGAGTGTGGATTCATCCCAGCCGCGGAGGAGTGTGAGTTCTCGGCACCAGACCCTTCTCCAGGCGGGGCGGCCGTCGAGCAGTTCACGTCCCCCTGTCGGGCTAGATGCTCCGAGGTTCAGTAGGCAGCTATTTCAGGACAGATAGCTGCAGACGTTCCTCAGGTCCGTATGCTTGAGGTTCATCGGGAGCCGATGACGAGTCCGACGACGTCTGCTGCTGACTCGACTGAGGGGCCTACTCTCCCAAATCAGCTCTACCTCCCGTACAACATTCCTGCGATACCCGAGGTTGACTTTCGAGGTGTGCCCATATGGCCTGCTATGCCTCAGTACGTGAGTGCTGCGGAAGCATACCAGCAGCAGCCATTTGAGAACCCTGACCTCCTGATTTCGGCGAGGAGAAAAGGAAAGTCGACAGACGAGTCATCTAGTTCAGGTAACATTTGATTTTATTAATTAAATATTTTATTAAAATTAACGCACTAATATTTAATTTTATTAACCAATCGTCGTTTATGTGATAGGGACAGCCGCTAGCAGTTCAACGAGGAATACGAGAGGTGTTATATGTTTTGACACGCTCAGGAGAACTGTTGCGCTCCGGGGGAGGATCCAGATCAACGAACCTCCTAATCAGGAGGTTCAGGGGAAAAAACGCTGCGACTAAACGGGTTGCGTGGGGGCACTGATTAGGGACAGAGTCCCTATGTTGTGGACACGGTGGGCTGATGTGCCCGAAGAGATCAAGAGGGAGGTGAACAACGCCGCGTCGGTGAGTAATTTAAAAAATTTAATTTATTTATCGTAATATTTAATAAGTTTCGGTATTGTTATAATTGTAAAACTAATAAAATATTATCTTTCAGACATACTTCGAGATTGCAGAACACAAGCAGGATTGGGCGGACACGATGCAGTCATTGAGATACGTTGGGAATTCCTTATATTATAATTTGAAATATTTTATGATATTAATAATATTTCTAATGCACTTTTGTTTTTTCCGTAGGTTCAAAGAGTGGAAGAACGAGCTCCGTTCCCACTTTAACCAATATGACAACCGTGGTCGTATGGGTACTCCCAGAGAGTTCATGTTCAGGGAGTACGAGTGGCGTTGGTTGAAGACAGTAGACTTCAACAACCCACTTATGCAGGTAAATACTAAACTTAACTATAAATGTTTATTTTGTTAAAATTTTAATTATTAGTTTAATTATTTTATAATTATTACACTAAAATTTTTTGATGCATTTTTCTAATATTTTATTATTTGTTTGAAGCAACGGTCTCGGGTAAACTCTGCGAACCGCCGCCGTAACACAACCCCCCATCATGGTGGTTCTAGGCCGTTTGCACAATATCAGGAGGAGACGCTTAGTGATCATCCTGATAGCAACCCGTACGTGGAGACGTTCAAGATCGCTTATCCACAAGCGACAGAACAGCTCGTAAGTGGTTGATTACGATTTTAAAATTTTAATTATTAATTTTACTTAATTATATATTTGTTAGAATATTAATTTTTTTTTTCCCGTTCAATTAGGAGAGGGTGAACCGGGCCGAAGAAGAGGTGTTCCAGCAAGTAGTTCGAGAGACACAACCGAACATTTCAGAGGCAGATCTGGAAGAAGCCCTGCGCCAGGTCGACCGATCGAATGTCCAAACGGCAGTGAGGATGTTCGACGCAGCCTTCCCACACCGGTCAAACCAATACTACTGCCGGGGTTTGGGAAGTTCTGGAATAGGGCTCCTGAAGACCACTAAGGGAGGTCAAAAGAAGGGAGGCGGGGACAGCCTACAGATGAGGGGGGAAGTGCAGAGATTGGCCGCAAAATTGGCGGCCGAGTCCCAGAGATCACAGGAGCTACGCCGCAGAACACAGCAGTATCATTTGGATCTGGCCAGTTGGCATGCTGAATCCGACAGAGTTCAGCAACACAACTACGCCGCCCAACAAAACTGGTGGTGTGATATGTTCGCGGCACAACAACACGCCCTTGAACCCCCGCCCCCGTTTCAGCCGTTAGTTGAACCTCCAATGCCTCAACCTCCCGATGATGACGGGCAGGATGCTGGGGATGACGTGGTGGACTTTAGTGCTTTAGGTGATGATTAGGGTTATATTTTATGTATATTGGAACAAATTAAATAATAAATCATTTAGACGTGTTTCTTGTTGGTGCAAATGCATGGATTGTCTTTGTGATTTGCAGGTTGCTTGGAATGGTAATTTAGAAATTAATTTAATTTTTTTTCCCCCAAATGTAAGAATAACCGACGATATTGGCATTATTTCGTCGGCTATAAGCACTATAGCCGACGATTTTTACCAATTTTCGTCGGCTATAATTTCTATAGCCGACGAAAATGACATTATTTCATTGGCTATAACGAATTAATGCCTATTAAAATATTAATATATTACCGACGAAATAACCGACGAAATAGGTGGAATCGTCGGCTATATTTCAAAACAAATAGCCGACGAATTTCGTCGGCTATAGTTTACGATATCGTCGGCCATGCTCGAGCATAGCCGACGAATTTCGTCGGATATTTTGCCCAGCTTTGGTCGACGAAATTAATTTTCGTCGGCAAAGTCGTCGGCCATACCCGAGAATAGCCGACGATTTCGTTATTTTCGTCGGCCATTGGTATTAACGACGCCGTTTTTCCGACGACGTATAGCCGACGAAAATTTCGTCGGCAGAAGAAATAGCCGACGAAAATTCGGCATAGTCAACGAAAATTTTTTCGTCGGCTATTCGCTCTGATCTGGTAGTGGTATGGTGTTTAAGGTGAGATCAGTGGTTTTGGTGTTGGGAGTTCGAAGAAAAGAGATGGAGGCGGAGGCAATAGGCCGTTGTTTTGGTAGTGTGGTGATGGTGATGGTTTTGATTGGTGGGTGGCGCGGCGGAGAGTCAACGGAGGTGGCGGTGGTATTTGGGTTGTTTCAACATATACTAACCGATTAATAGAAAAAGCAAAATATATAAACAAAATAATAACAAATAAAATTGATTTTTGATATAAAAAAATAATTAAAATTAATAATTTTTATTAAATTTTCAATACTAAGGCGACGAAAATAATGATATTCGTTGACTAAGTGGACGACTTAGGCGAGAAACTTTATATATTCGTCGCCTAAGTAGTTTAATTTATAAAAAAAAAATTACTGAACAACTAAGTCGACGAAATTTATGTCTTTCGTTGCTTTAGTGATCCACTTAGGCGACGAAAAAAAAAAAATTTCGTCTAAGTGAAGCTCAAGCAGACGAAAAATTTCGTCCTCTAAGAACATTTGGTCGTCACCAAAATACTTAGAAGACAAAAATATTTCGTCGTCTAAGTAGTCACTAAGGTGAGGAAACTCTAATGTTTCGTCGTCTAAGTACTTAGACGACCACTTCTAGACGACGAAACTTAGGCGAGGAAAATTTCGCCTTCTAAGTACTTTGGCGACGAAAAAATCTCTTAGACGACGAAAATTTTTCGTCGCCTAAGATTTTCAATCTGGTAGTGATATGATCATGTATATTATGGGTTTGCATATATGTGTAGCCTTAAATATTTCTTCACTCTTGTCAAATAGGATCAAGCTCAAGATTGAGTCAAGTGATAGGAACATAAAATACGACGTTCTTAATATGTTTTACCCTCGTTTATACTTTACTTTAACCCTTAATTTCATAGAATCGAGTCATAATATAGAATCATGAGCTTTTGGTAGAGTTTAAATGAAAATATGATTAAGTGTTGAAAATTTACAGAAATTTGACAAAGTGCTGAAAATCGAAGTCTCTAAATATTTTGTTGATTCTGTAAAGCTTCCATGATATTTTTGATGGATTTTTCTTCTCTTATGAGTAGTATACATATTGTAAATCGAGCAATGGAAAGAGTTATAGGAATTGGAGCGAAAGAATATTCTGAGAATTGCTACGCAAATTCAGATTCAGCAAGTTTCAGGAATTTCCAGAGCATCTTAGTCAATTAGAAGGCGTGCTATATATGCACGGAAATCTCTACGAGACTAGTTTCTATAGAACTTAGAATCACATCAATAGCTATCTTGAGGAGAAATTTATGCCAGTCGCAAGACAGCAAGCTAGGTCACTGCCCTGCAAAGAAGAGGAACCTACTGCCTGTTTTCTTGCTTTTCTGTATTTGAGCGTCTAAAGGACAACCGAATGCATCAAATGAGAGTTTTCAAGCTTAATGAAGGTTAGGAGATCTAACCAAGCCAAAAAGAAGTGAAAAAGATGAAGAAAGGAGATCTCCTAGCTCGAATAGGAAAGCTCGCCGGTTTGGGCAGATTTCTGCCGGTTGTGCTAGGGAAGCCAATTGCTGCATATCCTTGGACTATTATCCATCAAAGAGAGTTGCTAAGCCCACTTGAGGAGTCCATAAAGCATTGCAGCCCGGTCCACAAAGAAAAGCAGCTGAAGAAGTTTCCTAAAAGAACTAAGAAAGGAATGAACCAAAACCTTATTGTATAAGGATTTCTCTTGCCGATTTGCATTAGGTTTTGTTCCCTTGTTTATGCCGTCTTTTCCCCTATATAAAGCCTTGTTTTCCTACAGAAAAATCATCTCATCCCAAAGCAAAAATATAGCCTTAAGCTCTACCAAAATTCAGCCTCAAGTCCTATATAAAACTACAAGCCGAAAACATCACCACCACCTCAAAGTTCCTGCCGATTCCATACCTTCTGTCCAGCCTTCATCCGAGCATCTTCCACCACGTTTTGAAGCTCCCCTCATGGTGTCTACAAATTGTGGTCCGCCTCATCTCATCTCTCTTTCGGTTTGTAATAGTTTTTATGTATTATGCAACGTTTTGTCTATGAAACTTGTGTGTGCTTGTGGTTATTGTTTGTATGTCTATGTATGAAACAATTTCGAATTTGATTTTATAAAATACATGTTCAGTTCGTGCTTAATGTGTTTATAAGGTTTTCTAGGTTTAAGTTTCGAATTACATGCTAAAATTGTAAGGAAAGTATGTAACAAAAAGATAGGTCTAGGTTCGGCAAGTATGTTGACTTAGTAATAAATTCGTTCTTGGTTAACTCGTTAAATTCGTGTGCCTTAAAGATTGGTGGTCTAATTGGGTCATGACGTTTAGGATATCGATCTCATATGCTGAAATAAACATAGGTTAAGATTAGTGCGAAGTTGTCTTGATTTGTGTTGTTTCTTAGGGATCGAGTAGTTTAAAGAGTTTGTATGTTGATGTGAGAAGAGTGACCCCTTACTTGCTAACATGTCTCCGACTAAAAAAACTTATGTGCTTAAGTGTTAATTTATTTTAGTGTCTACGCGAAGTGTCATTAAAATTGGTTAGCATAAAGATTAGGGTTTATGCGCGAAGCTAGGTCTTAAGTACTTGTGAAGTCTTAAATCGATTAGTAAACCGCGAAGGAACTAGTTAGGTTGTTACTAAGTCGAATCCAAAACACTTTGATATCTTTGCCGAGTCCTTTATTTGTCTAATTGTTATATGTTTTGATTGCTTGTGTGCTATGCTTTGTGTGGAAGGATGATGATCACATGTAAATAGTAAATTTAAGTATTAAATTCATGTCGTTAGTTTTAGGGGCAGCTCGCTGCTGATCCCAATCCAGTCTCCCAACGTGATGTTTTTGATGTTGATATGTGAATATTTTTGTCTAACATTTTCATGTTTCAAGTACGATCCCTACTTATTACTATACTACTGACGTTTCTTGTAGAGTTATTATTAAAGGTGTGTTTAGTTGAGTACATGTGACCTATTTAAGGGAATGGGATGTGATATGGCCACTGAGGTTGACGTGAAAAAGACGACAGGCAACTCGATCTTCAAAAATAGTATTGATGACATCCAACATTTTCCTTTGTTTAGAACAGTACTCCAACTCTCCAAGAACAGCTAAAAGTTGGATACTTTCCTTGTCATTATGGCAAAAATGAAATTCATATAATGAATCTGTCCAGTTGAAACTTGAACCTGGAAGCTACTCGCTCTTTAGGTTCATAGAGTTAACTCCTCCGATCAATCATGTTCACCTACTTGTTGTGCTCGACTATTATTGAACTCTAATCATAAGGTTGAGTAGTTGGGATTCATATATTTCTTCGTTTTCTACACCATTGAATTTAGATCCAATGCCAAACACAATTGAGTAAGAAATCCATTGGATATGTGAAGAAACATACCGAAATTGATTGTGCAATGCTCTACTTTGGGTACTACATAATTTTTCAACACTAACATCACTGAAACTAATCAAAAGGTTACAATTCCTAAGTGAAACTCTATTTCGTAGATATGAAAAAAAGAATGCAGCAATTATATGATGATAGTGATAATCCCTCTAAGTGTATATATAGAATGAAAACCAAAATCTACCAACAAGTTCTAGCCAAACTTACACCAGCAAAAACCAAAATCAAAACCTTACAAACTTCCCCCAATTGATTAGACAAAACCAAAAACTCACACCCCCAATCACACACCAAACAATTGAAAGAAATGAACAAATTTATCTCAACCTGCCTCACTTATTTCCCAGTAATAAGTTAAAAAAGAAAACTTACAACAGTGAAAACCCAAGGCACACTGAGAACCAAACCCCCAAACCCCACTCTTCCCAACGCACCGGCCCCATTGTCATCAGCAGTCTGATCAGCCGGGTCCTCGTCCGGCGAGTCAGCCGGGGAATCAGCGTCTGGGGAAGAAGCGTCGTCGGAACTCTTGGGCGCGTCGGCCGCTTTCTCCGGTGCCGGAGCTGGCGCCGGAGTTGGAGCTTCACCCTTCTTGTAGAGCTCCTTAGGCGTCAAAACCTTGTTGATAGTGTAGATAGCAAGAGGCTGCTCATCAATGAGGGTTCCAATGATCTTGGCCGTGACTAGCTTGTTCTTAAGTGTGACGGCCTGGCCGTCGTTTTGGACGGTGAAGTCGTACTTCTCCGCTCCATTGGTGGCCAATGTGTTCATCAGACCATTGTTGGACTTCAACATCGACATGGACTGGTACACCGGAACAGCGTGGTACTCGAGCAATGCAGCTTTTCCGGTCGCCGTAAGGTTCTTGTACTTCGGCAAAAACGCCTTGAACGCGTCGTCTCCGGGGCAGAACACGGTCATTCCGCCGTCGACGGCGTCGTCGTAGGTCTTGGCCGCGTCGGGGTTTGCCAGGAGCGTCTCGGCGAAGACCTTGCAGCCGTGAGCGGACATTATTCCTGTGAGGTTGACCTCGGCGGGTCCCGGAGTCGGGGCCTCGGCGGCAGCGGAGGGGAGGACGGCGGAGATGTGGATGACGGAGATGTTGTAAGGGAGCTCCTCGACGGACTTGACGAAATGAGCAGCGAACGAGCCGTCGTTGTCTTCAGGGGTAAAACCGACCTTTCCACCCTTGAGGTCGGTGATGTTGACGAAGCCGGAGGAACCGGGGGCGGAGCCAGTGGCCTGGAACATGGTGGCGGCGAGGGCGGTGCCGTTGGTGATCTGGTGGAGCTTCTTGGCGCCGAAGTAGTCGAGCAACACGTGGAGGGAGAGGATGTTCTTGATGGAGTAGATGGAGAGGTGTTTAGCTAGGAGGGCCGACATGGCGGAGTTGTCGACGGCGCAGACGGTGATGGTGGTGCGGTCGTTGATGTCGGCGGCTAAGTGTGTTAGGGTGAGGTAGCGGTTGAAGGTGGAGAACTCCGGGTGCTTGGCCAGGAGGTGAGTGATGTTGTGCGCGTGGGCGACGGAGAAGAGGACGAGGACGAGGGTGAGGGCCAAGGGGCCGGCGGTGATTGCGGGACGGAGCTGCATTGTCGGAGCAGATCTGATTTTGAAATGCGGGTTTCAGAGAGAAAGAGAAGAGAGTGAAGTGTGAGTTGGGGAAAGTAGAACTGGAGAGCTTGTGTGGTTTATGGTTTTGTTGGGAGTGAAGAAGAGTTTGTATGAAAAGGGGCTTAGATGTGGAAAATATTACGAGGGGAGCCACTGTGTTTAATCTGGGTCCATCTCCACCCCCCCCCCCCCCCGATCGATCTCCTTCCATTCCATGTGTTTCTTATTTACTTTGTCTCTCTTCCTGTGTACGTTTTTTTGTTTAGAAGAAGAAATGAGGATGGAGGAAACAAATTAGCTTAGGTGGGATTTGCGGGAAAATGGTTAGGGGTTTTTCTTTGTTTTCGTATTAATAAAGGGGAAATTTGGTCAAGCATTCTGGTTAAGACTTTAGAGCAAATGGGTTACATAAATTAAGCAATAATTAGACTTTTTCTTGTAGCATGAACCAATCCACTTTTGCCTTTTAGGTCACAAATTACCAACTAAAGAACCAAGGCTAAGAGACTTGCAGTTCAATTGTCCTTCTACTTACTTCATTATCGCAACCAAGGGGCGAAAGAGGTAATTCCACCCAACCAACGTTAAACGTTTTCAGATTTTCTGTAAGAGAAACGGGAGCAAAATTAGGAGTAGATTACGTGGTTTAAGGGCGAGACAGAATCTAATTCTTTAAACCTAAATTACGCATGGAATCCGAGCTCAGCTCGCACGTTACAAAGGACCCAATTAGATATACTGGGCCCCGCACCCTCCCCCTCCTCCCTCCTCCCTCCTCCCTCCTCCCTCTCTGCGCTATCATTTCCTGCGTGCACTTCCACCACGGTCCAAAACACCAACAGTAATCATTCGCCATCAATCGGATTGACTTCAAATCAGCCGGGTGACAGGTGGATCACAACGACCGTATCTCCTGTCACGTGTCGGTGTGCAGTAGGGGGTAGTTTCGTAGATTCGTGAAAGTAGGAGGGTAAATTAAGAATGGCATTGTTCAGGTGATTTTACGAGGTCAAAGTGCTAGCGTCTCTGTGATCTACTCCCCCACCGACAATCAAGATCATTTTGACTACTAAGATTTTCTCTCTAATTATTTTATTAATTCATGTGAAAAAAAAGAAGAAGGACAAATTGTACTGCTGGAGTTCATTAGCTCATTATTATCAACTGCCAACAATCTTTGAGCCTAAGCTAATCAACCTGTATTCATAATTTTCTGTTAGTTTGTTTATATAATATATTACAAGCTTTTTTGTATATACCCAAGTAGATTGAAAAGGTGCAATGGGTTGCTTCGTTAGGTTCTCTAGCCGTTTGTTATTTCATTTCCACTCTCATATCAACTATCTTGCCTCAGGGACGATCCTCCCTCCTCCACCGGCACGGTCTCACCTTCTTCCTCCTCATTCTCCTCCTTCGCCGTAGCTGCCATGTCAGCAACAACAACAGCAGAGTGGACTCCAACAACAATCGCAACTTCACCTCCCCCACCTCCTAAAATGACATTGAGCAGACGTCGGAGACTCCCCACCGTTGCGGGTCCTACCACCACCGCGCCCACTCCGACTTCTCCTCCTTCCGCCTCTCTAACTTCGACGACCTCTTCCTCTTCGACCCTTCCGACCTCGACCTCTCATCCTTCCCCTCTCCCCTCCCGCCACATGGCACCACCCCCGCCGACTCCAACAACTGCAACTCCGATGCTGTCCACATGTTGATCGAAGACTCCTCTGCCTCCCCAACCATAGCTTCTCCAAGTTTTTAGCCAGAGCCAGAGCCATAACGGCCGAGTCTTTAAGCTCTGTGGCATTTGATATGTCAATCTCGATCATATACTTGTAGTGCAAAGCCAAGTTGAGGAGGCCGGTGCTGGAGACGTAGTTGGCCTTGGAAAGATCGATGCTTTGGAGGGTGGACTTGCACACATTTGAGATTTTTAGGAGGGAGGAGTCTGTGAGACTGTGACACGTGGACAAAGGCTACGTAAGATCGAGGCAAGTGAGAGACAAGTAGCGGGTGAGGATTGTGGGGAGGTGATCGGAGCGGAGAGGGGTGAGGGTGCGGCGGTGTTTGGATTCTAAGGAGTAAAAGGACTTGCATACTAGAAAGAAGGACTTTGTGTCGGTTGTGTTTGAGTTGAGGAAGTCTGGAATGAGGTAAGGCCTACAATGAGGTGGAAGTGTGAAGCAATTTGAAAATTAGTAGTTTATTATCATAGTTACTGGAAAACAGTAGTAATCTATTATTAGAGTTACTGAATGTCAGTATTTAGAGTTACTGATACTCAGTAATTTATTATTATTTATTACTGGAGGCCAGTAATAGAGTTACCGATGATTAATAATTTATTATTAAGGGTTATTTGGGGTCAGTAATCGAGTTATTGATGGTCATTAATTTATTATTAGGGGTTCATGGGGTCAGAATTGTGTTACTTATATATGATCAGTAGTTTATTATTAGGGGTTTAGAGGTAAGTAATTGTGTTATTGATAGTCAGTAATTTATTATTAAGGGTTATTGCAATCTATATGATCATTAATTTATTATATATGATCAGTAATTTACTATTAAAAAGTTAGATGTTGCTGTCTATTGCAAATCTAACTACTACTGCCGACAATATAGCTGCTACTATGGATTGGGAAGTCGTTGCTACTGTTGATTGGGAATGTTCTGCTACTGCTGACTATATAGCTGCTACTGTCGATTGGAAAGTCATTGCTACTGTTGACTGGGAAGCTTCTGCTACTGCTGATTAGGAAGACGCTGCTACTACTGACTAGGAAGTTACTGATAGTCTGCTACTGTCGTTTGGGAAGTGGTATGGCTACTACTAACGACTGCGACTGAGAAGTTTTTGATACTATTGTTTTCATCCCTACTACTGCTACTATTTATATATGTGTTTTAGTCACATTCTTACAACCTTACCAATCATAAGGCTGCTATTGTAGATAGAGAAGCTAGCTATTACTGTGGATAGAGAAACTAGTTGCCACTGTTGATAGAGAAACTAAATGCTACTGTCGATAGATAAACTAGATGCTACTGTCAACCGTGAACTTAAATGTCATTACCGACCTTAAAACTGTTGCTACGGTCAACCCTACTAACCTGCTACTGTGGCTCGTGGTGGTTGAAATTTGAAATTTCAAAGTTTCTCAAAATATATGGAACATTGTACTCAAATGAAAACCCATGAGATGATGAACAATTTTGTAGTTCGAATCTTCTCCAAATTGTCGAAGGTTTGACCGGAAAACTTAAAATTGCCGGAAATAACTTAAAAAGGAGGAGAGAGACACTTGTAGAATGGCAGTATTATTATTTTAGCGAAATCAGTGGCATTTTAGGCATTACAGCCTTAATTATTCAATCAGTTTTGAGTCCACTCGATTTTGGGCCAGACTTATGTCATTTTTTATTTAACAATACTCTTAAACTAAATGAACCTATTTTTAGTAAAAGAATTTAGTTTCTTTGGTTTGATAGTAATCATTTTTCTGGGATTTTTACACTCCTATCGGCTTTAGGACATCTCCAATCATGAGGTCTCATAATGGGTCTCATACAAATTATAAGACCTCATTTGGACACTATTCATATAAGACTTCAATCATCTCTAATGGTAGGGTTTTAACTAAAATTCTTAAATTTATATATTTGATTTTTCTTTATTTTGTGTTGTAATTAATAATAATTTATATTTGTAAACTATTCATGTACATGATAAATAAATATAATATTAATTTGAAAAAAAAATTGAATTTGGACCCCGTCTCCATTATCTACAATCGGACACGTGTACGATCGACATGTGTCGGTGTGTAGGATTTGAAATTAAATTATACATAGATATTATAGCTTATCACAAATCGAACAAGATTTTAATAGACACGTGTCGAATTCGTTTTCGAGATTTCGTTATCTGCCAAGTGTCAATTTCTATATTCCGAGATCATGTTCATCTTCTATAAAAATAGAGTCGTTCACTCCAACATATCTCACCAATTCATAAACACTCCTCCTCCCACAAAAAAATTGTGGTTTCTAAGTTATTGTTTCATACGTTGAGTTTTGTTTTCTGCCATGAATAGGTTGTGAAAATTACTGAAGAAGGAGGAAGCAGAAGATGTTCCGAGACGGCAACAACAAGCCCTCTTGATGTCTGCGGCAGCCCACCAAGTGGAGATGATGGAAGAAGATGAAGCCTCACAATGGGACGGTTCTTCGGAAGGGCGGGAGTACATACAAAGGGATCGGGAAATCATAGATCAGCGTTTGAAAGCTCTATATTTCACTGAATCGTGTAGGTTTAACGATGATAGCTTTCGAATGCGCTTCCGTATGCGACCTTATCTCTTTGACAAGATGATGAGTAGCATGGCCAATTACGACCCGTACTTTATATAAACTATGGATGCCACTGGCAGACTCAGCATTTCCACCGAATAGAAGCTAACATGCGTTATGAGGATGCTCGCGTACGGTCTACCAGCTGACTTGACCGATGAGTTCCTTGATATTGCTGAATCCACTGCTCTTAAAGTGTTAGATCATTTTACAAGAGCTATAAGGGCTGTGTACCGCAAAGAATATCTTCGCAAACCAACAGCGGCAGATCTACAAAGATTGACAGACAAAGCTGCAGATCGTGGATTTTCGGGCATGTTGGGTAGTCTTGACTGTATCCATTGGTAGTGGAAAAACTACCAAACTGCGCATGCCGGGAAATTTCAAGGTCACAAGGGAAAACCAACAATTATCTTAGAGGCGGTGGCTTCGTATGATACTTGGATTGGACATGCATATTTCAGACTTCCAGGTTCCTTCAACGATCTCAATGTTCTGGGAAGGTTGCTATTGTTCGATGAGGTATGCAGAGGTGAAGCTCCTTAGGTGGAGTTCAAAGTGGGCAACAATACGTACCATCAAGGTTATTATCTGGTGGACGACATCTACCCTAATTGGGCAACTCTGGTCAAAGCCATAAAAAATCCTACTACTCCAGCGACAAGACACTTTACAAGGATACAAGAGGCGTTCTAGAAAGAACTGGAGAGAGCATTTTATATTTTTCAAGCGCGTTTTGTAATTGTGAGGGGTCCAGCTCGTTTATGGAGTAGGGAGAGCCTACAATACATCATAATGACGTACATTATTTTGCACAACATGATAGTAGAAGATGAGCGCGACGAAGATGAGCAATATGAATTTGACTTAGACGACATCCCGACTCGTCCAAGAAGAGCTGCTATATATGATAAACCGAGTTATGATCATGAGGTGGAGGGTGATCCCCAACAAAGACATGCATTTGTACATGCCTGTTACAACAAGATTCGATGTCCAGTGATTTATGCTTCATTAAAATCAGATTTAGTGGAACATGGTTGAGCTTTGAAACAGTGGCGAGAGCGCAACAATGGCTAAATTGTGTGTTATCATGTGTCAACAAGTTTCTTCGTTTGTTTGTTCTTGCTTTCCTTTAGGTAATTAGGTTGTATTTCTTTTGGTTTATTATTGGTTTGCTTTTGCTTTTGGTTGTACTGAGCATTGCCCTCCCCTCTTTAGTTTAATTTACTCGTTTATTTATAAAAAAAAAAAAAATTATCATGTGTCAATAATTGTATTCATAATTAATTAAAGTAGAGTAAATCATTAAAGCTCTTAATTGGCTACATAATTAATAAAGGTAAACTACATTATTAAATCTCTTAATTTAAAACATAATTAATTAAACTAGAATACATCATAAATGATATTCTGTAACCCTCATGCTTCATCATTATTAGGATACCACTCCGTTTGATCGAGCCTACAATATGGGGAAGAACTTGATCTACCATGAGGAGGTGTAGACGCTTGAGTGATACGGAATGACCGCCTAGATGAATTTTGTGCCTACACTTCCTCTCGCTCAAGTATCATTTTTTGCTTTCTCTCCCAATACCCTCTTTTACAAAGTGAATATATATTAGGATCCACCGCCATTGTGCGAGTATTTTCCTCCCTTTATTGAGCCGCTATAACATCTTGGTAAATGTGTTCCCTTCGTGCATAATCTCTATCATTTTGATCGGCAAACCTTTTCATTTGATCATGAATACTCATTGAAAGCTCTTGATTACTTTTCTTCTTTGGCGCCTTGGCCGCTTTTTGTCCCATTGGATGATCTGGCCTAGCTCTAGGTGGCACGCTTGGAGTTGCTGAATTTCCGGGCGAATCGTAATCATTCAAGTTGATAAGCCTCTCATAATTTGTGTTATTCCCTTCCATTGATGGCGGATTTGAAAATTTTGGTGTATCCTTTAAGATATCCCAACAATGTAAAAATGCAAAATGCTTTCCATGGGAATCACCAAAGTAATTTGACTTGACATTCCTTATCTACAAACAATTGTAATAAACATAGTAGTGATTATTTATTTTAACTATATTTTAAGCGACTTGGAATAATTACTTAATATTATATTTTAACACTGACGAATAAAAATACTTACATCATCAAGATCATTTTCGCCACTCTTATGATCCGCGATGGCTTGGTTTAATGCTTGGCGCCACATGCATGCCGAATTGATCTTCTTCCATCGAGATTCAATACTTGAAGGGGTTCGCTTCGGTGCATTGGGTGGTTTGATACCTTCAAAATACTCATATATACGATCCCACAAGGTTCCGCTCGATTGATCGATTAGTATCAATGGCGGCGTCTTCACCAATACTCACCACGGTGATGCACAAAGCCTTATCTTCCTCCTCACTAAAATTTTCTGATCTTGGTACCCGTGGTTTTTGTGCCCTCTCTTTGGACCCATGCTGCAAAAAAGAAAAATCAAATTTTGCTATATGAATAAAAATGATGGGGAGGAAAGAATGTTTGAGAGGATGTATGAAATGGTGTGGAATGAATGAAATTTTAGGTTGGTATTTATAGAAGAAATGTACATCTACTGTACCAATGGGCAAAAATTTAAAAAAAAAAGGATTTTATTATTTTTTCGTCACTTTTCTTACCGTTATATATAAAATTAAAGTTAGTTTAAATTAGAACCGTTGATTAATTTAAAACCTATATCTTGAACCGTCAGATTAAAAATTCATTTAGAAAAATTAAAAAACAAAATATATTCATAGATGAATTGAGGCCATTAGATTGATTCGAGATTGAATTGAGACCGTTGGATTTGTAGCCGTTGGAGTTGCAGAAATGACAACCTTCATCTGCCGACCCACGTGATGCTGGACCCGCCTCTGTTTCTTGTCGGCTCGACTCGCCTGCTGCATGGGGCGTGGCGCGTCTCTCCTCTTATCTTTTTTTTTTTGTCTTGTAGCGCGCCTGGTTGCTATGCTCTCTCTCTCTCCCGCGTCTCTTCTCTCCACTTCCTCTCTCCTCTGCCAGACTTGTCTTTCTCCTCTGTTTATGAGACCCGTCTTAAACCAAGTCTTAAAATGAGACTGGGAATGAGACGAAGTCTAATACTTTTAGGGTATAGGACTGCTATAACATACTTTGGAGCTCCCAAAATTTTAAGACCCCTAAATTATAGGGTTTAATACCCCCTTGGAGATGCCCTTAGGTTTGAGATCGATGTGTTCAAGCACCCCAGTCTCGATATAGGACAGGCACACTAACGTGATTACGTTCATCTTGTTTCATCAATACATGTTTCCATCATATCAACCGGCCTTTACACATGTTAAATATCTCAATCATAACTTTACTTTAATTAGGACTTGAGGATCAGGGATTGTATCTCGGAGTAAACTCCTTACAACCCCATCGCTGTATTAATTAAGGATTACTTGGATAGACCTAATGAGTTGTAACTCCTTGATGTTTCTATCGGATCATGTGTTTAAACGGTGAATAGTCTTAATTTCTCTTAAAGTTAATGATTTATTATTAAATTCTATATATTATCAATTTAATTATGTACCAAAAACATTAGTAGATGTTGCTCAAATTTTAATAAGTTCACATTTCGCTGCGCTTCTATTTCATAGTCGAGTATAAGCTTGAACGGACCGACCAGGTTGCGGATATTTGGTTTTCTTCTTTGAATCTAAATTAATGACAATAAAACAATTATATGTTTGAATAATTTTGAAATCTCTACAATTCACTCTAATTAATTTTGTGAAGAAAGTGACAATCATAACATTTGTGTGGTATTACGAGAAACGTTTCTTGAGTTTCAAGTTTGACAATTAGAAGCCAATTAAGGCATTAGGTATGCACAACCGTTGAGGAATAATGGAATGTTCCCAGCATAATGGATTAAAGATCGAATATACTACGAACCCTCCTCATCACTCTTGGATTAATTTCATCATCACTCTTGGATTCCAAGCTCCTTATATCTCTCTTCGTCCCCTCGTCCTTTTTGTTTCCTCATCACTCTTGTATTTACAAGCTCGTTGCGTCCCCCATCGTGGTCTTTGAAAAAAGAAACACAAAGTTATTATGGCTCTTAAGGCGGTCCATGTCTCCGACGTCCCTAACCTAGATCAGGTGCCGGAAAGTGCCTCTTTGCAGCGTTTCTACTCCACCCACTTCTCCAAAGGTGTGGAACATGGTCCGGTGGCATCAAGAATACCCAAGTTTCTGGTGATCGGACACCGAGGGTTTGGAATGAACGCTTCACAGTCGGCTGATCGGAATCGGAGAATGAAAGCCATCAAGGAAAACTCCATCATATCGTTTAACCATGCTGCCAAATACCCTCTCGATTTCGTCGAGTTTGATGTTCAGGTCACCAAAGATGGCTGTCCCGTCATATTCCACGACGACTTCATCCTCACCGAAGATCAGGGTTCTTTGTCTGAGAAGAGACTAACTGATTTGCGTTTGATGGAGTTCCTGAGTTATGGTCCACAAAGAGAGGCAAGAAAGGAAGGAAAGCCTTTGTTGAGGAAAACCAAAGACGGTGAAGTTGTAAGATGGGATGTTGAAGAAGATGACTCCCTCTGTACCCTCCAAGAAGCCTTTGAGAAAGTTGAACCTTCTGTTGGCTTCAACATTGAGATCAAATTCGACGACTACATCGTTTACAAGGAGAACGACATCATCAGCGTCCTCCAATCAATCTTGCAAGTTGTGTTTGAGTGTGCCAAAGTCAGACCTATCGTGTTCTCCACATTCCAACCTGATGCAGCGCTCCTTGTTAAGAAGTTGCAGAAAACCTACCCAGTCCTTTTTTTGACAGATAGTGGGAATGAGATTTACTACGACGTGAGGAGGAATTCTTTGGAGGAAGCAATGAAGGTGTGCTTGGAGGGTGGTTTGGATGGCATAGTGTCGGAGGTGAATGGTGTATTCAGAAATCATGAGGTGGTGTCCAAGATCAAGGAGTCCAAGCTTTCACTTCTAACCTATGGCAAGCTAAATAATGTTGCGGAAGCAGTACACATGCAAAACCTAATGGGAATTCAGGGAGTGATTGTGGATTTTGTGGAAGCGATCACGGAGGCAGTGTGCGCTATGATAAAGCCATCAGCGGCGACGGAAGGAGACGACGATGAATTGTTGGAAGAGGAGGGGAAGATGCAATTGCAATCAAAGCCATATTTCTCGCAGAGGGAGCTTTCCTTTCTATTGAATCTCATTCCCGAATTGATACAACTCTGAAAGTTGATGCCCACTTTCCTGAGACTTTTGTACAGGAACAATTTGTGCAGCCAGCCTCACAGGCTGCGCGCAGCATCGTATATCCATTGTCGTACATAGAAATTGGTCATAGATTGTCAAAAGCATATGTAAGGTCAGAGGAGCATGCTTGTTTGTTTCCGGTTTGTTGTACTTGTTTTTGTTTAGTTGATTCGGATGTAAGTTAACTTGCCACACCTCTCTTTGATATACATGGATATATTGAGAGTGCATAAGTTTAATTTACGTCATACAATCTTACCTCTCTTTGTAGAGTCCAAACATTATGACCACTCAACCAGGACAACATATAGTCATATACAATATGATTGTCTAACGTTATTTCTTAATCGTCAGTAACAGTGAAAGACGAACGATTTCAACATCCTACTGCGGTACTCCAAACAAAAGATTGAAACCTGGTTTAGGAAAGAAAGGAAAAAAAAAAAAATACATTGCTGCTAATCTTTGTTTTGAACACTATTGCTGCTAATCTTTGTTTTGAACACGCAGATTTGCAAAAATTTGTTTCAAAATTCATTACAACTGTAACTACTTTTGTGTTCCTGCACATGAAAAGATCCAGATAGAATCACTATCTGCGGTCCTTACTATTCTTTTGTTGCTTCCCAAGCTGCTAGTAGGTAAGACTGGTCACAGACTCACAGTGAAAGTAAATTCCACAGAGACAATGAATTAAACTCATTGCAGAATCATACAGTGTGATAAAAAGATCTTTAATTGTACCTGAACCAATCTAATGTCATCAATTTCAGTCAAATTAAAGCATATAAAACCCCAATGACAACAACAACAACATTCTACTATATGAGCTTCTTCCTTCTTTTTTGAGGCTAACCTTAATCAGTACCCAAAATAGCTCCAGCAACTTTGCCCACATGAGCTTCCTTCCTTCTCTTCCCTTTGACAACAAATCATCACAATTTGCTACAAAAGAATGAGCTTCAATTCAATTATAACTCAAGGAACTTGCCTCTCAGCTGCTTCAGCCACAATAGGCAATCTGGGCACCTGACCCAACAAGCAAGAAGCAGAGCCATAAACCAAAGACACCAACAGGAACAGGAACACAGTACTATCCAAACTCATCATCAAATCCAACCCCACCCCATCTCTAGGATTGAAGCTTCTCTCCAGAAGATCAGGGAATATAAGCAGCACATCAAGCACAATGACTTGCATGGTATTGAACCTCACATACCTACTAAAGTTCTGGTTCCTAACAACACCAAAGTAGAGGGTTAAAAATACCAAGAACCCATTAAAGGGGAAGCTCTTGAAGACCCGTATAGCCGGCACCAGGGGGTTTATGAGAGCCTGTATGGCGGTGAACTGAGTGATAACGTACTTGCCGTACTGGATGCCGTCGAAGAAGGGGTAGAAGTAGCAGACGGCGGAGATGAGGCGGTCGGGGGCGTCAACTGAGTCGTCACCGCCCTTGGAGTGGGTGGTGGTGAGGAGGAGCTTTCTGGGTTTGATGGGTTGGGTGAGGGAGAGGAAGGAGTGGTTGTATGGGGAGGAGTGGAGGAGGGTGGGGCGGTGGGAGAGGCGGAGAGGGGTTGTGGGAGAGGGGAAGTTGGACATGGCCATTTCTACAGAGAAATGGGGAGTCCGGGGTTTTTGGGTGGAAGAGGGAGATGAGTTTGTGAGCCGAAACAGGAGGAGAAGACAGCGACTTCAGATTGGCCCAAGTAATTATCTTTGCCTTTGGAGATGGAAGAAACTTAAAACGCCGTCGTTACAAGAGTGTTGACAGTAGCCGCAGAGAGGCTACAGCAAGCCCACAGACCCGCAACAAGTGCACCAGAGCCCGGCCCAAGGTCCGGGACCGGCTCACCAACACCCGGCCTCGGGGTCCAGCATTCTATCCTGCCACCAGGGACCCTGGGACCGGGGGCTCCTGCCTGCCTAACAAAGAGGGCACCAGAATGTACAAACAGAAGGGAACCAGTCCCACATCGAAGGGTGAGGCCAGCCCTCACCCCCAACCACCTATATAAGGGCCCCATCTACCCTCTTTAATAGGTAACTTATCTCTCTCTCCGCTTACATACGTGCCTTGGTTATATATATTCAAACTATACTAACTTAGGCATCGGAGAGGAGAAGACCGGCCCGCCCGGTATTCCCCTTAGTGAGCAGGATTGCAGGAGATCAAGTTGGATTCATCTGTATCTACCAGGCCCCCGGGTTTAGGCAGAAACAATTGGCGCCGTCTGTGGGAAGTTGTTCAAAAAGTTGTGTTGCTCTACCAGCGAGTAGAACTCTATTGATCCTTTGGAGAGGTAGCTGCATCCGCAGTCCGGAAGCTATGGACGGAAGGAAGATAAAAGCCAGCACGGAAGGACCGAAATGGCGAATTCAGTTCCCCGACCGGGCCCAAGGTACAGGGGCTGCGGACGGTGCGAGGTTCGTCCTTTCCCCCGACCAAGACGGAAGGTCGAAAGCGCGAATTCAGTTCCCCGACCCGGCCCGTAACATAAAGGCTGAGGTCGGTGCGAGGTTCGCCCTTTCTCCCATCCAAGACAGGGCTCATGATCGCCAGGAGTCAGAAAACCCCGACTGGTATGGTACGGGAGAAATAAAAAAGATGAAGGCAGAGATCGAGAGCTTACGAGAAGAGGGCGATCAAGATCGATTAAGAGCGGAGGCCCGATGCCAGGAATTGAAGGTGGTGAACATTGCCCTATTGGCGGCCCTAGAGCGAGAGGGCCAGCATGGCACTCCTCGAGTAGCACCACGGCCAGCAAGCAAGGCTAGCGAATTCCCGCATCTTGAGGTAGGGCAGGCTACGGGAAGAAGAAAGACCGTGCATGTGACCACGCCACTCTTTTCGGAAGCTCTGAAAAACTCCGGCCCGGCCGAGCCCCCATACCGCACGGGCCAGGCGTCAAGCAAGCAGGAAAGCTCTACCGCACGGACACTCGAGGCGCTCTCCGCCTCAGTGTCGGACATAAAGGGCCGCATGGAGACCAGCGAGAGGATGGCAGGGCGACCGCGGGGCGGTGCGCGGTTCAACGAGCGTATTGGACCTTTCCCACGCCGGATGAGGGAATCGGGAGGATCTGGAAACCAAAGGCCTCTGAAGTTGACATATTCAGGAACGAGCTGCCCGTACCAGCACCTGGACAGTTTTAAGTCACAAGCAGGGACAAGGGGCTACTCGGATGCCATGTGCTGCAACGTATTCCAAGAGACGCTCTTGGGGGAGGCGTTGAATTGGTTCTACGAGCTACCAGTGAACTCAGTCGAAACCTTCGAGCGGTTGGCTGATAAGTTTGTCGGCCGGTTCATCCTCAGAGCCAGGACAGCCCAAACATCAACGATCCTTTTTGACTGCATGCAGACTGACAACGAGCCGCTACGCGCCTTCGTTAACCGGTGGCAAATCGCCACGGCCGGGGTCAGGAACCTGGACAAGCAGATCGCAGGGATGGCCTTCAAGCAGGGTTTAAAACCTGGGGAACTTTCTTACAATTTACTAGTGCAGGAGCCGCTGGGGTACGACGAGCTGATGACCGTGGCCGTCAGGCACGCTCAGGCAGAGCACGAGACATATGGGGACCAAGCGCCCAAGCGAATATCGGACGACCTACCGCCATCCCGTGGAAGCAAGACCGGGCGGCTAGATCGCAACCGTGAGCCTGCAGCCACAAGGAAAGCAGAGGTACGGGAAGAGTGGCAACCCCGGCGAGGCGGTGACAACGGTTCCAGACCAGGGAGAAGACCGCCATTTGTGCGCCCGGCACAGCCCCAGGCCCGCGCCTTAGCTATTGCGCCAGCAGGAAAACCCCAAGATCTAGCCCTTCGGACTGGTGACCAGAAACCCCAGAAAGCGGTCGTGAACGACCAGGCCCGCCCGAATGACCCCAACAAAGACCACCTTGGAACTATAAGCACCCGCACTCCCGGGGGGATCGAAGTACACAGGAGCATTAACATGATACACGGCTGGGACCATATAGATCGGCTCACCCGGAGCTCAAAGAAGCGGTGCTTAAGATCGATCCGGGGGAAGGAGGTGTACGCCTTCGGAGAAAGAAGCGGCCAAGCCACTAAAACCGGATGGAACTCGGTCACTTTCTACGAGGAGGAAGAGCCGGAGGATTTGATCCAACCGCACAACGACCCCTTCCTCATTACGGTCCAAATAGACCACTGGATAACCAGTCGTATGCTGATCGATACCGGAGCCTCTGTCAACGTAATGTTCTGAGACGCATACAAAGGGTTGCAGAGAGGAAGGAACAAGTTATCCCAGGATAACGAGCCGCTTATAAGCTTCTCCAGTGAGGTTGTCCAGCCTCTGGGATCGGATTACCTACCGATCATCTTCAGCGAGGGAGACAGAACGAAAAAGGAGCATTTGGAGTTCATCATTGTCGACTGCATATCATCGTACAATGGCATAATCGGTATTCACCGAAAAGCTAGAGCGACCTTCGGCCGTGGAAGAAACCGAAGCGATCTGCATCTTCACAGACCACCCGGACCGAAGTATAGTGATAGGGACGCAGCTCGACCCGGTCGTTAGGCAAGAGCTCATCGCCTTTCTCCAGGACAACAGTTCGGTCTTCGCATGGTCCTACGAGGACATGCCAGGCATATCCCCAGAGATAGCCGTCCACCAGCTAAATTTATTGCCCAATGTTCTCCCGGTGAGGCAGAAAAGGAGGTCCTTCAGTCCGGCAAAGTATGAGGCAATCAGAGAGGAGATACAGAAATTGAAGGGTATAGGTTTCATCCGGGAAGTCCAGTACCCTCGCTGGCTCGCTAACGTGGTCATGGTGCCGAAGAAGGGAACCGGCCAGTGGCGTATGTGCGTGGATTTCACTAACCTAAACCGGGCGTGTCCAAAGGACAGCTTCCCGCTCCCCCGGATTGACCAGCTTATAGATTCCACGTCCGGCTTCAAGCTGCTCAGCTTCATGGACGCTTACGCCGGGTACAATCAGATTAGGATGCACCCGGATGATGAGGAGCACACATCATTCACAACCGACCGAGGTACCTACTGTTATAAGAGGATGCCGTACGGTCTAAAGAATGCCGGGGCCACCTACCAGTGAACCGAATGCTAGAGCAAGAAATGGGTAAAACCGTAGAGGTTTACGTTGATGACATGCTGGTCAAGAGCTTGACTGCAGGGGCCCACGTCCAGGATTTGGCCGTAGTCATCGGTAAGATGCTCAAATTCGGAATGCGCTTAAACCCAAAGAAGTGTAATTTCGGGATTTCAGAGGGCCTGTTCCTAGGCCACATCATCAGCCAGCGAGGGATAGAAGCCAACCCACTGAAGGTCCATGCAATTTTAGATATGGAAACGCCAGGGGAGAGAAACCAGGTCCAGATGCTGACCGGCCGATTAGCCGCCCTGGCCAGATTCATCTCCCGCCTAACCGACAAGTGCGCCCCGTTCTTCAAGCCGCTCAAGGCACAACAAACCAGGAAAATCCACTGGGCAGCGGAGCATGAAGCGGCATTCCAGTCTATCAAGGCATATCTGTCTGCAGTGCCTCTCCTATCCAAACCAGTGCCGGGCGAAATGTTATACCTCTACATAGCTGCATCCGCAACGGCCGTCTCCGCGGCTCTCATCAGGAAGGAAGACACGCTCGAACTTCCGGTATACTATGCGGGAAAGGGACTTACTGGAGCCGAGGGCCGGTACCCCGACATAGAGAGATTGGCTCTGGCCCTGATTGTTAGTGCCAGGAAGCTCCGGCACTATTTCCAGGCTCATTCCATCACCTTATATACCAATCACCCTCTGCGACAGATCCTGCAAAAACCAGAGACCAGCGGTAGGCTCGTGCGGTGGGCAAATGAATTGGGAGAGTTCGACATCACTTATGCCCCGCGAACGGCCATCAAGGGCCAGGCAGCTGCGGACTTCATATGTGAGCTCACCCCAATGGCGGTAGAAGCGCACCCCGCCCGGTACGAGGACACCGAGGCAGTACGAACCATAAAGACCGAACCAGGCCTCCCCACAGGCTGGAAACTTTACGTGGACGGCTTCGTAACGACCAAGCGGAGTGGAGCCGGTGTCATGATAACCTCGCCTGATGGCCAGTCTTACGAGTATGCCTTACGGTTCCTTTTTAGCACCTCCAATAACGCTGCCGAGTATGAGGCCCTCATAGCCGGTTTGCAACTGGCCAAGGAGTTGGGAATCTCGTCCATGGAGATATACAACGACTCTAGCTTAGTGGTGAACCAGATGAACGGGGTGTTTGAGGTCAAAGACCCCCAGCTGTCCTCCTACCAGGCTTTGGCCAAAACCCTGATTGAGCCGTTCCAGGGCGCCACGATCCAGCACATCCCCCGAGAGGCAAATAGGCATGCAGACGCCCTCGCAAGGCTGGCAACCGGAAACTACCCCCCAGAGTACCGGAGAGCAAAAATTGAAACTCTCCAGCAGCCAAGTATAAACAAAACCATCTCCGAGATATTTGCGGTGGAAGAAGCGCCGCCAAGCTGGATGGACCCAATAGTCAAGTATTTGACTGACAAAACCAGCCCCCAGGATGCGGTAGAGGCCAGGAGGCTACACCTCCGATGCGCCCGGTACGGTCTCCTCAATGGCCAGTTGTACAGAAGAGGGCACAGCTTCCCCCAGCTGAGGTGTGTGACAAAAGAGGCAGGAGAGGCTATCATGCGAGAGATTCACGAAGGGGTATGCGGTAATCACTCTGGCGCAAGGTCATTATCCCACAAGTCGCTCCGAGCAGGGTATTTCTGGCCAGACATGGCGGCAGTATCAAGAAAAATATCAGGCGGCTGCCACAAGTGCCACATGTACGCCTCTATACATCACGCCCCGGCAATCGCATTATCAATCCTGTTGGCACCATGGCCGTTCGCACAATGGGGATTAGACATCATTGGCCCTTTCCCAACAGCTGTGGGACAATACAAGTATGCCATCGTGGCAGTGGACTATCAGACTAAGTGGGTCGAGGCAGAACCTATGATAAAGATCACTGAGGAGCGGGTTAAAAAGTTCCTATAGAAGAACATCTACTGCAGGTTCGGAGTACCGCAGACTATTGTCACGGATAATGGGACACAATTCAATAATGCTGATCTTATCCAGTACACAGCCTCGATGGGGACCCGGATGTTGTTCGCCTCAGTGGCACACCCACAGACCAACGACCAGGTAGAAGCGGTCAACAAGATTATCAAGACCCTTCTCAAAAAGAAGTTGGATGCCAAGAAGGGATGTTGGGCCGAAGAACTCCCCGCGGTGTTATGGGCCATCCGGACAACAGCAGCAGAGGCAACAGGAGAGACCCCGTTCTGCATGGCATTCGGGAGCGAGGCGGTACTCCCTGTAGAGACTGGTATACCCAGCGGCAGGGTCGAGAATTACGACGCCGAAACAAACGCCGAGGGGCTACTGCTCAACCTGGACCTCATTGAGGAGCGCCGCGACCAGGCGCATATGCGCAACCAAACCTACAAGCAGCGGATCGCCCGGTACTATGACAGAAGGGTCCGAGAGAGAAAGCTACAAGTCGGGGACTGGGTCATGAAGAAGGTCCAGAAAAAACCGTTGGCCCTAGAGCCAACGTGGGAAGGGCCCTACTAGATCACCGCGGCCGTGGGACCGGCAACATTCCACATTATAGACACCGAGGGCATCTATTCCACCCGGCCGTGGAATATCCAGCACCTACGGTTCTACCCTAAGTAATAGCGGTCACAGAGGGACAATAGTGCATTTAGCATCAATATTGCAATACGCAGTTACGGCATTAAAGAATAAACTACAGCAGTTACAAGAAGTGCATGTACAAGGTAAACAGCTAGCTACCGCCCCCGGAGCACCCAATCCCTGGCCCGCCACTTTTTAGAGCTTGCTCTTGCTCCACCATCTCGGTTAGGGCTATATCAGCCTCCATCTACTCGGCATCAAGCCATCCTTTCTCCCTCCACTCCAGATAGGCATCACTAATGCCCTTCGCCCGGGCCTCATCCAGCATCTCCTCAAGCTCCACCGACTCCCGGAAATCGTCGACGGCCTTATCGGCCACTTCAGCAAGCTGGGATTCCGTGAGCTTCTCCCTTCCTTGGGCGACTACTGTAACCTGGGTCTGCAGCTCCAAAACCCTCGTCTCCAGCTCCGCGACCCTCCCTTCCCGAACAGCAGCCTGCCGATCGGCCTCTTCCTTCTCCTGCGAGAGTTCATGGTGCAACCGACCGGTTAGTTCTTTCTCCCGCGCGAGCTCGGTGCTCAACCGACCAACCTCCTCTCTTTCCTCCGCAAGCTTGGCTTCCGCCACGTCCACCCGTACGCTCAGCTCCTCCACCCGCCTCTCCAAAACCGCAGCAGCCTCCCCTCTGGGCTCCGCGGCATAAAGGCTATGAACCAACTGCCAAAGGTAAACAAAGGAACATTAGCTCGTGTCACTCCAGAGAAAAGGAAGCACAAAAACACTTACCCGAACAGCTAGTTCCACGGGCTTCATCCTGCTCTCGCCCGATTGTCCAGTCCCAGGGTCCTCCCGGTCAAGTCCCAAGGTTTCGATGGTGGCGACCACGAACCTACCAATACCACCACCGGAACTGCGACTGGCTTCTGGCACCTGAATCCCTCGACCACCCACCTCCACGGCCGGAGCTACCGCCCGCTCGATCGGCCCAGCCGAACTCGACGCCCCGGCGTCAAGCGCCCTTGCCCTCTTTTCCGGAGCTTCACCATGGCTGCTTCGACGGTGCCCGAACATTTCTGTCGTTTCCCTCTCCCGCGAGGTCCGTACCGCCATTGGTCGCGCCACAGGTTTTGGACCCGATAGTCCCACAGACCGCCCTTCCCGAATAAAGAGTGGGGAGTTATTCTCACCGCCCGGTCACCTTCCATTATGAGCGTCCGGAAACACGAGCGCCACAGGCCGGTCATGCTCCCTGCGTTTCTGGGTAGCCGTATCAATAACGGTCTTCGCGGCCGCCTCCCCCGTCTCCATCAATCTCGAGGCCACAAGCTCTTCATCCGGTTCGATTGTCTCCTCAATTTTAAGCGCGAGCCGGGGAGCATTAGCTGCAAACCGATAAGTCGAACGGTCAGAATACAAGCAACCATGCAAAAGCGAAGTGCAAGGCACCTTACCAGGTTTTCTCCCCATCCCGCATATCTCCAGCACGTTCCATCGGATGAAATTATAGGAGCTCCGGCTCAGATGGTCCCAGCAAGCAAACAACCGGTATAACCGTTGCTTCTCCAAGTCCTCTAGCCGGAACGACTGGTCCCCGATCTATTGATAAGCCCCGGGCACCTGATAGCCCCTCCAAGTACACTGCCACTTCCTACCAGCCAGCACCACTGACCTCCTCCAGACATCTGAAACCGACGACGGCAGATGCGTGATGGCAGAACCATATTCCCGCGCGGCAAAATTCACACAACCGCTGCACTGGGCCTTTCGGCAATAGGAGATCTTGTATAGCGCCCGAAATTCATTAACCGTGGGCCAGTCCATATAGCTCAGACTGAACAGACACCCAAGCCCAAGCAACTGCCTCCACTGGTTGCTCGGAAGCTGGGCCGGGGAAAGCTTTAGTGAGCTCAGCATGTACTGAACAAATCCCGGCAGCGGCAGCGATAGACCGTGTCGGAACTGATCGTCGAAAACGGCAACCCAGCCCGGTTCCGGGTTACAGGCCAGTTCCCCGGGACGCAGGCATCGAAGTTTAACAGAAGAGTCGATGTCCCACTTCGCCCGAAACTCCCTAATCTCTCTTTCATCCATGCTTCTGATTGGCTCATCACAGAAAATCACCCTATCACCATCCAGCAGCTCATGCCTTCTGGGCCCGCGGCTTGCGCTGCCATAATACGCAGATCTCCCAGACGCCATAACCCTAACACAAAGTAATTCAGATCTGCAGCAAGGTGGAGGAAGAGAGCAGAAGGCAAAGACAGGCAAAGTGCGGCAGGAGGAGAGCAGAGGGGACAATAAATAGGGCAACTAGAAAAGTAAGGCAACCCCAGCCATGGATTCCCTCCATCTCAGACCGCTCCCTGCCGACACGTGTCCCAGCATGGATAAGGGATCCCATCCATCATAACTGATGGGACTGATGGGCTCTCCCCTTCGTCGCATGTCCGCCACCTGTCCCACTTACAAGCGGCAGTTAGGGAGATAGGAGCGAACAACGAGGCGTCCACTCCCTTCGCTTCCCCAGAAAGTCAATTCTGAATCAATCCGGCACCATGACAGTTCGCGGTTACGATCATTCAACCGGCTGCGTGGCCACTTCACTGCATTTCACTGGGGGACTCGTTTCGATATGGCAGAACGCCCGGTCGAGATCCGCCCAGCACTATGGCATTCCACCGGCCCTATGACATTTAACCCACTCCAAAGCATTCTACCGATTGTCACCTTCCTTCGCCTACGGGCAGGAACGAGCCAACAACAACTCTAAGGCTTCTAAACGCATGGGCTTTATAAACCCGGGCGAGCTTACATCTAACCCATGTACTCTTGTCTAGCAGGATAAAAACCCTGCATCACACTGAACTGTGATACATTTGGGGATACATGGCGAGACTCGTTATCTCAACGCCACTCCACTGGGCAGATTGTTTCTCTAACACAGAACAAGTCTCCCCGCAGGCTAACAAACCTGCACATTACCTCAACGCTTAACCAACAAAAGCTGAGAAGAACTAGCAAGTGTTAACCGATGCCTCAGTACGGCCGTAACACTCTCCGGGGTACCTGTTGGCTTAGTCCACGCACCAACAGGCCCTCCTGCAGGCCCGGTCGAGGTCCCGTGAACCCCACTCTATGCTCATAGCACCACAACACTTAAACACAGTACTAATATTACAAACGTACTTATAGGCTATTACTTACCATCGGTAACAGGCACTCACCTCGGTCACGCCCAATCTTCAACGCGGACTTGGGGGACTGGGCACCGTTAGGTTGGTAACCCTGCGGGTCTGCGGGGCAAGAGCAAGACAGATTTAAGTCCCCATTCAAGATTGTACTTGACCGGGAACTTGGGGGACTTGTTGACAGTAGCCGCAGAGAGGCTACAGCAGGCCCACAGACCCGCAGCAAGTGCACCAGGGCCCGGCCTAAGGCCCGGGACCGGCTCACCAGCACCCGGCCTCGGGGTCCAGCACTCTATCCTGCCACCAGGGACCCTGGGACCGGGGGCGCATGCCTGCCTGCCAAAGAGGGCACCAGAATGTACAAACAGAAGGGAACCAGTCCCACATCGAAGGGTGAGGCCAGCCCTCACCCCCAACCACCTATATAAGGGCCCCAGCTACCCTCTTTAATAGGTAACTTATCTCTCTCTCCGCTTACATACGTGCCTTGGTTATATATATTCCAACTATACTAACTTAGGCATCGGAGAGGAGAAGACCGGCCCGTCCGGTATTCCCCTTAGTGAGCAGGATTGCAGGAGATCAAGTTGGATTCATCTGTATCTACCAGGCCCCCGGGTTTAGGCAGAAACAAAGAGTGCAGGACTATAACAAAGAATGTACGTAGACCTTGTACCCAGATAACGATAAGTGGTACAAGAAATACTCGTAATAATAACATCATCATTTACTAAATTTTATGTATTCTAACAAGCAGTACGTGTTCTTTCTCTAAAAAAAAAAAAGAGAAACAAGCACTATGTGTTGTTTTGCTTATTTATTTTTTTTCTTTATTGAGAATGATAACAAGCATTGATTAATAAAGAGTGCACTTGACGATGGATATAAAATCTAAATAAAAATTAATGGGTGGTATATAAAAGAGCGTGAAACTTGAATTGCATATTAGGACTTAGTGCGTATTTAAAACTTTCCAGATTGCTTTCCTATTTGATCAAATTGATAATGAGAATCTTGATTTATAATATCCTTGTAACAAAAGCAAATAAATAGATTTTTAAAAAGCTCATTTGGGGGGCTTAGTGAATCATTAGTTACAAAGAGGAACCACGTTTGCTCCAAAAAAAATCGAAATTTAAAGCGAGTTAAGAAAGGAAGAGATTCATTTTTGCGGAGAAATCTATATCCGAAGTTGATAAGAACATCTGCTAGCTATAGAATTAGCTTCTCAAAAGATATAGTCAACCGAGATCATGTGCAACCTCTAGAAGATCTTCATGTTTACCTTAACGAGTCTATAACAAGTAAGAAATCACCTTCAAGTTTCTTCGAAGAATTTCAATAAGTTGTGATTTTCCTCGATTAGATTTCTTCTCCTTTGGTCTTCATGTTCATAGTTTCACCTAGTTGAGACCTTTCTCGAAGAGTTTCAATCAGCTGATATTTTCCTCTACTATATTTCTTCTACTTTAAGTTTTCATCTATGTAAATAGTTTCACATGGTTTAGATGTTTCCCAATTATATTCATTCTACATTGAGATAGTTTATTTTAATTATGTTTTGAGGGTCCGAGGAAATCTTTTATATTTTTTTTTTGGCTATTTTAAGGAATATGACATAGATAAACTTATTTGGTTACATTTCAACATCACCGTTCAATTATTAGGGTCTAATGTATAGATTATTTGTGTAAATTTTTAGTTAAAGTAGTGATTGTTGAGGTATTGAACTTGTAGAAATCAATGGACGCACAAAATATGTCATTCATGCTTTTATTTTTAATTACATATTTAAATGCCTCAACGACCACTAATTTTTTTGAAATTTTGCATAAATGATCTAAATCTTATCTTAATTATATCATGTCCCTCAAAATGGAGGGAAAAAAAAGGGAACCCTTCTAGTTTTTTTTTTCATTGGCATAAGCCATACGACCGAATTATGCATGGTCAAGTAAGAGTCGAAACTCCACTACAAACTAAAAATTTTAAAATAAAGCAACAAAACGAAATAAACGATATTAAGTTCGAATAAAGCAAAAACGTCCAAAACAAGTGGACAAAAAACTACGAAAGCAAGTAACTATCATGATAGTATAGAGGACTCCACCACAACTCTTAGGCCTAGAGACCAGACGGTGTACCTTTCAGATAAAGGTAGAGCAACCCTCCCTACCCTCATGATGAGATCTTCTTCTAACTGTTGCTCGAGATCACTCCTCATTGGTTTCATCTCCAATCTCAGAGGCCGACAACAAACAAGCTCATAAGCTGTTCCAAAAGCCGACAACCCTCCGCCATCCACCAGTTTTTCCGCTGACCACCAACACGCAACGGTCCCAGCTTCCAGACGAGCCATTGCTGATTGACAGTTTCCCTGGCATCTCTACGACACCAGTCATCGACACAAGCTCTGACCGACGGCAGCCTCGACTTCCAACCTTCAATCACCAACACACCGTCGGATCTTGCAGCAACATTGCCATCGACCAAAGATCGGTCGTCGAGAATTCGAACACTCCCGAACCCAAATAACCAGATCCCGAATCTGACATCGACAACCCAGATCCAACCACGCACCATCGAAACATGAGTTCAGAGATCCGAAACCCCCGACCACCATTTGCACGCCAGAGAGGGAAGAATCCGCTCTCCTGTCGCATTTGTAGGCCGAGCCGGAGGGAAGGAGAAACCTCCAACCTCCAACCATCACCGTCGACCCAATCCTCCCCAAAGGGAGTAGTAGAGTAAGACCTCCACCATCTTTACAAACTTTCGCAATCTCTGAATAGCAGTCATAGAGAAACTCTAGAAAGAGAAGCCCTAGCAGCACAAGAGAGAAAGAGCGCATTCTCCCCTGTGTATATATATATATGTTGCTCAGTTGTGTTCTTGCCTTGGGAACCCTTCTAGTTTAGAAATGAAGATTCTTGTTATAATTTTTGAAAAATGGAAAATTAATAGTATTCGATACAAGATTTAATGGGTAACCGTATTAGACCAAATAAGTAATATACCATTCTTCGTCCTCTAGGTAAAAAAGCTTCGTTTCGAGTGAAAGCTTTCGTCGGATTGAAACTATAAGGACCAGGTAAACATAATTAAAATTTTCTTTTAATAAAGATATTATTATTAATCATTTCTTGTTGAGATTAATCTTCCATGACTACTGGCATTCGTTTTTAGTTAATAGTACGAGCTCATCAACCAGTTTGATCCTCTAATCTTTAGAGCAAGTCCAATTGATATGTCATTTAGAAAGTGTTAAATTTGAATTTGACATGTGACTTGGCAAATTTGAATTGTTATTGTTTGACATTTTTTTTGCTCCAATGGATGTGTCAAAATTTAAACATTATTATAATATAAATTAGGAGGAAGAGCTAAAAGAGAGAATAGGGAAAATAATGATAAAATAATAAGTGACATAAATGCGAGAGAAAATAATGATAAAATAATAGGTGACATTAGCTTTGGTTCATGTCAAATTTGACATGAAGGGACTCTATGTCAAATCCACATCAGCTTTGACTAATCGGTTGGAAATGATTTTTTGATCTTTTGTTACCCTTTTTGCTGAGATGGCAAAAATGACATATCCATTGGACTTGCTCTTACACTTTACACACCATTATCAAAATTGAACTCCGCAAACAAATGTAATATTTGGAGAACTGGAGAAGTAACCCAATTCGAGTATGAACAAATTCATTTTCTTTCCATAATCTTTCTATAAGTGTGACCCAATGAAACTTAACTGTTTGTAAATAGCTAGATTTTGACCGGAAAAACAAAAAGAAGTAGTATATATATATGTCTACCGTCTTACCGTCTACCGTTCTTTTAGTGAATTAAAAACAGCGGGATGTTCCAGAAGTAATTTGCAGGAGAGTGAGTGATTGTATCGCTATTCTCCACTTTGCATTGCGTGGACTTTCCTACAGTCGATGCAATAGAGACTGTGGTGAAGTTCTTTCTAGTGTAGGCTGCAACTCTTTTCCCTTCAAACTCAAACTGTTCAAAGCTACTCAAAGGTTGAATCGTCATGTTCGATCTCCTCAAGGTAAGCTTCCAAAACACTGTCATGTTCGTTTCATGTAGATTCTGGGTTTTTATTTTTGGATTCAGTTGTCGTTTTATCTAATTGTTCAGCTTTCTGGGTATGTCTATGAAGTCAAAAGCAAAATGTAGAGTGCTTAAAATGGTAAATATTTTGCAGATTTGGGTTTGTTGGTAAGAAATGGAGGAAAATGAAAGAGATGGTGAAAGTCAAATCTTGATCTTGTTATGTTGATTTGAGAATGGAAGATGAATGAGTGGTTCTGTATAATGTTTTCTGAGTTGAGTATGAGGATCTAAAGGTTTTAGCTTTTTATATGCTCTTGCTTTCTGGGAGGAACCTGATTGAAGGCTAGGATCTTGTTGTTGCCTGTGGAAAGATGGATGGTTCAGGTCTGGGAGGTGGATTTTTGTCCGGTCCCGGTGGGGGGACACTCGACCTTGAATCGTCGATTCCTAGACACCAAGAGAAGCAGTTGGGTCATCCGGTGTTAGGACGTCATCAACATCATGCGAATGTGATGAGTGGAGTTGGAGTTGATCACCGCCATGTAGGGCTTGTAGAGGTGAAAGGGTCAATACCAAGAGGTGCTTCGATGAATATTGTAAAAGGGAAGGCGGTTGTGCCTTTTAATACCAGTAATGCTTACAATTTGAGTGATGAAGATGAGCCAAGTTATACAGAAGATGGGAATGGTGAGAACGTTGAAGGAACCAAGGGTAAAAAGGGATCCACATGGCAGCGAATGAAATGGACAGATAGAGTGGTTAGGCTTCTTATATCAGTGGTTGCTTGTGTGGGTGATGATGGTGTTGATGGTGGTGAAGGCCTCAAGAGGAAATCTGCAGCTTTACAGAAAAAGGGTAAGTGGAAGACTGTGTCAAAGATAATGATCGGTAAAGGCTGTCATGTATCACCTCAGCAGTGCGAGGACAAGTTTAATGATTTGAACAAGAGGTATAAGAGGTTAAATGATATCCTTGGGAGAGGAACTAGTTGTAAAGTGGTGGAAAATCCTACTCTTATGGACTCAATGCCCCATCTATCTGCCAAGGCGAAGGATGATGTTAGAAAGATATTGAGTTCAAAACAGTTGTTTTATAAAGAAATGTGTGCTTATCATAATGGACAGTGGATACCTGGTTGCCATGATCTTGACCTCCAAGGTCATCCTTTACCTCCCGGGAGATGCTCAACAGACAATAATGTTTCAGAGGAAGAAGGGGTTGAAGAACATCATGACACCGAGGAGGATGAATCAGATGAGGAAGATAATAATGGCAGTGATAGGGATCGGATGGGTAGAATGGGCGACAGGAAGAGGTCTAGTGAAGAGGATGACCATTTCTGGCAACATGTTTCTCTTGATACTTTTGAAGTTGAAATGGCTGAGGCTCTTCAAGACCCTACAAAGTCTTTATGGGAGCGAAGAGAGTGGATCAACAAACAGAAGTTGCGACTCCAACAGCAAAGAGTCAGCTGCGAGGCTGAAGATTTGGAGCTTGAGAAGCAGAGGTATAAATGGCTACGATACCGGAGCAAGAAAGACAGGGAACTGGAGAGGTTGAGTCTGGAGAACGAGAGAATGAAATTAGAGAATGAGAAAAGGGTACTGCGACTGAGGCAGAAGGAACTGGAAATAGATGTGAGGAGGTCAGAAGCTTTTGTAGAACCTTCTGTTGGTGTTGACAGATTGCTAGGAAGAGATCTCGACTTGGGCAGACAACAATAGCCTCAGCATTCAATATTGGACCATGCTTGACATTCGGCAACTCTGCAAAAAATCTTCAAGCACACTCAATTTGAGAGACTTATATCTCATGTGCCTTTTACTTTAAGAAGTGAAAAAACATCATATCTCCAGATTAATCTTAGGATTTATTGATATCTACAATGTTGGATGCCTCTCCTGTATAAGTGCAATTTCAGTGTTGTATTTTTGCACTTGCATCTTGTGGTCTTAGGCTTGTAGTTATATTGTTAGATATAGTTTACTCTTCCAGTGATCGTTGTGTTTAATCATGTTACTGTCGGAAAACAAGCTCTTAGGTTCCCTTCATTGATTCGTTTATAATTCATTGTATTTCCGGGAAACATAACCATGTGACAGTCAAAACAAAAATAAGAAAAAAATTGGCCCTTATAGGGCATGACAGGAGTGAATCTTTAAAAGTTGAGAGATGCTGGAATAAAGTTTTTATTTTATTTTATTTTTTAGGAAAGGATTAAGGGTTCTGTTGTGTTTGCATATCTGCTGCGTAATTCTCATAACCCCCTTGACTAAATTAGTATTTCTATGCATGCCATTCTAGTTGCGATTCATCTCTGTAACATGTAGTATTTCTCTTGGGGTTAAACTTATTCTGTTTCTTTTTCCTTCATTTGCTCAAGCCATATGCATATGGCTAATCTTGCTCAGGTTGACTTGTAGTCATCAAGTCTTACTACATACTGATTTATTGCTTCTTATTTTGCTACCCTTCTAATTCTTTCAGGTTTCCTATGTGAATTTCTATGGAGTGTGTTGTTTTCTGAGAAAAGAAGAAAAAAGTGCTGTGTATGAAGCACCATTTCATTCCTTTCCTGAAATTGTGTCAAAGAGTCTTGCTTTCTTTCCTGAGTAATCAAAATCAATTCTGCACTACATTTTTGGATATGATGAGAATACTAAGATAGCTTGGTAGTCAAATAATGGTCTTCATATTTCAACCAGATTTCTCACCTAGTTTTGCTTGATATATGTACCCTCTTCTGACATGTTTGGTGTCAATCTGTACTCTATGTATTCTTTCCATCTCTTTTTCCAAATGTCTCACTTGTACAAGTTGTATAGCAGTTTGTGACAGATTTTGCATTTTCCTTATGCAAGTTTTTTATACAAGCATGCAGTGAAATAGAGAAATTCAACTTTTATTAATTAGAAAGTCCCTTTTGATTGAAACCCGTGATAGATGAGACTGTTTCTTTAAGCTCAGGACTTTTGTCTGAACGAATTGGCTCTTCAATTCCTCACCAAGAGGCTGTTCTAGGTAATGTTGTTGGAGTTCTAAATCTTTCTATGCCATAGACCTTGACCTCAGGGTACTCAACTGGGAATCAAGTCCATATCCTCGGAAATGGATTACGAACATTGAGCTTGTTTGCTTGACGGGGGGGGGGTACTTGGTCAGATTGCTATGTATACTGGAAGGTCCTCATATTCAGTTACATATCTGTACGTGCAACTCTTCTCAAATCCAATCACCGGAACTAGCACACATGTGCTTCTATATATATATAAAAGCATGGGGTAGCTCAATTCTATATTTTTCCGACTTGATGTTTTCAGAGATGACCGAACTGTTGTTACTAGCGTTAACATATTTCCCCTACGTACTACTAGCCATGATTATGGTGAAAAATTCCTCCCATAGCACTGAAAAATTCCTCATGGGTTATAGTGATTTTGTGGAATTCACCTGAATAGTAAATGAGCAACTAAATCATGCTTCGTCATTCTTGGATCTAAATATAATGTTAGAGAATTTCACAAAAAACTTGAACTTAAAGCCAGTATTTACACCATTAGATCTACAAATGAACTTTTCCGCTTGAAAGTAGTGTATATAAAATCAGAATTCTTTTTATCTTCTGGTCTGGTTTAAGTGTTTATGTGTGAGAATGAATTGAGAGTGGAACAAAGTTTTGGCCAGGTTAACATGTGGTAGAAGTTTCCATTCCCGATTTCCCTTTTTATTTTGTAAAATTTGATAATTGAGGTTGTTATGGTAACAAATCCTATTATCCGATCAAATGCATAAGTGTGGAGTAATTATCCTATGATCCCGGGGACTATAACTTGAGAGTGACAATTGTTGATAAGAATGAACTTCAAATTTCAAAAAAATATATATCAAAAGATTTTATTTTATTAATGAGTAATGCTAGATGAACCACTTTTTGACATCCCACCTAAAGACCACCTAATATGTCAGTCTATGTGGCATATACATGACGTGTCACCACCCAATCAGAGTGTTTCATAAAATGACGTGGATGTGTCACATAAACTGACACATAAAATGGTATTTAGCAGGTGAGATGCCAAAATATGGTTCACCTAGCATTGTTCTTTATGAATTGTGAAAAAACAAAATCAGAAACAAATTTAATTTTGTATTCCAAATGCAGAACTTTCCTCATTCTCAAAAGAAAAAAAAAATGCAGGAGTATGATTTTAATCATTCCAGACTTTTCCTAGTCATAGCCGAAATGCTCTCACCAAATCAAATTATGACTCATTACTCAATTTTTTTTTTGTTTTAATTTTTTGAGAAATGAAAAAGGGAGTTTCTAATCCTTCTATTCATACCTCCCAAATTGGCACTTACGCATTTTTTTTTTCAACTTTCAGTTGACTTTGTCAAATAATGTTTAATTACAAATAAAATAACTTAAAGTTAATAAATTATTTTGGAATGCACTTAAATTTAATCTAGCACAATTTATTTTCTAAAAATTGAGTTACATGATATAATATTTCGCTTATTTCATGCCACTCTGTTTGTTCGAAAATTTATCTTCTATGTACGTTAGCAGATTATTATAAAAAAATAAGTATATCAATTATATGTTCTATAATAATTTTCATAAAACCTATCACGATGTTGTTCATAATAAACTGAGAGTTTGGTAATTAAAGTTTTTTTTTTAATCAAATCAAATTGGGTGTTTCGTTTTTTTATTCTTCAGAAATTGAAAGTGAAATAATTTAAAATTAATGGAGGTCTAACAATTTATTTTGGAGGTATTAGTATAATCTTCTAAAAAGAAGCTTTTATTAATTTAATTGCCCAATGGGCATTTTGAGAAAATTAAGAAGGTGTAAATAATATTTTACTTTTTGTAAAAGTAAAATTGGAGGTATATTGAGTAAGGAGGTCTAAGTGCCTATTTGAGAGGTATGAATAGAATTTCCTAAGGCAAAAAGAGAGTGAGACAGTCATGATCGAGTCCCCACTAAAAATAAAAAAGAAAAATAAAAATGAAAATTTCTTTGCAGTATAAAATTGAGTGTCCATTTTATCAGTGTCACTGGCCACCCTATAATATCTCCTTGTTAAGCTCTACACCTTTGACATTCCGATTGCCAAGCTCAAAGGTTAACTTTCTTTCTCCCCCTCCTTCTCTTTATCTTTGACTCAATCTTATTATTTTGCAGAGATCGTGTTCATTTTTAAATTTTGTAATTTTTGTGGTGTTTTTGACCTTGTATTCTGCTTGAGTTTCGGGTTTCACATATTGTTGTATTTTGAGTTTATGTTATAAACCAGCAAAAGGGTCTCTTGATATCTTCCTCTATTTTGTATCGTCTAGCCTTCCACAGCCTTCTAGAGGTATGTTTGGACTGATCTCTGTGGCTTCAGATCCCATAATGAGATTATGGATCTTTCATCTTCTATTGGCTTTAGATTTACAGTTGGTTGATATATGTTTCTTCACTCATCATGTTGGAAGTTAATCTTGTAGTAGCCGTTTTGGTCATGAATCTTGTTCTTAATTTCTCAATAGTCAAAGACTAATCTTATGGATTATTGTATGTATACGTATGTTGTCAACACCCTATGCTTTTATAACATTATGTTATCTTGTTAGTGATACAGTTGTTTCATACTCATCCCTTTGATGTTTATCATGCTGAAAAATTCATTGTCATTCAGTTTTTTCTATTGGCTTATCGTTTTGGAGTTTAATAGTACTGTTAGGAATAGTCAGGTTGAATGAGTAGTGGCATATATATGATCCTTAATTACACCTATCAGACTTGCTGTAGCTGTAACTTTTTACTACCTATTTTGGTTGAGTTTCAGTTGATCTGATTCACTGTGATGGATTAGAGTTTCTGAGAAGAAGATTGTTAGCTAGTTTCTTATGTTCGATGTGATGAACTGCGGAATAAACTGATAATCATTTTATGGATGTTGAAAAATGGATTTGGATTCGATTACTATAAACTTGGGAGTTCAGTTTTTCTGATGTATGAATGTGTGATCATTTCTTTTTCCCGTTATCTGATCTATATTTAAGGTTTTTGTTTGGATTGATCTCTATGGCTTGTAGATCACATAATTAAATTATGGATTTTTCATCTTTTGTTGGCTTTAAATTATATATATTTGGTTGATCTATGTTTCATTGTTTCAACTATATTACATGATGCTTTCATATTGTTTGAAGACTCTGTTGGTCCCTCTCTGATTAAATAAGCGGATGACATTGCAGGTGTTTGATTTATTTGTAAGTGATGGCTGATAGGCACCAGAGCCCAACTGTTATGCAAAAGTTTGCTGGTCAGCTACATCTTGGTTCCACCCTTTCTCAAGATATCCACTGCCAGAGCCACTATGCCGGCTTCCAAAGGCCTAATCTCAATCATAGGCGTTTTGCATATGGAAATTATACTAATGCAGCATTGCAGTATCCTATGAACCATGCATGTGGAGCAACTGATCAGTCATTGATCAGTTCCGCTACCTCACCTCTACTTATCCAATCCCCACAAGAGAAAGGATTTGTGGGCTTTGCCACTGATTTCCTAATGGGTGGAGTTTCAGCTGCGGTGTCCAAGACTGCTGCTGCTCCTATTGAGCGTGTTAAGCTGTTGATTCAAAACCAGGATGAGATGCTCAAGGCTGGCAGGCTCTCTGAACCCTACAAGGGAATTGGAGAGTGTTTTAGCCGAACAATTAAAGATGAGGGAATGGTGTCCTTGTGGAGAGGGAACACAGCTAATGTCATCCGTTACTTCCCAACTCAGGTATTGCTTATTATATTCATTGCCTTTCTTTGACGACAATGATATTTGGTTGACTTTATCGCCAATTCGCCCTTTGCTTACTGTGATGTTAAATGTGTTCATCCAGGCCTTAAATTTTGCATTTAAAGACTACTTCAAGAAGCTTTTCAACTTTAAAAAGGACAGGGATGGCTACTGGAAATGGTTTGCAGGAAACTTGGCATCTGGTGGTGCTGCTGGTGCCTCTTCTTTATTATTTGTTTACTCTTTGGATTATGCTCGTACTCGCCTTGCAAATGATGCCAAGGCTGCTAAGAAAGGAGGTGGTGGGAGACAATTCAATGGCCTGGTTGATGTCTACAAAAAGACACTCGCATCAGATGGTATTGCTGGCCTTTACCGTGGTTTCAACATTTCTTGTGTTGGAATCATTGTGTACCGTGGTTTGTACTTTGGAATGTATGATTCTTTGAAGCCTGTTCTCCTCACTGGAAAGCTGCAGGTATGTCTTATTGCTTCGATCATGATTAATGATATTGTGCCAACTTGATATGAAGTGATATCTTCGTGACATGTACACAAAGATATCAATTACTAAAGACATGTCTATCATCTTCAGCATTTTTCATCCAGGTAAAAGTACTGCATTGGTAATCATTGATCTTGGGACAAACAGGATGCTTTGAGATGACTTGTCTTTCAAGATTCGGTATTTTATTATCTTGTAGTGATAATCTAACTTCGATTTATTTATTTATTTTTTTTTTTGGAAAATTGCAGGATAGTTTCTTTGCTAGCTTTGCTCTTGGTTGGGTTATCACCAATGGTGCTGGTCTTGCATCTTACCCAATTGACACTATCCGTAGAAGGATGATGATGACTTCTGGTGAAGCTGTTAAATACAAGGGCTCGCTCGATTGTTTCAATCAAGTCATTAAGAATGAGGGTGCAAAGTCCCTCTTCAAGGGTGCTGGTGCCAATATTCTTCGTGCAATTGCTGGTGCTGGTGTGCTTGCAGGTTATGACAAGCTTCAGGTGCTGGTGCTTGGAAAGAAGTATGGTTCTGGTGGAGCTTAGGCAAAAAATGGATCGTTTTCTGTGGGGCTTAAGTAAAAGTGAATGACCCCATGTAGCTACAGATATTGATGAAGATATTTACTTGTCCTGGGTTACATTTAAGGCAGGTTTTACTGATCAATAACTTAGTTTAGAGGATTTTGTCTCCTAAACATTGTTTCAGAGTCCAGGAATTTTGTTCGCATAGCCATCCTGGCTATAAGAGCTGTTATCAGCTCATTATGTTAAATGTTAAATGCTTAATTTTATATTGGTCTTCTTTACATATTATGTCTTAGATAAAAGAAGCGATGAAATGAGAATGAACAATAGGTATTACAGTGGTTCACTAAATCGGTATGATTGAGCTAAATCCGTGAACAAGCTTTGGACATGCTAATGTTTTGGTTTTCAAGTACCTGGGCTGTTTAGCAATATAATTAATTTTTATCCAGATCCACCAGAGATTGATATTTGGCAAACAAGGCTTCTATGTTCTAAGCCTACAAGACATTTTCTACAACTGTAGTTTCCATCAAGAGTGTGCCGAGGAGTGAGGACTGGTAGTGGTGGCTTGAATGAAACATTGTTCGAGTTTGGTCAAGGTCGTGAATCACAAGTTTGGGGTCCTCTTCTGATTGGTCTTGAGATGGCCTGAAGTTCAAGTGTTTGATTTCTTGAGGTGGAACTAGACTCTAGTATTAATTATCAGACATTAACCTTTTACATCAAAAGACATCATATTGAGAAGAGAGTTATATTATCGAAAACTAACAGCCTAATAAACTGAGGGAATTCTAGTTGCACCTCCAAAATTACTGTTTATACTTTATACCTCCACTACTTAGTGCACCTCATATTTACTTTTTAACTATTGAAAAGTCTAATGATCAAACTCTCTTTTCTCTGAGATTGGCAACCCGAACATAGAGAAAATGAAGATTCCATGATCAACTATAGTAAATTATTGAGATTCCAAATAATATTGTTCATATTGAGAAACAAACGGTTCTTATATGATTTGTTCTTACGAAAAGGTACTATAATTAACAATAGGGGCTCTTCCTTGTACGATTAATTGTAGTTGGGGAAATGAAAAATCCGCGGGTTTCCAAAATTATTATATTCTAGTAGTATCCATAACTTTGTTAATCAAACTTCCTTTACTCGTTTGCATCTTTGGTTTTTTTTTTTTTTTTACTTGGTCATATCTAGAGATATCGGGCAATGGTGAAGACTTAATCCAAGTATAAACAAGTTTTAAAAGAATTGCGATTTGTAAGGGAATCTGCTTTGAAAGTGAAACAAAAAAAAAAAAAAAAGAGCAGATTTTTTCCTCTTCTGATATTTATTCATATGTCATTATCTGTCATTTTCTTCAAGTTGATGAAGTCAAATAAATGTATAAAAAAACATGGAGGTATAAATAGCAGTTTTAGATGTTCAAATAGGAACTCCGATCCCCTATACTGAAGCATAAAATGATACGAGAAACGACAATGAGCCAACTATAATGGTAAGAGTGTAAGAGCGTAAGAGTGTAAGACATAAGCGATTAAGAGAATGAGCCAACTATAATGCTTAGACACCAGTTCAGTTCCAATGCATTGAATCATCACTTCCCATTGGCACATCGTATTTAAAATTTCATTTTGTACATTTGTATTATCACTTAATCCTTGTTTTTTCCTTTGCATAGCTCAGCTTTGGTAATTCCCTTGTACACGCAAATCCTCTTGAAGTTATCATTAAAGGAAGTATAAGGCCTGGACAGAGACTAAGAATATAAGAATTGTTAAAGGAAATGAAATATCCAATTATACTGATTGATATTCAGACTTGTAATTGGAGCTAATTGTGGATCGTATCAGATCCCTAGCGTTGGAGAGTGATTGTACAATCATAATATTGTACATAATTGCATTCCTGAAATAGCTTTTGATAGATGCTATGCATATTTGTACAGAAACATGAATCCGATATACAAGACCTTTCATATTCATACTTGTTTATGGTATCAGAGTACCGATCCTGGTGTCTCTAACCCACCCCACCTTCCGCCACTAACACTATCACCAACCACACCATGGTTGAAATCATTGAAACCACAGAAACCAACAAAAACAATACCAAAAATAACACCACTTCTTCATCCAAATCCATGGAGGAGATTGGAACACAATTACCTGATCCTTTGATCATACACCCTTTCGATACACCTAGACTTAAACTGGTAGATACCCCACTTGATGGACACAACTACGGTGAGTGGAGCCGTTCGATGCGTCTCAGCCTCAGCGCCAAGAACAAGATCCGATTGATCGATGACACCATCAAGCCATTCTCTGTTACACATCCCAAATATCTTCTATGGCGACGCTGCAACGATATGGTCTTGACCTGGATCCTCCACTTAATTCAGCCCAACATCGCCCGCAGCGTGATCTTCTCTGATTTGGTAGCAGCAGTATGGAGTGACCTCGAGGATAGATTCTCACAAGGGAACAACACTCAAATCTATGAGATTCAACAAGAGATCGCTGAATGCCGCCAAGGTTCTGAATCGGTTTCCTCACACTACACCAGACTCAAGGCCCTTTGGGATGAGCTGGCCTCCCATAAAAAACCGATCATGTGTAGCTGTGATGGCGCTAAGATTTTGGCCAATCGGGAAGAAAAAGAAAGAGTCATGCAATTTCTGGTGGGGCTAAATGATTCTTACTCCACAATTCGAGGCTCAGTCCTGATGATGAGTCCTCTTCCGGACACAAAGAAAGTCCATGGTCTCGTCCTTCAGCATGAGCGGCAGATGGAAGTAGCAAGCCGCCGTGAACCAGTACCGATTTCCCATGCCATACAGGTAGCACGCCTAGCTTCTTCATCATTTTCTCGTAAGCCACTCAAATGCACATACTGTGAGGGAAATACCCATCTTATGGATTGCTGTTATTTCTTGAAAGGATTCCCAGTGGGTCATAAATGGCATGGAAAGAATGTGAAGCCTAGAAAAGAGAAACATGCTACAAACAATGTTGAATTAAAGGAGGACCCCGATGAAAACTACACTTTTATAGCCAAGGAGTATCAAGAATACATGGCCATGCTTCCTGAAAAGAAGGGTAAAAATCAATCATTTGCAAATGCGACAGGTATATTCACACCCAACTGTCATAACATAGCCAATGATGCACATTCCACATTATATTGGATTGTAGATAGTGGAGCAACAAATCACATCTCGCACCTAGCACCTACTCACAATAAAAATAAGGCATCTCATAATTTTGTTGGCCTACCAAATGGAGATCAAGCCATTATTGAAAATGATGGGTCCATTCAGTTATCACCATATTTGCCTCTTGATGGAGTTTTGCATGTGCCCAAATTTAGAGTCAATTTGATATCTGTGAGTAAGCTGATGCGAGCCTTGAAATGTATTGTGACATTTTACCCGGACTTTTGTGTTATGCAGGACGTGGATACAAAGAGGACGATTGGCCTGGGCAAGCATGTAAATGGTCTCTACTATCTCACACCAACCCAAAATCCCCATCTTGTAAACCACATCTGACGAGTCTCCGAAGCGACACTTCAATAATAAACCCTATAACGTTAGTAGTACTATAGCAATAAAGAAGGATCGCTCTAGCCGAGGATTAAGGGTACCTGTAATATAAGAATGTTAAAACAAATAACACATATATGCATACAATTGTCACACTTATATACATATATACATATTCACACACGTTTCAAAACATAAAGGGGGGATACGGTTTTGAAATCTAAGGTCCTACGACATGAATTTAAAGACAAGAAAATAAATTCTAGACTACTATATACATGTTGGTCGACACTTTGCCACAAAGCAATAGCACAAAAGCAATCAAAACACACAAAAATTTAGCAAACAAGGCTCTCGGCAACATATTAAGGTGTTCTAGACTCGACTTAGTTCCAACCTAATTATCTCCTAAATGGTGTCACTAATCGATTAAGACTCTTCATGTATTTTAAGTGACTAAACGCTTAACTTTAAAGTTATACTAGTCATATTTGAGAACTCTAAACAAAGAAAACAAACACGAAAAGTAATTTAGCACAAGGTCTTTTTAGTTGGAAACATGTTAGCAAGTAAGGCATCACTCTTCTCATATCGACATGTAAATTCTTTTAAACCACTCTATCCCTAAAAACTACACAAGATAAAATAATGACATATTCAAATTATCCTATGTTTATTTTGGCTAATGAGATTGATACTCCTAGTACATTGCAATTGTATAGGGCAGCAACCTTTATTGCACACGGATTCAAAGAATAAACCAAGAACGAACCTACAACTAAATTCACATGCTTGCCGGTTACATAGTTACTATCTTGTTACATATTTTCTTTACATGTTTATCTTTTGAAAACCAATGTATTTCGACACTTAGAGTTAACATATAAAACCAAGAAATCGAAATCATACACTAAATTAAACATGCAAAACCAAACATTCAAATTGTTCATACATAGACATAAAAACAAATACCCTAAGAACATACGAACTACATAGACATAGAATCGTAAAACTATAGAATTACAAGCCATGGAGATGGTGGAGGATTCGACAAAGGTAGGGTGATTTGGAAGTGGTGGTGATGTGATTTTGGCTTGCTATTCTATCTAGGACTTAAGGTAGAGTATTTGGTAGAGCTTTATACTTGTGTTTTGCTTTGGAATGTGACCACCTTTTCTATCCAAGTCATGCTCAATACATAGGAGAAGAAGCTGTGTAGAAATCGGTAGAAAACCTTGTTCAAAACCGGCAAAGAATCCTTGTTGTATCCGGTTTTGGTTTTCCTTCCTTTCCTATTCTTTTAGACTTTTCTGTCCGATTTTCTTCATGGGCCACAACTTTATAGACTCCTTAATAGACTCAACTCATTCTTTGGTGGATACATGGTCCATAGATGTAGCTGCAAACCTCCCTAGTTCGTCCAGGAACTCATCTCCTAGAACCGGCAGAAATATCTTCTCTTCCTACTTGGACTAGGGAAATTCTTCTTTCCTAATTTTGCACACCTCTTTTACTTGGCTGATTCCTATAACCTTCATATGGATCAGTAGCTCTTGATTGATGCATTCGGATGCCACTTTGATGCTCAAATGCAGAAAATCACGAACATAGGCAGTAGGTTGCCTTTCTCGGCAGGGTAGTGACCTTCTGATCTTGCGACTAGCATAACTTTATCTTCAGAGCAGCTTTTGATGCGATTCTAAATTATGTAGAAACTAGACACATAGAGCTTTTCGTGCATATATGGCACGCCTTCTAGTTCCTTGTGGTCCGTTCTGGAGAAGTTCTGGAAGTTGAGTGTTGTGTCCAGAAAATTGCTGGATCCGATTTTGCTTTGCATATAACTCCTTCCATTGCTCAATCATTGGCATATCTACTGCATATGAGAGAAGAAAAATTCAGCAAAAGCAAAGTCGAGGTTTTACAGAACCAATGATACATTTAAAGACTTCAAAACCGGCTCTTGACAAATTTGTGCCTTTTTCTCTATACTTAGCACATTTTCATTATAACTCTACCAAAAACTCATAACTCTATAATATGACTCTATTTCACAACAACTAAGATTAAGCAAAGCATAAATGGCAGTAGAAACACATTAAAAATATAGCACTTTGTGCTCTTATCAAATACCCCACACTTAGCTTTTGCTAGTCCCTTAGCAAAACTAAATAAAACTAAGACTCTAAACATACTATTGCCCCTAACGATTTGTTTCAGACTTGTTTGAACACATAGCTTTCAAGTTTATGCATGAGAATGCTAACCACGAAAATCTCAAGTTTCATGAACATGCAACATCAATATGAACATATAAGAACAACACATAAGCATAAAAAACATGCAGAGCTAATCTGATTCTCCTCACTAGGCATACTCTCTTCTTTTCACTCGAAGCATGGCATTCACTAATAAGTATATGCAAGAGAAAGATATGAACACGAAAATAACTTGCATATGTCATGAAAAACGAAGCACTTTGTGAAAAGTTTAATGGAAAAACCACAAATAACAACTATGTGCACCTATGAACCAAAACCATATGCTTACTCTTGAGATAATCTCCACAAATTAAATTTAACCATCTTAAGAATCATAAAAAGATCAATAAGGGAATGTAATGGGGCTCGGCTTAAGGCATTCGAAAATTTGGGAAAGGAGGCTAAAAAACGTTACTATGGCCCTAGCAAAGCTTAATTCTCCTTTTGTCTTCTCCCCAAGGGCCAAATTTCTTCTTCTTGGACCCTTCTTCATTCTTAACTCCCCAAAAACATTGTGAAAATGAATAAAGATCAAAAAAATTTCAATACTAGACCTTCATATGCACACATACTCCAAATTAACAACACTTTTCAAGACTAGACTTAGTAATTTTTCTTTTAATACCGTGCCTTAGCTTCTTTCGGACTACATATTTTTCTTTCTTTTCTTTTCTATCCGATTCCATAATTTTCTATTTTTCTTTTGCTAGGCACGGCATACACACAATTTTACATACGATTTTTAGCTAAGTCTACCGCACACTTGTTCTTCTTAATCACTTCACGCGAAAACTCCTTCAAAAATCAAGGTTTGCCAAAACTTTGAGACAAGGTGAAGGCATAACTATACTAAGTTCAAGGAAAGTGTTGAAGGGATGTGAAGGCATACCTATACTAAGTTCAAGGAAAGTATTGAAGGGTGATGAAGGAAAAGGCTAAACGTAGGCTCAAAGGGGTTCAACTAAGGTGTCCCACGAGGGCTCAAATATGTCACATGCTTTATTTGGCTCTGGTGGTAAACCTAAAAGATCTTTTTAATCACTTTCAAAATCAAGGTATTTTATGATAAAAACGTTTTGAAAATAATGCCTCCCTAGTTCGTCCAGGAACTCATCTCCTAGAACCGGCAGAAATATCTTCTCTTCCTTCTTGGACTAGGGAAAGTCTTCTTTCCTAATTTTGCACTTCTCTTTTGCTTGGCTGATTTTTCTAACCTTCATATGAATCAGTAGCTCTTGATTGATGCATTCAGATGCCACTTTGATGCTGAAATGCAGAAAATCACGAAAATAGGCAGTAGGTTGCCTTTCTCGACAGGGCAATGACCTTCTGATCTTGCGACTAGCATAACTTTCTCCTCATGGAAGCTTTTGATGCGATTCTAAATTCTGTAGAAACTAGACTTATAGAGCTTTCTGTGCATATATGGCACGCCTTCTAGTTCCTTGTGGTCCGTCCTGGAAAAGTTCTGAAAGTTGAGTGTTGTGTCCAGAAAATTGCTGAAACTTGCTGGATCCGATTTTGCTTTGCAATTCTTAACAATTTCTTTTGCTCTAATCTCTATATAACTCCTTCCATTGCTCAATCCTTGGCATATCTACTATATGTGAGAGAAGAAAAATTCATCAAAAGCAAAATCGAGGTTTTACAGAACCAATGAAACATTTAAAAACTTCAAAATCGACTTTTGACAAATTTCTGCCTTTTTCTCTATACTTAGCACATTTTCATTATAACTCTACCAAAAACTCATAACTCTATAATATGACTATTTTACAACAAGATTAAGCAAAGCATAAATGGCAGTAGAGACACATTAAAAACATAGCACTTTATGCTCTTATCAACATCAATCGTACCTCCACTTTTTGGCACCAACGTCTCGGACATCCATCAGATGCTCCCCTCTACCATCTCTCTCAGGTCTTTCCAGATATTGTTTTCAATTCCAATAAGCATGTTTGTGAGATTTGTCCCTTAGCTAAACAAACTCGGTTGTCCTTCCCTTCTAGTTCAATTAAAACGATTGCACTATTTGATCTAATCCATTGTGATATTTGGGGACCACTCATACACATTCTGGGGCTTGCTATTTCATGACAATTGTCGATGACTTTTCCCGCTTCACTTGGGTGCATCTTATGAAGTTTAAATCCAACACTCACTCTCTCCTCAAATCTTTTTTCTCTTGGGTCAAAACTCAATTTCATCGAGATATTAAAATATTATGTGTAGATAATGAGGGAGAATTTACATTAAAATTAATGCGTTTATTCCTTGCGGAAGGCAGCACCATCTTCCAACACACATGTGCCTACATGATTACGTGCATTTACATACACGTAATTACCACTTAAACACTAGAATTACTTATATCTTTGAGTTAATTATTATGTAATTAATCTATTTTTGTTTGTTTGTAGGAATAAGCGGAAATGTGAAAATGAGATTTAATAGAGCGAAATTGGAGCGAAAAATGGAAGAAAAAGAAAAAGAAGAAAGAAGGAAGAAAATAAGAAAAGAAAAAAATATATATAATAACATATGCTGACATCAGCATTTAATTAGGTAATTAAACGCTGATGTCAGCTTGCCTCCTTTCTTTCACGTGCTGCACACCATTTGAGTCCATCTTCTATGCTCCATTCAGAAGCCGCCATGTGTGCTGATCTTTCTCTAAGGCCAATCGGGTGCTGACACCTAGTACCTTGTTAAACTTCAATTCCTGCCGAGACCACACCGGATCACTTCAATCTCTCTCTCCTTCCAGCCGACCCGGGAGAAAGAAAAAAAAAGAGAAGTTTCAGCCTCTCTCTCTCTCTCCTCAAAAAAACCTAGCACCCATTTTCCCCCATTACTCCTCTTCCACATTTTTCCAATTTCTCACTCCCTCATTAATTTCTCACCAAATTGGAGGATAATTAGCATTGGGCTCTCTCATTACATCACCAAGACTTCACCAATATGAAGAAATTATAGTTGGTAAAGGGTGGAAACTTAATATCAAGTTGTGTTCGTATTTGCATATAGCAAATTGTGAATTAGCTTGTGCTCCCTCTCTCATCTATCCTTTCTCTTGTTTCTTATGTATTGGATGATGTGTTTATATATGGGTAGTGAGTAGTTCCAATTTGGGAGTTAGAATTGTGAAGCCTAACTCATCTTATAAGGATGTTGATGCTTTAATTTAAATAAATGTAATTTCAATTGTGTATTCTTGATATCCGAATGTTTTGGTCTTTAGAAGCATGTTTCTAGGCTTTGTCACCCTAGATTATGTTATGGACAATTTGATGGATAGATTGATAAATTGACAACTTATTAGTCTTGTGCATCTAGGATTTCAAGTGTGGTAACCGTTAGCTAGCTTAATTGTAGCTAAGGTTGCTTGGGTCTCTATTATCTCGGACTCTTTGCCTCTAATTTTAGATATTGCGGCCTTAACCGGCGTAGTGCCTAAATTAGAGAGTTGGTTGTGGCTTTAACTGGCATAACCGATACACCGTAAGGATAATTGGTCTAGTAGCCTTAACCGGTATTAGATACGAGACTTAACACTTTAGGAAAGACATGCATTTATAGGTTTGGCATCGATGTTTGCAAGAGAGTTAGTGTGAATCACCCTACACTCCCATATTCTCGTTCATTTGAATTCCATATTTAGTTTTCTTGCTTGATAATTAGTTGTTATTTTTTTATTTTGTTTGCGGTTAATTTAGTTAATTCTCAAACCAACTTTCTCACAAAATCTACTTCCCATTTGTGCATATCCACCTTAGGGTCACAAGTTAGTGGTTTTGATTAGGCTTAGTGCGAGCTAGGCCGAGCATTGCCAAGGCTTGGTGCCTTGATTGTCCATAGTTCTTATTTTCGTTTTATTTTTATTGTGTGCTTTTAGTGGTCCTAGAGTCAATTACCTTGGTTAATTAGGTCCAACGCCTAATTCCCGTGATACGATAACTAAGGTCCTAATATTTCCCTTACTTGACACGATTCGTACGCTTGTGAGTATATGAACCAAGTCAATGGCGCCGTTGCCGGGGATTATGGTCTTCGGATCTTAATCCCTTGATAATTGGGTTTTTGCGTCACTAATAGCAACTTTTTCTTTTTCTTTTTTATTTTATTTTTATTATTTCTGTTACTTTGTTAGAAATTGTTCATGTGGACTTGGTGCTTATTTTGGTTATAGCTTTATTATTTTGGTACTTAATTTCTTATTGGCTCCTTGTAGGTGCATGAACAACACTTTACTACCTATCAATTTGAGAAGTGGTCTTGTTTTGGAAAGACTACCTAGAGGGAGACCAAGGAGAAGAGTTAGGAGACCAAGACATCACTCACAAGCGCCTTCTAGATCTCCTATACGAGTAGTAGACATGGGTGATCGCGAACGGGAAGCACCTCAAGGGGAGGAGGAGCTTCCATTGAGTCATTATTCTTGTCCTAGCATTGTAAATGCTCCATCTTGCATTGTGCTTCCTCCTACAAATGCCAACTTTGAGATCAAGCCTAACATGTTGTCTATTTTACCTACTTTTCATGGCATGACTAGTGAGAGGCCTTATGATCACATTATTGAGTTTGATGCCATTTGTTCGACTATGCACTTGGGTGGATTGACTTTAGAGGGTTTGAAGCTTTGGTTGTTCCCATTTTCCTTGAAGGATCAAGCACGCACTTGGTTTCTTAAGCTCAAACCAAGATCCATTAACTCTTGGGCGGATATGCAAAGAGTTTTCTTAAATGCCTACTATCCACATCATCGGACCACCTACATGCGAGATAGCCTAACCAAGTTCTTTCAAGAAGATAGTGAGAATTTCTTTGATGCATGGGAGCGGTTCAAAGGCATAGAGTTGGCTTGTCCACACCATGGCCTCACAAAGTGGCTTCTTTGTGAATCTTTCTATAATGGGTTGATGGTTGATGATAGAAGAAGATTAGACAATGCTTCCGGTGGTAATTTTCTAAAGAAAGGCCCTAATGCCTCTTGGGATATATGTGAGGAAGTGGCTACACAATCTGGACAATGGGATAGTCACTAAAGAAGAAAAGGAGGTAGAGAAGATCACACTACAAGTAGAGGAAGAGATTCATACACACATGGTACTAAAGGAGATGTAGAGCCTCGTGGAAGAGGTGTTTATGATATTTCACATGTGTCTAAGGATGATGGGGTGATTGAGAGACTTGAGGCAAAAATTGACAAGAAGTTTGAGATGCTTCTTGAAGCACAAAAGGCTAGTGCTACATCTTCTTCACATGTCAAGAGTGTTACCACTTCTAATGTTTGCATGATTTGTGAGTCTCCTCAACATTCTACCCAAGATTGTTATTTGGCTTCACAATTTCCGGAATTTGTAGAAGAGCAAGCTAAGGCGATCAACACTTATCAAAGGCCATCAAGAAATGATCCTTACTCTAATACATACAACCCCGGTTGGAGAAATCATCCTAACTTCTCTTGGAGGGACCAAGGAGGGTCCTCTAGTGCATTTCAAGGTGAAAAGCAAGGCTTTAAAGGTGGTCAAGGTCAAGACTCATCAAATTTTCCTCATTATGGCAACACATACCAAGGAAACACTCAATTTTCCCAACATGGTCAACATGGACAGCAAGCATATGGGCCTAATTCTCAAGGCCAATCCACTTCCAATCATGGATTTCATGCTCATAATACCCCTCCCGGGTTTACACATGGTGTTGGTTACAATGGTGGCAAGTTGCAAGATACTTCTAGCTCATTTCAAGGGTCAAACCAAGGTGGGAATTATACTTCTTCACCTATTCTTCAAGGAGTTCCAATTGCACCTCAACCGGAGCCAAAGAAGACTCATGTTGATGATATTCTATCCGCCCTAGCTCAAAGTCAAGTCTCTCTTGCCCAAAGTCAAGCAAAGACTGATCAAACTCTTAGCATTCTTGCTCCAGGGCAAAGTTCACTTGCTCAAAGTGTGGGGAAACTTGAGATTCAAATGGGCCAATTGGCTAAGGAGCTTAGCGCACGTCCATATGGTGCATTACCTACACAACCGGATCCAAATCCGAGACATGAGCATGCAAAGGCAATTACTACACTTCGAAGTGGGAAAGTTTATGACAATAAGGATCGTCATCAAGGGGGGAGGAATAAGGCAGAAGCTATTTCATCTACTCCTATTGATACACATGGTTCATCATCTATTTCATCATCTAGTGAGCATCGGGATCTACATCAAGAGGGAAGTAATAAGGAGGAAGACTATTCTCATGTACCTTCGGATTCTAGGGATAGGAGTGGACCGATCCATTCTACACTAGGCGAGGCCTTGAGGGCTAAGAACCCTAGTGGGACGGTAACCACCCTTAGGGGTTCGAGGGGGAGTCTCACTTTTTCTCCACCACTTGATTTGACCCCATCGGAACCTACACTTCCATATCCACATGTCAAGAGAGCCCAAGATAAAAAGAAGCGGAAGGAGACACAAAAGCAAGAGTTCATTGAGTTATTTAAGAGTGTCAACATCAATATCCCATTACTTGATCCCATTAAGCAAGTTCCGGCATATGCAAAATGTTTGAAGGATATGTGCACTAGTAAGAGAAAGTTTGTAGAGAATGAGGATGTGTACTTGAGTGAGCAAGTGTCGGCCGTACTTCAAAGAAGGTTGCCTCCTAAGCTTAGAGACCCCGGATCTTTTACTATTCCTTGTACTATTGGGTCACGAGGCTTTGACCGAGCATTATTAGATTTGGGAGCTAGCATTAACCTTATGCCTTATGATGTGTACAAGACTCTGTCATTAGAACCAATCAAGCCCTTGAAGATTAAGCTTAAGATGGCGGATAGGAGTATTAAGTACCCTCGTGGAGTAGTGGAGGATGTTCTTGTCAAGGTAGAAGAGCTTTATGTGCCGACCGATTTTGTAGTACTTGATATGGACACTCCTTCGTATGAGGATGAGGATGAGCTACCTATCATTTTCGGTAGAGCTTTTATGGCGACCGCCGGGGTCAAGATTGATGTTCAGAAGGGGTTACTCACTATGACAGTTTTTGACATAACTATTGGTTTCCGAATTTTTGATGAAATGAGGAGTCCATTGTATCATCTTGATGACTGTTTCCGCATTGATGTTATTGATGCTATTGTTGGGAAGACTTTTATTGAGCATTCATTGACAGACTACATGGAGACTTGCATTGCTCAAGGTGGAACCGATTTTGAGAGTAAGGAGCATGTTGAGGCTATTGCATACTTGGAGGCATCGAGACCATATGTTGGTCCACCCCCAAGGTTTTTACCCCTACCAACTTCCATTACACCACCTATTCCTTCATGGGAGGCACCACCTGATTTGGAGTTGAAGACTCTACCTTCGACGTTGAAATATGCATTTCTAGGGGAGAGTAACACATTACCGGTTATTATCTCATCGAAGTTGAGCAAGATTGAGGAAGATAAGCTTTTACGAGTGTTACGTGAGCATAAGGGAGCCATTGGTTGGTCTATTGCTGACATTAAAGGCATTAGTCCATCCAAATGTCAGCATCATATATACTTGGAGGAGGGTTTTGCACCTAGACGAGAGGCTCAGAGGAGATTGAATCCTCCTATGATGGAGGTAGTGAAGAAGGAGATCATTAAGCTTCTAGATGTGGGAGTCATCTTCCCGATTTCTGATTCACCATGGATCTCACCAGTTCAGGTTGTGCCTAAGAAGGGAGGAATTACAGCAGTGAAGAATGAGAAGGGTGAAGATGTACCGCAACGAGTTCAGAATGGATTGAGAGTTTGTATTGATTATAGAAAGCTTAATGCAGCGACAAGGAAGGATCACTTTCCACTACCCTTCATTGATCATATGCTAGAGAGATTAGCAGGCCATAGCCACTATTGCTTCCTAGATGGATATTCCGGATATAATCAGATTCACATTGCTAAGGAAGACCAGGAGAAGACTACTTTCACATGCCCGTTTGGTACTTTTGCCTATAGGAGGATGCCTTTTGGACTTTGCAATGCACCGGCTACTTTCCAGCGGTGTGTGATAGCATTGTTTCATGACTTGATAGAGCGTAAGATGGAGATCTTTAAGGATGATTTCTCAATTCATGGAGATTCTTTTGATGAGTGTCTTCACTATTTGACCCTTGTTCTAGAGCGGTGTGAGGAGACCAATTTGGTTCTCAATTGGGAGAAGTGTCACTTTATGGTGGATGAGGGTATTGTGTTGGGGCATGTTGTATCAACACGTGGCATTGAGGTGGATAAGGCAAAGATTGAGTTGATTTCTCGTTTACCACCACCAAAGAATGTGAAGGAGGTTAGGAGTTTCCTTGGACATGCCGGCTTCTATAGACGCTTCATACCAGATTTTTCACGGATCACCAAATCATTGTGTGGTTTGCTAGGCAAGGATGTGCCATTTGATTTTACTTCGGAGTGTCTACAGGCTTTTGAGCTACTTAAGGAGAAGTTGACTCATGCACCCATCATGATCGCACCTGATTGGACTAGACCATTTGAGTTGATGTGTGCTGCTTCAGATTTCGCTATGGGTGTTGTTTTGGGTCAAAGGATTGAGCGTGCACTCCATGTGATTCATTATGCTTCTCGGACTTTGAGTGATGCACAAGTCCACTACACTACTACCGAAAAGGAGCTCCTTGCTATTGTTTTTGCTTTAGAGAAATTTCGGAGTTATCTTCTTGGGAGTAAGGTGATTGTCCACACGGATCATGCAGCTTTGAGATACTTATTAAGTAAGAAGGAAGCCAAGCCTCGCTTAATTCGTTGGGTGTTATTACTCCAGGAGTTTGATATTGAGATCAAGGATAAGCCGGGAAAGGAAAACCTTGTCGCAGATCATTTGTCTAGACTTGAGCATGGAAGAGAGTCTTCTGATATACCGCTGACTGACACTACCAGAAAAAAGGCTTTTCCCGACGAAATAAAAAAAAACGGCCGACGAAATAAAATTTTCGTCGCTAAAAAAAAAATTCGTCGGCTATTCCCCTAGAATGGCCGACGAATTTTTTTTTTCGTTGGTAAAAAAAAAATCGTCGGCTATATTCATATTTTAGTCGACGATTTGAATTTTCGTCGGCCTTTCTCTGAAACTTTAGCCGACGAAAATTTTTGGAAGTATGGCCGAAGAGTACTAGGTTTGATTTCGTCGGCTATGATTAAAAAAAAAAAAAAAAAAAGAACAGCTTCCATTTTCTATCACTATCGACAAACCATTGCTTCGTCCTTCAAATGCAAATGTGTCATGAAATAAGATATGACCGAAATAATGAAATACGTCTACGGTTGAAAAATGACAAGATTCCGACAAAATCTGTGTGCCGAATGTTGCGGTTAACTGTTTTGTACTTCCGTTTTCCTATGGGTAGCCTGACTGTCGGTAAATATTTTGAGGAAAATTTTTATACGATTAGTTGCGTCTCATCGATTTGAAACTATTATCTGTTGAAGGTCAGGCAAAAAAACGTCATTTAGACAGGCCAATTACCATTTCTAAGCGTTTAAAGGGTTGACTCACCCGGTTGACCATGCCGATCGAGCCTTTAACGTTGTCAGATGTAGTTGGATTTTTTTTCATACATGTATTTAATCTAAACGGTGATATCTGACGGTTGGAATAGATTTTCCAAACTTTTAGATTCAAAATCGGAACATATGCACTAATGTTCCTTAACTTGTTTACTAAGTGTTTAAATGAATGTATAGTTTCAAATAGTTACTATACGTACACTCTTCAAATGCAAATATGTCGTCAAATAAGATATGACCGAAATAATGAAATACGTCTACGGTTGAAAAATGACAAGATTCTAATAAAATCCGTGTGCTGAAATAATGAAATAAGTCAAAACCCGGTTTACTGCAGATTTGGCGTCCGGCGTCCGAATGACGATTGTGATACCATTCCGGAAAGGGAACGACGCCAGGAATCAAACACGTAGCTTTGCCACGACGTGTGGGCTTTTTCGGGCTTTCGAGTTCGTTTAGGGCCTCAAAACGGCAGTTTAGTATGTTTTCATAGAATAGCCGACGAAATATTGTAATTCGTCGGCTATTCTCTAAGTTTAGCCGACGAAAAGTATATGTCGTCGGCTAAACTCCTTCGATCCGCTTATTGTCCACCTTTGGATGGCTCAGATCCAACGGCTGCTGATTTTCCAAAGCATAGCTAACGAAATATTTGAATTCGTCGGCTAAACTCTTGCGATCCGCGCCTTTTTATTGTCCGCCGTTGGATGGCTCAGATCCAACGGCTGTTGATTTTCCAAAGTAGCTAAGGTTGCTTGGGTCTCTATTATCTCGGACTCTTTGCCTCTAATTTTAGATATTGCTGCCTTAACCGGCGTAGTGCCTAAATTAGAGAGTTGGTTGTGGCTTTAACCGGCATAACCGATACACCGTAAGGATAATTGGTCTAGTAGCCTTAACCGGTATTAGATACGAGACTTAACACTTTAGGAAAGACATGCATTTATAAGTTTGGCATCGATGATTGCAAGAGAGTTAGTGTGAATCACCCTACACTCCCATATTCTCGTTCTTTTGAATTCCATATTTAGTTTTCTTGCTTGATAATTAGTTGTTATTTTTTTATTTTGTTTGCGGTTAATTTAGTTAATTCTCAAACCAACTTTCTCACAAAATCTACTTCCCATTTGTGCATATCCACCTTAGGGTCACAAGTTAGTGGTTTTGATTAGGCTTAGTGCGAGCTAGGCCGAGCATTGCCAAGGCTTGGTGCCTTGATTGTCCATAGTTCTTATTTTCGTTTTATTTTTATTGTGTGCTTTTAGTGGTCCTAGAGTCAATTACCTTGGTTAATTAGGTCCAACGCCTAATCCCCGTGGTACGATAACTAAGGTCCTAATATTTCCCTTACTTGACACGATTCGTACGCTTGCGAGTATATGAACCAAGTCACTACACCCCATAGCAAAACGGGGTAGTAGAGCGCAAACATCACCACCTCTTAAATGTAGCTCGTGCTCTACGTTTTCAAGCCAACCTATCATTACGTTTTTGGGGGGAAAGTGTTCAAACAACATGTTATCTTGTCAATCGTCTACCCACAACCCTCCTCTCCCACAAGTCTCCTTTTGAAATTTTACATAATACCTCACCCATCTATTCCGATCTTCGGGCTTTCGGTTGCCTATGTTATGCGAATAATCTCACCCCCAATAATAAATTTGATTGTCGTGCACGACATTGCATTTTCATTGGCTATCTTCTTGGACAAAAGGGTTACCGGGTTTATGACCCTGACAATAAGAAAATTTTCACTTCTCGGGACGTCATCTTTCATGAACATGTATTTCCTTTGCACAAATTACCACCCGAAGATCAAGAAGACACAATAGTCTTACCTATTTCTGACGGCCTAGTTACCTCTCCCGAGCCCACTTCTTTACCCAGCCCACACCCAACACAATCCACTCAACCCATACTCCACCCCCTTATACTCTTTCCTAGTCTTTACCTTCTGCTCCCCAAACCTCTCTTCGTGTCTACACCAGTCGCCCCCAACCCACCAACGGCACCACGTCGTCGGCTCCACCTCCGGCATCGGCACCACCCCCAGCACCGGCACACCCTTTAGCATCGGCATCACCAGTGACACGTCAATCCAAGTGAACTGGAACACCATCCTCACCCGCCCCATCTTCCCTTCAATCGGATCCGCTCGATCCTCCCTCTTTGAGTCGATCGGCTCCACCCACCTCCTCTAGCTCGCCACCGTCCCTGGCAATGTTCTCACCCTCTCCTATACCTATTTTCCCTCCTCTGGCAGTCAACCCCCCTCCACCCCAACCAGGCCCGACTCCTGTCATCGTCCCCAATCTCCGTCGCTCTTCTCGTTCTCATCAATTCCCTTCTAAATATTAAGATTTCAAGACATACCATGTTGTTCTCTTGGCCCCTGATGCCTCCTCTTCCAACCCATCCGGCACTCGTGACCCACTACAATGATATGTTTCTTATTCTAAACTCTCTGGTCAATATCATACCTTTGTGCATAACATCTCCCACTTGGTAGAGCCTGGTACTTTTGAACAGGCTAGTCATGATCCCCAATGGGTTGCTGCTATAGAATCTGAAATTCAGGCCTTTGAGAACAACAACACTTAGTCCCTGGTTCCTCTGTCCGTTGGACAGTGGCCCATTGGCTGCAAATGAGTCTTTAAGATCAAATATCATGCTGATGGTACAGTGGAGCGCTACAAGGCTCGACTTGTTGCCAAAAGATTCACCCAACGTGAAGGCATCGACTACAAAGATACATTCGCTCCTGTTGCTAAGTTAATCACTATTCATTGCTTGCTCGCCATTGCTGCCTTTCGGGATTGACCCCTGCACCCGATCAACGTACAAAATGCTTTTCTACATGGCAACCTCCCGAAAACGTTTACATGCATCTTCCTCCCGGCTATCGTCGACAGGGGGAGAATACTGTTTGTATACTCAACAAATCCCTTTATGGCCGTAAGCAAGCATCTCGCAGTTGGTTTCGTCGCTTCTCTTGTGCAATTCAAGAAATTGGTTTTCAACAGTTCCGAGCCGATTACTCACTCTTTACACAGGTTCGTGGAAACTCCATTAGTATAGTGCTACTGTATGTGGATGATATGGTTATAATAGGCAACAATGAAGATCTTTAAAATTGAAGATCTTGGACCACTCAAATACTTTCTTGTTATTGAGATAGCATGTTGTAAAGCTGGAATCACAGTGTGTCAATAGAAGTACACGTTGGACATATTGGAAGAAGTCGAATTACTAGGAGTAAAAGTAGCAACTGTTCCCATGGAGCCTGATTTAGTGCTAACAGATTCTGGTAGCGAAGTCCTCAAAAACCCTACTAGATACAGACGACTAGTTGGGAAACTAATATATCTCACAATCAGCCGGCTAGAAATTACATACGCTGTTAACACATTTAGTTAGTTCATGCAGGATTACCCAAAATCCATCATCTCAAGGCTACCCAATGACTTCTTCAATACTTAAAGGCAGCTCCAGGACACGGCATGTTATTTCCATCAGACAACTCATTTGAGTTAATTGGACAAGGTGTTCAACTACATGCAGGTCAGTTACCGGTTATTCCATCTTCCTTGGAGAATCGCTTGGGTCCTGGAAAAGTTAAAAGCAAGCAACTGTATCACGATCATCGGCTGAAGTTGAATATCGATCCATGGCTACAGCCGCTTGTGAGTTGACTTTTTAGAGATATTTATTGAAAGATCTATGTGTTCCACATCCTCAACCAGTAAGGTTGTTTTGTGACAACCAGGCAGCCTTATATATTGCGACAAATCCAGTCTATCACGAGCGAACGAAGCACATTGGGCTAGATTGTCACACAGTTCATAAAAGAATAGAAATGGGAGAAATCAAAACAGCATACGTGCCTACTAGTAGTCAGATTGCAGATTTATTCACCAAGCCATTACGAGCCCCAACATTTCACATGCACCTTAACAAGTTGGGTGTCATTGATATTCACACCCTTACTGGAGAGGGAGTGTTAAAAGAAAAGAAATATGCAATTATACTGATTGATACAGAAAACTGTTTTCAATACATATACAGAACGCGCCCTTATCTTTTTCGAATGAGGGTTTGATTCGTTTTGGACAATAAACTCACACACACTGCCATTCACCTCAATTGCGCTACAACCAGGATTCTTCTCCAATCCTCTCTCCCTCATCATCTGTTGTGACTGCTCTGCCTCCTCCCCACATGGGGGGGGGGGGGGGGGGGGGGGGGTAACTCAAGGAGCTTGGAACCTGCTCTTTCTCCCATCGAAACAAATATAACAAGCATAGAATAATGCACCCCACACCACTGCATCTGCCTTCATTTGCATGCTAATTATAAGCTCTGATGCTTCTTGCAAAAGTCCAGTCCTACCAGAAGGTCCACCATGCAAGAGTAATGTTTAAATTTTGGGGAGATATTAAATTCATTTTTCATCAAGGAAAAATACTTTCGGCCTTCTTCAACCAAACCTCCATGACGACATGCTGATAATACCCCAAGAAACGTGATCTCATCGGGCTTCAATCATGTATTTATCATCTCTTCAAAGTAAGATATAACATCTTTTGCATATCCATTAAGGGCTAAACCACAAATGATAGATATCCAAGTGAAACAATTCTTTCCGGCCATGTCCTAGAAAATATTGAGAGCTTTTGTGATGTTCCCACACTTGGCATACATGTCAACAAGGGCAGTCCCCAAGGCGACATTGACAGAATGGCCGTGTTTTTCAATATAACGGTGAATCCATAACATCAACTGCCCCAAGTTGTGTACATGCAGGGTAAGCACCAAACTATCGTTATTTCATAAGGAATTATGTTCCTTGCTTGCATTTCGTTAAATAAAGCCAAAGCCTCCTTACTACGTCCGGCTTGTACATAGCCACCGATCATTGCATTCCATGGCACAACATTTCTCTCTGCCACCTCGTACAATAGGCAGTGGGCAACCTCCAGAAACCCGTGTTTAGCATATCCCACTACCATTGTATTATAAGAGATTATAGTCTTCTCTTTCATGCCATCAAATAATGCTTGAGCTGCCTCAAGATCCCCGCACTTGGCATACATGTCCATAAGTTCATTGGCAAGAGTAGGAGAAAATTCTATCCCATTCTCTTGTATCAACCGATGAAACTCATCCCAAGGCTCAAATCCTCAAGCAGCGTACACGAAGAAACCACCCCAATTATAGTCACTCGATTCGGCTCTATTCTCTCCACCACTATTTTCTCATAAACCCCTAACACCTCACGTGCCAACCCACTTCTTACATACCCATGTATCAAAGAATTTCAAGACACCAAATCTCTCTCAGGAATTTAGTCGAATACCTTCGTCACATCCCCTAACTCTCTGCAGGCCACAAACATATGAATCACCACATTGCGAACAAATCTATCATAATCCAAATCCAGTTTGAATAGAAGCCTAAGAACCACACGCCCTAACAACTTCCATAGAAAATCATGGCAGCCATATCTGAAAAATTTATTGCTAGTGAGAGAGCTGAAGCTGCTAGACTGAATAAAGAGTTCCATGAGATTAAGTTTGATGGTACTGGCCGTGTGAGAGAGCATATATTGCATAAATTTCACATTAATGCCAAGCTAAGGGAGCTTCAGATGGAAATAACTGATAATTAGTTGATTATGAAGTTTTAGACTCTCTCCCAATTAGCTACAGCCATCTAAGGATCACTTATAATGCTTCAGATATTAAGTGGACCATAAATAAGCTCATATCAGTCTGTGTGGATGAGGAAAATAGAATCAAGAAGGAGGCTGGACCAACTATTGCAGTTCATTTAGTTGAAAAAGCCAAGAAAAAGAAGAACAAACTTAAGGTTAAGCAGACCGCCAATTTTAAGGCTTAAGGAAATTCCGGTGAGCCAAAACCAATCAAATTCCGGTGAGAAAAGATTCAGTTTTGTCAAGTTCAATTGTTTCTTCTGTAAGAAAGGAGGACATATGAAAAAGGATTGCAGTGGATGGAAGGCTTGGATGATTAAGAAGGGTGAGTCTTTTTCCGATTCTGTTTTTTCTTTAGAAGTTAATCTTCTTAACATTAGTACACACACTTATTGGTTCGATTCTGGTTCACCAATACACATTACTACATCTCTACATGGTATTATAAAGCGGAGGGCTCTAAGGAAAAGTGAGCATAATGTGTGTGTGGGGAAGGGCCAAAGAGTAGCAATGAAGGCCACATGATGCTTGAAGATTGACTTAGGCTTAGGCAATTTTATTTCTCTTGAGAATGTTTATTATATTCCCTCACTTAAGAGGAATTTGATTTCAGTAGGCCTTTTGGTTAGTATTGGATGCAAACTTATTATTGATTTTAGTGGAATAAAGATTTTTCAGAATTCAAAGTATCTCGGTTGTGGTTCTATTTCAAATAATTATCTTAAACTTGATTGTTCTGTGATTAAGAATGAGATTCTTGTGCTTGAAAATAATGCATAAACTACAACTAAGAACAGTATTGCAGGAGTTAAACGATCCTTATTTAATAATAAGTATGCTCTTCTTTGGCATAGAAGATTAGGACATATATAAAAAAAAAAAAAAAGACTGAAAACACTCGAAAAAATTGAAATTTTGCCTGTTTTGAACTATGCTGATATGACTGATTGTATTGAATGTTTTAAAGGTAAACTGACAAACAAAAGAAAAGCTACTGCAGTAAGAAGTCAGAAGCTATTAGAACTTATACATACAGACATATGTGGACCTTTTAAACATAAGACTGTGTGGAAACATTTATTTCATAACATTCATAGATGGCTACTCTTGATACTGCTACATATACTTACTTTTAGAAAAATCTCAAGCATTAGAAGCCTTTAAAAATTTTAAAACTGAAGTTGAGCTCCAATTAGAGATGAAAATTGAGATTGTAAGGTCAGATAGAGGAGGAGAATACTATGGAAGGCATACTAGTGTAGGCTAGCAAAAAGGACCATTTGCAATGTTCTTACAAGAGCATGGCATCAAAGCACAGTATTCCACTCCATATACTCCAACTCAAAATGGCGTAGCTGAAAGAAAAAACAGAACATTACTCAATATGGTTAAATCTATGATGTGTACTTCAGGCCTACCAATTTACTTATGGGGTGAAGCACTTAAGACTGCAAATTAAATCTGCAATAGAGCACCCTTCAAATCTGTAGATAAAACACCATTTGAGTTATGGTGTGGTAGACAGTCTAGTTTGCATCACTGCCATGTGTGGGGATGCAAAGCTGAAGTAAGAATTCCAAACATACTACAGGAAAAATTAGGTCCTAAAACTGTTAGTTGTTACTTTATTGGTTACTGTGAAAAATCTAAAGGATACAGATTCTACACACCCAAAAATAAAACAAAATTAATGGAAACAAATCAAGCAAAATTTTTGGATGAAGGTACGTGTATGCATTAACAATTTTGAGGATTTATCCTTAGAATTTGATGAGATTACTGAAAACGAGGATTCAATACAGGTATTACCTCTAGTTCAGAACACAATAAGATCAAATGCGACTAATTAAATGCAGAATCAGTTAAATACTAGAAACTTAGTTCATGAGCCTCAAATTGATAATGCAGACCAAAATCTAGAAAACCTTGAGCAATTAGATGATCAGATGGATATAGACCCTCAGGATATAGCTATAGAACCTCACAACTTAGAAAATCCTCCACTCAAAAGGTCTACTAGACAAAGAAAACCAGTCTATGGTGAAGACAAAGATTACCAAGTTTTTTTGTAAGAGCAAGACATTTAGCAGAAGATGATGATCCATTGAGTTTCAAGCAAGCTCAAAATAGCAGTGAGTTTAGTGAATGAGAAAAAGCTATGCAAGAAGAGATTAACTCTATGTCTAAGAATAAAATTTGGGAACTTGTGAAACCAGACCCTAGCCATAAAGCAATTGGCTGTAAATGGGGTTTTAAGACTAAAAGAGATGCAAATGGCAATGTAGAAAGACATAAAGCTCGACTAGTAGCTAAGGGGTTTACACAACAAGAAGGTATTGACTATAATGAAACTTTTTCTCCTGTGTCTACTAAAGATTCATTTAGAATTATAATAGCTTTAATTGCACATTATAATATGGAATTACATCATATGGATGTTAAAACTGCATTTTTAAATGGAGAATTAGATGAAGTCATTTATACTAAACAACCTGAAGGTTTTGTGACATTAGGAAAAGAAAATCATGTATGCAGACTTAAAAAATCAATATATGGTTTGAAACAGGCCTTTAGACAATGGTACAAAAAAATTGATTCAGTTGTATCCTCTTTTGGCTTTACAAAAAACATAGTTGATGAATGTGTGTATCTCAAGACTACAAAAACTGAATTTATATTCTTGATTTTGTATATGGATGATATTCTTTTAGCTTGCAACAGTGTTAAGTTATTAAATCAAACTTAGTCTTTTCTGTCGAGAAACTTTGATATGAAAGATTTAGGTGAAGCTTCTTTTGTTTTGGGAATTGAAATTAAGAGAGACAAGAAACTAAGGGTTTTAGGCTTATCTCAGCACAATTATATTCAGAAAGTGTTAAAACGATGTAACAAGGAAACGTGTTCTCCAGGAGATGCCCCTATGTCTAAAGGTGATAAACTGTCTAAAATTTCTAAAAATGGAGGGAAGATGATTCAAATGGAGAGAAAACCATATGCCAAACTTATAGGTAGCTTAATGTATGCACATGTTTGCACCAGACCAGATCTTGCGTTTTCAGTAGGAATTTTGTCCAGGTTTCAGCCTGCACCTACTCAAGAACATTGGGTTGCAGGTAAGAAAGTTCTTAGATATCTGCAGAAAACTAAGTCTCACATGTTGGTTTATAGACAAATTAAAAATTTAGAGTTAATGGGTTATACTGATTCAGATTTTGCTAGAAATTTTTTAAAATCTAAAAAGTCCACTTCAGGCTACATTTTTATGCTTGCTGGTGGAGTTGTTGCATAGAAAAACCATGAAACAAGGCTTGATAACCACATACACTATGCAGGCAGAATATATAGCAATATATGAAGGAGTTTGTGAGGGACTATGGATTAGGAATTTTCTGATGTACACTGAAGTTTTAAGTCATATTGTTACAAATCCATTAAAAATTTATTGTGACAATGAAGCTGCAGTGTTTTTCAGCAAAAACAGTAAAAGATCTAATAACTCTAAACATGTTGATCTGAAATATTATTCTATGAGACAAAGAGTTAAACGTGGAGAAATAGATGTTTTGGATATAGACACAATTTCTCAACTAGCAGATCCATTCACTAAACCACTTCCAATTGTGGGTTTTGAGAAACATGTTAAGAATATGGGAGTGTTATCAGATTTATATGCATAAGTTCTGTGGGAGCTCATGAATGTCTTCATGTTTTCTTTTTCTTAATTTTGTTGTATTAGGCAATTTTTCAGTTTTAATTTTACTTCAAGAACAGCTTGTATTTTTTTAGTTGACCAGTAAAGACTCGAGGATTTTCATTCTACAAGTATTGTTATTATTTTTCTTGAATTATTCATAAATGTGTTGTGGATAAACTAAAATTTATAGTACATGACATAATATTTTACAGATGAGCTTTTATCATTTCAATATTCATGTTGATAATTGTTGTTTTAGGATTTTGATTTTATTAGAATCAAGGACTGTGAGTTTTTGACATCTCAGGTAGATATACTAGTCAAAATTATTCTCACTCTATCACTCATGAGCTTATGTGATTACAGTAACTTTTGTATGTGTTCTCTAATCATTTTGATTATTAAACATTCATGATTCTAGGTTCTGCATTGTGTTATTATGAATTGACCAAGCTGAATGAACAATGAGTTTTGTATGCTTCAGTGCACATTTCAGTTGTTAGCCTTCATTAATCTTTTCAAGGATATGATATAGATATAGTTGGTCCAAGTGGGAGATTGTAAGAACTAAATTGGACACGAACTCTATCTATAGCTGTGATCATAAGTATTGAACAAGTTTCAGTTTAACAAGAAGCAGTACAATTACAGCTCTATTATAGATAAGTTTATGAAGTAGTATATCACTTAATAAACGAAGAGGTTCATAGAATAAAACATGAATTGAATTGAATTGAATTAGTATTGTGATAGAACTAAGCCTTTACATAAACAGATTTAGTATTTGATTAGGATTCGCTTATGGGATTGGATTCTAATTGATCAAATTGGCCAGTATATAAGGAAGGCATTAATCCCTGTGATCAATATTTTTTGCGTAAAGTTTGCAGTCCCATTCTGTTAGCTTGATATTGAAACGCAAAAGACTTTTGTGCTTTACTCTATTGATTCGTTTAGTTTGTGTGCAGTTAGTTCAAGCTTATTAACATGTCTGGATCGAAGTTAGCTATGAAGGGGAACTAGACAAGTGATGAAGGTATAATCCTAGTGCAGCTAGGAAATCTCTAATATGCATTCTGTATTGTGTTCTTGGATTGAGTTTGATATGTGTTTGTGTTGTTTGTGAGCATGATCTTGATTTACAGACTAAAGATTGTTTATTCAGTTCACACCCATGCTTGTTTCAACAGAAAAAGATCTATTAATTTGCCTCCTATATGCAAACCATGATAGATTAGAATATATCTCAAAAATAAAAAATAAAAATGGCTCAAATGAGCTTAATATCTTAAAAGTGCGGTAAAAATCAATGTCCATTTCAACCATATGGGCATCATCATTGTAGTGTCCAATAAACTGCATAAAATTAGACAAATAAAAATAAATTCATTTAGATATTTGATGTAAACAATTGATTAGTAGGTGACAACGTTAAATCAAAAGAAGAAAAAAAAAAAAATTTAAATCGGAAGTCAAGAAATTTATTATTCAGTAAGCAGTATAAAGATAACACACCAATTTAGGGCTGACAATAAGAGCTATCCCTTATGATAAAGCATCGTGAAATTCAGTGTTTAGAATACTTAGAAGCAAGATTAAAGGGTAACAACCAAATACTCTAAACACTGTGACTAGATTCAAAATCAACTCAATCTAGCAGGAGGCGGAGCCTTCTTGCCTACCAAATTACATGTCTCCAAGCTACCTATCTCCAACCAAAACCACATCAGAGCGAATGCCCAAATTAAAAGAAAGCCGGGTCCAATACCAAACCTGTAGTAACCATAATTTTATAAATTAATTTCTTGTAAATCTCTCGATATTATTGGAAGGGATTCCGAGTATTAAAATCCGAAAAACGTTTATTTTCGAGGGATTTAAAGTTGACTTTCTGACCTGTCGCGTTTTTTGAAAAGTTTCATTCACGAAAGTCGTAGAACTCGACGATACGAGTTCGTAGACACGTGGCACGTGTGAATCAGATGTCGTATGAAAAAGTTACGACGTGTTGAAGATATTTCTAAAATCAGAACTTACTATAAATAGTAAGTTATCTCGGTAGAAGTCAAAAGTTTCCAATTCGATCTTTTTCCAAAAAGTCAGATTTTTTACTGTTTACTTTCTCTCTCCCCGACGCCGGTTTTCTCCTCCTCCGATCTCCGCCGTCCGCCCGCCACGGTGCAAGCGCCACCCACCGTTCAGTTGGGTTTTCCTCCCTCTTCCTTTCCAGCCAAGGATCGGCCGGAACCGACGCCGGAGCGAGACGCAGCGGAGCACGAAAGCTGCTGCCTCTGTGCACGGCGGAGCTGCTCGCCGTTCCAGGCGGTGCCGGGGCTCGAGGCAGCCATCTTCTTGCTCGCCTCTTCCTCCTGAACATTTCTACACTGGTCTCGAGGTCCGACTTGCAGCGGAGCTTAGCCGTATCCGGCTCCCCAGGCGTGTCCGACCCAGCAGAGGTGTCCGGCTCTCCAGACGTGTCCGACACGTGCTGACTCGGATCCAACCCGATCCGACCCGACCCGCGTTGGCCCGGCCTGACCCAGACCTGACCCGGTCATCCCAGCCAACGTTGACCGTTGACCAACATTGACTGTTGACCGACAGTTGATTGGCTGTTGACCGGCACTGTAGCAATCCGATCCGAACGCCGTTTCGGTCTGAATCGACTCATTTCCTCCGAGGCCCGACGCTAAGTAGAGATTTACCTTTTTGGTGAATTAAGGTGAGTAAACCTCACCGTGTTCGTATTGTTTTACGAGTTAATTTTTAGTAATTGATCGTTAAATGCAAAATGGTGTTATGAAAATTATATTTGTTTTAAATTGAATGAACTTGATCGACTACGGTTCATTGGTAAGTAAAATGAATTTATTATAAAAATGATTTTCAAAGGGTTTTACGATCAATGACTATAGTTGGTATTAGAGTACTATTCCTGAGTGAATTTCTACGTATATATATATTTACGTGAAATATATGTATTGTGGGTGTGCAATTGGGTGCTTTAATTATTATGAAATTGTCATAATTGTGTGTTATCTGAGTGTATGTGTTGGTTTGGAAACCAACGGTGAATGTAAGATATTGCCCAATGGGGTCGAATTGGTATCTTACATGAGTATTGTGTGAATGTAAGATATTGCCCAATGAGGTCGAATTGGTATCTTACATGTGTGTTGTGTGGTTGGGTTGGTTTGGAAACCAACGGCCAATGTAAGATCTTGCCATTAGTGGTCGAATTGAGATCTTACATGTGTGGCGGAAAGGATCTTGCCAGTAGTGGTTGAATTTGGATCCTTGTGGCATTTATTATCAGTTAGAGCTCTAGTCTGTCTGTCTTGGTGAGAGTCGGATGAGAATGACTGAGGTCATTGCTTTATGTGTTATTCCTTGGTTGATTGCGTATTGTTTTCTTGAGTTTAAGATGGTAACATCTTGGCTTCATTTGGGATTGATGAATTTCTTATATGTTTTCATTTGTTCATATTTGAGTGGTTGTTTGTGCGTGACTTCCTGAACTAAGTTTTATGCAGGAGTCACAATTTTAATTGTGTAAGATTTGTATTTTCCTGAACTATGCTTTTAAGCAGGAAAGTTTGAATTTTACCAAGTATTTTGTGTACTTAAATTTTATTATCTTGATTTTGTCTGTTTTACTCACACGAGCTTTGAAAGCTTACCGGATTCGTTGTTTATAACCCGGTGCACCAATTGTTGGTGTAGGGGTTAGACTTGCAGGTAAGGACCAGCAACCAGTGAGTGGCATCTGAGTCGCACGGCTATTAGGTGTGGACTTTGGTCTAGCTTGTTTTTATTTTTTTTGGGTTAGTGAGTGACAGCGTGAGACTCTATTGTTACATTCATGTTTTGTTGATGTAACATTTTTGATTGTTTGAGCCACGCACTTAAACTCTGTTGTTGTACTTAGTTATTTGTTTAATAACTTTTAAGTATGGAGTTTTTGTGGATTTTTCACATTATCGAAATTGGATTTTTATTATCCAAAATTTCGGGGTGTGACAAAACCCTAACCCAAAAAGGTTGTTCGGAGATTTGTCGATTCTGGGGACTGCAACAACCTCACTCCGGCCAAAACTACCTCCTCGACATTGAAATGGTTTCCACCACCCCACAAGTCCCAAGATCCACTGAATCCAACGTCCAGAGTCTCTGCCGTCCTTGAATGCTGGAGAAACAACCTCTTCACAGCCTGCCTTCCTGCTCCACCTAAGCATAGAAGATCCAGAAAAGAGGAGAGCAGCGCCGACATGGGATCGACGAAAGTTCCATCGCGCCATCGTCAGACTCACATGGTCACCGCCTCTGAGAAGAGAGGAGCGCCGCCAGGAAACCTAAGAGGGATTTCGCATCAGATCAGAGTGTTGGCCGAACAGATGACCAACACGACAAGCATGACTTACCAGCAACAACGCCTGGCTCGCCTCCCCGCGTTCGACACTCGCCAAAACAGACCACCATGCTCGATGTCCACCACCAGGCTGACTCCCACCAACTCACATTGAGCCAGAACGAGAAACCGCCCTACTTGTGGTTATAGAAAGGATGATGATTTGAGAATTTTGATAAAATTTGGTCGACGAAAGCCTTCCTCGAACCATAGTAGCAGCGGATGGGGTGCGGCTGCGCGATAGGGTTTCTCAGAGAGCATTTTTTCTCTAGATTTAGGGTTTTGTCTTAAAAAAAAAAAAATTAAATAGAGATACGATGGAAAGATAAATTTTAGTTCGAAATGCGGATTCGAGGCCCTCGTTTTAAAATATCAAGTGTTCCCCTTAATCCCTTGCAGTTTATATATTAATTAATGTTGCAAATTGGAGTACTCTGTATTTGCAGCAGAGGTAGAGCCTCACCTCTCTGGGTTGGAGAGAGAAAATAGAGTGATGGATCATTGATAGCTATGGACAAATGGGAAATTTATAGTTTGAAAGTCCAAACAACTGGTCTTTACCCAACTCCATATGAAAAATTAAAGCAAAACAAATAGAAAACAAGATACATGATCAGTACTACTTTGCGCTCTCCATAGTTTCCAGATGAGTTCAGCCAGAACGAGGGTTCGGTTCACAAAAAGAGACTCGAATTTCGAAGGATCAAGTCCGCCTTCATGTAGTCTCCCCGTTAGCTCTTTCAACAGGCTTAAAACTCAATTAAAAATTCAATGTGGCATCTTTTGATTGGTGTTAGTCAGTTAGATGCGACTAAAGTTGAACACGTGTGTTCCATCCCTTGTATAATTAATACTTCAAAAGTGGAAATTATGACTCTCATCCTCTTGTCAAGATGATTTTTTGGTACCCATTCAGCACGGATCCAATTTCTAGGTATCACGTTGGTTAACGTATCAGAGTACTTCTTTGTAATATATTCTGAAAATTAAATTTAAAATGCAAATGAATATTTAGATACATAAACATTATATATATATATATATATATATATATATATATATTGATCAAGGAAGGTTAATTCCGTAACTTCTGTGGTGTGTCTTGTCCTAATAAGGTTAGTAGTCTAGATACTTTATTAGATAGGGAATCTCTGATTATCAGGCATACTTGATGTAATGCCTATATAAAGGCCTCCTTATCAATCAATAAAGACACAATTTATTATCATCTATTTCTACTAGAACACGCTATCAGCACGTTGCTCTAGCCTCCCGTCTAATAGCCCTAAAACCCTAAAACCCTGATTCTGAAATTTTTTTTCCCGAAACCCTCATCCCAACCGCCGACCGCCGTCCTTACCTCCGACATCGTCGGTCCATTCTCGGCAGTACCTGCGCTGCCGACCTGCCTCCCTACTGCGCCGTACCTTCACCAGCTCCTCCTCCTCTGCCTCTCGGCAGACCTGCTCGCCTGCAGCCCAACCCGCTCGCCAGCAGCCCTCCCTTGCGTGCTATTCTTTGCACGCATCCCTCGAAGACCAAAAATTGCTCGCAAGCCAAGCAAGCGGCCCTCGAAGCCTTCTTCGTTGCTGAGAAGACATCAAGAAAAATCGAAGAAAACAAGCTTCCCCAAAAGTCAAGTTTCTTTCGATCAAGTTTCAATTGAAGAGGTAAATATTTTATAATCGTTCCCGCTTATGAAATTTCAATAGTTGGGTTGTGTTTTCTTCCGGGACCTTTTCGTGTCCCTGCTACCTCATCCCGATTCTATCGCTTCTCGGGACGGCATACGGGGATTTAGTCACCCCGGTGCCAACGTTTATTGGGGTAACTGTGATGTTACGGGCCACCGTTATGCTTGTGACTGTGATGTCACTGTGAACCATAACGTCTCTTTTTCAAAAGAAAATAAAGGGAAGATATCGATTGTGACTTGATGTCACATTATGCATGGATTTATGTGACCATAATATATCTTGGCACTGTTCTAAAAGAAAAAGAAAAAACAATCAAACTTGATTAGTATTCAAAATACTAACGTCTCCCTATTGTGTTATGTAGATGGCTGACACTCAGCGTCCAGAATTCGACATCTTGGATGTCCAAGACAAGGAATACAAGAGGTGGGTCTCAGATGTAGAGAACACCTTCATTGGTAAAAGATTTACAACCACCATTATCCCTCCTGAGGATGAAAACTTGCATGGTTCTCCTGAACAGAAAGCTCAAGCCCTGATGTTTCTCAGGCGCCATATCCATCCAACGCTCAAAAAGCAATACCTGAGGAAAACCAATCCCAAAGAGCTATGGGACATCCTCAAGGACCGCTTCGACAATGTGCATGACGCACAACTCGCTGACCTTCTGTCAGATTAGGAGCAAATCCGCTTATTGGATTTTGATTCCGTCCAGGAATACCATCAGACTATGCTTAATTTACAGTCTGATCTGAGCTTTTGTGGGGTCGACAAGACCGATGATGATATGATGGAGAAGACATTCACGACATTCCCAGAATCTGCGTCCATGTTGTCGCATCAGTACCCTGATCTCCGTGAGAAAGGCACCATCAAAACCTTCAGTGACTTGATGAATGTGCTTCAAAGAAAGGAGAGGTACCATGAGTTGATTCTTACTACCAACAAAAGGCCTAGAGGTCCGAAATTCTTAGCCGAATCTCACCAAGCCCATGGTAGGGCTCCTAAGCCAAGGAGTCATCTTCGCGAACGTCAAGCACCACCACTACTACGTGCGCCAAGAGCAACACGTGGGGGAAGAGGAGGAAGAGGAGGTGCGGGCCCTAGCCGGAACCTCACATGGAAACGGGACGGCGGCGGTGCCGCCGCTCCTAGAGGGGGGAACCGATTCGGTTCCGACCCCAAGCGTGGTGGCTACGCCTCAAACAATGCTTCGGCTCCTTGCTTCAAATGCGGCTCTAAGAATCACTTTCAACGCAATTGCAAAGCAAGTAGAGATGTCCAAGCTGCCTACAAGAAACACAAGCAATACATAGAACAAGAAACAAACTATGTAGGAGACTTTGAGGAAGAAGAGTACGATGAAGAAGATACCAACTTCACCGTTGATGACTTCCAACCTACCAAGAAGCGTAGGACTCAGGAGTATGACACTCCGGATTATGAATAAGTATTTGACTTAGGTCATGAGATACATGTTCAAATTTGATTTTGATTGTTATTTTTGGCTTTCTTTAGTCATAATTCACGACTTTGTTCGATAAGTCGTTTAGAACATCCTTGATGTACTTTTGAGTTGTCATCAATAAAAATTCTCTTATTCAATGAATGATTTGAGATTTTTACATCCCTATGAAAGCATAAATGGTTCAATGCGTCCAATTTACAATGGCATAATTATTTTGAGTTCACCACAATTCTGGTGATGTTAACTCAAATCCGAAATAAAATCACAAAGACAAATGAGAGACTCGAGAGAAATCGCTTTGCACATTAGGCCAGCCTATCGGCAGGAGCTTGGCCGCGACTCGCCAAGCATCGCTCGCCAAGGCCACTCAGCTGCTTGGCCGCGACTCGCCAGGCCTCGCTCGCTAAGGCCACTCAGCCGCTTGGCTGCGATTCGCCAGGCCTCGCTCGCCAAGGCCACTCAGCCGCTTGGCCGCGACTCGCCAAGCCTCGCTCGCCCAGGCCACTCGCCAAGCTTGGCTCAACACCGAATCCGGTTTTTGAAACCAACATCGATAGCTTATCGAACAAATGCAACTTTTACATCAATGGCTCGGCAACGACGTGTCTTCGGACTTGCCATGCTTCGGATTTAGCTCAACCGTCGCATCATATTGCCTCAATGCCCGACCGACCCTCACCACTTGCCTTGCTTCAGCTCGGCCTCAGGGTAGCTTCAGCCTTACCACAACTTCAGCTTTGGCTTGGCCCCGGCCTTTGCCTTGGCCTCGGCCTTGGCTCGGCCACGCCACCTACGACGGTGTCCGGTCTCAATCTCTGACCTAGGCTATGTTAACTCGCAATGTTGGTATTCGGTGATTAAAATAAGGCTTATCTCTTTCTCTCAAGTTATGTCGATGTCATGGCTATGTTATTGGCCTTAATGCACTTCATTTTGTGATGATATATTGCTTCAGTACACTTACTTTAAAGTGTTCGCCAAAGTCAAAAGTAGACTATTGATTCAATTTACATTGTTTTTGTAGATGTATCAAGGCGAGATTGAGTGTTTGTTGGACTGTGCAACAACTCACACGATTCTGAGGAATCGGCAATTGTTTTCGGTTTTTTCGCCAAGAGAATCGTCGTTATCTACGATGACAAGAACTGGACCCGTAATTAAGGGTCGTGGCACTGCTCAATTCTTATTGCCAAATCGCACTGAAATTCGGGTAGAGGACGCCCTATATGCGCCTAAGGCGCCAAGAACCTCGCTAGCTTTCAAGGATATGCGTGACAACGACTATCACCTCAGCACTTATGTTGAAAATGGAACTGAATATCTGTTGATCATCTCCACTGAGAATCTGCGTACTCGCATTGTGAAGAAGTGTAAGCGTGTTCGAAATGGCATGTATTTCATAACCATTAGAGCCAATGAATCTCATGTTGTTGTCTTATGCGATTCAGATGCTTACAAGCTTTGGCATGAGAGACTCGGTCATCCGGGTCGTTATCTAATGGTTCGTATTCTGAAATGCTCCCACGGTCATCCTTTTTTCAGATCACAAAAGCACAGAGGGCGCCTCGGCCTCAGTTCGGCCACCATGCCGTCGATAGCCGCCTCTCGGCTCCAAGGAGAGGTTCGGCCTCCTCCTGCTTCTCATGCTTCTATAGCGATGTCTGATGCTCATCGTTCATTTTACAAAGCTTGTTCACTAGCAAAACTTCAAGCAAGACCATCTTTTGCTATTGGTAATAAACAGAATATTCCGTTCCTACAACGAATACAAGGTGATATTTGTGGACCTATAACACCAGAATGCGGACCATTTAGATATTTCATGGTTCTGGTTGATGCGTCAACGCGTTGGTCACACGTAGCGTTGTTGTCCACGAGGAATGCTGCATTTGCTAAACTCCTAGCTCAGATCATTAAGCTTCGGGCTCACCACCCGGACAATCCAATTAAGTCAATCAGACTGGATAATGCTGGAGAGTTTACCTCAAAGTGTTTTGATGACTGTTGCATGTCAGTTGGGATTGAAGTTGAACATCCCGTGCCCCATGTTCATTCTCAGAACGATCTTGCAGAAGCCGCTATTAAGAGACTACAGCTTGTTGCTAGGTCCCTTGTCATGGCCACTAACTTGCCGGTTTCGGCATGGGGAAATGCAATATTACATGCAGCTATGCTTATTCGTCTACGACCCACAGATAGCCAACCATTTAGTGCGTACCAGTTGGTAACTGGTTACGAGCCTGATATTTCGCATCTGCGTACTTTTGGTTGTGCCGTATATGTGCCTATCACGCCTCCACTGCGTACCAAGATGGGTCCACAACAACGATTAGCTATTTATGTTGGATATGAAGCACCAACAATTGTCCGCTACATAGAGCCTATGACAGGTGATCTGTTTACTGCAAGATTTGCAGATTGTCACTTTAATGAGACATCCTTCCCGACGTTAGGGGGAGATGGGGGCGCATCCATCCCTAGTGAACGTCAGGAATTGACGTGGTTCTCTCCCACTATGTCTCATTATGATCCCCGTACGTCTCAGTGTGAGACCGAAATACAACGCATATTGGAACTACAAAAGGTGGCGGATTTGATGCCCGACTCCTTTACTGATATTGCGAAAGTGACAAGATCAACCATACCAGCTGCGAATGTACCTGCAAGGCTCAACATTTCTCGCCACGCGCGAGCACGCACCGCCGGTCCCGGACCCGCAGCCCTAGGTGCCGTCGGCAGCCTAGGCTCGGCACCTCCAAGTGGAGGGCCGGCATCGACTTTAGATCCTCCTAGAAAGAGGGGGAGACCAATCGGTTCCAAGGACAATGTACCTAGAAAGAAGGCATGTGTCTAGGCACAAAGCGATCCGTTCATCATCGATACTGTGACGCCGTCACACGAGATTGTCTCCGACTATACCTATGTCCAAGAATCAACTCTGAATCATCTGGGGGACGCCTCAGACTCACCGTTGATGTTGGAGAACAAGGAAATCTCACTAAACTACTTATGCATGCACAATCTTATGGAAAGGAATTCCATGTATATCAATGATGCATTCGCCTAAGCCGTTGCTCAAGAAGTCATTGACGACGACGATATGGAACCCCGCACTGTTGATGAGTGTCAACGTAGGGCGGATTGGCCGAAGTTGGAAGAAGCAATCCAGGCTGAACTAGACTCTCTAAAGAAAAGGCAAGTATTCGGACCGGTTGTGCCTACACCGCCGAACGTGAAGCCTGTTGGACATAAATGGGTCTTTGTCAGAAAGCGCAATGAGAATGGTGAAGTCCAGCGATATAAAGCTCGACTCATGGCGCAAGGTTTTTCTCAACGCCCTGGAATTGATTATGAGGAGACGTATTCTCCTGTCATGGATACTATTACCTTCCGATACTTAATCAGTTTGGTAGTCTCAGAGAGACTCAATATGCAGCTTATGGATGTTGTAACAGCGTATCTTTATGGGGATCTACATACAGAGATGTACATGAAAGTGCCAGAAGGACTTTCGTTACCCAAGTCAAGTGAATAAAAACCACGAATTTCACTTGCTATCAGGTTGAGACGATCTCTATATGGACTCCGACAATCTGGTAGGATGTGGTACACACGGTTAAGTGATTACTTGATTGGGAAAGGATACAAGAATGATGAGTTGTGCCCTTGTGTGTTCATAAAGAGAACAAGTTCAGGATTTGCCATTATAGCCGTCTATGTTGACGATATGAACATCATTGGAACTCTAAATGAGATCAATGAGACCGCAAGCTACTTGAAATCCGAATTCGAGATGAAAGATCTGGGAAGGACTCGGTTTTGCCTAGGCTTAGAAATAGAGCACCGAAGTGGTGGAATCTTTATACACCAATCTGCATATGTCCGAAAGATGCTCAGGCGATTTAACATGGACAAAGTTATGCATCCTACAGGCACTCCCATGGTCGTTAGAAGTCTGGATATCAACAAAGATCCCTTTCGTCCGAAAGAAGATGACGAAGAGGTCTTGGGAGCTGAATATCCATATCTTAGTGCAATTGGAGCTTTGTTATACCTATCTCAGTGTACTAGACCAGACATTGCTTTCTCAGTGAACTTGTTAGCTAGATTTAGCTCTGCGCCAACACAACGTCATTGGGTTGGAATCAAGAACATCTTTCGATACCTTAAAGGAACCCTTGACATGGGCTTGTACTATCGATACACACATCAGGATTCGACACCTAGTCGATCTCTTGCATCAAACAGCACAAACCGTGGCTCGGATCGCCACCGGTCAGCCGCCAAGACTGGCTTTGGCTCAGCAGCACCCTGCCTCGCCACAACAAGCCGCGGCTCAGCCATCCGCCATCCAGCAGCCATATCCGCCAACATATCCGGACCCGAGGATGCTAAGTCGTGGTCCCGATACGGCTTTGGCGATACCCCTCCTACTCAGATACACCAAATGATGTGATGGTAGGATTTGCTGATGCTGGATATTTGTCAGATCCACACAAAGGACATTCCCAAACCGGTTATGTTTTTACCATTGGGAATACGGCGATATCTTGGAGATCAACCAAACAAACCCTTGTTGCTACCTCCTCGAACCATGCTGAGATTATTGCACTACATGAAGTAGTCAAAGAATGTGTTTGGCTTCGCTCAGTTATATCTCACATTCGAGAGTCTAGTGGACTTGAGTCTACTATGATGGGACCAACTTGCATATTTGAAGATAATGCAGCGTGCATTGAGCAGATGAAGTTGGGATACATCAAGGGTGACAATACTAAACACATTTCGCCTAAGTTCTTCTACAATCAGCAGCAGCAAGAGACTTTGAATATCCAAGTGAAGCAAGTCAGCTCAAAAGATAATGCAGCTGATCTGTTCACTAAGTCTCTACCCAAATCTACATTTGTGAAGCATGTAAAGCGCATTGGTATGTGTCGCTTATCCGAACTCAAAGACCGATTGACTATCATGGGGAGTTCTCGTCTAGACTTCAAGGGGAGTCTAGTTATGCATGTCTCACATACTTGTAGTCGGTGCGTTGTACTCTTTTCCCTTAGACCATGCTTTTATTTTTACCGAAGAGGTTTTTTGTTTGCTGGCAAAGGTTTTAACGAGGCAACAGTTCATGCACCATTGAGGACGCGACACAAGGGGGAGTGTTCAAGGAAGGTTAATTCTGTAACTTCCGTGGTGTGTCTTGTCCTAATAAGGTTAGTAGTCTAGATACTTTATTAGATAGGGAATCCCTGATTACCAGGGATACTTGATGCAATGCCTATATAAAGACCTCTTTATCAATCAATAAAGACACAGTTTATTTTCATCTATTTCTCCTAGAACATATATTGATATATATATATATATATATATATATATATATATATATATATATTTTCTTTAACGGTGAATTCAATATGGAAAATTTGTGTTGAGACGAGCTTGTGAAGAACCTTTCGAAAACTTGAGTTTATTTATACGAGTTACATGGGTTATAAGATTTTAGTTAATTATTAAAAAAAAAAAATTAAGTGTGATTTTAGTCACCGCCACCAGGAGATCAAGAAATCCTTATCCGAATTCCTTGTGGTGAAAGAGGGGGAGGGAAGGAAGAACGAGCAGGAGTTGGGGGAAAAATGAGAAAAAAGAGAGAAGGTGATCTCCCTCCGATAGTCTGATTAGTGTGGTAATCATGGGTTTTGATTCTTAAGGTCTAAGCACCTTAATTCAGAGTAATTATCTGGGTCAGGGTGCTATATTGTTCTTCAAAACTATACATTATTGAGTTTATCTGCTACTTTGGTAGACTTACAGAAAATGGTAGCTTTCATGATGTTTGCGAACCATACAATAGTGAAAACATTTTTATCGATATCTCAAAAGTTAAGGTCTACATATTTTAAAATAAAATCTTGCGAACTATAGGAGTGTTAAATTTTAAAATTAAAAGTATACAGATGACCGATATAACTAAGAGGAGATAACTAGTAACTAATCACTTAATAACTGTCGAGATACTTAAGAACCTAAGCAGCACGGACACGCAAGGAAGGAGGCGTGTCGCGTGTCCGACACGATCTGGACACGGATACAAAGCAATTCGCCATAAAACAGCCGGACACGCGAATTCAATACTGGACACGCTTTAGACACGCCAGATGGGTTGGACACGGGGGCATTTTGGTCTTTCAGCTCACTGAATTAGGGGTTAGGGCTCGATTTCCTCCTTCGTCCAAACCGATGCTTGATTTTTCTGGACTCCGCTCTCCTCTCCTCCTCCACTCCGCGCCGGTCCTCATCTCCGGTCATCTCCTCCGCTCCTCCGCTCATCCGCTCCTCACCTCCGCTACGCTCGGCTCCTGTGCTTCTCCGCTTGGCTCCTCCTCCACTCCTCTGCTCCTCCGCTCCTCCGCTCCTCCGATCCTCCGCTTCTCATCTCCTGTCCTTCTCCGCTTCGCTCCCTCTCCCGCTCCAGTGTATCGATCTGCATCTGCTCTGTCATCGTCTTCTCCGCTCAGGTTCTCCGCTCCTCGCCTCCGTAGAAGATTCTGGTGGGTCTGGGACCGCCGAAGATGGTGAGGCATAAGCCTTTTGGATTTGATTGGGGACTAGGGGGTGCTTGCCTCTTGGAGTTTTTTGCTTCCTTGCTATCATCACCTAGCCACTTCTGGAAAAAGTGATTATCGTGAACTTCAAGAGGCTAGAGAGGATAGAGAGGATAGAGATGAGAAGATGTCTTGGGCCATGGACTCGGGCTCGGGCTTGGGCCATGGACTTGGGCTCAGGCTCTATTTTTTTTAATTTTATATATATATATATATATATATATAATATTATTTAATTAACGTATCCACCGCGTGTCCATGTCCGATTAAAAATTCATTTTGACGTGTCCACGTATCGAATCGTGTCCGTATTGGACACTCGAACTTGTGTCCGTGCTGTATAGTTAAGAACTAACCATTTAACAACTCTAACAATCCTACAAAAAAAAGCCCCTAAAGAAAATCTATAGGGACCACCAGCACCATCACTGACTAGCTTAGCTGACAAAACCATGTTCACTATAGTTACAACAAGCTCAAGCAAGCCTTACAAAGCCATGACCAGTGGTGTTGCTTGGGCTGCTTACCGTATGGATTACAAGAACGTCAATTTGCAATAGATGCTAATGCAAGTGCTTTGTTGAGTGATTCAGAGTGTTTGCAGTCGTTCTTATAATGACTTTCATGTACCTTCATAAGGTAAGCATCCCTAGCAAGCCTTATAATGCTGATAAAGACCTCAACACTTGGATCAGTTGTGGGTGCTGAAAAAACCCTCCACCCTTCAAATAGTTTTAAATGCATATTGTCTGTCACAGTTATTTTCTATTTGAGGAACTTGACATTAAATTTTTTTAAATATTCATCTTAAAAATGAAAACATTGTTGTAGGAATGTTATTTCCGTAACTTCCTGGATGTGTCTTGACCTAATTAGACTAGATTAGATGATTATATAATAGATAGGGAATCCCTGATTTATCGGGATACTTATTGTAATGCCTATATAAAGACCTCCTTATCAATGAATAAAGTAGAAGTTCTCCCTATTATAATTTCTCCTTAAACACGTTATCAGCTCGTGGCTCTAACCTTCGTCTAGTAGCCCTGAAAATTTCAGAAACCCTAAAATATGCTTTTCTGCTGGTAACTGTTTGTCGGAAATAAGAAGATCCCCCAGAAACTTTTCTTCCGACGACTTCTTTGTCGGGAAGAAAAGCAGAGAAGACCTCTGTCGACGATAGATTTATCGGCAAAGGATGACGTTTCTCAGGGCACCCAGAAATCTTCTCTGGGCACCCGAGTTTCTTCTCCGCCCTGAAGCGGCTGCTCTACCCTCGCCGGCGTTCTTCCTCGACGCTGGTCTAGCCTTCCTAGATGCAGCCCAGCGCCGCCACCGTGGCCTTGAGTCCGACGCTGCTGCCTTGCACGCTAGCAGTCAATCTAGCCAACCTTGACGCCGCCGCCCAATAGCCTAGTTGACGCAGCCGAGCCCAGCGCCGCCTTCTAGCTCGATGGCGATAACCGGTCCTCCACGACGATGCCTCTACTACCGCCATCGTGCCGCACGATTGTCGTCGCCCCGGATTCGACCCGACCCGGTGGAAGTCCTCAGACCCGACCCGATTCGGCTTCAGACCCGTTTCAGTAGGTTATGAGCAAAACTGTAATTATTCTTACCTAAGTTTAAAAAAAATTATCCTACGGGTTAAAACAGTTACTGCAGTAATTCTCTTTTTACTACTCTATATATGGTGAATATGACTAACCATATGCGTTTTCTTTTCCATGAAATTTATTGCACGACGCATCCCGATGGAATTGCGAGAATTATATCGTTGCACGTACATGGAAGAGCATCTCAATTTGCACAAGGAGTAGAACCGAGTTCTCAAAGCAAATTTATTACAACGCAGTTCATTGGCGAACTAGCAAGTAAGTTTTTAATTAAAGTTCCAGCTTTTGAACATATACGATATATATATCGGGCACTATTAGCCTTCCTCTACTCCGATTCCGGCCATTCTTATATCGCCGATGAGACCTAAGATGGGGAAGTCATTACCCCTACGGTCGAAGTTTTAAGTGATGGTCCAGGGGGAATCACATTTGAAAGGGAAATAAAAAAATAAAAAAAAATATGCTTATGTGGATGTCTGAGTACGCCACTGTTTGAAGGTGTGATATGATGTCGTCGGTTTTATGCATCGAAAAGAAAAATTTATGTGACCATATACGTCATAGCCCTTCTAATTCCGTTCTACATACTTGAATGGTATATGTCATATTCATACCAATCCGACGTATCTCTTTTCTTGTAGATGTCGTCGTAGTCACGACCCGATTTTAAGATTCTTAATCTCGAGAGCAATGAATATCATCGATGTGTTTCCAATGTATAGCTTGCTTTTCAAAGCAAAAGTTTCTCAGTCATTCTGAATGAAGCAGTAGCCACTACCCCATTTGGGGATTATGTTAAGGCCTAGACACTCATTTTTGAGAACGCCATATTCATCCAACTCTGAAGCGACAACATCTGTCGATAAAAGATCCCTAAAGAAAAAAAAAATTAAGGGACACGCTCCAATAGCGATTAAATAATGTCAATGACATACTTATCCCAGAGATTTCATTGAAATGGGAAACCATTCGGTTCTTTGGATTATGACCTTGACACTGTTGGCATAACAAAAATGATAGAGATCTTATCAATAAGACTCTTGATAAATTCCCCATAGCCTATGATGTCTTATGACACCCATACCGAAATTCGGTTGATTAAGCTGAATAAATAACAATAATTTTGAGACCTGTTGGAATTAAAAAGATTCATGAACCACAGGCTAACTATGGGAAGACTTCAAAATAAAAGAAATAAGAATCAGAATGCCCCGTATCAACAAGTTTCTAAACCGATACGTGGAGGAAATCAAAATGGTAGAGACCGTGTGACACGACGCTCCAACACTTGGAGACGAGATGGAGGCAATGCCGCACCTTCAGGGGGAGGCCGATTCGGCCATAGAACCCGTCAAGGTGGCCACGCGCCACCTCCTCCCTCGTCTCACAACAACAACAAAAGCACTAGTTTTTCTCCTTGTTACAAGTGTGATTCCTCTAAGCATATGCACCACGTGTATAATTCTAGCAAGGAGATGATTAATGCCTACAAGAGATAATTCTAGCAAAGAGAATTATCATGCTGAGTGAGACTTAGTGATGACAACCTCACGTTAATCTCGTGGCTGAGCACTTCATTCCTGAAGTTAAGACTCAAGAGCCTACTCAAGCATTAGATGTCCCGGATTTTGATTAGTCTTTATGTTTGACTTTTCATTAAGAACTTTTCAAGTATTGTAATGGCTTTGCTATATCTTATAGACTTTGATCTCTTAGTCGTTTTCTTTGGAATTAGAAGCTTGCTTTTGATGTATTAAAAGTTGGCAAGTCAATAAAATTTCTCTGTTTTCTCATATTGTGAGAAATTTTATGTTTTTAAGCAATCCAGATTCGTGTTTTAACGACTCACGTGGTTCTTCTGAAACACTATTGGGTCACATTGGCTTAGTATATTGGACTTATAATTCCACCTAAGCTCAAATCAAAATCAAAATCAAAGAATAATTGGAGCTAGGCTCGACGTCACAAGCCTAGTGGCCGATGTCGGCCTCATGGTGATGATACCTCGGGTTCGGCAGCACAAAGGTGCCACGGAATCGTGTTTTCAAGGAGGCTTCGGCCTCGGTTCCATGGCCGCCCGAGAAGGTGCTTAGCACCGATCCTAGGAGGCTAAGCCTCTATTCTTCTGGTCACCATAGGTGTTCAACACCACAACGTGCGAAACCTCGGCTTCGTGGTTTCTGATGATGATTGCGCGGTTATGTAACATTCAACCTTGCACTTTCCGACTTTAGTCGAAGTTATAAAGTCCAAATGCTATGCGATACACTCGATGGGATTCCATCCCCTTTCTTTCTCTATCCTACGGCGTAGTGATTAGACTGTGTCCCGCGAGAAAACCACCCATAGTTTTTCATCTCTTTAGATGTCTCGCGGTGAAGTTAAGTGTCTAGCTGATAGTGGGACAACCCACACTATCCTAAGGGAGAGAGAGTCGTTTAAGTATTATGTGCAATATACATGATCAATGACTATATCGATTAGAACCTCGCTGGTTGTTAAAAAGCGTGGATTCATTAACTTTACTTTACCTAATGGTACAGTTATCGATGTCATTGAACGTATTCTATGCACCAAGAAAAAATCGAATCTTGCTGTGTTTTCCAAAACCTAATTTCCATATGTTATCACTTGGATATATGAGAATGGTAACAATTACTTGTGTATTTCCTCTAATGAATCATTCTAGAGAAGAAGTTGAGTCAGATTCAATGAGAATACCTCATTCCAATTCTTGTTATTGGATCTTATGACTCATACAAGCTTTGATATTGCATGACCTATAAATCATAGCTCACTCATTCAAAAATGGTATATTTTATACCGATGGAAAGCTCTATGTGTCTAACTTCCAGAGACACTGACCGTTTGATCATAGCTATCATATTAAGTTAGTTACGGCCGTTTCGGCAACGTATGACGGATCTGTCCGGAAATCTATAGATCCATCAACTTCGACAGAGCTTTGTGATCAGCTCGGTTTGAACTACGTTGTGTACTTTATATCAATGGAAAGCATTGATATAAGCGACCGATGTATAGTTTCCAAAACATTTTACGGTTTGTCAATACCTTCTGTAATGAAGAAGTTATAACCGTTTTAGTAGACAAAGGTCATGCTGTACGTGAATCTGATTTTCAGCGCGAATTTGTATTTTAAGATGCATAATGCTCTTATTGCAAAGCTTGTACACTAGCAAAGATGAATCCATTGTTTTCCTTTGTTATGGACACAAAAGAAACCATTCTTACAACAAATCCAAAATGATATGTGTGGACCTATCAACCAGATTGCGGACCCTTTGTGTATTCTAAGGTGCTGGTTGATGCATCGATGCGTTGGTCCTATCGATTTGCTGTCCACAAGCTGCATTTGCCAAGCTTTTAGCATAAATCATCAAATTTAAGGGCTCACCACCCTGACCATCCTATTAAATCTATTAGGTTGGATAATGTTAGAGAGTTTAACTCCAAGACATTCGATGATTATTGCATATCCACAGGGATTGAAGTTGAACATCCTGTTTCTCATGTTTTTTTCTCAGAACTGCCTTGCAGAAGCCACTCTTCAGCAACTCCGGCTATTAGCTAGGGCTTTTGGTTATGGGAACCAATTCCCAGTTTCTGCATGGGGATATGTAATATTGCATGCAGCTATGCTTATTCGTTTCAGACTCAATGCCAACCAGACGTTTAGTGCATACCAGCTGGTTACTGGTTATAAACCCAATATTGCGCACTTACGTACTTTCAGTTGTGCTGTTTATGTGCCTATTACGCCTCTTCTGCGTACAAAGATGGGTCTACAAACACGTTTAGGTATATGTTGGATGTGAATCCCCAACAATAATCCGCTACCAACCACCGTAGATCTCTTTACTACGCGTTTCGCATATTGTCACTTTGATAAGACACACTTCCCGCCGTTAGGGGGAGATAGGAATGCTCACATTTCGAATGAACGTCAGGAATTGACATGGTGTGCCCCCAACGATTTGTCTTATTATAATCCCTGCACTACTCAAAATAAGTTGGAAAGTGACGAGATCGCACATACATACTGCAAATGTGCCGGTAAGGTTGAAGATCTCATCATATGGGACTGGTTCGGCTGTCCTAAGACCTAGTACTGTCGGCATACCTTCAGGAGAGGGTGACTCCGGTTGCTGAATCGGATCGCAACGGTGCCACTGATGGAGTTTGAAGGGGCAGCAGCTTCGGCCTCGGCTCCCACCAAGAAGAGGGGGAGACCGTTTAATTCTCGAGATTCAAAACCTCGAATAAAGCGAGTTGTGAAGGCACAATTTAATCCGCTCATCATCAACGAGATTGACTATGGGACGCCACATAACCTTTGTTGATGTCAGAGTACACATAAATCTCAATTACACAAGTGCGCACGTGTATTCTGTGGATAAAATTCCACGTATGTTGATGATGTAATCGCTTATTCTGTTGTAGAGTCACTACCAGATCTGAGTGAATAGCCGACGAAAAAAATTGTCGGCTACGACAATTTTTCGTCGACTATACCTTCTACCGACGAAATTTTCTTCGGCTATAATTCGTCGGAAAAACCCCGTCGGCTATACCAATGGCCGACGAAAAAAACCAATTCGTCGGCTATAGTAGAGTATGGTCGACGAACTTACCGACGAAAATATTTTTTGTCGGCCAAACCTGGGAGAAATTGCCGACGAATTTCGTCGGGTATTTTCGAGTATGGCCGACGAAATTCATTAACTATAGCCGACGAAATTCGTCGGCTATTGGGTTTTAACAATAGCCGACGATTTTATAAATTTTCATCGGCTATTTCCTCGAAATATATTAATATTTAATAGGCATTAATTAGTTATAGCCGACGAAATAATGTAATTTTCGTCGGCTATACAATTTATAGCCGACGAAAATTGGTAAAATTCGTCGGCTATAGTTATTATAGCTGACGAAATAATGCCAAAATCGTCGGCTTTTCTTACATTTGGGGAAAAAAAAATTAAATTATTTTCTAAATTACCATTCCAAGCAACCTGCAAATCACAAAGACAGTCCATGCATTTGCACCAACAAGAAACACGTTTAAATACCTTTTTTTATTAAATTCGTTCTAATATACATAAAATATAACCCTAATCATCACATAAACCACTAAAGTCCAGCAGGTCATCCCCAGCATCCTGCTCTCCATCAGGCTCGTCATCCTGCTGACTGAACTCGGGAGGTTGAGGCATTGGAGGTTCCGCTAACGGCTGAAACGAGGGCGGGGGTGGAAGGTTTTGTTGTTGTGCCGCGAACATCTCATACCGCCACTTTTGTTGGCCGTCGTAGTTGTGTCGCCGAATTCTGTTGCATTCAGCATGCCAACTGGCCATATCCAAATGATAATGATGTGTTCTGCAGCGCAGCTCCTGTACTGTCTGGGTCGAGGTCACCAATTCTGCGGCCAATCGCTGCACTTCCCCCCTCATCTGTTGGCTCTCCCCGCCTCCCTTCTTTTGACCTCCCTTAGTGGTCTTCAGAAGCCCTAGTCCAGAACTTCCCAAACCCTGGCAGTAGTAGTTGTTTGACCGGTTTGGGAATGCTGCGTCGAACATCCTCGCTGCCGTTTGGACATTGGACCGGTCGACCTGGCGCAGGGCTTCTTCCAGATCTGCCTCTGAAATGTTCGGTTGTGTCTCTCGAACTACTTATTGGAACACCTCTTCTTCGGCCCTGTTGACCCTCTCCTAATTGGACGGGAAAAAAAATTATTAATATTATAACAAATATATAATTAAGTAAAATTAATAATTAAAATTTTAAAATTGTAATGAACGACTTACGAGCTGTTCTGTCGCTTGTGGATAAGCGATCTTGAACGTCTCTACATACGGGTTGCTATCAGGATGATCTCTAAGCGCCTCCTCCTGATATTGTGCAAACGGCCTAGAACCAGCATGATGGGGGGTTGTGTTCTGGCGGCGGTTCTCAGAGTTTATCCGAGAACGTTGCTTCAAACAAATAATAAAATGTTAGAAAAATGCATCAAAAAATATTAGTGTAATAATTATAAGGGAAAATGGCTGGATTGATCACTGAAGTATGCCCCATTCTAAACTTTGCTCACTGAAGTTTGTCCAATATCACTTTGCTCACTATCGAATTACACTTGTGTTCACTTTGATCACTCCGTCTAAATCAGACGTTAAAATTTTGCTTATGCCGTTAAAAACAATGCACGTGCCACTCACGTGCAAATCTTAAGGACATTTTGGGAATTTCATTAGTTTACTCCCATTTGTTTTCGTTTTCACCATCTTCTTCATTTTCTTTCGTTTTCGTTCACTGTTGCAGCTGCTGCTGCTACCAATGCCAGAAGATTGTTCAAGTGAAAAGTTCTGCACATCATTCTTGGTTTTCAAACCATAGCTGGAGCAAGAATCAGAGTACGAACTCCCATACTTTCCATGAGTTCGGGCTGTACTAACCTCTTCCTCATCATAATCATCTTGCTCTTCTTCCTCTTCCAAGCTCAACAGTGCATCAATATCATCTGAATCCTCCTTCAGAGATGAAGATGTTTCTCTATTCTCATTATTTCCCTCATTCAATCCTAAATTGTCTTGCATGTAAGCTGCACAGATGTCAAAGGCAGGACCAGATATTTTGTGGGCAATTGCAGGATTGAACATATTCTTACTGCGATGATCAGTCTGGTCGAAGATTATGAAATTCTTCGGACAGATTTCAGAGGTTTGAAATTCAACACCATGGAAGGGTTTGTAGTGCATTGCATCATGAGGTAAAACAGTACCAAATGGAGATGCCACTGGCATATGCAAGTAGTTATTACCCAGTTGATTTGCAAAGGGCGGTGCTGCCTTGTTTGGGTCAAATGCTTGGTCACTCTGCATCAGAGATCCTAAGTAACAAAAGCTGAAGAGGTGGAGCTTCAACTTGATTAGAAGATACTACAACTTCGACTAAGCTTTATAGAGTTGCTTTGAGTTTCAATTCGTTATCTGGGTCTTTCCCTATCAGTCTTACTCACTCACCTTCCCTTACTTTCCTTTCGATTAGTCACAATAATCTATCAGGAAACATACCAAATGAAATAGGGGCTCTCTCGAATCTTATGATACTAGATTTGTCCAGCAATGCTATCAAGGGAAGCTTGCCTGCTAGCATTGGTAAATTGCAAAACCTCTCTATTCTCAACTTGAGCAGAAACCAAATTCAGGGTCCAATTCCAACTTCTGTTGCAAACATTTCCACTCTTGCACAGCTTGACTTGTCACTAAACAATCTCAGTGGTGCAATTCCAGCTTCTTTAGCTAATCTTCCGCAACTTGGTTATATCGTAGTAATCATGAAGCTTCAATGACACCACATCAACAGGCTTTTTGAAGACCCAGGAGTACTTGTACTTCATCAGCTTGGACAATATCTTCGAAAACACGGCCCTTCCTTCAGAATCTTTGAAGACCCAGGATGTTTCTCTCGCCTGAACTTTCATCGGCCCTTCCTTCAGAATCTTCGAAAACACCGAGCAAACTCCAGCAATGATCATGTGCTCCACGCTTTCCGGGTCCCTGCCGAGTAACCCCAGGGCCTCGGCAGCGTACTCTTGGCCTTCAACCTTGCCCTCCTTGACCAATTTCAACAACGGCCCAACTCCTCCTTCCTCAATAATCAGCTTCCCATACCTGTCATTATCCTTAGCCAAAGAAACCAGCGACGCCGCCGCGTCGGATCGGGCTTCAAGGGAGCCAGTGTGGAGAATAGCGATCTGCTCCCAAATGAGGCCCAGAATGGGCTCGTTGGCTGCGATTGGCGGCAGGCCCAAGTACCCATCTTCCCTTATATCCGCCGGAGCCGAGACTCTGAGCAGCCACGACACGTCGCCGATGGAATTCTCGAGCTGCGACGACATTTTCCTGAACTGCGCCGCCGGGATTATGGTGAAGAGCCGCATCATTATCCCGTTGGCTCGGCATTTCATTACTAAAGACAGAGCCTTCTCCAGCACCTGCTCGGTCTCATCGATGATCCTGGCAGCCTGCCGGAGTAGACCCGCAAGCTTCTCCGTCTTGGATTTCAGCTCCTGGCAGTCCTGCTTCGACGAGCTGGCCTCGTCCGCCGCCTTGGTCACTTGATCCGCTAGTTGGATCGGCTTTGCCAGGATTTGCTTCACTATGTCCGCCATGGCCGGCACCACACGGCAGACCCAAAAATCGGATTTGACTGAAGATCAAGAGACCAAACGCGAAACCAAACCAAAGTGTTTGCTAATAGACTCAAAAACCAACGAAACTGATAGAAATGTGAGTCAGGTTCGGGGAGGCTTTGTTGGGTGCGGAATAGTCAGCAACTCGTGGACGAGTTCTACGAAGAAAAGCGAGGACAGGTCAAACGTGTTCTTCTCGGTCTATATAATAGTCTGCTCCCCCCACCCCACTTCTTCTTCTTCTTCTTCTTCCTTTTCTTTCACTTCCTTCCCAAATGTCAGTTTGGTGAAATTCCCAAAATGTCCTTAAAATTTGCACGTGAGTGGCACGTGCATTGTTTTTAACGGCATAAGCAAAATTTTAACGTCTGATTTAGACGGAGTGATCAAAGTGAACACAAGTGTAATTCGATAGTGAGCAAAGTGATATTGGACAAACTTCAGTGAGCAAAGTTTAGAATGGGGCATACTTCAGTGATCAATCCAGCCATTTTCCCTAATTATAAAATAATTAAACTAATAATTAAAATTTTAACAAAATAAACATTTGTACTGAAGTTTAGTATTTACCTGCATAACTGGGTTGTTGAAGTCTACTGTCTTCAACCAATGCCACTCGTACTCCCTGAACATGAACTCCCTGGGAGTACCCATACGACCAAGGTTGTCGTATTCGTTATAGTGGGAACGCAGCTCGTTCTTCCACTCTTTGAACCTACGAAAAAAACAAAAGTGCATTAGAAATATTATTAATATCATAAAATATTAATAATTATAAGATAATTATAATATCATAAAAACAAACGTACCTCGAGTTCTGCACGGTGTCCGCCCAATCCCGCTTGTGTTTGGCAATCTCGAAGAATGTCTGAAAAATAATATTTTATTAGTTTTACAATTGTAATAATACCGAAAATTATTAAATATTACGATAAATAAATTAAATTTTTTAAATTACTCACCGACTCGGCGTTGTTCACCTCCCTCTTTATCTCTTCGGGCACATCAGCCCACCGGGTCCACAACATAGGGACTCTGTCCCTAATCAGTGCCCCCACGCAACCCGAGTAGTCGCGTTTTTTCTTCCCCTGAACCTCCTGATTAGGAGGTTCGTTGATCTGAATCCTCCCGCTGCGCTCAACAGTTCTCCTGAGCGTGTCAAAACATATGACACCTCTCGTATTCCTCCGTGAACTGCTAGCGGCTGTCCCTATCACAAAAACGACGATTGGTTAATAAAATTAAATATTAGTGCGTTAATTTTAATAAAACATTTAATTAATAAAATCAAATGTTACCTGAACTGGATGACTCGTCTGTCGACTTTCCTTTTCTCCTCGCCGAAATAAGGTGGTCAGGGTTCTCAAATGGCTGCTGCTGGTATGCCTCTGCAGCACTCACGTACTGAGGCATATCAGGCCATATGGGCACACCACGATAGTCGACCTCCGGTATCGCCGGAATGTTGTACGGGAGGTAGAGCTGGTTTGGGAGAGTAGGAGCCTCAGTCGAGTCGGCAGCAGACATCGTCGGACTCCTCATCGGCTCCCGATGAACGTCAGGCATACGAACCTGAGGAACGTCTGCAGCTATCTCGTCCTGAAATAGCTGCCGACTGTACCTCGGAGCATCTGGCCCGACAGGCGGAAGTGAACTGCTCAACGGCCGCCCCGCCTGGAGAAGGGTCTGGTGCCGAGAACTCACACTCCTCCGCGGCTGGGATGAATCCACAGTCCTCCGCGGCTGGGAGGAATCCACACTCCTCCGCGGCTGGCTGGTGGTCCTCTCAGGTTGGCTAAGGGTCCTGTCGGAGTCTGCGGAACCGGCGGAACTTCCAGAACCTCTCGATCTGCAACGACGGCCTCCGAAGAACTGTCTGAATGCATCGGTCATCTGCAGCCGCGGCCATTTTAAATAATACTAACCATTAACCTAAATATAACTATTTATATACAAATATAACTATATTTCTTTATTAATATATATATATATAATTAGACTACTAATTTATATATATAATTAATTTAACAATTTATATAACAATTTATATAATTAAAATTAAATATATAACAATTTATATACCTAAATTATAACAAATATATAACAATTAAATTTAGTAACAAATATATAACAAATATATAACAATTTATATAATTAAAATTAAATATATAACAAATTATATACCTAAATTATAACAAATATAATTAATTTATTAACAAATATATAACAATTTATATAATTAAAATTAAATATAATTAAGCTATATATATAATTAAGCTAAATTATACAATTAAGTTACCAATTTATATAATTAAACAACCAATTTATACGTATAAATTATACAATTACACCTAAATTATACAATTAACATAAATTTAAAAAAAATTACCTAAATTAACATAAATATCTAAAAATTACCTAAATTAACATAAATACCTAAATTATACATAAATTAACATAAATACCTAAATTATACCTAAATTAACATAAATACCTAAATTAACAATTACATCTAAATTAACATAAATACATAAATAAATTATATCTAAATTTACATAAATAATTAAATAAATTATATCTAAATTAACATAAATAAATTAACCTAAATTAACATATTTAAATTAAAATAATTTAAAAAAAAAACTTACCGGATCGGATGGAGGAGGAGGAGGAGGAGGAGGAGAGTGGCCGGCCGGATCGGATGGAGGGGAGGAGGAGGAGTGGCCGGATCGGATGGAGGAGGAGGAGGAGCAGAGCGGCGGTGCGACGCAATCTAAATTGCTGCGGAGGTGTACGGAGGAGGAGAAATATGAAAAATGCAGAAAATAGAGACTAGGGTTCGGCAGTTTCAGACTTATACCCGATAGAATAGCCGACGATTAAAAAAAATTTCGTCGGCTATTCTTTACTATAGCCGACAAAATCTTTACAATCGTCGGCTATACTTTGAATGTCGTCGGCTATTCTTTGAATGTCGTCGGCTATACTTTAGGCGCTCAGCAGCCGTCCGATCTCCCACATCCAACGGCGGACAATGAAAAGGCGCGGATCGCAAGAGTTTAGCCGACGAATTTAAATATTTCGTCAGCTATTCTTTGGACAATCAGCAGCCGTTGGATCTGAGCCATCCAACGGCGGAAAATAAGCAATCGCAAGAGTTTAGCCGACGAAATATAATTTTCGTCGGCTAAATCTTTGGTTAAACTGCGAAGTCAAACCTCTAAACGCTTTAAAACGGAAATTGGCATGTCTAAATGACGTTTTTTGGCCTGATCTTCAACAGAGAATAGTTTCAAATCCATGAGACGCGACTAATCGTATAAAAATTTTACTCAAAATATTTACCGACCGTCAGGCTACCCATAGGAAAACGGAAGTAAAAAATAGTTAACCGCAACATTCGGCACACAGATTTTGTCGGAATCTTCTCATTTTTCAACCGTAGACGTATTTCAATATTTCGGTCATATCTTATTTCACGACACATTTGCATTTGAAGAGTCTACGTATAGTAACTATTTGAAACTATACATTAACTAAAACACTTAGTAAACAAGTTAAGGAAAATTACTGCATATGTTCCGATTTTGAATCTAAAAGTTTGGAAAATCTATTCCAACCGTCAGATATCACCGTTAAGATTAAAAACATGTATGAAAAAAAATCCAACTACATCTGACAACGTTAAAGGCTCGATCGGGACGGTCAAACAGCGAAGTCAACCCTCTAAACGCTTTAAAACGGAAATTGGCCTGTCTAAATGACGTTTTCTAGCCTGATCTTCAACAGAGAATAGTTGCAAATCGATGAGACGCGACTAATCGTATAAAAATTTTCCTAAAAATATTTACAGACCGTCAGGCTACCCATAGGAAAATGGAAGTAAAAAACAGTTAACCGCAACATTCGGCACACAGATTTTGTCGGAATCTTCTCATTTTTCAACCGTAGACGTATTTGAATATTTCGGTCATATCTTATTTCACGACACATTTGCATTTGAAGGATGAAGCAATGGTTTGTCGATAGTGATAGAAAATGGAAGGTGCTGTTTTTTTGTTTTTTTGTTTTAATCATAGCCGACGAAATCAAACCTAGTACTCGTCGGCTATTCTTTTGTCGTTTTCTGTCAAAAATAAAATATTTATTTTTCAATAAATTTATGGCCGACGAAATAATGACTTTTTCGTCGGCTATTATGATAATGGCCGACGAAATAATGAATTTTTCGTCGGCTATTATGATAATGGCCGACGAAATAATGAACGTTTCGTCGGCTATTATGATAATGGCCGACGAAATAATGAATGTTTCGTTGGCAATTCTGTGAAAAAAAATAAAAAATCTGTGGTGTTACACCTCCCGTATACCTATGTCCTGTTCATATATAACCAAAATTGAACATAAAAAAACAGAAACCCAACAGTCAACATATTTCAAAAAATTTTTTAAGGGGTTTGGAACAAGCCTAGCTGGGAGGCTCATCCCCACGCCCGTTCATTAGAAATGATCGAGTGGATTACAAATGAAAGGATTACATTATCTAAATTACTTAATCCGTCGGATTGTAATCGGAATCATCGGATGAGTCTTCTTCGGTTTCTGAATTGCTCGATAGGGGTAATCTATGTCGTTCCTCACCACTAGAGTCCTCGTTAGTTTCTTCATTTGGATCAACATCAACAAGCAGTGGCTCTTCACGTCGAATTCGCACCGGCGTGTCTAGGCCAATAAAAGAGGAGTCAGGAATACCGTTTGAGTTGGGCTCTTGATACGCGGTGCCCCCTTCCTCGTTCTCTTCAGCCACTCCAAGTGTAGACGCCCGGTAAATGTTGCGATGGTGGATAGTGTTGACTACTTTCCATGGGTCACCCTTGGCGAGATCATCAAGATAAAACACTTGTTTCACCCATGTGGCTAAAACGAACGGGTCGTCCTCATACCATGATGTACTAGTGTTCACAGAAGTTATGCCGTATTGATCGGTTTTCATGCTCTGCAGCCGTGTGTCAAACCATCTACACTTGAAAAGGTGCACTTTCATGCCTTCCCCATAATGTAGTTCCACAACTGAATGGAGAACACCGTAATAGTCAACTCCATCATCCCCACCATGTGCCATAACCCTTGAATTTTGTGTTTTCAGTCTGAGGTCTCTCTCTTCACATCGAAATAACACACCATTCACCTTGCACGTCGCATAAACTTTTGAATAGACCGGCCTCATCGCGAAAAGTCTGAGTTCGTGCGACCAATTTGGGTGATTATCATTTTTAATAAGGTCCATCTGCAACCATCAGAATCAACTATAAATATGAATAATTATACACAATAATATATAAACACGTATAGAATAGTGTTAAAGTTACGTACCCAGCGGCCGAAATACTCTGCGAATGTACGGTTGTGGTAATCGAGATCACCTCCTACTTCTTCACGGTTTAGATGTATGTTCTTCCAAAACTGAACTTCTGGACAGTTGATTAGTACCCACCAATGTGCAATGGCTACCTCATAATCTTTCAACTTGTAGGAAACTGACATGTTTCCACCGAGTACAACATCGTCGGAGAGTATGGAAAGATTGAACTGTGAAGGTACATCTTCCGGTATGCTTTCCTGTAACGCTCCTAAATACAGCTTCATGTAGGTGACGCACTCGTGCGCAATATATGCTTCAGCTATACATCCTTCAGGTGCGGATCTGTTTTGGACAAAACCACCGTATTTTCCAAGTTGCCTATAAATCATGTTTTTAAAGTGTTATGATAATACATTAACACTATATCACATATATTGATGAGGAAATTATCATAAGGTGTAAAATACGTACCTTTCCATCGGATACATCCAAGTGAAGTGCATAGGACCGGTAAGCAACAACTGCCGAGGAAGATGGATCATGAGGTGAGGCATGATGTCGAAAAAATTTGGAGGAAATATCATCTCAAATTTACACATGATATGAACGATGTCTTGTTGCATTTCCCGGAGGTCAGATTTTCTCACTTCCCGTGTGCATACCTTCTGGAAAAATCTTGCCAACGCTACTAACGGCTCCACAACGTGACGGGGAAGGAACGGTCGAATGAAAACAGGGAAGAGACGTTGTAGCAGGATATGATTGTCATGAATTTTCAACCCGTACAGATTGTTGAATTGTCTGTTCACACACTTGGTTATATTTCCAGCAAAGCCTGAAGGATACTTGGCCCGACTTATCCAACGGAAAATTTCTGGTTTATGCTCAGGCTTGACGGTGTAAGGCGCTTGAGGCATTTTTCTCTTCCCTTGTTTCAACCATAGTTGTTTTCTGATATTCATGTTTTGCAGATCAGTGCGAGCCTTAGGATCGTCTTTCGTCTTCCCCTCCAAGTTCAGCGTTGTGCCCACCACACTTTCAGAAACATTTTTTTCTATGTGCATAACGTCTAGGAAGTGACGGATCAGCAACTCACACCAGTATGGGAGTTCCCACAATATGCTCTTATGTGTCCAGAATTTGTACTCCTCAGGTCTTTCAGGTATTTCCGCTACAATATCGGGATGATTGCTGAGGGGCCCAAAATCGTACTCATTAAGCACTGCTAAAATTTCTCTTCCCGTCCATCTTCTAGGAGGACCACCGTGTTCTTCGGTTCCATCAAATGCGGCGGACTCGTAACGCCAGTGGTGATCCGCCGGAAGGAACACACGATGACCCATTCGGCATATCTTGTTGCAATGAGGGGTGCTCCCAAAATCGCTGAGGCACTCTGGACAAGCCTTGTATCCCCTAACAACGCTGCCCGACAACATCCCATAAGTAAGAAAATCACTGATGGTACCAATAACCATGGCATGCATCTGGAACGTCTCCTGCTTGTACTTGTCAAAAGTGGGATGACCAACGTCCCACAATACCTTAAGCTCTTCAATCAATGGTCTCATATACACATCGAGACATTTCCCTGGGTAACCAGGCCCCAGAATCAACAACGTCAATATATTATATTCCTTCTTCATACACATCCACGGAGGAAGGTTGTAAGGTACCAAAACCACCGGTCATATACTGTATGAAAGACTCATGGTGCCGAAAGGGTTGAACCCGTCGGTTGAGAGCCCGAGCCTGACGTTTCTGACATCTGACGCAAAATGAGGAAACTCATTGTTTATATGCTTCCAAGCCGCTCCGACAGAGATGTGTGTCATGATATCTGCGTCTCCCGCGTCCCGCTCACCGTGCCACCTCATAGCTTTTGCGGTGGTTTCTGACATGTACAACTGCTCAAGCCTATCTCTCAACGGAAAATACCGAAGCACTTTCACAGGTTTCCTGTTGCCTGCTCCCGTCAACTTATATCGGTCAGACTGACATATCGGACATGCGTCAAGGCTAGCAAGGTCATTCCCTTCTGCATCTTTACCCCAGAAGAGAACGCAGTCAAATGCGCATGCATGGATCTTAATGTAGGAAAGCCCTAGATCTTTGAGGATACTTCAGACCTTACGGTGATTGGTAGGATTACGATGACCCTCCTCCAACAACGAAGAAGTGTACTGTAGATATTCATCCACTTGCCTGATGCTCGATTTTGTCTCGACTTTAATCCTCATTACCTCCATCACACTTTGAAGAACTGTCTTCTCAGAACTTGAAGACACAGGGGTCTGTTGCAATGCAATCAGTTTGTTGTACTTGTCAAAGGCAGCAGTGTTGACAACTTGTGGGAACGGCTGCACCGGGTCATGCATATATTGTTCCCCACGTACACCGCTTTCAAAAGGAAACACGTCGTTGACGAATGCCATTGTTGGATCGTTGGATGTACTACTATTGCCCGCCTCAAAAAACTGCCCATGATCATACGATCCATCTAATGATGGCTCACCGTGATATATCCAACGCTTGTACTTCAGCCAAAACCCATTACTCTTTAGGTGCTCCCATACTGTCCTAATCGGAAATCGACACATATCACTGCGACACTTACATTTCTTGCACGGGCAATAATGGTATTCCTTCCCGTTTGCATTTTCCTCGACGAACTGCAAAAAATCCACAACTCCTGTAGTGTATCGTCGGTCATGCCTTGGAAGCGAAATCCAACTCTTATCTCGATCCATATATAGCCTGATAATAATATATATGTATAACTTTAATTAATAAGAAATTAATTAACACATATATTACAATATATATTATTATCAACATCAACTCACATATATATATATACCATTAATTAACAACCATTATTTAAGTTCATTACACTATCAACAACCATTAATTAACATATTTATATATATTTTAACACTAATTAAAATAACATCAAATTAAAACACATAATTAAACTCTAACTGAAAATCAACTCAACTACAACTCAAAATCAACATATATACATACATTCTAACACTAAAACAACAAAAAAAACAAAAAATCACTTACTATATCAAAATCACTAAAACTCAAAATCAACTCAACTAAAACTCAAAATCAACATATATACACATATACGTACCTATATATAGCTCCACAATGTAAGAGAGGACGGATTTCAACAATACCCACAGATTTTTCACTCTTTCTCCCGTTTTTTTTCGTTTTTTTTTAAATGAGCAACTTCTGTCCAGATCTGAAAATATAAAGACTTATAGCCGACGAAAATTCAAATTTCGTCGGCCAAACTTTCTAAAGTTTTCGTCGGCTATACTTTAAGAGAAAGGCCGATGAAAATTCAAATCGTCAGTTATTCTAGGGGTATAGCCGACGAAAAATATTTTTTAGTGACGAACGAAAAAATCGTCGGCCATTCTAGGGGTATAGCCGACGAAAAATATTTTTTAGTGACGAACGAAAAAATCGTCGGCCATTCTTGGGGAATAGCCGACGATTTTTTATTTTTACCGACGAAATAAAAAATCGTCGGCCATTCTTGGGAATAGCCGACGAAAAAAGTATGCCGTCGGCCGTTTTTTTTTTCGTCGGTAATACTGTTTTTTCTGGTAGTGAGTGTCAACGAATAGTGTATTGGCCGAAGTGGAAAGAACCAATACAGGCAGAACTAGACTCGTTAAATAAAAGGCAAGTCTTAGGATCTGTTGAGTTGATCCGGAAAGACGTTAAACCTGTTGGACATAAGAGAGTCTTTGTTCGTAAGTGTAATGAGAGAATGAGATCATGCGGTATAAAGCAAGACTCATGGCGCAATGTTTCTCTCAACGACCTGGTATTGACTACGATGAGATGTATTCTCTCGTGATGGACATTATTATTTTCCGCTACTTTATCAGTTTAGTAGTGTCCCAAAAACTGAAGTTTGCAGCTTATGAATGTGGTTAATGTATACCTATATGGGGATATAGATGCAGATATATACACGAAAGTGTTTGAAGGACTTCTAATGCCTCGATCAAGTGACTTTAAACCACAAAGTCATTGTGCAACTAGATTGTAACGTCTGTTGTAATACTTGATTTGGAGGGGATACAAGAACAATGATTTATGCCTATGCATGTTCATAAGAAAGACAAAGTCTAGACACAAGAATCCATTCCGTCCTAAAGAGGATGATGAAGAGATGCTTGGAGCTAAATACATGTATCTTAGTGCAATTAGGGCGCTATTGTATTTAGCACAATATATTAGACCAGACATCGCTTTCGTTGTAAACTTATTAGCTAGATTTAGCTCAGCGCCTACGCATCGTCATTGGAATGGTGTTAAACATCTGAAAGGTTCCATTGACTTGGGTTTGTTCTACCCCTTTAGCACCAGAGAGGTTTCCACCACCGGTCATCCTCACACCAACGCCACCGGTAGCCCCGGCAGCACCGCTGTACGCCGAGGAACTGCCGCCGGCACCGGCGACGTGGAGACCGGCATAGGTGATGATTTCGGCCCTTCTTCGTCCTTCAATGGTCGTCTCCTTTATCCAAAGACTCCCAACAATGTGTTAGTTGGTTTTGTAGATGCTGGGTATCTCTCTGACCCGCATAGTTCTTTTATAATGTGCAACAACAGAAATTCCTGAACATCCAAGTTAATCAAGTGAGTTCAGATGCAAATGTTGCAGATTTGTTTACCAAATCTTTGAGAAAATCTATGTTTGTGAAACATGTGAAGAGCATTGGCATGCGCCAGCTATCAGAGCTCTAAGTTTGTTAGACATCAGGGGAAGTCTACATCACATGTCAATCACAAGTATAGTAGTTGGTGCGTTGTGCTCTTTCCCTTCGTCCATGCATTTTAGTTTTGCCCAAGAGGTTTTTGTTTTGCTGGCAAGGTTTTAGTGAGGCAACATGGTAAGTACCATGAAGACATTAGGCGCTCGACACAAGGGGGAGTGTTGTAGGAAGGTTATTTCCGTAACTTTCTGGATGTGTTTTGACCTAATTAGACTAGATTAGATGATTATGTAATAGATAGGGAATCCCTGATTTATCGAGATACTTATTGTAATGCCTATATAAAGGCCTCCTTATCAATGAATAAAGTAGAAGTTCTCCCTATTATAATTTCTCCTTAAACAAACATCAGATTATATATGAGATTTTGATTTTTTTTCCTTTACTGACCTTGAGAGGAAAATGGACAATAATGAGAAGTTCTAAGAAAGAACATCAAATCAAAAAATTATAGTGCCTTCAAGATCTAAATTTCCAGGGTTTAGTTCTCCATATTATTTACCATTATAACAGTCGTTAGAGCAAAATTAACAACAATAAGTGGCTGAACTACAATTTGATGTAGCAAACTGTAACCCGTCGTTCAATAGGTCAAGTTTTTGACATGATTATTAAATAATTTGAGTTTGAGTTTGTCTCATGTGACACAAAAATTATCTTGACCCGACATCAAGGGTGGACACGCGGAACTGAAAACTAAAAAAAAAAAAAAAACCGAGCTTGTTTGTGCCTAAACCCAGGGGCCTGGTAGATACAGATGAATCCAACTTGATCTCCTGCAATCCTGCTTACTAAGGGGAATACCGGGCGGGCCGGTCTTCTCCTCTCCGATGCCTAAGTTAGTATAGTTGGGATATATATAACTTGAGCACGTATGTAAGCGGGGAGAGAGATAAGTTACCTATTAATGAGGGTAGTTGGGGCCCTTATATAGGTGTCTGGAGGTGAGGGCTGGCCTCACTCTTCGATGTGGGACTGGCTCCCTCCAAAGGGCAGTTCTGGTGACCTCTTTGGGAGGCTGGCGCCCCCGGTCCCAGGGTCCCTGGCAGCCGGATAGACTGCTGGACCCCGAGGCCGGGTGCTGGCGGTTCGGTCCTGGGCCTCGGGCCGGGCCCTGGTGCCCTTGCTACGGGTTTGTGGGCCTGCTGTAGCCCTTCTGCGGCTACTGTCAACAGAGCTCAAACCCAAACCGCAGCTGAAAAAAAACCGAACTGAAACCAAAATAACCGAACTGAACTGAAAAAACAACCTTCTAAAACGACTTCATTTGGTGAAAAAAAAAAAAAACCCCTCTTATTAAATCTAAATATCACTCTATTTTTTTTTTAAGTGTTGCTATTCAGACCTATCAATTTGCTCATCTTACCTCTGATGCTCTCTACATCTCCCTTTGACTTATGAATAACACAGATTTACTCACTAGACCTCCTTTTAAATATCTAAAATAGTCTTAGATAAATAAGTTGCTTATTTTACCTTTTCTCTATTGCTTGAATTTTTTTTTTCACATTTTTCTTTTTGCATGCAAACATCCGGTTCTTAAATAGTTTTTTTCTTGTTACAATCAAACCTTCATTCTCTATTCTTTTGGGTCTCTAATCTATATACCTCATGTTTCAATAGTTATTTAATTTGTTTTGAAACTAAAAATATATTACATCATCTTGTTTATATATGAGTTAAAGCTATATATAGTATATATTTATATATGTTGTAGGAAGGTTATTTCCGTAACTTCTTGGATGTGTCTTGACCTAATTAGACTAGTATAGTTGATTCTATAATAGATAGGGAATCCCTGATTTATTGGAATTCTTATTGTAATGCCTATATAAAGGCCTCTCTATCAATCAATAAGATAACAAGTTCTCCCTATGATCTTTTATCCTTGAACACGTTATCAGCACGTAATCTCCCTGAGCCCTAGAAAAACCCTGATAACTTTTTCCTCCTCTTCCATCCATTCCGTCGGCCGCACCTCCCTTCTCGGGACCTGTGCGACTCCTTCTCGGTCTCTCCTAGGCCGTAGCCCCCCACCTCCGGCCGCCTGCCCACTCACACGGCCGCCTGCTTATTCACCCGCTCGCTCACTCGCCTGCTCGCACGCCCGCTTGCTCGCCCACCCACTCGCTCGCTCGGCAGTCACGCTCATTCGCTTGGCCGCCAACACGTTCGCTCGCTAGCCCACTTGCTCGCCCGCCCGCTCGCTCGCTCACTCGCTCGACCTCACGCCCATTCGCTCGGCCGCCACACTTATTCGCTTGGCAGCCGGCACATTCGCTCGCCATCAAATTTTCAAGATAGCTCCTCCAGCTTACTCGCGCAAGCAGAGGCTCGAGAACCAGACAAGAGTCGAAGAACAAGCTTTACGCACTCGATCTTTAGATCAATTCCAAAAGGTAACAATCTTCTAAAAGTTCCTGCTTTTGAACTATAGATATATTATATCGGGCGCTATTAGCCTTTGTTCTACTCCTATTCCGGCCATTCTTAAATTACCGATGAGACCTAGAATGGGGAATTCATTACCCCTACGGTCGTAGTTTTAAGTGATGGTCCTGGGGGAATCACGTTTGAAAGGGAATTAAAAGAAAAATATGCTTATGTGGATGTCTGAGTACGCCACTGTTTGAAGGTACGATATGATGTCGCCGGTTTATGCATCAAAAATGCTTTTGCATTGAGAAAAAATCAATCAATTATGTGACCGAATATATCCCTTCTAATTCCAATATATACTTGATAGTACCTCTTTATGAGTGACACTAACCCTATGTTTTATTCTCTTGTAGATGTCGTCGTCGTCACCGTCACGCCCTGATTTTGAGATTTTAGATCTTCAAGGCAAAGACTACCATTGATGGGTTTCCGATGTTGAAATTGCTTTCCAAAGCAAAGATTTTCCAGCCCTCCTGACTGATGCAGCCGCCACCACCCCTTTTGGGGACCATGCCAAGGCTCAGGCCTTCATGTATTTGAGGCGCCATATCCACCCAACTCTGAAGCGACAATATTTGTCGGTAAAAGATCCCAAAATTTTATAGGATACGCTCCAGTAACGATTCAACAATGTCCATGACATGCTTCTTCCAGAGCTCACCTTTAAATGGGAACAAATCCGTTTCTCGGATTATGACAAAGCAGACAAATACAATCAGGATATGATTAGTCTACAAGCGGATCTTGGCACGGTTGGCGTCATCAAAACAGATAAAGATCTTCTGGAGAAGACATTTAATACATTCCCCATGGCCTACGATGTCATCGGACATCAGTATAAGATCTCAGTTGATGAAGGCAGAATCAGGACATTCTCTGACCTTATGGCAATATTGGCTAAAAAAGAGCGCCATTCTGAGATTAGGCTCAATAGTAGCCAGAGACCTGTTGGTACAAAGCCAATTCCAACACCACAGGCTCATTATGGGAAGGCTTCAAAGCAGAAAAATAAAGGCCGCCATGCTCCGTACAATCCGGTACGTGGAAGAAATCAGAATGCTGGAAATAAAGTGACACGACGCTCTAACACTTGGAGGCGAGAAGGTGGCGAAACCGCACCAGGCCGGACCGGCCACGGACCCCATCTAGGCCCGGTACCAAACCCTCCTAGACCTCATAGCAATAACCGGAATGCCTAATTTGCTCCGTGCTACAAGTGTGGTTCCTCCAAACACTACCATCGCGACTGTTGAGCTAGTAAGGAGATGTTAAATGCCTACAAGAAGTACAAGAAGTTTCTGTCTAAAGAAAGCAATTATGTTGAGGACGAGATGATTGAAGCAAATTATGCTCATCATGTGGATTTACCAAAGGCGCAACCACAAACTCTTGATGTCCCGGATTTTGATTAGTCCATGTATTTGGCTTTTCTAGTTTATCAAGTATTGTAATGGCACTCGCCATGTTTTTATGACTCTTGTTAGTCTGTTTATTTTGGAATTAGAAGTTGATGTATTCAAGTTGGCACTTAATAAAATTTCTATGTTTTCCCATATTGTGAGAAATTTTATGTTTTTATGCAATCAGGTTCGTGTATTAACAACTCACGTGGTTCTTGTGATGCCACCTTTGGGTTACATTGGCTCTATATTTTAGACTTATAATCCCACCTACGCTCAATAAAAAAAATATAAAAAAAATTAAAAAAATAAATAAAGGGAAGCGAACGAGCCGCCATCGGTTCATTAAGGTGAAGTAGGCTTGGTACTCGCCACACTCTGGTGACACGGCACCATGTGCTATTGACATTCACAGCTTCGGCTAGTGTGCAGCCAGAGAGGTGTTTTAACACCAATCCTAGGAAGCTTACCCTCGTTTTATCCCAGTTACTAAAGGTGTTCCACACCACAATGTGCGACGCCTCGGCTTCGTTTTGATTTCTGATGATTGCTTGGTTATGTAATATTCAACCTTGCACTTTCCGACTTAAGTCGAAGTTATAATATCCAACTGTCATGTGATACACTCGATGAGATTTCATCCCCTTTCTTTCTCTATGCTATGGTGTAGTGATTAGACTGTGTCCCGCGAGAAACTAACCCAAGTTTTCTTCTCTTTGTAGATGTCTCACGGTGAAGTTGAGTGTCTAGCTGATAGTGGAACTACCCACACTATTCTAAGGAATAGGCAGTTGTTTATAGATTTAATGCCGTATCGCTCATCAATGACAACATTGATAGGTACCTCGCCGGTTGTCAAAGGGCGAGGAACAGCTGAATTTATGTTACCAAATGGTACCGTTATCAATGTCATTGATACTCTCTATGCGCCGAGAACAAATCGAACCCTGCTAAGTTTTAAGGATATTCGTGCCAACGGTTATCACTTGGATACCTATGTTGAGAATGGTGAAGAATACTTATGCATTACTTCTCAAGAAAACGGCCGTCGCCGTATCTTAGAGAAGATGCCGTGCATTGAAGACAATGGCTTATATCTCACTACAGCCCGTGTTTTCAAATCATATGCTGTTACTGATAATTTTTGTGACACTAATGATTACACGCTTTGGCATGCTCGACTAGGCCACCCCAGTCGTGATATGATGATCTGGATTCTAAAGAACTCCCATGGACATCCATTTTTCAAGTCGAAAAAGCGATTGGAAGAACCCCATACCGCGACTCAACGTCGTGATGTGCGCAGGAGCCAAGCTCCTCACAAGGCCGTGGCCTTAACGCCACACTCACCACCGCTCCCCCCTTCACAGGGTTTCGGGGCCGCGCACCTGGCCAAAGAGGAAGTGGCCTTTATGCCGCAAGTCGAGTTGTCCCACCCTTCACAGGGACATGTGGCGACACCCAACGTGTCCTCTCATGCCACAACGGCAATTTCCAATGCCCATCGCTCATTTTGTAAGGCTTGCTCGCTTGCTAAATTGCACGCTCGCCCTTCATTCGCCAAAGCTTCAACTGAAAATATACCATTCTTACACCGGATCCAAGGTGATATTTGTGGACCAATCAAACCAGAATGCGGCCCATTAAAGTATTTTATGGTGCTGGTTGATGCGTCAACGCGCTGGTCACACGTCGTGTTGTTGTCTACAAGAAATCCTGCATTCGCCAAGCATTTAGCTCAAATCATCAAGTTAAGGGCTAACCACCATGACCATCCTATCAAATATATTAGGTTGGATAATGCTGGAGAGTTTACCTCCAAAGCATTCGATGATTATTGTATGTCCATTGGGATTGAAGTAGAGCACCCTGTTCCTCATGTTCATTCTCAAAACAGCCTTGCAGAAGCCACCATTCAGCGACTCCAGCTAGTGGCTAGAGCATTGGTTATGAGAACTAATTTGCCAGTTTCTGCTTGGGGATATGCAATACTGCATGCAGCGATGCTTATTCGTTTCTGACCCATTGACAACAATGCGTTTAGTGCCTACCAGATGGTAACTGGTTTTGAACCCAATCTATCGCACTTACGTACTTTCGATTGTGCAGTTTATGTGCCAATTACGCCTCCATTGCGTATCAAAATGGGTCCACAACGACGTTTAGGCATCTATATTGGCTATGACTCGCCAACGATAATCCGCTACTTAGAACCAACCACCGGTGATCTATTTACTGCGCGATTCGCAGATTGTCACTTTGAAGAGACACACTTCCCGCCGTTAGGGGGAGACAGAAATGCACTCATCCTGAATGAACGTCAGGAATTAACATGGTGTGCCCCCAACGATTTGTCTCTTCATGATCCTCGCACTGCTCAAAGTGAGCTTGAAGTGCAACGCAGTATCGATCTTCAGAAAGTCACGGAATCGATGCCCGACGCTTTCACTGATATTGCAAAAGTGACAAGATCACACGTACCTGTTGCAAACGTACCGGCAAGGTTGGAGGTTACGAATTACGGGACCGGTTCGGTTGCCCTAAGACCTAGTGCTATCGGCATACCTTCAGGAGAGGGTGACGCCGGGGACGGTGCCATCGTACGCCGTGGCGTCGCTGTTGCTGAATCGGATCGCAACGGTGCCCTGATGGACTTTGAAGGGGCAGCAGCTTCGGCCTCGGCTCCCACCAGGAAGAGGGGGAGACCGAAAAATTCTCGAGATAAAAACCCTCGAAAGAAGCGAGCGAAGGTACAAAATCTGCTCATCATCGACGATGCGAATCCATCGCATGAGATTGTCTCTGACTATAGTTATGTCCATGTGGGATGACACAGAACCAATGTTGACTCCAGAGAACAAAGAAATCTCGCTCAGTTTGAATAACGCGTGTCTCGTAGTGGATAGAGCCTCCACACACGTCGATGATATATATGCTTATTCCGTCGTACAAGACATCATCCATGACGACGAAGTTGATCCACGCTCTATGACTGAATGTCAACAAAGAGCAGATTGGTCGAAGTGGAAAGAAGCAATACAGGCAGAACTTGACTCATTAGACAAAAGGCAAGTCTTTGGGTCTGTTGAATTGATCCCTAAAGGCGTTAAACATGTCGGACATAAGTGGGTTTTTGTTCGTAAGCGCAATGAGAAGCATGAGACCTTGCGGTATAAGGCAAGACTTGTGGCGTAAGGCTTCTCGCAGCGTCCTGGTATTGACTACGAGGAGACGTATTCTCCTGTAATGGACATCATTACTTTCCGCTACTTGATTAGTTTAGTAGTGTCCGAAAAACTAAATATGCAACTGATGGATGTAGTTACAGCGTATCTATATGGGGATCTAGATACCTATATCTACATGAGAGTTCCTGAAGGAATTCATGTACCCGAATCAAAAGACTCTAAACCACGGAGTGCTTATGCAGTTAAGCTGCAACGTTCACTATATGGACTTAAACAATCCGGAAGGATGTGGTACAATCGCCTACGTGAATACTTGATTCGGAGGGGTTTACGAGAACGATGAGTTATGCCCATGCGTGTTCATTAGAAAGACCGACTCTGATTTTTCTATTGTAGCTGTCTATGTTGATGACATGAATGTCATCGGTACTTCAAGTGAAATGAAGGATCTTGGGAAGACTAAGTTATGTTTAGGACTTGAGTTAGAGCATAGAACCAAGGGTATTCTGGTTCACCAGTCTGCTTATACGCAGAAGATGCTCGGAATTTGGTTATCCAGTTTTGCCAACTCCGAGTGGAGGGCTCTGGAATGATGATTGAAGGCACATCTGCCTCAGGGTAATCTTCTACATTAAAGGGTTTTCTGCCTAGAGGAAATCCTAAGCCAGCATGCATGTCCAATAAAGTAATGCTGGCTTGCCCAAATTTGAAATCGAAAGCATTGGCAGAAGGGTTCCAAAGACAGACTAGAGGCATAAGAGCACACATGTTCCCTCCTTTGGGGTTAAGGGCAAAGCTAATCTGGAGGGCTTCGTCAATTCTCGCTGCGCGCCATCTACTTTCATCATGTCGTCGCCTTTCATGATACCATTGTACCATTATTGGGGTGGGTAGCGGTTAGGAGGCGGAAGCTATTGGAATCTCATAATGATTGGAAGTTTGCCAATCTCCACAGGAAACGCCTCTTTCACGAAATGCTACTGGGAAGGACCGTGATCGATCAACGAATGGAAAGAAAGAATCTTGCTGAGGTGTTTCTTGCCTTGGACCTAAACTGGCACGGCCATAGTCATCGGGCGGTGTGAGAGAGGTCTGATAAGAACTCCCGACTTCGATGATGGAAGAGGTTATTCTCTCCTTTCCTTTGAGTGCTGAAGCATATTGAATCTCGAAGGAGGCCATTGGTTTAATTTGAGAAGTTGAGAGAATGGAGGTTGGGATAACAATTGGCGATTCTCAATCTGGGTGTTATAGAATCTGAAAGGGGTTCTCTGAATTTTGAAACGGTAGGATTTGCAGCGGTCGAGAGTTTTAGGAATAGTTCTCCAAGCTCAATTTGGTAAAGTTGCGATGGTTAGAGGGAATGACGCAATGTTTCAGAATTTTAAATGGGTTTGGACTGAGCTTTCTAACCTTTATCAATTTCATTGGGTTCTCAATTTCAAAGGCTGGGGGGCAATGTTTGGGCCTAAATTGACATTTACCCGAGATTGTGGATCGAGGCCCTAGGGGTTATTTATTAATGAATAATCTTATATATCTTTCCTTCTAGGAAAAGATTTGGGATTCCTTTAGGAATCCGTGAAGGAGGTGGTTCCGGGTAATCAAATCCTAGTTGATCTCAGAATCTATTATGTTTGATACGCAAGTATTGAGGTTTTGCATTCTATATATAAAGAACTCATGCACAACATAAAAAAGGTTCACAACCATCTTACAAACACACAAGCTTTTGCGCATCGCAAATCTTGCAAAGCCTCTCCGGAGCAATCTTACGCGTACTGCCTCCACAAATTGCAAACAACCACCATCCAACCTTGCTGCAACCTTAAGCCTGCATTGGTCGCAGTATACTTGCGCGGTTGTCGAAGTGTGCCTTGCATCTAGTGTAAGCGTCGCTAAGACTTATCGTGTCCAGTCGCCACATCTCGTGGTATATCGAGTCGCTATCTCGCATAGCAAACCATTCCCCGCGGTCTTGATTATAGCTCTGCTTTGCATCTCAGGATCGAAGTAAGATTACTCAATCTGCAATAGGTTGAGAAGAAAATCCTAATAGATTTTTATTAGGTCTTGTTCGAGCCTTTACGCCGGCTTAGTCAACGCCCGCCTAACAATCGCTTGGTCAAGAGGTCAGGTATCGGGAGCAGATAGATACACTCACCAAAGATCGTCCCCACCAAAATTGTACCTAACTCAAAGATACTAGCACGCTCGCGCACATCACGAAAGGACTGAGATCGACGTCCGCCACCCCCGCTTGTTGACTGTTCGCAAGGTGTTGAATCCGACACGAACAATGTACATATGGATCATGATTGATGGAGTTTTCATTTGCATATGCTTATGATGAAGAAGTGATAATGTAAGCCTATAGCTATAAGCTAACGAACTCATCAGAATGACAGTTCTCTTGATAAGGAATTTTGTTAAAAGGGGAACAAATTAAGGTAATAGTTGGGGAGTTTACTTGAGACCGTTATATAGAAGGGAGGGACTTTTTTATTATTTTTTTTTTAGGAGGGAGGGCCTTAATAAATTTGCCTTTAAATTTATGTATCAATTTGCCTTGCTAAATTGCATAAAATTTGTAAAAACTTACTTTTGGTTCATCATTAGGCTTCTATTTGTTATACTTAATCCTATTTTGATTTCAAGGTGTCATTTAGCAGTTTTTTTTATAATTATTTTGCAATATAATTAGGATATCTAATGGTTTTGTAATGTCAGTCTCTGCTTGTGTCACAGTGTACAAATATATATAATCAATGAACATGAACAACTTTAGATAGAATACATACCTATGGAGTCCATCGTCTTCTTGCAAGGATTTTGTAAGACAAAGTCTTCTGCTCTCTAGATCTCCAACATTAGTTGTTATATCTCTCAATGGGGCGAGATTGCTTATGAACTTGTGTACATTGGGAGAACAGAAACCTTGACTTATAAATATAGGTGTTTAGTGATAGAATCCACCCATCAAAGAGAATCTATTACTTACCATATGCACCTCTTGAGTGGTTAAGTCACTTGATTCTATATCTTTTAAGATATATATGATATCTTTTATTAGGCTCATAATCTATAATATTAATCACAATATTATAGATACCGATTCACTGCATATATATTGATCTTTGCTTTATTTGCAAGATATCACATATAATCATCATGTAATCTTTATCATTAGATGATATCTCCAATAAGGTTCTTACACTGTGATGGTGGGAGGTCAAACATTGGAGGCATCTCTATCAGTGGCTTTGTTTTGAGAGGGCTTCTATCTGGGTTGTGTATATGCTCCTGAGGTTGTCATTTAATATGTTTTTCTTCAAATGCTTGTATAATCGCTATTTTGCAAGTGTGTGTATATGCTGTCCTCCATTATAGACAGAGGACTGAGGTCTATCAGTTATGAACCACAATAGATAGAGGATAACACACTATACAGTCTCAAGCCCCTCAACATAAATGCATGATATATATGCTATATATATATATATATATATATATATATATATGCTACTAGACTGTTGGTTTTCGTTATCAGGTTTAACTTTTCAAACATTTTATTACAATGAGTCCTGTTCACCTACTCAATGAATTTATTGATCGGTTGTGCTCAACTGCCCTAAAAACCGAGGGTGGATGATAGTGCGAAAATAACTTTCATCTGTCTGATTATTCTGTTAGAATGAAATGAACACTTTAACATATAAACATATATATATATATATAGAGAGAGTTTTTCAGATGCGGACGTTCGCACCGTGCGGATGTCGCGTATCCGGCCACCGGCGAGGCGGCGCCGGCGTATCCGGCGAGTGGGCTGTGCTCGCCCCGGCCCGGCGGCCCTGTCTGTGCCGGCCGGAATCTGGAAAAAACTAGAAAAATGACAAGTACTGTTCATTTTTCTGGTTTTTTCCAGATCCCGGCCGGCTGCCGGCCGGCGATGAAGCTCGGGCCGGCACAGAAAGGGTCGCCGGGCCGGGGCGAGCACAGCCCACTCGCCGGATACGCCGGCGCCACCTCGCCGGTGGCCGGATACGCCGCATCCGCACGGTGAACAGTGCGTGCGGACGTCCGTAGCCGAGAAGCACTGTATATATATATATATAATGTATATTATGTCAGATATTAGATTGCATGTATATCAGTCAGAAATACTAACTGGTGTTCTTGATTCCAGTATCCATATTGACCTTCTCCTAGATTCACTTCTGTATATACTCAGTTTGTTTGATGGGACAAATGTATGAGAATGTTGCTTAATGCTCTAGGAGGGATCAATCGGTATATATAAGTTTTCTGTCATGAAAAACTGTTGCAGACAGTTTCATGACAGTTATTCAACAGTTTCTTCCATCAAGAAACTGTTAAACAACTTGTCCTGATCCAATTTGTGTCCTAATGACTTCACCAATTTGAATTTCGAATTCAAACAGATAATGCATTGCTATTTATCTTCTCATCCGATTATTATCAATATAGATAAATTAGCTCATAGCTCTTTTATGAAACTTCAAATCCATTTTACAATTATAAAATATAACCTTAGTTCCAGTTATGCAGTAGAACTGCATTCTGATATTTTACAATCTCCCACTGAACTAGGATTATATTTTAAATGTAATTAGATTTACTTTAGGTGCGCACTTGAAATTTCATTCCGATATGTATCTATTTCAAAACCCTGTCAATTAAAAAAAATATAATGAACTGTAGAAGATCATGACAATTTAGCAAATCATCTGTCTTTTACAATCACATTATAAAAGTATTTAATCACATGGATTACCTCTAGTGAAATCTTTGTTTGACTGAATATAATCGATTTAAACAAATGATCCTGATGGCTAAAATGTTGCTGCAAACTTTCATTACAAAATTATAATGAACTGTATGTATACATGTAGTAGTTTATGCAGCAACTATGAAAACTTAAAGTAAGTTTCTGAATGTAAAGATTTCATAACAAATTTGAACAATCAATACATCAAGGTATATATGCTGTATTAAAATTGTCTTACATCAATTTTGCAGCATTAATCATCAAACTTGCTTAGAACTCCCATATTTTTCACATGATCCGTGAAAATTTCAACTGGCAATGCTTTAGTCAATGGATCTGCTAACTGCTCTTTAGTTCCAATCTTGACAACTTTAATTTCATTTTCTTCGACACTTTCTCTTACTGAAAAATACTTCACATCTATATTCCTTGAGGCTGAAGTTCTTTTGTTGTTCTTTGAGAAAAATACTGCTGCAGTATTATCACAGTAGATCACTAAAGGTTTTTCAATAGAATCAACAACTTTCATTCTTGATATAAAATTCCTCAACCATATGGCATGTGCAGTAGCTTCAAAAATGGCAATATATTCTGCTTGAAATGTTGAAGTTGCTGTTAGACTTTGCTTGCTAGTTTTCCAGGAAATTGCTCCTCCTGCCAACATAAAAATATAACCAGAAGTGGATTTCAGATCATCCATATCTGCTTTGTATGAAGCATCTGCATAACACTCTACTTCCAATTCCTCATCTTCTATTTTCCTGTACACAAGCATATGATCTCTAGTGCTTCTCAAATACCTCAGCACTTTCTTTCCTGCAATCCAATGTTCTTCACCTGCATCTGCTTGATATCTTGAAAGCATGTTCACTGCAAAACTTATGTCTGGTCTTGTACATACTTGTGCATACATGAGACTGCCCACCAAAGCTGCATAAGGCACATTTTCCATTGATTTCTTTTCCAATAAATTTCTAGGACACTGCCCTTTATGAAGTTTATCACCTTTAGAAATATGTGTTTTTCCAGATCTGCACTTCTCCATTCCAAATCTCTTCATTATCTTATCAATGTAATTCTTTTGTGACAGTCCCAACACATTTCTCTCTCTGTCTCTGCTGATTTCTATGCCAAGCACATAATGTGCTTCACCCATGTCCTTCATGTCAAATTTTTCCTTCAAGAACTTCTTGGTGGCTTTGAGTAATCCAATATCACTGCTTGCTAGTAGAATATCATCCACATTTAATACTAAAAATATGAAATGACTCCCACTGATCTTGCAGTACACACATTCATCTAATTTATTCTCTTCAAAACCAAAACTTGTAATCACAGCATCAAATTTTAAGTACCATTGTCTAGATGCTTGCTTCAGACCATAGATTGACTTCTGCAACTTGCAAACTATCTTTTCATCTTCCACAAAACCATCTGGTTGCAACATGTAAATATCTTCCAATAAATCTCCATTTAGAAAAGCTGTTTTAACATCCATTTGGTGCAATTCAAGATTAAAATGTGCCACCAATGCCATCATGACTCTGAAAGCATCTTTTGTAGAAACAGGAGAGAAGGTCTCATTGTAATCAATACCTTCCTTCTGATTGTATCATTTGGCTACGAGTCTTGCTTTGTACATTTCAACTTTGCATCTGCATCTCTTTTAGTTTTATAAACCCATTTGCATCCAATAGGCTTCATTTCTGCAGTTCTTTCAACTAGAGACCAAACACCATTTTGTGACATACTTGAAAGTTCATCATCCATTGCAAGCTTCCATTTATGACTATTCTTTGATTGCATTGCTTCTTTAACAGTAGTTGGATCAGTTTCTTCCCCCAAATCAAATTCAACTTCATAAATGTGATAATCTGCAGAGGAAATTGCAGGCCTTCTTACTCTTTCTGATCTTCTTAAAACTAGAACTGCGTCAGCATTTGCAACTTCCTGTTGAACTTCCTGTGGAATTTCAGCAGGTTCCATTTGTTGAACAACTTCATTTTCAACTGCTGAATTGTTAATCTCTTGTAACTCATTTTGAGCAGCATCATTTTGCTGTAGAATTTGATTTCCCACAACTACAACTGTAAATTCTTCTTCTCTAATAGGATTTCCTATCTGCTGTAAATTGTCTCTATACACAAACCACTCATCCATGTTGAAAAAATTTTCTTGTGCAGTATCATTCACCACCATATCAACTTCTGGTTCAAAGAATTCATCAATAAAAGTGGCTCTATGAGTCTCAAAAATTCTGACATTTCTCCCAGTGCAATAGAACTTGTAGCCTTTAGACTTTTCTGAGTAACCAATAAAATAGGCTGAAATTGATCTTGACTCTAGCTTGTCAGTCTCCTTATTGTACACTCTTGCTTCAGCTTTACATCCCCACACATGCAAATGATTTATGCTAGGCTGATAGCCATTCCATATTTCAAAAGGGGTTTTATTAATGGACTTGCTAGGAGTCCTATTACATATATAGTTGGCTGTTTTTAAAGCCTCTCCCCATAGAAACCTTGGTAATCTGGATCTGGAAAACATGCTTCTAACCATATTCATGAGAGTTCTGTTTCTCCTCTCACAAACTCCATTTTGCTGTGGTGTATATGGAGTTGTGTATTGAGCAACAATACCACATTGTTCTAAATATTTGGCAAAAGCACCTTTATGTTGCCTTTTCTCTGAATATTTTCCATAATACTCTCCACCACGATCTGATCTAACTGTCTTAATTAACTTTTATGTTTGTCTCTCAACTTCAGTTTTAAAAATAATGAACATGTCTAAAACAGATGATTTTTCAGAAAGCAAATATATGTAACAAAACCTAGAAAAATCATCTATAAATGTCACAAAATAGTAATTGCCACATATTGTCTGAATTGGGAATGGGCCACAAACATCTGTATGAATGAGTTCCAGTAATTCAGTAGCCCTTTTTGAATCAAACTTTCTTTTGTTTGTCATCTTTCCTTTCAAACAATCTATGCAAGTTTCAAAATCTGTAAAATCTAATGCTGGTAAAATGCCTTGTTTAACCATTTCATGTAATCTAGTCTTTGAAATATGCCCCAATCTTTTATGCCATAGAAAAGATGAAACTGTGGAGGTATGTTCTCTTTTAACTCCTATTGTTTTTGAAATATGCAGTACCTCATTAGCTTTAGCTATATTGACACAATTGACATGCCAATAGCCATCAATCATATCAACAGTACCAAAACAGACAGAATCTTTATATAAACACATAGACTTATCATTATTACTTGAAAAACTACATGCATTATCTAGTACAAATTGAGAACCAGAAATAAGGTTTCTCTTTATTGAAGGAATGCAATAAACATTGTTTAGTACTAATATATAATTATTCCTAAACACAAGCTTCACAGTCCCTATGGCTTGAACTGTTACTTGTTGCCCATTTGCTGCACAAATTCTGGTTTCATTCTTTCTTGGGATTGTTTGTCTGTATAATCCCTGCATAGAATTCACAATATGAATAGGCGAACCAGTATCAAACCACCATGAATTTGTATTAATACATGCATGAGATTCTAATGAGAAAACATTTTTCAACAGAAAAGTACCTTTCTTGTTAAGCCAGTTCTTAAAGCCATCACAGTCTTTCTTAAAATGACCAGACTTCTTGCAAAAGAAGCATTTTATTGCTCCATGATTCTTCATGAACTTTCCTTTTTTTCAGATCATGCTTGATGCCAGAACTTGATGCACCATTTTTATTTCCAGAATATTTATTTCCAAAGTTCTTCTTAGGCTTGTTAATGTAGTTCACAGTCACAGCTTTTCGCCTCTTGATTATGTCCTCCTCCTCTTGCACACAAATGGAAATCAATTTGTTAAGACTCCAGTTTTCTTCTTGTGTGTTGTAGAGACTTTTGAGGTGACTATATGCATCAAGGAATGAATTCAGAACCAGAGTAACCAAAAAGGATTCATCAATGTTCATCTTCAGCCCTCTCAGCTTTTCAGCAATATTTGCTGCATTCATTATGTATTCTCTTATGCTTCCAGTCCCATTGTACCTCATTGCAGTCAATTTATCCATCAGCCTCCCTTGCTCAGCCTTGTCAGAAGTCTTATATTTCTCAGCAATTGAATTGTAGTATACTTTGGCAAATTCAGAATCTGGTATACCACCTTTCACAGCATCATTCATGCTTTTCTTAATACAAATCAGTGCCATCTTGTTATGCTTCACCCAAGCTGTGTAATTTTCTTTATCTTCCTTGGATGCATTGTCAGAAGGTACAGTAGGTGGTTCTTGTTTCAGCACTTGATCAATATCCAACATTGCCAAATTGAGTTCTATATCTGCCTTCCATTTTTGATAGTTCTGACCATTAAGCAGTTGATACTGATTAATGTTCAGAGGGAAGTTCATGGCTGAAATGAATTTTAAACTAAAATCAGTCATGCAGGAAATCTTTATATACACATGTATTTTTAGATTTGCTAAATTCCAAATATACACATGTTAATCCCAAAAGTTATATCATTCTGATACATATAATGAAGTGTTATAGCACAGATGAAACTGCATAAACATTTTCAAGATATTGGCATCATGTGTGATACACTCATCTCTGATGTAATGCATGAATGAGTATCTGATACATACAACTAAAACAAGAATTTTAGTTCAGAAATTCAACCGCTGTGGAGATTAAATTTCATTTTAAATTTTCATGTTTTTCTGTGATTCTTCCTATGTGTCAACTTAATATATATTTCGGCTAATGTGTTAGCATAGAAAAATACATCAGTTTCAGATCATATTGGAAGAAAATGACTTAATTTCAATACATCTATCATTTATGTACAGCTACTGTGGCAGCATGATACATTTAATGAAAATATGTATTATGCATAGCTACTCTGGCAGCATTTTGCATATGAGTAAGAACTGTTTCATAAATTTTAATACAAAATCATTTATCAATCATTAGTAATCATATCAATATGCATATATATTTATGTAGACAATCTAATAGGAGAAAAACATTATGAAAGAGTTCACAAAACTGCAGATATGTAAATTATAGTCCCAGGAAAACATAATATAATGTCAAGAACACAAACACCAATTTAATATCTGAGCATAATGGCTCTGATACCAATTGTTAGAATGAAATGAACACTTTAACATATAAACATATATATATATATAATGTATATTATGTCAGATATTAGATTGCATGTATATTAGTCAGAAATACTAACTGGTGTTCTTGATTCCAGTACCTTCTCCTAGATTCACTTCTGTATATACTCAGTTTGTATGATGGGACAAATATATGAGAATGTTGCTTAATGCTCTAGGAGGGATCAATCGGTATATATAAGTTTTCTGTCATGAAAAACTGTTGCAGACAGTTTCATGACAGTTATTCAACAGTTTCTTCCATCAAGAAACTGTTAAACAACTTGTCCTGATCCAATTTGTGTCCTAATGACTTCACCAATTTGAATTTCGAATTCAAACAGATAATACATTGCTATTTATCTTCTCATCCGATTATTATCAATATAGATAAATTAGCTCATAGCTCTTTTATGAAACTTCAAATCCATTTTACAATTATAAAATATAACCTTAGTTCCAGTTATGCAGTAGAACTGCATTCTGATATTTTACATATTCTCCACCCTCTAATTTAGATTCAATGACAGTTTTGCATGACTAAGCAGAAAATTCATTGAGTTGGTATCATAGCTTTTCTTACAGTGTAACAGACAACACATCAATTTATAATTGGCCTAATGCAAAGATTATCATAGCTTTTCTTTGCATCTTTTTTCCCCTTGGTGTGCTAGTCTTCAACTCCCAATGCAAAGATTTCCTTCGCTGCTAAAAATCTCTGTTGGAACTGCCGTTGTGAATATATCAGCAAGTTGCTTTCCTGTCTGTGATTTACATTTCTGATGAGATGATGTTGACTTTGATCTGTACGTCTCTGGCTATTATAATCTGGATTCTTTGCTCTAGTAGTCTAGCATATTAATTTATTGTATGCAATTAATCTCTATAGCTGGTGTCGGTCCAGTACTGTGATATATCTTTCTCAGCCATGTTTCTCGAGAAGCAGCTATTGCAGCTGATGCTGATTTTGCAGTGGAATGAACAGCGTACTGCTGCTCTTGGAAACCAATGAACTATGCCAGAGCATCAATTGCTGTGTAAGATTCCAACATCCCTAGAACTGATCGGGGTATTCCAGAAAATCTAACTAGCTGATCTTTAAAACTGGAACCATGTTACTAAAATGTAAAGTAATAAAGTGAAAATGGGGGACAGAAAAGAACTTATTGTATACTAATATAGTAAAAGAAAACACTCAGAAAAATTCGGTTTTTCAAATCTGTCTGTATGCCGTAGTTTAAAATTTTTACTGAATAATAAGTTTATAACAACCTCCTTTTTCATTCTCCTCCTGCAGAAAACAAAATGTCGGAGTTATTTGGTTGCATAATTAGGATATTAGCACCTTTCCTTCCACTTCTAATTTTGATGTAAAGTACTATGGAAGTGTTTTTCTGAGTGTTCCTATTCTGATTATTGCCTAACCTTCCACTAGTTTTTGTTATATAGAGGGTAGAGAAGATCTGAACTTGGAGTTTAATTTAATACTTCAAATCTAAAGGGGCATAAAAGTTTTTCTTAAGTGTTCTTATGGAAACTTGAATTTTAAAACAGACGAAGTTTTTTATTATTTTCAGTTGTTAGTACGTTCTGTGGTTTAATGATGTTGTTCGATGGACTCCTTTGATTATTGCTTGCTATTAGTGGAAGATTATCAACTATGGATCTGTGTTGGAGCTTAAATTTTCACCTCTTGCTATCCCTCACTGTGTGTTTTGTCTTGCTGCTGCTGAGACTCACAACCATCTTTTCTTTGAATGCGTTTATTCTTCTTGAATTTGGACTCACGTTTTGTCTTAATGTCAGTGTAGACGTCTCCTCTCTTGGCATGATTTCATCCCTTGGGCAGCTGCAAACTGGTGAGATTTTAATTATTTACCTGTTGCAATCAGAAAGTCAGCTTTACTAGCTGTGGTGTGTGCATAACCTTGCAGGTGGTTGAACTTGAACCCATGCAGATGGTATGCATTGAATTTTTTTTATATTTTTTTTTTTAAGAAGAAGAAAGAGGAACTTCTATTTATTCGTACGCCAAGAGTCATACAACAGGGCATCCAGGATAAGCTGATCTCGAGCATTAACAAACCATCCTACATGCACATCAGAATCAAAACCTCACCAAGCCAGCGCTGCAGCATTAGCTTGCATAGGAGAAAAACAGATACAGCAGCTATCGATATCAAAAGAACTTATTAGGCTCCTAATCTTATCGAAAAAAAATAAAATAAAATAACTTATTAGGATCTTAGACAATGGAGAGATCACAGTTCTATGAGTTTAAAGCTTGAATTTGTACTCTTGCAGTTAGAAGGTGTTGCATTTGTTGGGTAAAGAACATAATTTAGAGTTACTGTCAATAGAAAAACAATCTTAGTTGGGCCTCAACTTCAACAAATCTGGCATCAAATTTGTTAAATGTCATAGGTAAAAATTAGGACACCAAACGTTAGAGGGCAGTGCTATATAGTATATACAACCGAGGTTTTAAACAATTATCTCCCATTCTAGCTAGCCAATTGCCGAACATAGAGAACAACAACCCTGCATAAAACCTAAAACTCATCACTTCCTAATGCACTTGGCTAGCGGCAGAAAATTTTATTTGTTACTTAAACCACTTCAACCAAAGTAGCATGAATAGGCTAGCTTCTAGAGGCCTGAGATCATGAATAGGCTAGTTCTAATAGAGAATATCATTAATGAACAAAATACTGATCACTCCTCCAACTTTCACTGACTCGACAGTTTAGTCCTTAAGGTTTCAATTTCAACAGAGCACTCCTCCAACTTTCACTAACTCGACAGTTTAGTCCTTAAGGTTTCAATTTCAACAGATCACTCCTCCTACAACTTCAATTTCAACAGATCACTCCTCCAACTACATATTTTGAAATTGAAACCTTAAAGACTAAACTGTCGAGAAAGTTGGAGGAGTGATCTGTTGAAATTGAAACATGAAGGACTAAACTGTCGAGTCAGTGAAAGTTGGAGGAGTGATCTGTTGAAATTGAAACCTTAAGGACTAAACTGTCGAGTCAGTGAAAGTTGGAAGAGTGACCAGTAGTTTGTCCATCATTAATATACCAAGATTAGTTCAGAAGCAAGATGAGTTCAGAAGCCTACTACCAGAATGGTGAAAACATATATAGCTGAAAAGGATGGAAACATGGGAAGTTACTATAATGGTCGTTGGGTGTCAACTTCCCTCTTGCTGTCCCATGGTGATGGTGGCCTACACCAGTTCCTAGACTACGTACCACAACACAAGCACCAGGCTGCGTCCTCAATCTTCATCGAACCCTAGCTTGAAAATTGGTGGATAGATGGATGGTACATACGTGAAGCGCATGCATGCTTTCTTGGTTTGGATTTTGCGACTTTCTGAGTTTTTGCACATTCTGAAAGGTAGTTTTTGGTGAATTGTCATGACTGAAATCAAATGTAGAAAGTCAATAGGCACATGAGAATTCATTGTAGCTAATCGATCTTTTTTCTAGAGAGGTTTTCCCTTTTGTTTACATGTGTTTTGATGATCTTGAATTTTCTCATAATTAAGGACTGTGTTTGAATTAGCTAATGGGCCAAAGTGCGTTCGCTTTCTGATTGGGGTTTAACAATGAAGCAATCTGTGGGATTACATTGTTTGGGTTAATCCTAAAATTTTAGAGATAAAATTTTTATCTCTAAAATTTTAGGATTGCTATATAGATTTTACGTACTATCCACCTTAGATGACAACAATAAGCTACCACTTTTCCAGTGATGGACTGCCTTACATAAATTTACAGCTCCTCACTTTAGAGGAGCCAGATCCCCTACAATATATGTGTGCTCGCATCTCGTGACTAGCTGACCATGCATTGCCATTGTGAAGTACTAGGTTCCACCATATCATCAACTAGGAGCGTTAGCTGCTTGGAAAACCAAGCTCTATCTCGATCTATTGTATAGGGATGTTGCCATTTTAAGTGTCCTGTACCCAACGTACACTTTCATCACTTGCTATTTGAAAATCTTCACCTCAATCTTGTTCCCCGAGTTAACTTGTTGCTCAAGTAGTCAAGTTTCGGACTACTTGTTGAACAAGTACTATACTTGCATACACAAGTAGCTAAACACAAGTAAATAAAAGGGAAAACAACCGGTATATATATATACATATATATATATATATATATATACATATATATATATATATACATATATATATATATATATATACATCTCATGGGGTCGTCTACAGTACATTATAGTATATTCTTAATTTACAAAATATTGAACAAAAATTACTATTTTTCTACACTAAATATATAATATTGACAACAAATTTACATGTATTTTATTTATATATTTACATATAATTGAACTTATCACGTCGACAACTATTTATTTATAAAACTTGTGAAAATATCATAAGTAAATACAACTAACAGAACTGTAATTATTTAAAAAATCACTCTATTTACTACAATGTGCATAAATTTGTAATCAAATTTGTAAATAAATGAATCATATACAAGAGAGTACTGTATAATATTTCGTATCTCATTTTAGCCATACACAATCTACTCCAGTAAGATTCTAAAATATCCACAGGTACCCCCAATCTGCTCGAGTCGATAGTTTCTGTTCATCCGCACCTGCTATCCAGTTCGTATTTGGTGATCGACAAAATACTCAGACTGAATTTGGTGAGAACATCGATTAGCAGAAAAACTAGACAGTAGACACAATCAGCAGAGCTCGATGACATGATTGACATCAAATGATATATATCTATACATGGTCACCATCAATTTGTAATTTTGTATTCTACCACAGTACCACTGCTTGACGCCTTTTTTTTCTGAAGAAAGAAGAAAAGAAATAAAGTCCCCTCCGATCCTCCATGTCAAAGATGGTATAGTGATGGGGAGCTTCAGGTTAACATTTGGGGACATGACAGCCGACTTAATTGTGATTGTGACACGTGGCAGACAAAAAGTATTTATGATTTGTCCTTCTCTTGTGTTGCACGCTAGGTTTTTATTCCATCATCTCCCTCACTCATTCATGTCCTGTAGGAGTGTAGGCTGCCCACTGCTCTATTATTCTTATGATTCGAATTTCTCACATGCCTGACAGCCTTTGACATATCAGCACTTTCCGGACCAAAAACTCAAAAAAACAATCTGAGATGACCTAACTCGAAAATTTGCCTCACTCAGGATAGCATCGCGCGGTGTCTGCTAATAATATTACTAACTTCATATCATTCGCGACCACATTTTGAAGTATGTCTATAAGCGAATCGTGTTTTCACAAGTAGTTTATGCAGCTGACCCGTTTTTCATCGTTGTGATTCAGTCTGGCAAAACCAGTCTTTGAATTGTGTTAGCTATCGATCTAACCAAGCTGTTGAGCTAGCGTTGAAGGCTAATGTAGTGTCACTGCAGCAACCTGGGCTTCTATTGAGTCAATCATGTGCTAAAGGGTTCACCAAGAAAACTTTGATGCAGTAGTAGTGGTCCCTTAAAAGGCATAGATTATGAGAGCTTAGATAGGAAACAGGTAAGGCCTTTTGCTTTATGAGTTTGAGTCCCAACGAACCATAACAGACTGATACCAACTTTCTTTAAGGGGGGAAGGGTCATATGGTTTTGGTGATCTATCTTCAACCGGATGTGAGGGAGGGATTGCCCTTTTTCTATAAGTAAGCCAACCACTCGGTGAAAACCCCAACCATAGATGATAGGATTTGATGCATACTTTAGTAGTTTAGTTCAATTGGTGGTGGAACCAATTAATTGCATGCCTAGCCCTTCTCCAACATTCATGACTACCACTCATGATTGTCTGAGCTCATTCATACTTAGTTATTTACACCGCATCAGTCTTGAATCAAAGGGTCACTTGTAACTTAATTGCTTTCGTTGTGATATGGATTAGGCAACAATTAAACGGAATATATATATATATATATATATATATATATATATATATATATATATATATATATATTGTATATTTTTATTACATAGAAACTCTAATTTTTTCGTTGTCGAAAAATATTCATATTTACTCAGAACGAACATTCGCTCTGAAATTAACGTGCGAAGTTCATTGTTTGACACATTTTTCGATCATATTTTCGCATCTTCACCGTTCAGATGTTAGTACCTAATATATAGATCATTCATGCAAAATTTCATTTATATAAGTACGTGTATATAAATATTAAAATGAAGACTAGTTGAGGTAATTTTTTTTTTATTTCACCCACTTTTAATCGCATACCACATATCGAGTGTTCAGTTTTTAAGTACATGAGTCGATCATTTTTACAAATTTTCAGCCAAGTGGAAAAATTGTAAGATAGTGATGCATGAATGTGATATATCAATTATAAACTATACGGATTCATGCTTCATAAATTTGGTGCGAGGATTAATTTTTTGATCTACTATGATATCTAAACAATAACCAATTTAGTTAAAAATTGGTATATATCATCAACGTACTCATATTGACCTAAAAACTGATCAATTGAGATACCAAAATGTGATTGAAAAATAAGCCTCATAAACCATTAATTTAAAGTTCCTAATTACTTTTCAATTTTAGTTATCCGAATTTACTATTTTGCCAAAAATAAGAAAGAAAAAAAGAAGATAATCACCACTGAAGAAAGAAATGGCTAAAGCAAAGCAAAGCAAAGGCATCATTGTTTAGCAAAAGACGCGTGACAGGAGATCCCAACCTCTCCTGATCAAACGGACTTCGCGTGTCACTGAAACCACTGCCATTGATAAAGTTATGGCACACACTCATCTCTCTTCTCTTCTCTCACTACACATATATATAACTAAAAGCCAATAGAGACAGAGAGAAAGCAGCATAGAACTCAAGCTCAATAAGCTAAAAAGCCATTTCTTCTTCTCCCCCAAAGCACAAGCCGAAGCAGCAGAAGAAGAAGCGCTTCTAGAAAAGCCTGGCAATGTCCGCTCTTCTTCTCACTCCTATCAGTCTTCCTCCGTCGTTAATTCTATATATCTTTCTTTTATTTATTCTGATTTGGTTCATATAGAGCGATGGGAGATCAATGCTGTGTAATTAGGTAGATATTAGAGTAGAGGAAACGAGATTAGAGGAGCGATTTGTTTGGGTGTTTGGATCAAAATGCCTAACGATCGTGACATTTCTGTTTTGTTAATCATGAATTTCTTTCCACTCGGCTTTTTGTGATTCGTTTGCGGAGATAATGATAGCTTTGCTCTTTGTAGAGATTTGTTTGGTGAATATAAGGAAAATAAATTGAAGAGCGCTAGAGATTTTGGATGAGGAAAGAAATGTAGTGATAGATCTAATAATGACTGTTGAATGTAGGAATCTGGCTTTTGTTTTCCTTTTTTCTTCGACGTTTTCGGGAATGTGTGAAGATTTATTTGCTCTCTGTTGTGATTTGAATATCTCATGGTGGATGATTTTGGTTTGCAGGACTCTACTGTGAAACTATTGAATTATCTCCGGGTTGATTTTGGCCTGGCATGCTATTGGGAGTGGTTATTTGTCGAAATTTCAGGTTTGTTTACAACTGCTGACTGTTTGGTTGTTTGTTCATTTTATTGTGTCTGCAGCACTGACTCGTTTATTGTGCCATTTAGATTACTCAGTTGAGTTGTAGTAGCTGAAGATGAGTTGGAATCCGCATATGGGAGTTCATTACCCCTACAACAGCTGTCCCTATAGCAATGCCGGTAGCTTTATGGACTATTTTGAAGGCCTCACGTATGAACATGTGAACTTTATTTTTTCAGGGGATTCACATGCTCAGGTACTATAGCGACGTATCTGTTCATTTTCAACTGTCCAAAAATAGTGATTCGATTTCTTTTTATGGCAAGGGGTGATTCTTGTATGTAGTTTTTAAATTCTTGCTAAACAATAAAAGTGTTTAAATAGGTAGCCTTGGGGAAATTAGATGCCAAATATTCTATTTTCTGGTATGAATGAATATGTGTTATTATGCTACCAGATGTAGTTTTTGTTGGATTGCAATTGCAGACCCCTGTACTGAAAGATGAATGATTAGATGGCTGCCATGGTATCTCTCATGGATAGTGATGTCTTATTGCTTGCTTTTTTTACTGTTAATACTGCAAATTTATGGACATTGCATGGTTTGTCCGTGACATAGATTGTACTTTTATCTGTTTGTTTCTTGCTTGTGATCAGAAATCAAATCAGATATTTCAATTTCATTTCACTGAAAGGGTATTTGTTCTTCCATGTGCAGGAGAGCACTTACCCATCAATGAACACGAACTATTACAAGTTTGGGTTAACTGAACCTGGGAATACTTCATATTATGATCTTGGTTTCTGTCATGCCTATGAGTTCAATGGTCCTGTCGGACGAAGTGGTGAAGAAACAAGGCCTTTGCAGCACTCTTCGACTATTCTGAATGAACAGAATGTGGCAAGGGATCCACCATGTGAAGGAAACGCAAACACTTCTACATGTGACAACCCCAGAGAATGTATGTTCTACATGCTTTTCTTTTTTTATGAGAGATGGGGTACGGGGGTTGATATATAATTATAGTCTACTTGTTTTCTCTGGGTCCTAACCAAATGAGTGGCCCTTTAGAAGAGTAAAAATATGAGTCAGAAGATCAAACAATGAAACATTGACTAAACATATTCAATGGTCATGAGAATTCAAACAGGGATATTCAGGTTTCATTCTCTAGAGTATTTCGTATTTGAATATTACAGAAAATTGTAACATGTTCTCTTCTGTAAAATAAATTTTATCTAAATAGACCGCTGCCTATAATATGATCATATACTTGCATCTTATATTTAAAAGGTTGGAACAGTTTCATATTGATCTATGAATTGGTTGAATATTGTCCTATTTAGCGGTCATGTCTCTTCTTTAGTTTGGGTACATTGGTTGTGGCAGCTATTTCCTCTTCTGCCTCCTTGGATGATCTTATGATGTAATATATGTTTATGACAACTTTTCACTCATACTGAAATATCTTCTTTTATTTCAGCCCCTTGGAGATATCAGAACTCCCATGATTATCAGGTAATGTAGCTTATCCAGTGTTTTTACTTTGTTGTTATTAAGTTTTGAACTTGAGTTGTCAGATCTCATTTCCTAGCACTCCTCACCGCTTGTACTGACATATTTTTTCCTAAAAGTTTTAGAGTCATAGTTTTGTAACCAGCAACTTTGCGCTCGCTATTACTGTGTAGAAACTATTCATATAAGTTTGTGTTTATCCAAGAAACATCTTGATAGTGTAATTTTTTTTTTGGTCTGGATGGTAGTGTAAAATGTTGATAAATAGAAGCTTTTGTACTGTGAAATATGCAGGTTATTTTGGAAGACAACATTGACCCGGATAGCATGACTTACGAGGTTAGAGCTAATAGTTCCACACTTTCTCTCTGGAATCAACTAGATGATATAGTTCTATTATCAATTCAACCGATCTGATTCTTTTGATTTACATTCTCTATTACATAGGATACTGTGGTTTCAAATATAAAAAAAATAAGGATTTTATGTTAACAAGGGAATGCTTTAGCTAAGGTTTATTCAGGATTGATTTGATCTATTGAATGTATATACATAAAACTTGAAACTTAACTGTGTGCTGTGGTACCTTCTGTTGATGGTACAGATTAGCTTCATTGGTAGCATTTCTACTTTCCTAAATAATCATAAAATGAGCCTCTAGGATTTTTTGGTTTGTGATAATGAGGGAACTTTTCCAGGTTTCTTGAACTCCAATTCTCGAGATGCCTAAAACTGGGAATATCCTTGTGTTTCTTATGTTGTTATTAGTCCATTTCTGTTTTCTTACATGCTTCATTCCATGCATAATATTGTAGAAGGTTCAGTCGAATATCTCAGAAGCGTCACTTTCTCCTCCCACTCTTCCTCAAACTCATGTTAGATTTGATGAAATAGTCTATGGTGATCATGATACAAGTAATCTATAGTCATATCTGTTGTACCAATTTAATGAATTTATTTACTGTCTGCTGGAGTAGAAGTTTGATTGTATTTACTGTCTGCTGGAGTAGAAGTTTGATTGAGTAATTCATAAACCTGTCTAGTCTGATCAGATTTCACTCAAGACTTTGAGTTTGGATCTGGTGTAGTGCTCTATCCATGGGAGGGATCTGACTCCATTATCATTAGGGATCTGAATTGTAAAAAGATAAGAATTACTGTCTGCTGGAGTAGAAGTTTGATTGAGTAATTTATAAACCTGTCTAGTCTGATCAGATTTCACTCAAGACTTTGAGTTTGGATCTGGTGTAGTGCTCTATCCATGAGAGGGATCTGACTCCATTATCATTAGGGATCTGAATTGTAAAAAGATAAAAATTACTTTTGCAGTAGACATATTGTATGGTTACATAGCAGACTTGTTATGAACACTTTTTTGACGATATTTATCAGTGATGCAGTCTGTAAATGAATGTCTGACGATATTTTTGCTATTCAGGAATTACTAGAATTAGGTGAGGCAGTTGGGACTGAAAGCCGAGGTCTTTCCCAAGATCTTCTTTCTTTGCTTCCAATCTCGAAGTACAAGTGCAGCTTTTTCTCAAGAAAAAAATCACGATGTGAGAGGTATTATTGCAGCTATTTACTGTCCATATGTGGAAATGATGGCTTTTTATATTTTTACTGTAGCTTTTTATCATTCCTCAAGATCATTTCCAGCCTTATATCAGATCATCTAAATTTAGATTGCAAAACTCTGTTAGTACTCTAATTTACTTTTTAAAATTTAACTGCTATTCTTGTTGGTTATAGGTGTGTGATCTGTCAGATGGAATATAAACGAGGGGACCGGCAGATCACTCTACCGTGCAAACACCTTTATCATGCTGGATGTGGAACCAGATGGCTTAGTATGAACAAGGCAAGCTGTTATCAAAACTATGTTTACAATCGGTTTGGCTTATTGACCCAAATTTTGCTGACACTATCTTTCTTTGCCAGGCTTGCCCAATATGCTACACTGAGGTATTTGGTAATGGATCGACGAGCGAAAAGTAGTTCTGATTTTTACAAAGAGGAGCCTTCATATATTGTTCTTTGCTCTTCAAATTTGGTTTATATAGGGATGTTTTTTCTTTTATTTGTCCACGCTGTTTGTAGAAGCACTTGGTTAGGGCGTAGTGTTTGGAAGCATGAAATGACTTCATTCATAATTTGTCTAATTTCTATGGTGCTGATCCTAGAAACGAAAAGCTTATAAAATAGGAAGATTTTATCTTTTCCATATCTTGTTAACTATGATATGAGATGGCCTGTCTCGACTATTGATCGGATGATATCTCATGGCATGAACCTTGAGCTCTTAAATGTCAGAAGGCTTTTCGGCAGTACTGGAGACAGAGGCCTGGCCACTGTAGTATCGTTTTGCATACTTATTGTTTTGTTCAAAATGTCAACTAGGCCTGGGCGTTTAGTCCCATAATCCCGATCCCGTTCCTAATTTTACCGGGACGAGACGGGATTGCATGTCAAAAACTCAGATCCCGTCCCGACCCGATTCCGTTTTAAATTAATGGGACGGTATCGGGATTAGTCCAATTTAGGCCCGTTAATCCCGGTCCGTCTCGTAAAATTAAATTAATATTAATATATATAAATATGGCTTAATCTTTGCCGTTGGATTCAATGTGGCTTGATCTGCTCCATTGAAGAGTAACCTCGCCTCCCACAGAAACCCGAAATCCCTAGATGCCTAATTCATTCCATTCCGGCATTCCCAATTCTCTCTTTCTTTCCTCCTAAATCCCAATTCATCAACTCCAGAGCCAGAGATAGAAAGAGACAGAGAGAGTGAGAGACAGAAAGACAGAGAGAGTCATCGACGAATCAATGGTTAGAGGAAAGAAACTTGTTCCTCGGCGAAATGAAGAAGCTCCAGACCTTGAAGATTCATCAACAGCAACATCTCCTTCTCAGCCCGTTCCTGAACCCCCTCTTCAAATCGTAGTTGTGGAAGGTTCAAGTGAGGCAACAACTTCGGCAACTGAGCAAGCTCCTTCAGGTGATTCAATTTGCTGCTTTCTTTCTTTTTTTGTGTTCTTTTTTCTTCTGTTCTTAGTTCTTACTTGTGTTTGGTTTATTGGTTAGATCATGAGAGCACTGCCTCCGGCAGAAACACATGTCCAATATTCTCTAAATCGAAGGGGAAGGCCAGGGCTGTGGTGCAGGTTGATTAGAATCATTTGTTGATTTGTTCTTTGTATTTGGTTTACTGCCTTGTTGATTAGTTATTTTATGCTTGAACAGTTGAACTTATGTTGAATTTGAGAATGAATTTGGTTATGTTGTTCACTTGTTGATTTGTTATTTGTGTTTGGTTTGCTGCATCCCTCTTGCCGATATGCTTTGTATTTGAAAGTAAAAGCTAGATATTGCGACCTATGTCTCAGACTAGTATTTTAACTATTTTTTGCTGTTGCTATACTGCTGCTATGTCTCAGACTAGTACTTTTTGCTGCTGCTGTGTGCTGCTGCTAATCTTGCTATGTCTCAGACTAGTAAAATACTTTATCAAGTTCTGGCTTACTGCCTTAGTGCCTTACTGCCTCCTTATGTGAGGATGTACTATGTTATTTCAGTTTCTATGTTATTTAAGGCTTTCAGTACTACTGTGTACTTTATCAAGTTGCAGGATTTGAGAATTAAATGCAAGTACATCAGTAGACAATAGTACTTATTTGTTATTTCAGTTATTTGTGTTTGGTTTACTGCCTTACTGCCCTATTAGTTTATTGTCTTACTGAGTTACTGCATTTTTGGTTTACATCAGCAATTCTGCATTTCTGCATACAGTATTGTTTTTGTGTGAGGCCAGATTTGGTCCGTTTATGCATTTCTGCATTTATGCATTCAAAACCCGTTTTGGGCCCGATCCCGGCCCAATCCCGAACGGGATTCGAGCATGCCGGGATCACTTTTGAAAAAGGCAAATCCTGGCCCGTCCCGTCCCGGTTTTAATCTACGGGTTTAGGACCGGGATTAGCCAATACGCGGCCCATGCCCAGGCCTAATGTCAACTGATCTGCATCCCTGGGTTAGTTTTGCTTGAGCTTTTCCAACCTGATTCATTTAGCAACAAATATGGTGTGTATTATGACATGCCCTGCCGTTCTAGGACTTCCACATTTGTTTTGTAGGTTGCAGAACTTTGGCTTTACCTCAAATCCTACCAACCTTTCTTAGTTCGGTTCACTCGGATCCCTACAAATATTGAAGTAACAATGTGAACTCTGTTAATGTTGATTTATCTGGTTACAGCACAACCTAAATTACACATCTTGGAACTTAACTGGACAAGTAACACATTCAAACCTTTAGTTCATGAGACATTGGAGTGCTCTAGAGTTAACTAGTTAAATTTGATATTTTTATCGTCTAAATTTTAAGTATCAATTTTTAATCACTTTGTACAATTTTTTCAATTACATTAATAAACGTATCGGTTAGCTCATACGCTATTATGTAATAAATCGGTTAATTTATAGCAGTTGCTTCTAAACAAAAGAAAGATGACACAGAACAAAAATGTTCACGCATATGCATTGCATCAATTTCAGATTCCACTCCTTAGTCTTCTTTCACTTCATATTTTATATATAAATTTGCCAAAAACGAATCAGAACCTCACTCACCTTGAATAAATACAAATTGATACGGCACTTGCTTACCTACCATATATGCATCTTGGCTTCATATATGGACTCCGCAAAACAATCTCAGTCGTCGAAGTATACCACATTACTTAGATATAATCATTTGATTTCATATACGGTCTTCTAATTTATTATTATTATTATTTGAAGAATTGCACCAATCCAGCCAGCCTGTTCTGTTGATAAACAAACTTGCCTCAATTATCAAAGACGACTAGATGACTAATATATATCTATAAATTGACTCAATTCACGAACAAAAATACTATTACTTCCTACTTCTCAGTAAAAACTAGTTCCAAGAAATGGGAGCCCTGGAACAGCCGCGCGAGGCCTCATTGGATCATTCAAGTGTTTTATAGTTTAGCAATGTGCTTCTTAGCCAGTACCACTGTTCTTGCAAATAATCCTTACACTTATTTCTCACCACCACCACCACCACCGCACCATGCTACTCTATACCCTCCTCCCAAGTCACCACCACCGCCAAAGCATGTGATACTCCTCCACCCCCATCACCTTCACCTTCACCTTCACCGCCACCTTCATAAATCTATAAATCACCACCACCACCTTCTCCTATCACCTCCTCCTCCCTATGCATATAAGTCATCTCCACCACCCTCACCCTCACCTCCTCCTCCTTATGTATACAAGTCCCCACCTCCACCGTACCTTCCCCGTCACCACCACCTCCGTATCTCTACAAGTCTCCCCCTCCACCATCTCCCTCACCTCTTCCTCCTTATCTCTTCAAGTCTCCTCCTCCCCCGTCTCACTCTCCGCCCCCACACTACCGTACACCGATTGGGGAGGGCAAGGAGCTCGACGTACGGGACTATGGTGACTACGGCGGCTAAGCCTACGTCGTTCGGCTACAATTAAATAAAACAAATTTAATTAGTTGGAGTAACTTCTTCGTTGTCGAATGTTGCCCGGTGTACGTACAATTTTTCTTCCCTTTTGTAGTATAAACTGTATAATTTTTCTCTTTGCATGCAAAATAAGAATCGTCTACGTATGAATAATATAAGGGCCGGTACGCGTAGCACGAACCTTCGTGTAATATCTTTTTGAGTAATGTTAGGTGAAGTACTTTTTGACATCTCACATTCAGATTCAACGGTGAAGGTGGATTTCTATGTGTCTACAAGGGTTCTAATGTGGTTCTGAAAGGTGTCCAGCGGGGTACTTTGTATTTTTTGCAAGGTTCTACGCTGTCAGGTTCCGCTACTGTTGCATCATCGGAGGTTCACAAGGATGATATGACCAAGCTATGGCACATGAGGCTCGGTCATATGAGTGAAAGAGGGATGCAAACCCTGTCAAAGCATGATCTTCTTGATGGCCACAAGGTCAAGGATCTTGGTTTCTGTGAACATTGTATTTTCGGGAAGCTACATCGCAGCAAGTTTCCTAAAGCAATTCATAGAACTAAAGGCACGCTTGATTATATCCATTCTGATTGTTGGGGTCCTTCTCGTGTTGATTCTTTGGGAGGTCACATATATTTTGTGTCTATGATTGATGACTACTCAAGAATGAATTGGGTGTTCGTGATGAAGCATAAAAGTGACGCTTTCAAGAACTTCAAGCAGTGGAAGGCATTAGTGGAAAATCAAACAAGGAAGAAGATCAAGCGGCTGCGAACTGATAATGGTCTGGAATTTTGTTCTGCTGAATTTGATGAGTTCTGCAAGTCTGAAGGTATTGCGAGGCATCACACAGTCCGGAATACACCACAGCAAAATGGTGTAGCAAAACGTATGAATCAGACACTTCTGGAGAGAGCTAGGTGCATGCTCTCTAATGCTGGATTAGAAAGAAAGTTCTGGGCAGAAGCGGTGACTACTGCATGTTATCTGATAAATCGTGGACCTCACACAGGTATACATCTCAAAACACCTTATGAGATGTGGTCTAGTAAGTCTGCTGATTACTCCAATCTGAGGGCTTTTGGGTGTACTGCTTATTATCATGTAAGTGAGGGTAAGTTAGAACCAAGAGCTAAAAAGGGAGTGTTTGTAGGCTATGGGGATGGGGTTAAAGGTTTTAGAATCTGGTCTCCATCTGAAAAGAGAGTTATACTTAGTAGAAACGTAGTAATTGATGAAAATTATATGTTTAACCCTACTGTGAAGTCTATTGTTGTATCAGAAAATTGTAGTGTTGAGAGACAGGTGGAGCAACAAGTCACTCAAGATGAGAGTGAACCACAACAAGAAGATCAACACTTACATTCAGAAACAGAACAAATGGTTGTTAATTAGCATAGATTGGCTCATGAGCGACCTAGGAGAGCAAATTTTGGGCAGCCTCCCACAAGGTATGGTTTTGAGGACATAGTGGCTTATGCACTTCAGGTTACTGAAGAGGTGGATCCCTATGAGCCATCCACCTACAAGGATGCAGTTACATGTACAGAGTCTACCCAATGGCTTGCTGCAATGGGAGATGAGATGGAGTCACTTCAAAAGAATCAGACTTGGGAATTGGCGAAACGGCCTCAGGGGAGAAAGATCATTACCTGCAAATGGGTTTTCAAGAAGAAAGAAGGGTTGTCACCTGCTGAGGGCATTAAGTATAAAGCTCGGGTAGTTGCAAGAGGGTTCCATCAGAAAGAGGGAGTAGACTACAATGAGATTTTCTCGCCAGTGGTCAAACATACCTCTATCAGGTTGCTACTAGCCATAGTTGCACATCAGAATCTGGAGCTTGAACAACTAGATGTGAAGACAGCTTTTCTATATGGAGAGTTGGAAAATGAGATATACATGACTCAGCCAGATGGTTTCCAAGTTCCTGAAAAAGAAGACTATGTTTGCAAGTTGAAGAAGCCCTTGTATGGACTAAAGTAGTCTCCCAGACATTGGTACAAGAGGTTTGATAACTATATGATAGAGATCGGCTACATCAGAAGTCTGTATGATTGTTGTGTTTACTACAACAAGGTAACAAATGGTTCTCTCATTTATCTAGTCCTGTATGTAGATGATATGTTGATAGCTGCAGAAAACAAGTCAGATATCCAGAAGTTGAAGGGTCTTCTCAGTGCAGAGTTTGAGATGAAGGATTTGGGAGCAGCCCGGAAAATTCTGGGAATGGAGATTTACAGAGATAGAAGTCAGAAGAAACTTTTCTTATCACAGAAAGGTTACATCCAGAAAATATTGTCCAGATTTGGTATGTCTACATCAAAACCTATAGATACTCCAAGTGCTGCAAATATTCATTTGTCTACTGCGTTTGCACCTAAATCTACAGAGGAGAAGGAGTACATGTCTCGAGTTCCCTATGCTAGTGCAGTAGGAAGCTTGATGTATGCTATGGTTTGCACTAGGCCTGATCTTGCACATGTTGTTAGTGTTGTCAGCAGGTTTATGGGTGATCCTGGAAAGGAGCATTGGCAAGCTGTGAAGAGGATTTTCCGGTATCTCAAAGGTACGTCTGATGTTGGTCTCATTTATGGAGATGATACAAAGTGTTTAGTAACAGGCTATTCAGATAGCGATTATGCTGGAGATGTTGACACTAGAAGATCTATGACTGGTTATGTTTTCACTCTTGGTGGTTCTGTTGTTAGTTGGAAAGCTACTTTGCAGCCTACAGTGACTTTGTCTACTACTGAAGCAGAGTACATGGCTTTGACAGAAGCTGCAAAAGAAGGAATATGGTTGAAGGGACTGGTCAGTAGTCTTGGTCTACATCATGATCAGGCTATAGTATATTGTGACAGCTTGAGTGCAATATGTTTAGCAAAGGATCAGGTTCATCATGAGAGGACTAAGCACATTGATGTCAGGTATCATTTTCTGAGAAGTGAGAGTAGAATTAAGATAAAGAAAGTGGGTACTGCTGATAATCCCGCTGATATGTTCACCAAGCCGGTTCCGCACAGCAAGTTCCAACATTGTTTGGACTTGCTAAATGTTACAAGCTGTTAGTTGCCCTTTTGGGGGCAACATCTGAGGCAGATCGAGGAGCTATTTGTACATTTGTCATTATTATGGTGCATCTGGTACATCTGTTATTTGTGAGAGGATTCAAGTCAAGGTGGAGATTTGTTAATATATGCCTTGAACCAGCCAATCGGGGATCTCGCTGATTGTATTTTGTATTCCCTAATTGTATAAAGGTTCTAAATGTATTCTGTATTCTCTAATTAAGGTTCTAAACCCTAATTGTATTCTGTATTCCGTTTTCCTCAAGATACTAAAACTGTTCTCCTCTGCCCGTGGACGTAGCTAACACATCGTTAGTGAACCACGTAAATCTGTGTTCTTTCTTAATCCGTTACAACAATGTGCAAATGAATGAAAGGCATCCTCCTCTACAAGCTCTGATGTATATCAATGATTTTTTTTTTTACCCTAGAGGCCTTATTAATTGGTTTGTAATAATAATAAAACTCTGAGCAGTGACACATTATGTATATACCGTATAAGTTGACACATAAATTGTACTCTAGGATAACAAAAAGTCGTCATCTCTAGCATTATTCTTTTTGAACTTCAAGTCTCGAAATGCCTGGAACTGGGAATATCCTTGAGTTAAACTTCTCGCTTGTTGTTATTTTAAGCCCAATTGTGTCTTTTTACATGCTTGATGCCCAATTATATGATGCTCGAATATCTCAGAAGCATCACTTCCTCCTCCCACTCTTCCTCAAATTAACGAATGTTAAAGTTGATATGGAATAGTTTATTGTGATTATGAATATATGATACAGGTAATTTATAATCATTCTGATTTTAAATGTTTAGTGATCTTGTATAAAGTGTTGGATTGTAGTCATTGTACCATTTTATATAGTGTCTGCTGGAGTAGAAGTTTGATCTTGTAATTCATAAACCTAGCTAGTCTGATAAGATTTCACTCATGACTTTGAGTTTGGATCTGGCATGTAGTGCTCTATCCAAGGGAGGGATCTGATCGACTCCATTCTCATTAGGGATCTGAATTGTAAAAAGATGAGAATTACTTTCGCTAGTACTTGTTTGCAATCCTATTGTATGGTTATTACATATATTGAGGACTTGTTATGAACATCTATTTGATGCTTATATCTATGAATGCTAGAAATGACTTCCTTCATAATTTGTCTGATTTCTATGGTGCTGATCTTAGAAATGAAAAGCTTAATTGGCCTCCGATTTCAAACATATTACTAAGTTAGGAAGATCATCTTTCCCAGACCCGGTTTGTTATGATGCGAGATTGTCTGTCTGGACAACTGATCAGATGATATCCTCTGGGTCTTTTAACTGATCTGCATCTATCAATAGGTTATTGCATGTTCCTTGAATGCCTGAGCTTCTTTAACCAGATTCCTTTAACAACAATTCTGGTGTATTCGATCTGTAATCAACTGATCAGATGATATCGATCTTCTAGCTAGGACTTCCACATTTGTTTTGTAGGTTATATATCCATGAGCAGATCTTTGGCTTCGCCTCAAAGCCTGCCAACGTTCTTAGTTGTTAACAATAGCTAGCGAATTCTACTAGATTATCGACGAGTTAATCCTACATTTCACTTCATTAACAAAAAGTTCTGTATTAGCATGCATTTGCGTTTTGACCACAAGCATATATATATACATATATGTATTGCATCATTTTCAGTCATATCTGATTGCCCTGGCAGTATTACTCCTTGCTGGTTGGATAGGATCTGTGTGTGTCTATATACATATATATATATATATATATATATATATATCCTACAAATGGATCGGAGATATAAGATTGCAAAGGATCGGGCAAGACCAAACCTTCATTTTCTTCATCACACAGGCTAATTCACACCTTCACTCTCCTAACTATATACTAATGGATACATCCAGACGTTTAAATACCCATATATATATGCCACTTGGCTTATTCATGGCATGGCCTCCGCTTAACAACCCCAGTTTAAATATAAACACTTGATTTCTTTGTCTTCTAAAAATATTTGGAATCATTGCTCTACCCGGCCAGCCTGTTCTGTTGCATAAATAAACATGCCTCAATTTTTAAAGACGACTAGATGACTAATATATCTCTATAAAATGCCTCAATTCACAAACACAAATACTACTACTTTCTACTTCTCAATACAAACTAGTGAAACTACCATCAATAAATGGGAGCCTTGAGACAGCCGAGGCCTCATTGGATCATTTCAGTGTTTTATGGTTTAGCATTGCATGTGCTTCTTAGCTAGTACCACTGTTCTTACAAATAATCCTTACACTTATTCCTCACCACCACCACCACCCCACCATGCTACTCTATACCCTCCTCCCAAGTCACCACCACCGCCAAAGCATGTGATGCAACCTCCGTATCACTACAAGTCTCCTCCACCCCCATCACCTTCACCACCACCTCCATATGTCTATAAGTCACCACCACTACCTTCTCCATCACCTCCTCCTCCCTATACATATAAGTCACCTCCACCACCCTCACCCTCACCTTCACCTCCTCATCCTTATGTATACAAGCCCCCACCTCCACCTTCCCCGTCACCACCCCCTCCGTATCTCTACAGGTCTCCCCCTCCACCATCTCCCTCACCTCCTCCATATATTTACAAGTCTCCTCCGCCCCCATCTCACTCTCCGCCCCAATATTACCACATCGATGGGGGAGGGGTAGACTACGGCGACTAAGTCTACGTACGTATGGCTACAGTTACATAAACAACTTGAATTAGCTAGCTGGCATGGGGTAACTTCCGTTTTCGATTGTTGTTGTACAGTTTTTCTTCCCTTTTGTAGTGTATTGTTTCTACGAACGACGTATCCAACAATAAGAAGAAGGAAAAGGATTGAATAGAGGAACTCCCGAACATTCTACACATGCACAACGTACAATAATCGTCTACGCATGAATAATATAAAGGTACGTACGCGTAGTACGTACGTACGATCCTTCGTGTAATATCTTTTTCTCGTGTAAGCACCCACTGTGTTACTTCTTTAAAGATATATAGAGATGAAAGCGATGCATATAATTTCTGTACTTAATTACTTATGAATCTCTGATATATATCAAGATTTCTTTAACCTAGCTAGAGGCCAGCTTATTGGAATTTGGAAGTTAATTATAACTTCTAGCCTCGTCCCCAATCCCACGCAATACAAACATGAAATAGACGGTATGCATGGTCTGATCTCTAGATATCCTTCACTGAAGGAGCCGATTGAAACTGAACAAAATTATAAGCATATATATATATATATATATTGACCTGTCTCAAACTTAGATTTATTGAACTGAAGCTGCATCCCGCTTAGCCGTCCATGAACCACAAAAGAGCCGCGCGCTCTGCCGAGAAGAGACGCCATCGCCACCCCATGAACCCGCTCGCGATCGATCAAGTAATTAAACCCTAGATTAGAAAAACCGATATAACTATCATGGACTTTAATGCTATTGTGGCTTAACACGTGTTGGCTTCGTTACTGTTGAATTTGCTAATACCCTTTTCCGAGTTGATGAAATTGGCCGGGTGAGAAAAATAATAATAGAACATAATTCGAGTTTGGTTAAAAATTAGGGTTTAGTTGAGAAGTGTCATCACTCATCATTGATCAAAGCAAAAGAAACAAAAAAGATGTCCCAAATTAAACCACATTATTATTACCGGTTACGAAATATCATATGCAAGTCTATTAATAGGATATCCTATAAGTCCAAGTTTTAATTTAATTAGCTACATGCTTAGCTGGTGACAAACACATTTCTAATAATTAAAGGCTACTGTACTTTCTTTTCTTTGTAGCCGCATGTTACACATGTATAAGAACGACAAGGCATTCACTGTAAATGGCCTCTTGGTCGACTGTTAAGTAGAAAATCCCGCCTTCACTCTAGTTTGATTTATCAAGTTGTAAAAAATTGTTACTCTACGTACTGTAATGTACAGTTGAAGCATTTCACATGTACGGAAAAATTAAGTTTTGAGCATTTTTGGGTTATTCTAACTTGATCAGATAAAAAATAAAATAATAATAATAAGACTATAATACGCTAACATCGATCTCTCATATATAAACTATTTTTACTACTCAAGGACTCATTTTATTATTTTTGGAACTCAGTTTACAACTTAATGACAAATGAAGTGAGAAAGCCATTTTAACTCGTCGATAATCTAGTAGAATTCGTTTTTGTCCATAGTCGTGAACTTTTGATTTTTGATCATTTCACCAAATTAGTTAATATGTGAAATGTAGGTGGGTATGAGGATTCAACTTCTTTTTCAATATACCTTCTAATACTTGGTTATTTATTTTTCTGGAACTATATATATGTCAGTAGATTCTCGAGTGTATAAGAAAATGACTAGAAGGATCAGCTGTTTGAAATAAAATCAGAACAATCGTTACCTTTTCTCTTCGCTTTTTCATTGCAAGACAGACACAGGAAACTACTAGTATCCTCAAGCTTGCTGACAATATTGTAAGGATTGTGATCAACCATATTTTCCTGCCTGCATTTAGGAGAAATCATTGGCAGTTTAAAATTGATTTCTTTCGTGAGAGATACAATAAGTTGCACAATTTAAGTCTAAATAGAGACAACGTTTTCAAGTACTTACCTCCCCCTTTGCTGTTAGCAACAACAACTTCATCCGTTGCCCCATTATAGAAGGGATCAAACTCATACCTCAGATAACAAGTACCACACAATATGCTCTTAAAACATCTTTTATGGCTCTATCAAGACACAAATCACATTCATCCCCAGATAAGTCTGTAGTGCACGGCACGAGAGCATATACCGTTTTATCGATCTTGAAACGCTACTTCTCCAGTGGCATACATGTCCAGTGAATGATTAAAAGCCGCCTGCTTAGCTAGTTTACTCAGCGTGGTGTACGTTCACAACTGCCACGAATTTTTCAGGGACTGAAATATTCTTCGTGTTAGCCAAGGGGATGTTGTCATCTACATTCAATCTGCCAAAGAAATTCTGCCATGTCTATGCAAACATGACAGGAATGCAGCACTACTAACTATTTGGCCTATAGGGACGGAGGAGAATTCCTCCCCACTGATACTAGAGGGGACGGAAACTGTCCCTATTTATGCTTGGGGAGGAAAAAATTGTCCGTTGCAGGATGTACCCATTCCATTTCGAGTTTTGGCTTCCTGGGGACAGCTAAAGCTGTCCGTGCCCAATTTGGCACCACCTTGTAAAAACTTCCGAGCACTGTTCTCTGACATGAACAGTTTAGCTGTCTACTTTTAAGATTAATTTACTTCTTACTTTGGCCACAGATTGAACTGGTCCGTCCCCAAACTTTAATTTTTTTACAAAAAAAATAATTAGCTCAAGATTCGGCTCGGCTTATGGCTTGATTTACCATTCTGGTATTGGACAATGCCACTTCTGGTATTTGATTGATCACTGTAATAATATTCATTCAAAACTAAGGCTATAAAATACAAGAAAACAATAAAACACCACTTCATTGTAATAATATTCATTCAAAACTAAGGCTATAAAATACAAGAAAACAATGTACTCTTATCTTCAATGAAATCCAATTTCTTGCTATCTTTTGCGATCTCTGTTCTTGCATCAATAACAGCCTGAAAAAAACAACATAACAACATCTTAGATAACTAGCGGCTTGTATATGCTCTACAACCTTAACATCAGAATGTGAAACTAGTAATCTGGATGAAATTTGATGGTGGAAGAAAATATCCTCTACAGGTCATAGAAATGGTGTATGCCCATTTCATGGTTCTTTAAATTATGCATGGAAACAGTTCATTATATCAGTTCTATTAGTGAATCTGACCTGAGACTTACAACTTCATTTGCATGCCTTAGATCAGCTAGCTGATTTTCATTTGAAGCTTGAAAATTTTGGGGTTTAGTTTCAATAGGACATGGTACAAGAATAATCAATCATTTATAGCTTGTAAAGGAATGTATGACATGTAGTCTAGCTCTCGAATGAGGATATATCATATAAGCCAAGGATATGCAAGAAACTCATTAAACTATCTCTCAGTTTCAGTATCACATTGAAAGGTTTTTTATTTATTGACCAAGGCATTTTAGATAGTGCTTATTTGATAAGAATAATTACCTCTCAAACATCACTGACTACTGCTCTAGTGTGTCATGGTTTCCTCTCAGCGTTGCTTCAAACATTGGTGGTTCTTCTAGAAGGAAAAAAAGAATCAAAGAACAATGTATTAGAGTTTATGTACTTTAAATATTAAAGTGAAGTAAACAATTTGACGAAAAAAGTTACCGTGCCTTGATTATGGATGCAATTACCTTCAGTTCATCAAAATAAGCCTCAAGCATGCTTCCATCACTATGGTGACTAATAATAAATCTATATGAGTAGTTGCCACTTATTTATCCGAGTGTAGTATAACCCTTCATTGTCAAGTCTCAAAGCACTCGGTTGTATCTCCGGGACAAGTAAGCAGTTGCTGGGGTAGCCTTCTCTGCCATTGTGTGGATGAAAGGGCACCGGTACTCAAGTCTGACCCAAAGCTTCATAGATTGGTTGAGAAGAAACTGCTTGTATTCTGTAACTGCACAAGGAATGAAGGAATAGCTCTGTGTTGACCCCTAGTCCGAGCCTCATTCACGCATGCTTGGGTCTTTTCCAAAGCATTCTGGATAGAACTTAGAGCTTGGTACACTGCCTGCTTAGCCATAGGAGGAGCCTGCTCATCAAACTTCTCAGCCACTTTATCAATCTGTGAAGATCAATGAAAAACAATTTTAGCTACATTTTGTCCACACCATAAAAATTCTCTCTCATAGGAGATCTGTCAGGCTTTGATCAAATAGAACATCTGTGAATGTAAGGAATGCAGAACACATATATACAAAGCACAAAACTAGCATCTGGAAATAACACCAGTCATACAACTATAGCTTATTATTTATTAAACTAGTTTGCTAAGCATTAATTAAGCAGCTCTAATACAGAAAAAAGAATAGATGGAATTTGGCAATCTAGCACCTATTAATCCAGCACCAACCATAAATGTCCTTTCATGTGTAGGAAAGTAAACTAGCATCATAAGCGAAAACACAAAGTAACTGCTCAACCTAACCCTACTATCTACTAACCAAACAACACAAACACCAGTTCCAGAATTTGTTAACAAAGGACATTAATGACACATTGGTAGATAAACCGCAGCTAAGTATGGAATAAAATAATATTGTGCCTTCAGTATCAAGTGCTGATACTTTTATAACCTATTCATATATGTTCATTTTGATTTATCCCCATAAACATGGAGAAGATAGAGATTCCATATTTCCAGCTACCTACAGGCGTATTGAAAACATATAAGCAATATTGTAAATCTTCTCTACATCCACATACCCTTGAGCTCCTCCACAGTCTTATCACACAGTAATAGTATCCATTAAATCAAATCTTCCCCTAAATATGGCATTTGATTCCAAACTCAGTTTCAAATATGAACTTCTCAAAAACTCATGAGAATTAGTAGAAAAAGAGTCGTTTGGCTTTTACCTTACATCCATATTAAGACTTGATTAGTCGTTGTGATTCCATACTAGGACTTGAGTAGGTCCATGGGCGGACTTGATTAGATCCTTAGCTTCTTGAATATCGGTAGTCACTACCTGCTGAAACCATGAATTTGAATGCAACAATTGAGAAACAACAGTAAAACAAGTCAATCAAAAAAGTTAAAGAAAAAGAAAAGAAATACGATACATCACAGCCGGATCTCGATGGTGTGCTTTTCCTGAAGAACCTCAAACCCAAAAATAACCTATCTTTGAGAGATCTGGAATATGAATCTGTGATTTGGGGGAATAATATGGAAGCTTTGTGGCCGATTGGAGAGAGAGAGATTGAGGGACTCTCGGGTACGACCATACGACTATGTGCAGGTCTTTGGGTTTGGGGGTCGGAATTGGGTAAGTTATCAAGAAGAGAGAAAGAAACAGATACAGTAGTGAAAACCTGATGAAAGAGAAAGGAGATGTATCAATACAAAATCAATGGGCGAAACCAGTTTTACAAAAAATTAAAAAAAGGCAACCGGGGACGGACCTGATTTTAATTATAATAAAAAAATTGAAAATGAAGCTTAATGGGCCCGGGCGTGAGAAATGTTCACCCTTGGGGACGGAATTTGAAGTTTTTTGTCGCTATATTGTTCCGCAAGCACTCCTTTGAGACGGATGGTGTCCCTATAGCTCTGCTAAACCCTATTTGCTATTAAAAGATAGTGTCCGTCCCCAATGACTGATATAAGGGACGGATGGACTGTCCGTCGCCAATAGGTCCGTCCCCTTTGCCCAAATAGCTAGTAGTGCAGATCAAAATAATAGAGGCACATGTAGAGAGCATAAACTTTATCTGGCTTATTTCCAAACGATGTGTTGTACAACTTGGAAACAGAAGCATTGGAAGGTAGTAATTGAGCAAAGTGTTGAGGTTTTTCGCAAACGTGTTATTATCTGCATAGATGGAAGTGTTGGAGCATAGCTGATATGGGGGGTCAGCATAAGCAAGATGATCACAAAGAAGAGATGATGACAGAACAAAGCAAAAGCAGTTCTAGAAAACTAAACATACTTTCAGTTCTTAAACACGAGATATACAGATGTAAATACATATATAGGGGTATACTTGTGTTTTCAATAAACATATTTGAACGTTTCGTCTACACGTTTACGGCGCGTTTCTAAACGTTTACAGATGTATATACATATATAGGGGTGTGTATCTGAGCGTTTCCTTGAGTGCAGAGAAATAACACGGTCGAATAATCGTCAGATAGTTACCACATCCCCCCGGACACGAGCAGGTGCCGATCGGGTACGTTATGGAAAAGACAATTTTGCCCCTGATGATTTCTTGTTTACAGCCTCGCTGGAAACTTTTTAGGTACTGGGCTTGGCCCAATACAGCTCGAACTGAACTACTAAATTGCTTTATATATACATAGGGGTATAATTGTCTTTTCAATAAATGTATTTGAAAGTTTTTGATCGTTTCCGGCGCTATTCAGACCATTTCCAGTCGCGTGTCCGATCGTTTCCTTGAGTTCAAATATATCACACACTTCAATACTCGTTAAGTAGTTACCACACACGTACAGGTGAAGATCGGGTACTTTTTAAAAGTCTATTTTACCCCTGTATGCTTATTTGTGTAAAGCCTCACTGTAAACTTTATAGGTACTCAGCTTGGCCCAATATATCACGCCCCGAATTTAAATTGATAAAGATTCAAATTCGAAAACGTGATAATTCAATAATTATAACAACTAGAAAATAAATTTACGAATTTATTTTACATGAAAGAGTCTTAAGAAATGCGACTCCGGCAAATTCAATTATTACATCACCAATCTTACACAAGTTGTAAGATATCGGACAACGTAATTATTCAACTCATGCCTCATTATACTTAAAGTAAAACAAGACTAAATGAGTAGAATCGCATCCACTCGCCGCAACTCTCAACCGCCGCCTCAACTCTGCTAATCATCACCTGCATGATTAACCCCTACACCATGGATTGGTGCAGCGGGCTGTAAACAACAAACCCAGTAAGTTTTTTAAAGCTCGTATGAGTAAACTCATTAGAAAGTACTCAATCGACACATGCTATTGATCAGTGGTCTAAAATGCATATATATCTTCATGATTTCTTGGTCTATTGAGTATTTTTGCTATCTAAATTAATCTAATTAAATCATATTTTTATGATGTAATAGGTTGGTGCTTAAATGATAGAATGGAGTAATTAAAGGCCCAAAACTGGACGTGGACTTCTTGAAAGAGTCAAATGCATAATTGTATAATTAGCTCAAAAGAGGAAAGAGGCCTAGCACGTGACTTGTTTTCCATCGTCCCCTCTCCAGTTGCTTCACCACAGTCTTCATCTCATACAACTCTATGCCCAGCTATTCTAAACCCTCAAGGCAATCACCCATTAATTGAAACAAGATTTAAGGAGGCAAGCAAGCATGAAAAGTCCAATCTCCTCACACTCTTTGAAGTCAGTAGAAAAGAAAGTTTGGCTGCAAATGATTTTCTACATCAATTGGGGGATTTGGTGGTCACCGAGAAGTCAAGATTTTCTCTCGAAGAGAGACGTCTTTTCCAAGGAGTATAAAGGGAAGTTTGAGCGGATTGCTTTAGGCCCTCTCCCTCTTTTCCCTTCGACGTCAGTCTGTTTACTCGGAAACTCATGAATAATTTCATTGTTTTCATCTTTCATATGGAGAACTAATCTCCTAGTTGAGACTAGGGATGAAACATTGGATTTCTTATGTAGTTTTTATTAATTCAATTCGACTAGGACATAAATGTAAATTCAGTTTTGGATGTTCAATTCTAATTTCTGTCTTCACTTATGATTTGGTTGATGGGTACTTGATAATCTATTTCATAGGTTCAGCCATGTTTTTCCTATCGTTTAGTAAAACTATTCATGATTCTGAGATTAAGTGATTGACAGATTGATACATGATTGAATTGGAATTGTTTCTTGATATGTTGTTGCCATAGGTACAAACTATGTTTGAGATACTCCTTTGAGAGTTGTCAGGCTCATGTGTTTGAACATCTGTAATTGAATTCATTATTTAGAGTCAGTTTTCTTGAATAAGTTTTAAGGAAAAGAATCGGGTTAATATTATTGCATAGGCGACAACATTTGTAAATAAAGAAACATGTCCCTCTTGGACTACAAAAGAAAAACAAATATAAATTCCTTTAAAAACATACACGCATAAGACCTAGATAACCCACGATTACCCCTCATGCCGTGTAAAATGGAGATCACATTCCCAAAACAACCACAACTCAAGAATTATAAATTTACAACACACAATCAACCAATGAATAAAACCCGGGGTACGATGACCACTGCCATTCCCTTCCAAATCTCTTAAAGACAGACATACTAGAACTCTAACTGATCGTAACCAATCACCCGGCCAAAAGCTTGGTTCTCGATATATTTTCCATAAGAATATCATTCGCCACTTTGGCGGGATCCTTATGCCATGCATGTAACAACCCCATCAAACAGGACAGATCTTACACTGGCCGTTGGTTTCCAGACCAACTCATTCTCACATCACACAACTCACACATTCACAATTATGATAATTCTATAATATAATAAATTCACCCAAATGCACACTCTCAATATATATAATCCACGTAAATATATATATATATATATATATATATATATACACACACACGTAGACATTCACTCAGAAATAGTCTACTAATATAAACTATAGTCATTGATTGCCAAATACTTAAAAAAATCATTTTACTTACCAATAAACTGTAATCGATCAAGTTCATTCAATTTAAAACAAATATTATTACCACAAAACAATTTTATATTTAACGATCCATTTACTATAATTTAACTCGTATTATATACGAACACTGTGAGGTTTACTCACCTTAATTACTCGCGCTGCGTCTTCAACATCATAAAGGTGAGATACTCACACACGACCAATCACCTAAGCGACATTATCAAAACTTAGCATTCAATTCAAAGATAATATATTATAATTCGCTCCGATCACATAACTCTTAACCCCGAGCCTTGTCAACATGCGACAAACCTCCTTCGGGGCCTCTCAAGGCTCCTAGAATGCCTAGTCGACCATAGGATCGAACACCAAGCACCAAATTCTAGACCGATATAGACGTAAATTAAAAAAATCGCCTATTAACGGATTAAAAAATTCATAACTTGGTCATACGGCGACCAAATCACGCAAATAATATATCCATGCGCTCGTATCGATGAGCACGACACACCAGAATACCCTACTGTCCCAAAAACCCCCAAACGCGCCGTCACACACCGTCCAAAGTGGTTGCACGTGGGCCCCACGCGCCGCCACAAAAACCTCAACCAAACCTGCAACCAGGACCGCCAATATGTAGATTAAGGCTCAAGGATTCGAAATCTACCTGAAACACTCATGGATATGGCCAGGAAGTGGCTAGATATGGCCGGGAAGAGATCGGATACGGCGCCACTCGGCTGCTCCTCAAGTCAGCCACTGCACCCTCGGTTGCAGTCTCAAAAGCGCTCCAAGACCCGCGGAACCTTTCTCAGGGGAAGGAGGACAGCCGAAAAGAGCGAGCCTTGAGCTACAGCGTCGCCTAGAACGTGAGTAACTCCGCCGCCCATTGTGGCAGAAGCTTTCGGGCCTCGTAGTGCCACCGCCTGTCGTCGCATGTCTCAAACGATAGAGGAGGCTAAGTTGAGCATTTTGATAGGTGGCACGCACCGTGGCGTGGCCGGACGACGGAGAACGGAGGCAGAGAAGCTCCGCTGCCGAAAATGAAAGGGATGAACAGTGCAAACGCGATATTTTGGAGTTTCAGATATTGTTGAAAAGTTTGACTTTCCAGATATTTTTCCTTCTATTTATAGAAATTTCAGATTTTGGAAATAACTTCAACATGTCGTAACTTCTTCATACGACATCCGTTTCACGCGTGTCGCGTCTCTATGAACTTATATCGTCAAGCTCTACGACTTTTGTGAAGGAAACTTTTCGAAATTCACAAAGAATAGAAAGGTCAACTATTAACCTTTCGGAACTTAAACGTTTTTCAGATTTTAACTCTCGGAATCACTTCCGACGTCGAGGAATCAACTAATTAAAAAGGTATGAAATACGAATTTCCGTAAATCACAATTCCATTGTTCTCGAGAAATTTACAAAAAATTAAATAATAAAATCGGGGTTACTACACAATATACCTCGAACTCAACTACTGAATTGGTTTATATATACATAGGAGTATAATTGGCTTTTCGATAAATATTTTCGTAACGTTTCCGATTGTTTCCGTCGTGTATCCGAGCATTTCCTTGGGTGCAGATATATCACCCGCTTCAATACTCGTCGGATAGTTACAAGATACGCCGAAATACGAGTAGGGGAAGATCGGTTACGTTACTAAAAAGACAATGTTGCCCCTGCGTATGTTCTTATATAGTCTCCTTGGAATCTTGTAAGAGTTGCAGCTTCATTGGGAAACACGCCACAACAAGTTCGAGTCTTGTCTCAGTTGGGTCCGGAGCTTGTTACAGTTCCACTGCTGGGTCTGATTCGTGTGGTAATACCCACCACCTGTTTGTGTAAATGTCTCTGTGAGTTTTGGCTTTACTTTGTTACTTACCCTTTATATGCATATATGCTCTGTTTTGCATGATTCGGTGATGATGGGGTCGGAACTGGACCTCAAGATTTCCAAAGCTAGCCTAATGGAGGTGGTGCTTTCACAAGTCTGCCAGCATTGACCCTACAACATAGTTATAATGGATGAACTAGTAATGTATGTTCTATGCACCGCACGCAATCTATTTATAATTAATTCCTAATTGTATTTATATCGCAATGTATATGTAATGTTTTGCTGGCAGTATGATTATGAAAAGAAGATTTGAAGTCCCTAACCATGGCCTGAATATATTAACAGACTGCTTGAGGTGTCATTGAAAAACCGGTAGAGCTAAAACCTCAGATTGCAATTTCTACTGACTATAGTTCCACCTTGATGAGAGGAGCAGCATAATGGAAGATCCCCCAAAGCAGAAACCAGCATTCACTTTCAGATATGTCTCGGGTGCCCTGTTCCAAACCGTAAATAGTTTTATTCCCCGAAAACTCAATTTCACCGGTTGCAAACATATTCTTTGGAGGAGTATTCAGAAACTCTCCAGAGTTTATTCATTAAACAAAATCAGAACATCACCAAAATAAGGTGCATCCGATAAACTCTTCTCTTGATTATTCTGGTCTGCATAGTTTCCGGTGGTATAAGAGATCGGTGAAAAGAACATCTGGTAAGAATAGCGGACATGACATAGTTCATACCAGATCAATGCATATGTAGACTTACAAACGTCGCCGGTTTAGGGTTTTATTGAATCAGGAATTTCAGAAACAACCGCTGCCGTGTTTCATTTACCGGATGAAATATAACTGCCGCTTGTTATCCGCGGAAATCGCCACGTGTCAACGTTTTGGTCTTTTCACTAAATGTAAAGAACGTTTCCGAAGCGTTTCTGATTATTTCCGGAGCGTATCCAAGCGTTTCTTTGGGTTCAGAGAAATCACACGCTTAAATACAGACAACTGTTGTGCTGCCCAGGAATTTTCCAACCCACCCTCACTTAGAAATTCTAAAGGTTAAATAATTGCATAAATGAAATATAAATCACCGAGTTAGAAGTAAAGTCCTCAATTACATATATCATGGTTGTTCACTTGTTCCTTCTAGACTAAAGTAAAACCAAAAGAAAAAAACCATAAAAGCAAAAGTCTTCCAGATATTTTCAAGCTAGTGTTCAAGCATTTCCATTTTGAATATGTAGGCATTGGCATCATTTTCTTCTGAACCTCGTTTCACTTCATCATATGTATATATTTACTAGAGCCAAGTCCATATCTTCATTTTCTTCCAACACGCTTTTACATCACTTCCCCAAATATATTGAAATGGTTATATCCAGCCGTACGACACTAACCTCCCTACCATATATGCACCTTGACTCGTTCATGGCCTCCACGAACAACCCAGTCGTCGACTTTCATTTCATATATTCTGATTATCCAAAAAAAATTTGGAAGAATTGCTCCAATCCAGCCTGTTGTGAATAAACAAACATCCCTCAATTATCAAAAACGAGTATAATTCTTCTATAAAAGGGTTGAGCTCTCACCTTTCTCAAACACAACTACTACTGCTTACTTCAATTCTCACTACAAACAAATTCTCTTAGATATGGGAGCCTTGGGAAAGCCAAGGCCTTATTGGCTCATTTCATTGTTTGGTTTGGCGTTGTGCTTCTTAGCCAGTACTACTGTTCTTGCCAACAGTCCTTACACTTATTCTTCACCACCACCTCCTTACCATGCTACTCATTATACTCCCAATTATCAGTCACCACCACCAACGTATTCTAAGTATCCTCCACAACATTACAAGTACTCATCACCACCGCCACCATATGTGTACAAGTCTCCTCCACCGCCGAAGCACGTGACACATCCTCCTTATCACTATAAGTCACCACCTCCTCCATCACCTTCACCGCCGCCACCTTATGTGTACAAGTCGCCACCACCGCCATCACCTTCACCACCACCACCCTATGTCTACAAGTCTCCACCACCCCCATCACCTTCACCACCACCACCGTACGTCTATAAATCACCTCCACCCCCATCACCTTCCCCTCCTCCTCCTTATGTTTACAAGTCTCCACCACCCCCATCACCTTCTCCACCACCACCATACGTGTACAAATCTCCACCCCCACCATCACCATCACCACCTCCACCATACGTCTACAAGTCCCCACCTCCTCCATCCCCATCACCACCACCTCCTTATGTCTACAAATCTCCACCACCACCTTCTCCATCACCGCCTCCACCATACGTCTACAAGTCCCCACCTCCTCCATCTCCATCACCACCACCTCCATACGTCTACAAATCACCACCTCCTCCTTCCCCGTCACCTCCTCCTCCCTACATTTATAAGTCACCACCACCACCCTCACCTTCACCTCCTCCTCCTTACGTATACAAGTCCCCACCTCCTCCATCTCCATCACCACCACCTCCATATGTCTACAAGTCCCCACCTCCTCCTTCCCCATCACCCCCACCTCCTTATGTTTACAAATCTCCACCACCACCTTCTCCATCACCGCCTCCACCATACGTCTACAAGTCCCCACCTCCTCCATCTCCATCACCACCACCTCCATACGTCTACAAATCACCACCTCCTCCTTCCCCGTCACCTCCTCCTCCCTACATTTATAAGTCACCACCACCACCCTCACCTTCACCTCCTCCTCCTTACGTATACAAGTCCCCACCTCCTCCATCTCCATCACCACCACCTCCCTATGTCTACAAGTCCCCACCTCCTCCTTCCCCATCACCCCCACCTCCTTATGTTTACAAATCTCCACCGCCACCTTCTCCATCACCGCCTCCACCATACGTCTACAAGTCCCCACCTCCTCCATCTCCATCACCACCACCTCCATACGTCTACAAATCACCACCTCCTCCTTCCCCGTCACCTCTTCCTCCCTACATTTATAAGTCACCACCACCACCCTCACCTTCACCTCCTCCTCCTTACGTATACAAGTCCCCACCTCCTCCATCTCCATCACCACCACCTCCATACGTCTACAAATCACCACCTCCTCCTTCCCCGTCACCTCCTCCTCCCTACATTTATAAGTCACCACCACCACCCTCACCTTCACCTCCTCCTCCTTATGTATACAAGTCTCCACCTCCTCCATCTCCTTCACCACCACCTCCGTATGTCTACAAGTCCCCACCTCCTCCTTCCCCATCACCCCCACCTCCTTATGTTTACAAATCTCCACCACCACCTTCTCCATCACCGCCTCCGCCATATGTCTACAAGTCCCCACCTCCACCATCTCCCTCACCACCACCTCCATACGTCTACAAGTCCCCACCACCTCCTTCCCCATCACCTCCTCCCCCCTACATTTATAAGTCACCACCACCACCCTCACCCTCGCCTCCACCTCCCTACGTGTACAAGTCACCTCCTCCACCTTCCCCATCACCACCACCTCCATATGTTTACAAGTCTCCCCCACCACCATCTCCCTCACCTCCTCCTCCTCCTTATCACTACAAGTCTCCTCCTCCCCCAACTCACTCTCCTCCCCCATACTACTACTACTCCCCTCCACCTCCACACCACTACTAGGCCTTCGTACAGCCACAGTTACATAAAACAACTTGAATCAGTTGGAATAATTAACTTCTTCGTCTTTGGATGTGGGTATACATTTCTTGTTTTTCCCTTTGTACGTAGTATTGTTTCTCCTCCCAAAGCAATAAGTGTGTACTTATGAATGATGTAAGGGTACGTGTAGCACGACCCTTCCTGTAATATCAATTCTGTTGTAAGCACTCAATGTATTACTTATTTTAAAGAATGAACGCAAAGCACGATGAATCTTTGATTATGTGTACGTAATAATTTCATGCTTAATTGTTACCTATGATCTTTAGGTTTCCCTTGGTTTCTAATAGCGTAAGTGGTGCCTAATTAAATGCAAATGAATGATGCAACATATTTACCTGTAAAAATCCTTGATATCGAAGTTTGTTTTACGTAAAGGCCTCATTGGAATCGAAGCAATGAAGTAAGAGTACCAATATGTCTTACAAAATATATGAACGTACCACTAAGTAAATTGATGCAAATTTATCGATCGGCAACCTTAAATTCAATCTAGAGTTTTCTGCCCCGCCCAATAGAAACATGAAGAAAGGCAACTATATCTCTAGACATCTTTCACTGGAAAGCAGCTAGGTTGAACAGAAATGTATTGCAGCATTACTACCATATACAATCAAATTTTTTAGCAAGTTCCACCGGCAATTAATCTTAACAAGCATAGGGACATTATTCACGTAAGAATAAATGACAGTATTTCAACTGGTTTAAAAAAATTAAAAAGTCGAAAATATAAACGCATTACGAAATCTAAGGCAATGGTTCATGTAGCCCGCGGTACTTTGATTATTACAGCGAGAATACTACATAATTTAGTTGAAGGGTTCTTTTAGATTATATTCGAGTTCAAAATTTACTTTGGTGTCTGTGGTTCTAGTTGTTAGAGCAGCTTAATTATTTAAAATAATAAGCATTTTGCTGAGGCTATGAAATTAATTTTTCAATTAGATGCAGAAGTGTGTTGTGGAGAAGTAGTGTCGTTGTAGATCAATTGCGGAAAAACCCTCAAAATTATCAAGTAAAAAAAAATAAAAAAATCCATTTTACCGTTTCAGCCACAAGATATTACCAAATTAGGAAATATCATATAACAAGTCGATTTTTAACGTGTCCGAAATTTCGAATGTTAACTTGAGCTACATGCTTTAGCTGGGTTCAAAGGTCGAACTTACTTTTAATTAATAATCACAGACTATAGTTGTCTTAATTATTGATTAGTAGTTTAGTGTTTTTCGTTTTGACTTGGTGTGTATATATATATATATATATATATACAAAATCATTCTCAGGTGCGGATGTCTGCACCGTGTGGATTCGCCGGAAACGCCCGTCGGGCCCGAATGCTGCCGGTCGTCCTCCTTCCCTCCCGGCGCTCCTGTCTGTATCGGCCGGAATTTGAAATGCTTCGGCTTGCGGCGACGGCTATTTCCGGCTAATCGGCACCGTGCGGATTTCCGGCTTATATATATATATATATATATATAAGTCTTTTTGGTTAAGGATCTCCACACCAATCCTTACGGTGCGAATTTGATATTTTGATTAACTTTTTGATTGAATTTTTACATCTCCACCGTTTAATCTTTAGGTACTCATGTATAGATCATCTCTACAAATTTTCAGCCAATTTGATAACCATTAGCATAAAAAACTAGATTAAAACAAATGGACATACTGCATTTTGTCAAAACTGAACCGTTCATATTTATGATAGGAAATCACACTTTTGAATGCCTTAACGATTATCAAATTGGCTAAAATTTTGAGGACATGATCTATATATAAGTACCTACAGACTAGACGGTGGAGATGTAAAAATTCAATCGAAAAGTTAGTCAAAATATCAAATCCGCACCATAAAGACTGGTGCAGAGATCTTTAGCTGAGAAAGTTCATATATATATATATATATATATATATATATATATTTTTTCACAAAATTTATAGTTACTCATTTTTAAGTGAGAATACATATATTTTATCGATATCTCATTAGATAACGAGAAGAAATCCCTTTCATAAAACATAAAACAAAAACAAGCAAGTATATATATATATATATATAGAGTCATTTGTTTGATCACCTTTGTTTACGCGACGACTACAATTAGGGGTAGAAGACTTCTTTGGCAGGAATTGAGACTTGAGAGGCCTCAAAGCTTCCTATGTGACTGGGCCATGGGTGTTGTTAGGGGACTTTAATTATCTTTTGGGAGCACATGAGAAGCGGGGTGGTATGCCTCCGAGTCGTACCTCTTGTATGGATTTTCAGCAGCTTTGTACTGATTGTGAATTATTGGATATTCCAACTAGGGGTTTAGAGTTCACGTAGACTAATCGTATTATTGATGAGAGGTTAGATAAAACTTTGAGGAACTTGGCTAGGGTGAATTCCTGGCAAGTTATGGAGTATTCCACTTTAGCAAAGTCTACCTCAGATCATTGCCCACTTTTGCTTTCTTTCTCCAGGTTAAGTATTCAACCTCACTTACCTTTCAGGTTTCAGAATATGTAGATTCAACATCCGTCTTTCATGCTAGTGGTGGAGGATTTTTGGAAGACGACTCATTTTTATGGGTGCCCTATGTTTGTTCTCACTTCCAAGCTGCGGGTTTTTAAGTTCAGACTTCGGGTATGGAATAAAGAGCACTTCAGGGATGTGAATGAAAGGGTTACTAAAGCTCGTGGGGATTTAGAAGAGGTGCAGCGTGAGATTTCTCTTTCAGGGCCTTCTGGGGATCGTTTCAGACAAGATGAGGCATTTGTTAGGCATTAATTCGAGCTTTCTTTGCAGGATACCATGCTTCGATGTAAAGTAAGAGTGAGGTGGCTTAAAGATGGTGACAGGAACACTTCTTTTCTTCATAATATGATTCGGATGCGAAAAATTAATAAATCTATACTTTCTTTGTTTACAGAGTATGTAACTTTGCAGGACCATGACGCAATTGCTGATTATATTGTTCATCACTTTCGCACTATGTTCACTAAGGACTAGCAGATCATTAATACAGGGTTAGTTAAACGAGTTATTCCTCAGTTGGTTATCGGTGACGAAAATAGTGCTCTAGTGTCTATTCCGAGTGATGAAGAGATCACTACAGTAGTACACTATATGGATAGTAATAGTTCTCCTGGTCTTGATGGTTTTGGGGTGCTTTTTCCAAAGCTTGTTGGTTTGTGGTGGCTACTGATGTTATCATTACAGTTTGAAGTTTTTTTGAAACAGGTTTTGTGCCTCCTAATTTTAACTCAAATTTGATTATTCTCATTCCAAAGGTCCAGGAAGCTACGTAGGTTACCGATTATCGCCTAATTGCATTGGCTAATTTTATTTTCAAGATTATTACTAAATTATTGGATAATCATCTGGGTCATATTGCTGCTAGAATTATCTTTCCAAACTAAAGTGCTTCAGGTCTATTGTGGACCCTATTGTTTTAACCTTAGAATGCATGAATCTCCTTGATCATAAGTGCAAGTCGGGTAATATGGCGGTGAAATTTGATATTGCCAAGGCTTTTAATACTATTGACTGGGAATTTCTTTTCCGGGTTCTTACATCTTTTGGCTTTGATACTACTTTTGTTCATTGGGTTCGTTGTATCCTAGAGTCTGCTCGCTTTTCAGTCTTAGTTAGTGGGCAGATTTGTGGTTTCTTTACTTGTTCTAGAGGGGTTAGACAAGGTGTTCCACTGTCACCAATTCTTTTTGCCTTGTTGAAGAGGTCTTGAGTAGGGGTATTTCAATACTTGTAGTAGATAATCATATTGACTGCATTGCAATCCCAAGATGTTGCTCCCCTCCTTTTCATGTTCTCTGTTTGCATATGACATTATTGTTTTTTTGTAGGCGAGTTCAAGTGGTCCCCATGGTTTATGTAATTTCATGGAGGAGTATGCTTCCAGCTCGGGAAAAGAGTGGTGTTTCTAGGGAAGCATGTGCTGCCAAGATTTCCCATTATTTCCTCCATTCTTGGAGTGCAACTGGGCTCTCTGCCGTTCTTGTACCTAGGGTTCCCAATCTTTACAGGGTCACCAAACAGTGCATGGTTAAGTTCTATTGTTGACAGGGTGTGTTACAAGTTAAGTTCCTGGAAAGGTAAACTGCTCTCTCAAGCTGCAAGACTACAACTCATTGAATCTGTTGTTCAGAGTCAGTTGATTTATAGTTTCCAAGTTTATTTCTGGCCTCGGTCCCTTCTAACTCTAGTGCAGAAATGGATTCACAATTTTTTTGGAGTGGTGGTCCATTGAAGGGAGGTGCTGCTCTAGTCTCTTGGGACAAAGTATGTATGCCTAAGGAGTGTTAGGGTCTAAACCTGAAGAATCTTTTAGTTTTGAATGATGATTTGCTTCTAAAGCGAGGGTGGGCGGTTGTATCAAGGTCTTCCCCATCTGCTATTTTTCTTCATGATAGATTTCTCCTACCTAGTTTGGTTCCATGTGCTTATTATAAGAAATCTTCTGTTTGGTTGGGTTTGAGGAGAGTTTGACATTTGCTTTTATCAAAGATTCAGTGGATAGTTGGGGATGGCAAGCAAATCAGGCTATGGAGTGATAACAGGATGGGGGCTGTTTTAGGGGAGGCTTTTAACTTGGATACAGAAACATGAGTGCACTTGGATAAAGGAGCATGGGAGCACTTAGATGCAGAAACATGGGAGCATGGGAAGTACGATTTGCCAGATTTATTTGTTCAAATATTTCCATAGGCGGCTATGGCTCTCACATCTACTGTTCTTCCTTTAGAGCCAACTGAAGACAAGGTTGTCTGGGCTGACTTCTCCCCTGGTACCTTAACAGCTCGTGAGACGTATGGGGCTTTGCGTGTTAACTATCCAAGAGTGGATTGGGTCTCATTGATCTGGATGTATGCTATTCAGCCCCGTAAAAGCCTATGCTCTTGGAATGTGCTGCATGTGAGAATTTTGATTGATGATAGGTTGCAAAGAAAGAGTGTCATGCTTTGTTCAAAGTGCATTCTTTGTGTAGTTGATTGCAAAACTAGGAGTCACATCTTTTGGGATTGTGTTGTTGCCTCCAGTCTATGGCAGTTGATATTTCAGTTATTTAATATTCATGATCCCATACAGCTATCCTTGCATGAGTTATTTTCAGAGACTCATGTCTAGGCTCTCAAAATCTTCGAAGTTGTTGTGGCGTATCACTGTTTGCAACTTACTATGATGTATTTGGTCTGAACGTAATCGCTTGAAGCATGATGGAGGTAATTTTTCTTTTCTAAGATTCCAGCATTTCTTTTTGATCACTTTGAAAGAATCAGCTGGCCTCAATCATGTTTGCTCCTTCCGCTTCTTGTTTAAGTGTTTAACCACTCCTATATTTATGTTCTTAGGCCTTTCTCAGCTTAGACCTGATGCTCTCAATTATTGGGTGGTAATTTGGAGAACCCCGGTTTATTCTTGGATTAAGTTTAATATAGATGACTCTTTTAGAGACTCAAATCATGCGGGTTATGGTGGTATTGCAAGGGACCATGATGGACGTTTCTTGCACTCTTTTGTGAGTAGGGCTCAGGTTTCGAGTGAGTTAGATGCCGAGGTTATGGCTTTTTTGGAAGCAATTTACATTGCTAAGCTTCAAGACTGGCATTACTTATGGATAGAGACGGACTCAACGGTTGTAGTATACTATTTTCAGACACTTTCCTTGATTCCCTGGAGAATGCGCACTTAGTGGTTGAATGGTTTGTCCATTGTTCAAAATTCTCAGATCCGGGTCACACACACCTTCCGTGAAGAAAATGCCGTAGCAGACAGGTTAGCGAATTTTGGTGCATCTTCAATTGGTTCACATTCTTGGGATGTGCTTCCTCAGTTCTTAGCTCCCGCTTATGGACATGACATTGCTTCATTATCTACTTTCATATGTAGGTCTTTTTGATCGGGCTTTGCCTGCTGACTCCTTAGTTTGGTATATTGTTAAATCTTTGCTAAATTATTCATGAATGTTGTTTTGGGTATTTTGTGGAGTGTGGCTTTGGTATCATCATCCACATCTTCTATACTATTTTCTCTTTATCAATAAATTTTAGGATATGAGTAGGACAAGGAGTTAGCTCTATTTCCGCTTAAAAATAAAATAAAAAAATATATATGTCAAATGAACTTAGTTCAATATAGAGGTAGACTAATTCAATAGAAACAGCGAATTAGAGTCAATATACTTGTAAATCGAACTATTTGATCTACTTTATACATTGATGTACCGTAAACAAATATATCTTGTATATATCTTGATTATTACTATCGTGAACGATTTGGTGGTTATATGCAGGAATAGGCAATGTCAACTTAGCCGGGCGGTCACCTAACTTGGCATATATGTAAAGATATTAAACTATATACGCATAATTTCTTCACAAATTTGTTATACTTCTTTGGCTTCTTCTTCCACGACCACTGACGAGTTCGTTCATACTTAAAACTATACATTATTTCTTCACAATTTTGTCTACAAGTTATTCCAGAAATCAACCAAATGCCATGTCAAGTAACAGACACTAAGTCGTATATAAGCATTTATAGCAAGCAAGGAAGCTTATACACACACACACATATATACACCTCATCTCAGTTTGACTTCGATTGCACTAGTGTTGATTCATTTGGTGATTCTCAGACAATTGGTATTTTCATTAATAGGTCCTTTCCGATAATCATTCGTAGCTCATATTTTTTTTTTTTAATCGGTAAATAATTGTAATACTATAACGAGTATGTTGTGAGTCGAACTCACAACCTCTCATAAAATGATATTAGAGTATAAAATGATATTAGAGTGTAGTTTGATAGTATGTTTATCACTTTTTTTTTTTACTAGTTCTAGATCTATACATATAGCTAAATCAAATCGACTGTTGGAATAGCTTAAAATCAGTATAAACAATCACAATGTAATAAATTTCCCATTTTATTATATATTTGGGAGAGAATTCAAAGTTTCTTATTTCAATAGGGTACTTTTTGGTGTCGAGTCATTGGAGCTAGTCATATGTATGTTCACATTACATGTGTATGTAAGAAGACAAATGATGGGGGAGGAAACAACCTTAATTTCTTTAATTTGGAACACAAGGACGGGATGGAATACCACTGCCGATAGTACGTTCAATTCCTAACGTAGCCAAAGCTTCAGCCCCCTTTAAATACCCATGGAGTCTATGAGGAGAAGACAAATCAATTTCCCTGTCCGAGTTGTATATATTTTAAATAGATCATTGCATGCTCCACTGCAACTCGGACAGGGAAGGGTCGGACGGCTAAGCAATTTGAATGAATAATCCATGACAGCAACAACCTCGAGTACCAATTGGATTTACATGCACTATCTGCATTGCCATTAATTAGACTAATTGAGAGAAGCATTAGTTCAACTCATCAACACGAATTCATGAAGCAGTTTGTGTCGTCTGGACAAACGGAGGATCGATGCGCCTTGCCGGGCCGGTAAAATATTCAGGGGACATCGATTTTAACATTTATCGATCTGTTTCATTTTATATCAGTTGTGGTAGACGCATGCAGCAGTACAGAAATTAGAGCAAGAATTATGAAATTGATAATACAACAGTACTAGCTTTTAGCACTGAAATTAACCATACCATTCTCTAGAATTTTTGTCTTGATGAGATTCACAAGGTAATATAGTAGCTATAGCTCGATCACTGATGACATGGGATGTGAGTTCCAAATGAAATTCCAAGGATGAGAGGAAGCAAAGAGACTAGGTCGCCATTAACTGAGCTGACTATTGCTGGAGGAATTCGTACGTGACTACGTACGTCTATGCAAAGACGACGAGCTCAACAGTCACAGTTTCGTTTCAGATCGAGAATTAGGGTTGAGTCTTCTAAGTTAAATGCATGCTTTCTCTTTTATATATTCAGTTTAAAATCCTGCGTTTTAACATAAGAATGCATGAAATCGTCTAAGATAGATATATATAAAGAATCAAAATTGCCCTTAATTTCTTTAATTTCTTATCATTGATGGATTCGCAGATAGAACCTTTCGATCAAGTCTATATAAGATTAGTCAGACCTGCAGTATTTTCTTTACTGAACGCTGTTTATGTAAAAATTTGAGTTTCCTTATTGTCGGTGCATATAGGTGTGCTTATTTCCTCAATAAACTAAGCATCAATCAGAATAAACCCTACTAGAAGTTAAGGCCGATTTGAATAATTCCTCACAATCTCTGACCCCCACAGTTGTTCGTTCCTATTATCTTGTATAATCTATAATATTTGACCCTAAAAATCTATAGCAGCAGCTCCATACAAAACGTGATTATGGTGAATAATTGTTCCCTTCACGAGACAAGTTTTCATATACATTTGAGAACTTATAATATTACGAAGATTATTATGATCGATGAAGCATAGAGATAGTTAATATACATATACGTATATCTTATAATTATTCGACAACTAATTGAATAAGAATTACAATTTATTCAAACTAAACATATACTAAAATGATACAGAAATATTATCACTACCAGAAAAAACAGTATTACCGACGAAAAAAAAAAAACGGCCGACGACATACTTTTTTCGTCGGCTATTCCCAAGAATGGCCGACGATTTTTTATTTCGTCTCTAAAAATAAAAAATCGTCGGTTATTCCCCAAGAATGGCCGACGATTTTTTCTTTCGTCACTAAAAAATATTTTTCGTCGGCTATACTCATAGAATGACCGACGATTTGGATTTTCGTCGGCCTTTCTCTTAAAGTACAGCCGACGAAAACTTTATTAAGTTTGGCCGACGAAATTCTAATTTTCGTCGGCTATAAGTCTTTATATTTTCAGATCTGGACAGAAGCTGCTTATTTAAAAAAAAACGAAAAAAAACGGGAGAAAGAGTGAAAAATCTGTGGGTATTGTTGAAATCCGTCCTCTCTTACATTGTGGAGCTATATATAGGTACGTATATGTGTATATATGTTGATTTTGAGTTTTAGTGATTTCGATATAGTAAGTGATTTTTTGTTTTGTTGTTGTTTTAGTGTTAGAATGTATGTATATATGTTGATTTTGAGTTGTAGTTGAGTTGATTTTCAGTTAGAGTATAATTATGTGTTTTAATTTAATGTTATTTTAATTAGTGTTAAAATATATATAAAAATGTTAATTAATGGTTGTTGATAGTGTAATGAACTTATATAATGGTTGTTAATTAATGGTATATATATATATGAGTTGATGTTGATAATAATATATATTGTAATATATATGTGTTAATTAATTTATTATTAATTAAAGTTATACATATATATTATTATCAGGCTATATATGGATCGAGATAAGAGTTGGATTTCACTTCCAAGGCATGACCGACGATACACTACAGGAGTTGTAGATTTTTTGCAGTTCGTCGAGGAAAATGCAAACATGAGTGAATACCATTATTGCCCGTGCAAGAAATGTAAGTGTCGCAGTGATATGTGTCGATTTCCGATTAGGACAGTATGGGAGCACCTAAAGAGTAATGGGTTTTGGCCAAAGTACAAACGTTGGATATATCACGGTGAGCCATCATTAGATGGATCGCATGATCATGGGCAGTTTTTTGAGGCGGGCAGTAGTAGTACATCCAACGATCCAACAATGGCATTCGTCAACGACGTGTTTCCTTTTGAAAGCGGTGTACGTGGGGAACAATATATTCATGACCCGGTGCAGCCATTCCCACAAGTTTTCAACACTGCTGCCTTTGACAAGTACAACAAACTGATTGCATTGCAACAGACCCCTGTGTCTTCAAGTTCTGAGAAGACAGTTCTTCAAAGTGTGATGGAGGTAATGAGGATTAAAGTCGAGGCAAAATCGAGCATCAGGCAAGTGGATGAATATCTACAGTACACTTCTTCGTTGTTGGAGGAGGGTCATCGTAATCCTACCAATCACCGTAAGGTCCGAAGTATCCTCAAAGATCTAGGGCTTTCCTACATTAAGATCCATGCATGCGCATTTGACTGCATTCTCTTCTGGGGTAAAGATGCAGAAGGGAATGACCTTGCTAGCCTTGACGCATGTCCGATATGTCAGTCTGACTGATATAAGTTGACGGGAGCAGGCAATAGGAACCCTGTGAAAGTGCTTCGGTATTTTCCGTTGAGAGATAGGCTTGAGCGGTTGTACATGTCAGAAACCACCGCAAAAGCTATGAGATGGCACGGTGAGCGGGACGCGGGACGCGGGAGACGCAGATATCATGACACACATCTCTGACGGAGCGGCTTGGAAGCATATAAACAATGAGTTTCCTCATTTTGCGTCAGATGTCAGAAACGTCAGGCTCGGGCTCTCAACCGACGGGTTCAACCCTTTCGGCACCATGAGTCTTTCATACAGTATATGGCCGGTGGTTTTGGTACCTTACAACCTTCCTCCGTGGATGTGCATGAAGAAAGAATATAATATGTTGACATTGTTGATTCCGGGGCCTGGTTACCCAGGAAAATGTCTCGATGTGTATATGAGACCATTGATTAAAGAGCTTAAGGTATTGTGGGACGTTGGTCATCCCACTTTTGACAAGTACAAGCAGGAGACGTTCCACATACATGCCATGGTTATTGGTACCATCAGTGATTTTCCTACTTATGGGATGTTGTCGGGCAGCGTTGTTAGGGGATACAAGGCTTGTCCAGAGTGCCTCAGCGATTATGGGAGCACCCCTCATTGCAACAAGATATGCCGAATGGGTCATCGTGTGTTCCTTCCGGCGGATCACCACTGGCGTTACGAGTCCGCCGCATTTGATGGAACCGAAGAACACGGTGGTCCTCCCAGAAGATGGACGGGAAGAGAAATTTTAGCAGTGCTTAATGAGTACGATTTTGGGCCCCTCCGCAATCATCCCGATATTGTAGCGGAAATACCTGAAAGACCTGAGGAGTACAAATTCTGGACACATAAGAGCATATTGTGGGAACTCCCGTACTGGTGTGAGTTGCTGATCCGTCACTTCCTAGACGTTATGCACATAGAAAAAAATGTTTCTGAAAGTGTGGTGGGCACAACGCTGAACTTGGAGGGGAAGACGAAAGACGGTCCTAAGGCTCGCACTGATCTGCAAAACATGAATATCAGAAAACAACTATGGTTGAAACAAAGGAAGAGAAAAATGTCTCAAGCTCCTTACACCGTCAAGCCTGAGCATAAACCAGAAATTTTCCATTGGATAAGTCGGGCCAAGTATCCTTCAGGCTTTGCTGGAAATATAGCCAAGTGTGTGAACAGACAATTCAACAATCTGTACGGGTTGCAAAGTCATGACAATCATATCCTGCTACAACGTCTCTTCCCTGTTTTCATTCGACCGTTCCTTCCCCGTCACGTTGTGGAGCCGTTAGTAGCGTTGGCAAGATTTTTCCAGAAGGTATGCACACGGGAAGTGAGAAAATCTGACCTCCGGGAAATGCAACAAGACATCGTTCATATCATGTGTAAATTTGAGATGATATTTCCTCCAAATTTTTTCGACATCATGCCTCACCTCATGATCCATCTTCCTCGGCAGTTGTTGCTTACCGGTCCTGTGCACTTCAGTTGGATGTATCCGATGGAAAGGTACGTATTTTACACCTTATGTTAATTTCCTCATCAATATATGTGATATAGTGTTAATGTATTATCATAACACTTTAAAAACTTGATTTATAGGCAACTTGGACAATACGGTGGTTTTGTCCAAAACAGATCCGCACCTGAAGGATGTATAGCTGAAGCATATATTGCGCACAAGTGCGTCACCTACATGAAGCTGTATTTAGGAGCGTTACAGGAAAACATACCGGAAGATGTACCTTCACAGTTCAATCTTTCCATACTCTCCGACGATGTTGTACTCGGTGGAAACATGTCAGTTTCCTACAAGTTGAAAGATTACGAGGTAGCCATTGCACATTGGTGGGTACTAATCAACTGTCCAGAAGTTCAGTTTTGGAAGAACATGCATCTAACCTGTAAACAAGTAGGAGGTGATCTCGATTACCACAACCGGACATTCGCAGAGTATTTCGGCCGCTGGGTATGTAACTTTAACACTATTCTATACGTGTTTATATATTATTGTGTATAATTATTCATATTTATAGTTGATTCTTATGGTTGCAGATGGACTTTATTAAAAATGATAATCACCCAAATTGGTCGCACGAACTCAGACTTCTAGCGATGAGGCCGGTCTATTCAAAAGTTTATGCGACGTGCAAGGTGAATGGTGTGTTATTTCGATGTGAAGAGAGAGACCTCAGACTGAAAACACAAAATTCAGGGGTTATGGCACATGGTGGGGATGATGGAGTTGACTATTACGGTGTTCTCCATTCAGTTGTGGAACTGCATTATGGGGAAGGCATGAAAGTGCACCTTTTCAAGTGTAGATGGTTTGACACACGGCCGCAGAGCATGAAAACCGATCAATACGGCATAAGTTCTGTGAACACTAGCACATCATGGTATGAGGACGACCCGTTCGTTTTAGCCACATGGGTGAAACAAGTGTTTTATCTTGATGATCTCGCCAAGGGTGACCCGTGGAAAGTAGTCAACACTATCCACCATCGCAACATTTACCGGGCGTCTACACTTGGAGTGGCTGAAGAGAACGAGGAAGGGGGCACCACTTATCAAGAGCCCAGCTCAAACGGTATTCCTGACTCCTCTTTTATTGGCCTAGACACGCCGGTGCGAATTCGACGTGAAGGGCCACTGCTTGTTGATGTTGATCCAAATGAAGAAACTAACGAGGACTCTAGTGGTGAGGAACGACATAGATTACCCCTATCGAGCAATTCAGAAACCGAAGAAGACTCATCCGATGATTCCGATTACAATCCGACGGATTAAGTAATTTAGATGATGTAATCCTTTCATTTGTAATCCACTCGATCATTTCTAATGAACGGGCGTGGGGATGAGCCTCTCAGCTAGGCTAGGTTCCAAACCCCTTAAAAAAAAATTTGAAATATGTTGACTGTTGGGTTTCTGTTTTTTTTTTATGTTAAATTTTGGTTATATATGAACAGGACATATGGGTACGAGAGGTGTAACACAACTGATTTTTTTATTTTTTTCAAAGAATAGCCGACGAAAAATGCATTATTTCGTCGGCTATACTAATTATAGCCGATGAAATATGCGTGATTTCGTCAGCCAAAACTATATTGGAAAATACATATTTTATTTTAGACACAAAACGACAAAAGAATAGCCGACGAGTACTAGGTTTGATTTCGTCGGCTATTCTTAAAAAAAAAAAAAAAAAAAACAGACCACCTTCCATTTTCTATCACTATCGACAACCCATTACTTCATCCTTCAAATGCAAATGTGTCGTGAAATAAGATATGACCGAAATAATGAAATACGTCTACGGTTGAAAAATGACACGATTACGACAAATTCTGTGTGCCGAATGTTGCGGTTAACTGTTTTTCACTTCCGTTTTCCTATGGGTAGGCTCACGGTCGGTAAATATTTTGAGGAAAATTTTTATACGATTAGTTGCGCCTCATCGATTTGAAACTATTATCTGTTGAAGGTCATGCCAAAAAACGTCATTTACACAGGCCAATTTCCATTTCTAAGCGTTTAAAGGGTTGACTCCCCCGGTTGACCGTCCCGATCGAGCCTTTAACGTTGTCAGATGTAATTGAATTTTTTTTTCATACATGTATTTAATCTTAACGGTGATATCTGACGGTTGGAATAGATTTTCCAAACTTTTAGATTTAAAATCGGAACATATGCACTAATATTCCTTAACTTGTTTACCAAGTGTTTAAGTGAATGTATAGTTTCAAATAGTTACTATACGTACACTCTTCAAATGCAAATGTGTCGTGAAATAACATATGACCGAAATAATGAAATACGTCTACGGTTGAAAAATGACAAGATTCCGATAAAATCTTTGTGCCGAATGTTGCGGTTAACTGTTTTTTACTTTCGTTTTCCTATGGGTAGGCTCACGGTCAGTAAATATTTTGAGAAAAATTTTTATACGATTAGTTGCGCCTCATCGATTTGAAACTATTATCTGTTGAAGGTCAGGCAAAAAAACGTCATTTAAACAGTCTAATTACCATTTCTAAGCGTTTAAAGGGTTGACTCACCCGGTTGACCGTCCCGATCGAGCCTTTAACGTTGTCAGATGTAGTTGGATTTTTTTTCACACATGTATTTAATCTTAACGGTGATATCTGACGGTTGGAATAGATTTTCCAAACTTTTAGATTTAAAATCGGAACATATGCACTAATATTCCTTAACTTGTTTACCAAGTGTTTAAGTGAATGTATAGTTTCAAATAGTTACTATACGTACACTCTTCAAATGCAAATGTGTCGTGAAATAACATATGACCGAAATAATGAAATACGTCTACGGTTGAAAAATGACAAGATTCCGATAAAATCTTTGTGCCGAATGTTGCGGTTAACTGTTTTTTACTTTCGTTTTCCTATGGGTAGGCTCACGGTCAGTAAATATTTTGAGAAAAATTTTTATACGATTAGTTGCGCCTCATCGATTTGAAACTATTATCTGTTGAAGGTCAGGCAAAAAAACGTCATTTAAACAGTCTAATTACCATTTCTAAGCGTTTAAAGGGTTGACTCACCCGGTTGACCGTCCCGATCGAGCCTTTAACGTTGTCAGATGTAGTTGGATTTTTTTTCACACATGTATTTAATCTTAACGGTGATATCTGACGGTTGGAATAGATTTTCCAAACTTTTAGATTCAAAATCGGAACATATGCACTAATGTTCCTTAACTTGTTTACTAAGTGTTTAAGTGAATGTATAGTTTCAAATAGTTACTATACGTACACTCTTCAAATGCAAATGTGTCGTGAAATAAGATATGACCGAAATAATGAAATACGTCTACGGTTGAAAAATGACACGATTCCGACAAAATCTGCATGCCGAATGTTGCGGTTAACTGTTTTTTACTTCCGTTTTCCTATGGGTAGGCTCACGGTCAGTAAATATTTTGAGAAAAATTTTTATACGATTAGTTGCGCCTCATCGATTTGAAACTATTATTTGTTGAAGGTCAGGCCAAAAAACGTCATTTACACAGGCCAATTTCCGTTTTAAAGCGTTTAGAGGTTTGACTTCGCAGTTTGACCAAAGGTTTAGCCGACGAATTCAAATATTTCGTCGGCTAAACTCTTGCGATCCGCTTATTGTCCGCCGTTGGATGGCTCAGATCCAACGGCTGTGATTTTCCAAAGTATAGCCGACGAAATATTAAAATTCGTCGGCTAAACTCTTGCGATCCGCGCCTTTTCATTGTCCGCCGTTGGATGGGGGAGATCGGACGGCTGATGAGCGCCTAAAGTATAGCCGACGACATTCAAAGAATAGCCGACGACATTCAAAGTATAGCCGACGATATTAAAGATTTCGTCGGCTATAGTAAAGAATAGCCGACGAAATCTTTTTTAATCGTCGGCTATTCTATCGGGTATAAGTCTGAAACTACCGAACCCTAGCCTCCGTTTTGCTCATTTCCTCCTTTGCCGTTAGCAGCTGCTGCCGAACTGTCCTCCTCCTCCGATTCTGCCGCCGCTACTCCTCCTCCTCCTCCGATCCTCCATTCGGCTCCTCCTCCTCCTCCTCCTCCATTAATTCGGCTCCTCCTCCTCCTCCTCCTCAAGCCGCCGGCCTCCTCCTCCTCCTCCGATCCGATCCGGTAATTTTTTTTTCTTCAATTTAATTTAATTTAATAAATTATTATATATTTAATTATAATTATATAAATGGTTATATATTTGTTAATAAATTTAATTTTAACAAATTGTTATATATTTGTTATATATTTAATTTTAATTATATAAATTGTTATATAATAAATTGGTATATATTTGTTATATATTTAATTGTAATTATATTGGGCTAATTATAAAAAAGGGCATTTGAATGCCCAAAATTATAAAAAATGCCTTAACTTTAAAGGCCTTATAAAAAAGGACACTATTAAACTTCTGCCATCAACATATCAATAAATTACAAATGTGCCACCCAGCCATTTAACACCACCTCTCTCTCTCTCTATATAATAAAAACTCCAATCTCTCTCTCCCCTCTCTCTCACTATCTCAGCCATGAACCGCCGTGCACTAACCATCCACCGGTCCTCACCCGCCGCCACCGTCACCGTCGTCAGGAGGCCCCAGCCAATCCCCTGGACCCACGAAGAAATCGTCCACCGGTCGTCACCCACCGTCACCGCCACCGTCAAGCACCACCGGTGCCTCAACTTCGGGTCGGGTTGGCCTCGAGCAGGGCCATGAAAGAGTACCCGAGGTATTGAAGGAGCGTGAAGCTGAGGCTAGTCACAAGCCTTTATATCTCTCTCGTCTCTTTTTCTGTTTGATGTACTTTGGAACCTTAGCTTGCTCCTCCGGCGAGGTCTCTGGTTTCCGATAACCTTTTTCCCTGTAAGGTTCTTTGGCTGCGCCCCAAAATGTTAGGCGCGCTTGTTTTCTGATCCAAGACCTGGTTCCACAGGAGGAAAAAGACTCGGCGACTCTGATTCGTTGATTTGGATTCAAAGGCTTTACTGTTGTATTTAGTCCGATCCAAGACCTGGTCCCATCACCATCACCGCGGAGTCCATCGGAGATTAGAAATTGAGTGAGAGAGAGAGAGAGAGCTTGTGGCTCTGAAATTGAAGCTGAACTGAAATTGAAAGATGAAAAAAAAAATTTGGCGGTGAAGTTAAAAATGGTAAACTAAGGGTAAGCGGTTCACGTTGAAAGCATGAAGGTGGTGGTGGAGAAGAGACTTGGCCTCAGGCTCACTCTGAAAATTGATAGTTAATAAGATAGTTATTAACATAGTTACACAGAATAGTTTACTCAAATGATAGTTACTAAGATAGTAACTAAGGTAGTTATTCAGACAGTTACTAAGATATAATAGTTACAAAATTGATAGTTACTAAAATAGTTACACTGAATAGTTTACTCAGATGATAGTTACTAAGATAGTTTCACAAAATAGTTTACTCAAATGATAGTTACACAGATAGTTAGTAGAATAGTTACACATATAGTTACAAAATTGATAGTTACTACTCAAATGATAGTTACTAAGATAGTTATACAGATAGTTACAAATTGATAGTTACTACTTAAATGATAGTTACTAAGGTAGTAATACAGATAGTTATAAATTGATAGTTACTAAGATAGTTACTAAGGTGGTTACACATAATAATTTACTCAAATGATAGTTACTAAGATAATTACTGACGCAGTGAAGGGTGGTAGGTTTACAAGCGTTAAACCTAATTGGTAACAAAGGTTCTCAAGCGAAGAACCCTAAAGGTAAATTCTGGAATCCACCAGAGAATAAGAGAAAACTCTTGTTTGATTGAAAAATAATAAGATAAACCGTCTACACCCGTTTAAGGATGTTTAAATACTACTAAACCAAACCTAGGGCAACTAACAACAAAACCCTAAAGCCCAAGGAAATAAACAAACCAAATCCAAAACGAATTAGAAAACATAAATTCTGAAAACATATTAAACTGCTGTTTTGAGGCCTTAAACGAACTCGAAAGCCCGAAAAAGCCCACACGTCGTGGCAAAGCTACGAGTTTGATTCCTGGCGTCGTTCCCTTTCCGGAAAGGTATTACAATCGAAAATCAGACACCGAAAACCCAATCTGCAACTTCCAGAACCGCCATATAATAGTTACAAAATTGACAGTTACTAAGATAGTTACTAACATAGTTACACAGAATAGTTACAAAATTGATAGTTACTAACATAGTTACACATATAGTTACAAACTATCTAACTATCTATCATTAATTATCTAAGTAACTATCATCCTAGTAACTATTTTACTGACGATCTAAGTAACTATCATCTTAGTAACTATCTTACGAACTATCTAACTAACTATCATCTTACTAACTATCTTACTAACAATCGGAGTAACTATCCCTTTAACTATCGGAGTAACTATCGAAATAACTAGTTACTATCAAAGTAACTATCTTACTAACTATCGGAGTAACTATCATCTTAGTAACTGTCTTATTAACTATCTAAGTAACTATCATCCTACTAACTATCTATATAATTACTAACTATCTATATAGCTACTAACTATCTAAGTAACTAACTATCTAAGTAAATATCATCTTAGTAACTATCTTACTAACAATCGAAGTAACTATCCCTTTAACTATATGAGTAACTATCAAAGTAACTATCGGAGTAACTATCGAAATAACTATCTTACCAATTATCTAAGTAACTATCATTTTAGTAACTATCTTACTAACTATCTTACCAATTATCTAAGTAACTATCATTTTCGTAACTATGTTACTAACTATCTTACCAATTATCTAAGTAACTATCATTTTAGTAACTATCTTACTAACTATTATAATAACTATTATCTTAGTAACTATCTTACTAACTATCTTACTAACTATCTCAATAACTATATTACTAACTATCTTAATAACTATCTAAGTAACTATCATTTGAGTAATTATCTTACTAACTATGTTACTAACTATCTCGGTAACTATCGGAGTAACTATCAAAGTAACTATCGGAGTAACTATCCCAGTATTCCAGTAACTATCAGAGTAACTATCGAAATAACTAGTTACTATCGGAGTAACTATCTTACTAACTATCTTACTAATTATCTAAGTAACTATCATTTTAGTAACTATCTTACTAACCATCTAAGTAACTATGATCTTACTAGCTATCTATATAGTTACTAACTATCTAAGTAATTATCATCTTAGTAACTATCAACTTACTAACTATCTAAGTAACTATCATCTTAGTAATTATCTTACTAACTAACATTTTAATTAGTAACTATCTTACTAACTATCTAACTAAACAATCAACATAGCTAAACAATCAACATAGCTATACAATCAACATAGCGGGTGATCGTTTCTTCTCTAAAACGAGTCCCAACTTAGCGGGTGCAATGCTAGAGATACAGTCTACTGTGCTAAACAATCAAATAGCACACAGAGTATTGATTAGTAACCTGGTACTCAAAAACAGTCAGAGAATGAGTTTTATGCTCCCAGATGAACCAGCTTATAAGGAAATGATAATGTAAAACCAAGGCCACAAGGAATGATGAGTTTTATGCTCCTAAAGTAACTGATTCAGTCTTGTTTAGTGGGATTGCATAAAGGACCAATCAATCATGTACCCAACTGTATTAGTAACTACAAACTCAATTAAGCACAGAAATACCATTAGTCATGAGCATGGAAGAACTGAAGTCATTGACACCATATTGACATAACAAAGTCATACTGTTAATGCCAACAAGATAGCATAAAGCAGTAGTAATTCAACATGATCATCGGAATCGGAATCTGTCACCGTTGACGTCGAATTTCTTGAAGACCTGCTCGTCGGCGTCGGACTCATAGCTTGAGCTCGTCGTCATCTGAATCGCGGTTGCCTCACAGAAACGAAGACTAAGAGTCAGTCTCGGATCCCTCCTGGCAGAATTGTCGGCGTCGGATCTACAACTCATAACTCGATCTCGGCGTCGATGGCCGTGGTCGTCGGATCTACGACTCAAAACTCGATCTCGGATCTCGAATCGCGATCGTCGTCGTCGTCTTCGTTCTCCGACGAGCTCGTCGTGCTGTAGCGATCGTGATCGCCCCACTGTATGTTGTTGAGGTTGATTCCGATGTGGTTCTTTCGGGGTCGTTGAACTCGGGGTTGCGACCGGTGTCGAACTCGACGGCGAGGAGCAGCAGCGCGACGGCGAGGAGCAGCAGCGCGACGGCGAGGAGCATGGCGTTGGTGAAGAGGTGGAGCTGGTGAGGACGAAGCAGAGAGAAAGAGAGAGTTTTGAACTTTTGACAAAGAGAGAGTTTTGATTAAGAGAGAAATAGTATTATGATCATTAAGAAAAAAAAAACAAAAAAAGGGTATTATGGTCACAAATAAAACTAAAAACAGCCCTTTTTTATAATTTAGTAAAATTAAATGGAGTTTGTTATGATAAACATATTAAAGGCATGTCCTTTTTTATGAAGTGAAAAACAAGGGGCTTTTTTTCTAATTTACAAAGCTAGATGGTCCCTTTCTCTAAAATACACTAATATAAATTGTTATATATTTGTTAATAAATTTAATTTTAACAAATTGTTATATATTTGTTATATATTTTATTTTAATTATATAAATTGTTATATAATAAATTGTTATATATTTAATTTTAGTTATATAAATTGTTATATATTTGTTAATAAATTTAATTGTTATATATTTGTTATAATTTAGGTATATAAATTGTTGTATATTTAATTTTAATTATATAAATTGTTATATAAATTGTTAAATTAATTATATATATAAATTAGTAGTCTAATTATATATATATATATATATATATATATATTAATAAAGAAATATAGTTATATTTGTATATAAATAGTTATATTTAGATTAATGGTTAGTATTATTTAAAATGGCCGCGGCTGCAGATGGCCGATGCATTCAGACAGTTCTTCGGAGGCCGTCGTTCCAGATCGAGAGGTTCTGGAAGTTCTGCCGGTTCCGCAGACTCCGACAGGACCCTTAGCCAGCCTGAGAGGACCACCAGCTAGCCGCGGAGGAGTGTGGATTCCTCCCAGCCGCGGAAGACTGTGGATTCATCCCAGCCGCGGAGGAGTGTGAGTTCTCGGCACCAGACCCTTCTCCAGGCGGGGCGGCCGTCGAGCAGTTCACTTCCGCCTGTCGGGCCAGATGCTCCGAGGTTCAGTCGGCAGCTATTTCAGGACGAGATAGCTGCAGACGTTCCTCAGGTTCGTATGCCTGAGGTTCATCGAGAGCCGATGAGGAGTCCGACGACGTCTGCTGCCGACTCGACTGAGGCTCCTACTCTCCCAAACCAGCTCTACCTCCCGTACAACATTCCGGCGATACCGGAGGTCGACTATCGTGGTGTACCCATATGGCCTGATATGCCTCAGTACGTGAGTGCTGCGGAGGCATACCAGCATCAGCCATTTGAGAACCCTGACCACCTTATTTCGGCGAGGAGAAAAGGAAAGTCGACAGACGAGTCATCCAGTTCAGGTAACATTTGATTTTATTAATTAAATGTTTTATTAAAATTAACGCACTAATATTTAATTTTATTAACCAATCGTCGTTTTTGTGATAGGGACAGCCGCTAGCAGTTCACAGAGGAATACGAGAGGTGTTATATGTTTTGACACGCTCAGGAGAACTGTTGAGCGCAGCGGGAGGATTCAGATCAACGAACCTCCTAATCAGGAGGTTCAGGGGAAGAAAAAACGCGACTACTCGGGTTGCGTGGGGGCACTGATTAGGGACAAAGTCCCTATGTTGTGGACCCGGTGGGCTGATGTGCCCGAAGAGATAAAGAGGGAGGTGAACAACGCCGCGTCGGTGAGTAATTTAAAAAATTTAATTTATTTATCGTAATATTTAATAATTTTCGGTATTATTACAATTGTAAAACAAATAAAATATTATTTTTCAGACATTCTTCGAGATTGCCGAACACAAGCGGGATTGGGCGGACACCGTGCAGAACTCGAGGTACGTTTTTTTTTATGATATTATAATTATCTTATAATTATTAATATTTTATGATATTAATAATATTTCTAATGCACTTTTGTTTTTTTCGTAGGTTCAAAGAGTGGAAGAACGAGCTGCGTTCCCACTATAACGAATACGACAACCTTGGTCGTATGGGTACTCCCAGGGAGTTCATGTTCAGGGAGTACGAGTGACGTTGGTTGAAGACAGTAGACTTCAACAACCCAGTTATGCAGGTAAATACTAAACTTCAGTACAAATGTTTATTTTGTTAAAATTTTAATTATTAGTTTAATTATTTTATAATTATTACACTAATATTTTTTGATGCATTTTTCTAACATTTTATTATCTGTTTGAAGCAACGTTCTCGGTTAAACTCTGAGAACCGCCGCCGGAACACAACCCCCCATCATGCTGGTTCTAGGACGTTTGTACAATATCAGGAGGAGGCGCTTAGAGATCATCCTGATAACAACCCGTACGTGGAGACGTTCAAGATCGCTTATCCACAAGCGACAGAACAGCTCGTAAGTCGTTCATTACAATTTTAAAATTTTAATTATTAATTTTACTTAATTATATATTTGTTATAATATTAATTTTTTTTTTCCCGTCCAATTAGGAAAGGGTCAACCGGGCCGAAGAAGAGGTGTTCCAGCAAGTAGTTCGGGAGACACAACCGAACATTTCAGAGGCAGATCTGGAAGAAGCCCTGCGCCAGGTCGACCGGTCCAATTTCCAAACGGCAGCGAGGATGTTCGACGCAGCCTTCCCAAACCGGTCAAACAGCTACTACTGCCGGGGTTTGAGAAGTTCTGGACTAGGGCTTCTAAAGACCACTAAGGGAGGTCAAAAGAAGGGAGGCGGGGAGAGCCAACAGATGAGGGGGGAAGTGCAGAGATTGGCCGCAAGATTGGCGGTCGAGGCCCAGAGATCACAGGAGCAACACCGCAGAATACAGCAGTATCATTTGGATATGGCCAGTTGGCATGCTGAATGCGAGAGAATTCGGCAACACAACTACGCCGGCCAACAACACTGGTGGATGGATATGTTCGCGGCACAACAACAAAACCTTGAATCCCCGCCCCCGTTTTAGCCGTTAGTTGAACCTCCAATGCCTCAACCTCCCGTGGATGACGAGCATGATGGAGAGCAGGATGCTGGAGATGACGTGGTGGACTTTAGTGGTTTAGGTGATGATTAGTAGGGTTACGTTATATGTTATGTATATTGGAACGAATTAAATAATAAGTCATTTAGACGTGTTTCTTGTTGGTGCAAATGTATGGACTGTCTTTGTGATTTGCAGGTTGCTTGGAATGGTAATTTAGAAAATAATTTAATTTTTTTTTCACCAAATGTAAGAATAGCCGACGATTTTGGCATTATTTCGTCGGCTATAAGAACTATAGCCGACGATTTTTACCAATATTCGTCGGCTATAAGTGTTATAGCCGACGATTTTTACCTTATTTTGTCGGCTATAACTAATTAATGCCTATTAAAATATTAATATATTTTCAAGAAATAACCGACGAAATACATGAAATCGTCGGCTATAGTTCAGAACATATAGCCGACGAAATTCGTCGGGTATATTTTACGATATCGTCGGCCATACTCGAAAATACCCGACGAATTTCGTCGGATATTTTACCAAGGTTTGGTCGACGAAATGATGTTTCGTCGGTAAAGTCGTCGGCCATACTCGCATATAGCCGACGATTTCCTTTTTTTCGTCGGCCATTGGTATAGCCGACGGCGTTTTTCCGACGAAGTATAGCCGACGAAAATTTCGTCGGCAGAAGGTATAGCCGACGAAATTTGGGCATAGTCGACGAAAATTTTTTCGTCGGCTATGCCCTCGGATCTGGTAGTGTATATAAACTAAAAGAATTAATTTCAGTTTACCTACTTAAACTTTGGCTCAATCATCATTTCAGTCCCTATACTTTTGATTTCATCAGCTACATCCCTGTACTTCCCTAAATTAATCAACTGATACCAATTTTGTAATTTCGTCCAAACAATCTATCAATACCAAAGGCTTTTTGGTACCATTTCCCTACATTAATGCACCGTTACCATATTACGATTATAAACAAGGCTAAACAATTCATATAATTAAGTTGAACAATAGAAAACAAATCATATATGGTGATTTCTTTTTGTTTTACCATATATGATTTGTTTTCGTTTATTTTCTATTGTTCAACTTAATTATATGATTTGTTTAGCTTTATTTATAATCGTAATATATATGGTAACGGTGCATTAATGTAGGGGAAAGATACCAAAAAGCCTTTGGTATTGATAGATCGTTTGTACGGAATTTACAAAATTAGTATTAGTTGATTAATTTAGAAAGTATAGGGGTGTAGTTGATGAAATCAAAAGTATAGGGACTGAAGTGATGATTCAACCAAAGTTCAAGTAAGTAAACTGAAATTAATTCAAACTAAAATGATTACATGCCCTAAAACCCCCCAAAGCTGAGTTCCTCCTTCCCGGGTCCAACACGCCAACGACTTGGATCACTCTTATTATGTTGTCCCTATAAATCCAGCTGCCTAACACGATCGAACTTACCTACCATGCAATTGCAAATTGGAACTTGACTACTTGACTCAGATCATGGCCTCCATGCATAAAACAACGACTTAAATACAATACTCACTAATTGAAAAGAAGACTTTCACTTATATTCACATTTATAAAAAATAAAAAAATAAAAAAATTCGAAGCTTCAATTAAATTGTGAAAACATGAAAATCCAGCCTGTTATGTAGAAAAAATGAACTTGTCGCGTCCTGAAATGAGTATAGAGATTACTATAAAAGGGTTGAGCTCTCAACTATTCTAAAACACAACTACTACTACTTCTTACTTCTCACTACAAACAAGTTCTCTAAGATATGGGAGCCTTGGGACAGCCAAGGCCTTATTGGCTCATTTCATTGTTTGGTTTGGCATTGTGCTTCTTAGCTAGTACTACTGTTCTTGCTAACAGTCCTTACACTTATTCTTCACCACCACCTCCTCCTTATGCTACTCATTATCCTCCCAAGTATCAGTCACCACCACCAACGTATCCTAAGCATCCTCCACAACATTACAAGTCACCTCCACCCCCACCTCCACCAAAGCATGTGATACATCCTCCGTATCACTACAAGTCTCCTCCACCACCATTACCTTCACCGCCACCTCCATATGTCTACAAGTCTCCACCACCCCCATCTCCTTCACCACCACCACCATACGTGTATAAATCACCACCACCCCCATCACCTTCACCACCACCACCGTACGTCTATAAATCACCTCCACCACCATCACCTTCCCCTCCTCCTCCTTATGTTTACAAGTCTCCACCACCCCCATCACCTTCTCCACCACCACCATATGTTTATAAATCACCACCACCACCATCTCCATCTCCACCTCCTCCTTACGTTTACAAGTCTCCACCACCACCATCTCCATCACCTCCTCCTCCTTACGTATACAAGTCTCCACCCCCACCTTCCCCATCACCACCTCCACCATATGTATACAAGTCCCCACCTCCACCATCTCCATCACCTCCACCTCCTTATGTTTACAAATCTCCACCACCACCTTCTTCATCACCGCCTCCACCATATGTCTACAAGTCCCCACCTCCTCCATCTCCATCGCCACCACCTCCATACGTCTACAAGTCACCACCTCCTCCTTCCCCATCACCTCCTCCTCCCTACATTTATAAGTCACCACCACCACCCTCACCCTCACCTCCTCCTCCTTATGTATACAAGTCCCCACCTCCACCTTCCCCATCACCACCACCTCCATATGTTTACAAGTCTCCACCCCCACCATCTCCCTCACCTCCTCCTCCTTATCACTACAAGTCTCCTCCTCCCCCAACTCACGCTCCTCCCCTATACTACTACAGGTCCCCTCCACCTCCACACCACTACTAAGTCTACGTATGGCTACAGTTACATGAAACGACGTGAATCAGCTGGAATAACTTCTTCGTTTCTGGATTTTTTTTTTCGTTCCCTGTTGTAGTATTGTTTCTCTTCACAAAGCAGCAATATCTGTTGTAATAACTCAGTGTATACGTATTTAATGAAATGAAAGCGATCGAATATGTCTACGTACTCGTGTTCTGCTTGACTACTACTGTTACATATGATCCTTGGCTTTCTTAACTAATGAATCGAAGTACGAAGAAAATATATATTTCTGGATCGATCCTCCTCTACAAATACAATCTTTGATCTAAAAATATTTCTTACCTAGAGGGGCATTATGAATTTGAAGTTATCAGCTAAATAAAAGTAACCATTACCTAATAGCTGAACGTACTAAAATTCTACAAGTCAATTAGGTACGAGATTTTACTAAAAGAAAAGCAGTAGCTAATCGTGTATTCGAAATAGATGAACACAATTCCTCCTCGATCTATCTAATTAAGTTATGCATAAAACTGTAGCTAGCTGCTTGCGTTATTTTGTATACTGAATGAAATATCATCATGCAAATTGATTCTAGCGTGTAAGTCCGTAGGTCAGATTCATCTACAGGGCTTAATTAGCTGGGATTGAGAAATGTTTTTCTTAATGATCATAGACTAATTTCCTTTAATCTTGATTATAATACGTGATCTATACTGTAGATTTTTAGGTTTTTTTTTTTCTTGACTTGGCTAGTCTGTATACGCTTTGTTTGTTTCTGGTCTCTAACCGTCGTCTAGTGTATATAATTACTAGCTAATATATATGTATACTAGCTAGTATGAAAGAGATAGATTTCTCGGAGAAGGTTAATTTCTTCTTAAAAAACTAGTATATATAGTTATTCCTCATAGAACCTTCCTCAAAAAATAGCTACACGAGGAGGAACTTTCTCGCTTGTTTGTTTCTGGTGTCTAATGTATACTGTAGTTTTTAAGATATTTTACAAGATGGAGGTTAATTATTATTTGAGGAAGATTCCAAGATAGGTTGTTATTTTATTTTTAATTATTTTTTTTATTAAATGAGGTTGATATATATGGTTGTTTTTCTAAGTCTTGATTGATACAATTGCATATAATACATGAAAGACGTATAGTTTGAACCCATACTACAATAAGCATAAAGAGAACATCCTAAAATCCACTAGGTATGATGATATATATGTATCCTTACAAATATTTACATCTACATTTTCTTATGCGTATATTAATGTATCGATATATAAACAGATGTATTAATACATATATCGGTAGACTTAGCTTAATTAATACCTATATATATATATAAATCACATTATCCTACTTAATTAATGTACCGTAGATGAACTTTATACATATTGCTATTATATTCTGGATCGTCACATCTGGGAACAGACAATAATATGTCAGCTTAGCCAGTGACCTAACCTCCCATATATATATATGTATGTACATATCTCGATCGGTCCCGATGGCTGCTAATTGTTTAGCTACTGGTACCGTCTTGGCTTCTTCCCCGACGACCGACTCGTTCGTTCATACGTAAATCATGCATTATTTCTTCGATCACAATTCTGTCTACAAGTTAACAATCCAGAAATCCACACCATGCATGGTTGCCGGCCACTTGCCATGTGAAGAGAGACTAGCAAACACTAGCTAGTTAATTTGGTCATATATCCATTTATTGCAAGAAGGATGCTTTTATATATATATATATATAAAGTAGTTCTTAGGTGCGGACGCCTGCACCATAATAATTGGTGCGGATTTGATATTTTGAGGTACTTTTCGATTGAATTTTTTACATCTCAACTGTCTAATCTTTAGGTATTTTTCGATTAGACGGTGGAGATGTAAAAATTCAATCGAAAAATACCTCAAAGTATCAAATCCGCACCAATTCTTATAGTACGGATGTCTGCATCATAGCCGGACTATATATATATATATATATATGTACCGTATTATATCACTTCATTTGACTTCCATATAGTACAATTAATTTTTTTCTCTCGAATAATGGCTCTTGGAGCTTCGAGTTTTATCTTCCGCTTGACTAAGGGTTGTATAGTTGTAGAGGTTTTTCACTAATTACTGTAATTATATATAATTACCTCGATCAGTTACTGTACATTCCTTTGTTTTTTTCCGGTATATAAATTCAATCAAGTATTCGAACATCTCAAAATCCAATATATATAAACAATCACGATGTTTTAACATTGGGAAAGATTCAAAGTTTGTTATTTTCAAAAAAAATTTGGTCCCGGAAAGAAACAACCTTTCTTTTTCTTAAATAACCCGATCGACGCAGGACCACTAGAAAAAATGGCATAGTTTCGTACGTACGAGCTCCGGCCACTCAAATCCTAGCATAAAATCTACGAGGAAGACAAAATTTGTATGCGCGCGTTGAAATACTGAATTTCTGCACTGTTCCTAGCTTTGAAAATGGAAAGCACGATCGAAGACGAATGGAACTGCTTAGTAATTTGAATTAATGGCTTAAATGAACAACAAAGGGTAAGAGGAAGCAAGATACTATATATATATATATATATATGTCACCGTGAACTGGCCGGGATGCTGAAAGATAGAGCCGGTGGAAGTCGATCGAGCTATATATGGAAAGACGACCAACTCAACAACCACAGTAATCAGCCGAAGATAGACAAAATGAATAGAAAATATGTCTTTGTTTTTTCTATTTTTTTATTTATCAATCATATATAGGCATGCTTTAATTTATTATTAGCCACTTCTCAAGTCCATAAGATTAGTCAACTAGATTGCGTTATCTTAATTGAAGTCGATCATATATATATATATATATATATATATATATATATATATATATATATATATAGATTAAGTTTTCTTCTTGTCGGTACCAAATTGATGTGCTTATTTTACCAATTATTGATCAAGGTACGTACTAATTAATCTACTCAAGTCTTCAAGCTAGTTCATGTCCTGGAACACTATTCAAAAGCTTATTAACAAAACAAAGGCCGATTGTTATAAATTATCTTTAATTCTTCGACACCTAAAAATCTCTATTAAATATAAGCAGCGGCCACACACCGACTTTCCAATTATTGTGAATAATTGTTAATTGCTTCAATGTATGCTATCGACACATATATTGTTCTTAGTTAACTACATATATGTTTTTGAATTGGAAGAAACCCTAGCTAGCTAGCTAGTGCTTGTAGTTGCAAACATTGTGGTTAATTTGAGATGTGATTATTTGATTTTCTGTTTATATACTCCTTTTTGGTTTTGTATTCTATTAATTATGATATGAAGCATAGAATTTTTAATATATATGAAATGATCACGAGAACGAATGCACCTAAAACACCTGCCTGGATCGAACACGGTATCACGACATCACTCTAATTACTAGGGCTGTGTTCGGCTCCGAATAATTATTTTTCAGACCGATCCGATCGATCATCCGAATCGTTTTTTTTTTTTTGCTTTCGGTTCTGGTTCTACATTTTCGAGAGCATGTAATAAATGACTAACATACGGAGATCTTGTTTTATTAACAAATTTGTGTAGAACAAAATAAAATAATCTAGTGTAAATTCAAGCTGCAGAGCACTCTCGTATTATCAACAACGTTTTTGCCTCCATTTAAGATTGATCAGATGTAGGCAAGTGATTGGTACAATTTTCACTAGCTTGCAGCCATTATTTGTTTTACCAATTTATACCCTGCAAAATAGTATGTACGTCAATAAGCTAATTAGTTAGATACTGTAGTCATACTGATCCGGGTAATACCAAAAGAACGCATAAATTACTATATAGTCGAAGGGTACGCACGTACTTACACAAAGGGAACAAAAAGTACTGAATTAGGTTAGTAATGGTGGTGGAGGAGATCTGTAATAATAACGTATAGGTGCTGCGATAGATGGTGGAGGTGGCGACTTATAGTAGTAAACTGGAGCAGGTGAAGGTGATGGTGATGGTGATGGTGATGGTGATGGTGATGATTTGTAGATATAAGGAGGAGGTAGGAATGGAGAAGGCGGTGGTGGTGATTTGTACCCATAGGGTGGGGGAGGTGATGGAGATGGTGGTGGTGGTGACTTGTGGGCATATGGTGGGGGAGGCGACTTATACACATATCGTGGAGGAGGAGGGGAGTTGTAGTGATACGGAGGTGGCTTGGACTCATAAGGTGGTGGAGACTTGTATTGGTATGTTGGGGGTGGAGGTGGTGATGCATAAACATAAGGTTTGTCATCACCAGCAGCTGCACTGGTGGCTATCAAGCATATAGCCAATACACATAGCAGCAGGCTTACCCGTAGCCTGGCCATTTGAACAAAACTGCAGGAGACTAAGAACCCCAACTATTTGTTACTTCGATCTATGACTTAGAGATCCAAAGATGACTACTTGTGAATGAGATCGAACTGAGAAGATTTTCACAGCTAATTATATATAGTACGAGATGGATCCTTTCAAAGACTTGATCGAAATCCTAGCTTGTTTGAATGGTATTTGAAGATTCCAACCAGTAACAAAGCAAATAATCAAAGTCGATCGCGCGCTGCTGATTTTTCCATAGAGATGGTTGGTTTTGTCTAACTATGAATAGCTGGTTAATGGGATGCCACTAACCTTCCACAAAGACCTTCATGCATGCATGCATGCATGCATGCAATACCCGTCTCGATTGAAATAAATTTAGAAAACTTATTTTTCATGTGGAAAGACAGATTTGATATAGAATTTGTGAACACTTTTGAATTTGTAAGAGGGAGTAGCTGAGAATTTCATTACGAATTGTATTAGGGTTATAGATATAGTAAATTAAATTATTATCATGTAATTTTGTATATTTTGTTATTATAGATATGAGAATATTATTATTACGAATAGTGAGAATTTTTAAGCTTTCTTAAGAAGGTCAGAGGGAGTTGGTGCGAATATCATCACGAACGGTGGAAACAATTGAAGTCTTCTTATGAGGAGCTTTCCAATAAGGGTGCTTAAGCATAGTTTAATTAGCTCCATCAGTACTCTGGTGTTATACACATACAATCTCACCAACAGACATAAGTTTGGCAGGCTGTTTGATCTTAGAGAAGACATATATATATATATATATAGTTTACTAGTCTGCAGTATAGTTACCAAGGCCAATTCATACATAATCGTTGAAGTTTAAACAGCCAACCAAATTTTCTGGTCATTGCTATAAACTTGTTAATTAGTAACACCATGCCAATATGATCTGAAGCTGATGAGACTCAGCTCGTTACACCAGGTCAATTAATGTTTCCCAGTCAACATTATGTTTGACACTCGATCTCCTGCTTATCTTTAATATATCTACGGTCCTTATGAATAATTTCTTAATTAAGTATGTATTTATATTAATTAATGAATTGAGAAGAGAATTGAGTGATTAGGTTTGGTACCATCATTGTCACTAATTTTTAATGTCATTTTCTAGTTTCTTATATGACTTCTGTTTTCTCTAAAATTTAGTCATAGTTAATTAATGCATAATATACAAATGAAGCACTCGTCTGTTTACAACGTTGAAAAACTCAGAAAAAAAATATATTCATAAATCATATAAACAAAGACGTGTTTGGTACTCTCTCAATTTCAGGGTTACTGCTTTTCTTTATGGTTTAAGGGGAAAAAAAAATTTCCATTTACAATCAAGCAAGGGATGGCCAGGCCAGGGAACTCGTGGTTATAGTTTGGAAGTGTGTTAGGGTTTAGGCACCCCTCTCAGACCATTAAAGAGGAGTTAATATAACCTAATCCTCATTAGTTAAATTGCTTCACCATCAGTAGCTTTGCTGTCAAGATACGAGCCCTAGTTGTTTCTGCGCAGAAGAAAAGAAAGTTGGGAAGGCTGGCAGGGTCGACGATAAACCTAAACTTGAGGAGGTGAAGCCTTGGGCAAAAGTTGATGCTACTGCTGGGAGGAAGAAACCAAAAGAAACAAAGGGACCTCGAAGGTTAAGTGTAGCTCAGGGACAGTTGAAGCTCAACGATGTTGATATAATGATAATTATGGTGTCCATCCTGGGAAAGCCTTCTCTACCATGGAGTAGGATTGGATCTTGACTGCTCAGTGATAACACAGTTGCTGTCAGCTCACTCGTTACCTAGAATCTTATTACCATAGGATGTGGACGTTGTCCGTAAAAGTGAGTCATTCATTGTGTAATTTTATTTACCTTTACACTATTAATGTACATCCACTTTTCCTCATTATATATGTCGGTATGGTGTTATTCCCCTAGATGAGGTCAAACAATAAATAATAACGAGACTTGGTGCTCGATGAAGATGATATTGCAGTTTACATCAAATTGTTTTGAGGAAGAAAAAATTAAACTGGAAGCTATCTTGTGCAATTTACAATTAAGATTCATGCGAATGCCCTGGTCATTAGGAAACTGTCATAGAATGTACAGGGTATGAAAGCTCTGGTTCTTCTCAGTATCATCTGAGATAACCCCGCAACTTCCATTACATCACTAAAGCTGTCCCTAGCAAGATGGAGTGTGATGCAACACAAGATTAATAGTATTGGAAGTAGAATAACCAGATCAATTACATGACATAAACATCGAGAGAAGGAGACTTCTTCCCCGAATTCACACAAAGACGGAATATATTGTATCTTACAATAAATATTGTAGTTGCATCGTATATTAGATTAAAATGCAACTCGAACAAAAAACGACCAAGTCTATTTTGCCTTCTGCTGTTTTTGCGTATCAAAGAGATGAATGATAATAATGAGAAAAGCGCTAATATGATAAAACTGAGATAGGGAGAGAAAGTGATGGCTTACAGTGCAAAACCAATTTGCCGGAGTGAAGTTTATTTGAACTACTCTCCTATAGTGGCTTTCTTTTATTATTGACAATCATTTCATGATCGTCATCATAATGGATCACAACTGTGTATGCCTGTGTGGTACTCTTTCAAATGTTACAGAAGGTGCAATTTGTTACATGAACCATAAGAATGGGTCTAGGACAACTACACTGTGGGGTAAAGCGAGTCGTATTGGTGGTATACTGATAACAAATAAGTAGAGAAAAGAAGTAACTTACAATCAAACACTAAGCTTTGCGCGGAAATCTGAGCTAGCAAATGCTGCTGTAAATTCATCCAAACAAGCCATCCGTATCCGTTCAGGTGTTGCTGGATTATCAAGTGGAAACCACTCATTACACCCTACTTCAGCTCTTGCAGCTATAATGGCATCTTTGATGGCGAAAAAGACAGCTGATGCCAAGAAAAATGGGGGCTCACCAACAGCTTTGGATGAGTGGATGGCCTTTATATTTGGATGTCCCTGGGTCAATTAGCAAAGAGAATGCAAACAAGTCAAGATTGCTGCTTTAGATTCCAAAATAACTCATTAAGTTATGCTCACAACCCAAAGTAGATTCCACTCCTAAACATTGAAATTCAGATGAAGGTGCACAATAGAACCAAAAATGATGAACTATGGAATTCAGGTTACCCTGTTTCAATGGGAGCTTGATTAATGCGCTCTGGTAAAAACGAGTTGCCTATGCTCTCATGTGACCAGTCCATCACTCATCAAACAGTGGTATACAACTACTAAGGCCAAAATCTGCCACTAATTTGGGGTAAAGTGTATCTTGGTTAAGAATTTTGAACTTCAAGTTTCTTTCATTAAGACCTTGTAGCTCAGTCAGATAAGGCAGACAGACGCCACTAAAAACTAGCTCACATTAGGATCGCAACTATTCACTTTAGTAATAAGTTATATGGCTTTCGTTAATATGCAAAATTACAACATGCTTAATTGCTTTTTATACATCACAGATATAATATATAACGTATAAGATACCTAACGTGTTAATCAGCATACCTTCAGAAGTGAAACATTAAATTTGAAGGGAACATCATTAATGGAAGGTATTTTGTAGCTTCCAGGCCCGCAAGTGTAAAGGGAACCTGGTGCAATCCACTTATGAGCAGGATCTCCCCATTTTAGTTCTTCTAGGGCAACCCATCCCAAACCTTGTATAAACGCTCCTTCGATCTGCATCAGAATAAAAATGATTAAGCTATATCAAGCTATATCTATTAGAATGAAGATTAATAAGACTGACACTAACAAAATATAATTACATAAACCAAAAGTTCTACTGCCTCCGTCCCCCATATAATAAATTGACATTAGTAAAATAGCAGGTTTCACATTCACAACTAGGATCATGAGTTTGTTGGCACATCATTAGATGACAGGAGAAATAGGAGACGCAAATCTACTGAATTCTTACCATCTAGATACATAACATCTGTAGCAGCTAATACAATAACTTAATTTCATGTCTCTGATTAGCTATAATGCACCAAATCATTTCCAAAAAGTTCAACAACACCACCCTAATCCAACTTTTATCAAATCACATTTTAGTTGAAAAATGTGAGTTTGATTGAAGCATGTTTATGATTACTCATATATAATCAGTGCTACCTTAGCTCAAAACAGATATTATCATATAAAATTCACACTCCTAAAGTTCTGCGACACTCCAGCCAGGCACACTCATTTTTGGAACTGATTTTTCTAGGTTCCCCAATATTGTGTTCCACAATGTGAGGCTTACGTTTAGGTGTATTTTGTTAATCTTATGATAGATTCTGTACGAGAAAGTACAATACATATATCATTGATTTTCATATTAAATAAATACATCAATAAAGAGCTAAAAATTGACATGTACACAGAAATGGTAGGATAAGTTAGAAAAGTACCTGCCCAACATCAATTGCTGGGTTGAGTGAGTATCCAAGATCCAAAAATATATTTGCCACCCTGGTGTGGAAATCTCCAGTCAAAGTGTCAATTTCAACCTCGGCAAAAGCAGCCCCATAGGTAAAGTAGCTGAATGGGTTGCCTTTACCAGTGGTCCAATCAAAGTCGATCTCAGGTATAATGTAAAATCCATGGGCAGACAGATCTATTCGGGCCACATAGCATGCACTTGCCAGCTGCAATGGGGAATGTGAAGATTAGATAATTGGAATGCAGATTCAAGAGTAAAACTGCTCATGGAAAACTAGGGTCACCTCCACTGATCCATAGCTTCTATTGGAAATATCACATGAATACCGTAGAACGTGAACATGTTAACCTCTTCATTAACATGTTTAAAGATCAGCAATTTTATTTTATTTTTGAAAGGAAAGATCAGCAATTGAAGTGATCAGAATACTTCACAAAGAAAATGAACTACACTAAATGTTCTTAAGCAACTGAGAGAAGCAACATGCCCAATGCATTGGGTTGTTTTTAAATAGTGCACACTCAGGATTTGAAAGGTCAACAAAATATGAATAAAAGTCAACCGAGAGCTTCAAAACCTTGGTTATTGCAACAAGAAGGAATCTACAGTGAAATTTGTGATTCATGAACTACTATATTGCATTGGACATTTACGTATATAATCATATTTTGATTTAATGTTTTATTTCAATCAGATTTAGTTTATTTTGTGGCATATTACATTAGTTGACGGCTTCCTGAAGATAAATACTTCATTAATGCTCTCCTCTCAAAAAGAGAAAGTATAAACCAACAAAAAAGAGAGTACCTCGGCGAAAGAGCTGAAATTGTGCTGTGAAGCAATAGGTTCCATGCGTGCCTTAATTTGCTCACATGCATCCAAGACTGCAGCTCCATACATGTCAGAACTAGCAGAAGCTGCTGTTGGGGAAGCATTAGGTACCTAATTTGGTAGCAAGTATGACAGAAAAATAATTATAAAAAAAAAAAAAAAAAAAAAAAAACCATAACAATACAAACCGAATAGGCGTCCAATCTTTTAAAATGACCAGAGAATGTGTAAATATCATTAGGGAGCAACTGTCTTAATTAATTTCCAGCACAGTCAAGTGCCACCACTTACCTTGTCAGTGCTTGTCTCTGATATGAAGACGCAACTGAGAGGTATATTGAAGGCAGAAGCCGCCACCTGGGCAACTTTTGTATGCAAACCTTGCCCCATCTCAACACCTCCATGTGTGACCAGAACTGTTCCATCTGTGTAGACATGAACAAGAGCACCTGCCTAAGAGTCAATAAATTATACACAATCAGGTTTCCCAGGCCACAACAGCAGATAAGAAACAACAAAAGAAAATACAACATTATTCTTATTTCTTAAACTACCAGGGCTCAATTTGGACAAAAAAAAAAACCAAAATTACCAGCATGCAACATTACTCATTTAAGTAACAGAAGGATCCCTTAGAAATCATGTATCTGGGACATAGAATGACGATTTGGATGGACCTCTAATTTCAAAACTAGTTACAGAAAGAAAACCCATTTAAAACATCATCTTATACTAGAAAAGCTCATAAACTATCTTGTAATTAAGAAAGCTTTTGTAGCTTGTTATTGAGATGCCAATACGACAAAATCCAGTATGTGTGATGGCTCAAATTTTATAAAAGGTTAAACAAAAAAACATTTATGATCTAGAACGATCCCACCAGCACATTCTAAGTCCATTACCTGGTTCATGAGCTTTAATGTAAATGATATGCCAAACTTTGTTGGTATCATGGCTACACCACGCTTCCGCCACCGATTTTGAGTATTAAATTGGCAAACTTCAGCGCGAGCCTTCGAAAATTCACAAGATAGTTTTAGTTCGTTCCAGAGCGGGGCCAGTGTACAGTACTTAAGTTGCTGACCATAATGCAATATTGATCCTTCACCTTGAAAATTAATCTCCTGAATGGAAATTTAATCACAAGCAGACATCATAAGCAGGAATATAGCCGTTATAATATGAAGTCCCAACTAGAACATAAGAACTACTTCCTCATAAAAAAGTTTAACTTACTCTTATCTCTTCTGGGCTTTTATTCAGTTCAACAGAAATTCTTTGAATCCAATTTTCAGCAATGATCATCCCTTGAGGACCACCAAATCCTCGGAAGGCAGTGTTACTGGGTATATTAGTGAAGCAAACTCTTCCCACAATTCTCACATTTGGAATCTCATAGACATTATCTGAATGAAACATAGCACGCTCAAGCACCGGAAGAGACAAGTCGAGTGAATTTCCAGCACTATTGTAGATGTGAAGATCCAATGCCAATACCTTTCCCTCATTTGTAAAGCCCACCTATGTCAAATAATATATCACATGAATATCAAGCTTTCCATCACACATAACTCTTAACAAGATAAAACTAAAATCCACCCAAATAATTATGCTATAATAATGAGTTATATTCTACACCATAATTTGGGTAAGGCCTTTCCATTTCCCTATCTCGTCCTTAATTTTATTTCCTTTTCCAGGAAGTGGAGCATATCACATTTATTGTCCATATTCGAAAACAAGAATTAATTATAGTATCATAAGCACCTTGTATTTTCCAAGAAAGCTATGGCGCTGCCCAGTTATCATCATGTCTGTATCACGGTCTAATGTAATTTTGACTGGTCGATTTAATAGATACGAAGGAACAGAAGCTGCAGCAGCAATGAAACACGATCTTGTCTCCTTTCCGCCAAAACCACCACCAATACGCTTCGTTTTACAAATTACCTTTGACATTGGAAGACCAAGAACATGAGATACATACTTCTGGTGCTTCTGAGGCGCCTGCACTTTGAAACTGTCATATTACATTTCCACTTTAACTGAAGTTCTAAACAAATGTCATAGACATTTGATTAGTTCTAACAAACTAGCAAACAAACATGTACAATTGTCACAAAATTTTGTAACACATGCAACCACCAACAAGTATTCAGGATGTGATTGACACCATGAAGAGAAAGGGTGTTAAGCATGTTATTAATTCATAGGCTTTTCCCTTTGTCTGGATAAGAAATAAACTTCATTATAAGAATAATCAAACTAGATTTGCCTTCACAGATCTAAGGCTTATATTGAATTGACTGGGCAATTTTACTGGCAGTTGTAAGAAAGATGTCTTGCACTAGACTTCGTGTCATTGGTTTAGTATATATGTACTCCCTTGGTTTCGTCTCGATCCTATGGTATAAATACATGCTTATATAACCCAGAAAGGGAGTTCAAAAAGAGAGGATCTATACATACATGGAGTGAGAAAGGCTTCAGATGTGGCTATATACTCTATATTTGATTTTTAAGCCAAAGAGTAAATCAACAATCAGCACTCTGCCAAGTGAATACCTACTCCTCAAACATCTTTCTAATAGAGAGCTACCAGCAGAGCTGGAGATTTATATGCCCATATCTGTTGAACCACCTCAACAAGATAAACACTAGATAAAAATTTCACAGACAATTTCATTTTATTGGACAACCCTGTCATATATCAACTGATGCAAGCAGAAAACTGTTGTGAAATATAACATACTTGAGTGGACGAGATCATATGAACTTCATTGCCACCATCCATTGTCCATATCACACTGCTATGTGGCTCCAAATAGAAGTGTTCCTGACCACCCACTAGAACTTCCCCCTCTATGACCTTGTCACATTGACGTGATTGAAAGCAGAGATCCACATCTCCTTTCCTAAAACACCTCTCAGTATCAGGATGGAAACTGTTAGCATTGATGGCATCCTGTATCGATAAGATAGCTGAGAGCTCTTCATACTCAACTTGAACTTTCATTGCTGCTGATTTTGCCTTTTCATGTGTATCTGCGACTACCACTCCAATAACCTACATAAAGATATAGAATATTACCATGGTTAAAAACTTGAAATAAATCGTATGGAAAAGAATGCCGTACCGCAGAAATATGCCATGGAAGGAATAACTCCAGCATGCTACAAGGAATCAGTTTAGCATGACCAAGTACCATCTAACTCATGTGGGTTCAACATACTTTCCTTGGTATGTCAGAGTACTAAAACTATCTTGAACACACTGCTAACTATCAAGCAACTGTTCTTGAAGCATTCTAAAAATTCTAACAGCACCTTTTCTGATGCCCTTAGATCCAGACCTGGGGGGAGAGAGAGAGAGAGAGAGAGATTTGTTAATCACAGTACCTGACCTACACAAGTGACATACTCTGAAGCAAATAGTTCCTCATCAGCAACAATTGGTCCAATTTTATTATCAGCTGGAACATCCTTGGCAAAAAATATGCCTGCAAACCCAGGAGACGACTTTGCTCCTGAATCATCGATTGAAAGTATACGAGCATGAGGTTTTTTGCTCAATATTAAAGCAGCATGCAAACCATTAGGAGGCAATGGTGTATCATCAGCATATTCTGCCTCTCCTGAAACCTAGTAGAAATTGTAATATATAAGGACATCATACTGCTGTACAGCAAAGAGAAATTCATTCACCTAGCACAAAAAGATTACTTATGTATTTGCATTTCAAAGACTACTTATGACTAACCCAACAGCCTTTATATGCACACACAGTCTAGTAACTTCTCTATTCTAGCCTCCTATACAATATGCATGGATACAATAAACAAGAAAAGGGAAAAGGGAAAAGGGAAAAGGGAAAGGCATAACCATGTTTGTCATCAATGTATAATTACAGGGTCCAAAAACTTGTAAATATAAATAATTAGCAAAAGAAGAATTAATAAAAATATTGCATGTACGTGTGGGACATACCTGAAGTCTAGCCGATAGATGAACCGCAGGAGCACCAACCGCGGTCCCATGTTTTGTAATGTCATAGTCTTGATTTCCTATAACAGATGGTCTGTGAAACGGTTGTATAGCAGAAAGATGAGATAGTGGTACACTCCCCTTAAGGCCTTTTTCCCTATCCAGCTGATGAGAAACCCACAGGAAAAACTTGAAGAAAAAGCTAACTGTCAAAGACTTCCGAAACTCCACCATCCCACCAGGAGCATCATCTTTGAGCAACACATCCTTCTGAAGGACTTCTAGAGTCCCTTGCAATAACTCCTGGTTCCATGTCTTTCCAATCAGAAATTCTTTTGTTCTTGTTGCCAAAAGAGATAGTGGAGCCACACCCCCATAAACAATCGATGCATCGGAAACAACAATGCTCTCACCTCTTTCCTCAAGATAAACACGAATCCCAGCATTCACAATTGCAATATCATCATCCCTTCTGTGTGCTTGTTTATATTCCTTCACATACTCAAACGGTCTAGTCCAAGGTAATAATACAGATAGTAGAATTTCACCACTTCCCAGATCCACCTTACGGTAGCCGAGGAAAAAGTTCTCTGCCGGTGTCGTTCTAATGTTCCCTTTGGAATCAATAATTCGAAATGTGGCCCCGGAAGCCATCCAGAGAGGGTTCAAGTCTGAAATTGGACTGGCTGTACAGATATTTCCACCCACACAGGCAACATTTCTTATTTGCATCCCAGCAAACCATTTTAACTGTTCGACAAAAGCCTTACAAGAAGAAGTTTCATGAGCTGCACGTTCTTTTATGACCATTCTCAAGACTTTAAGTAGTTCAGAAAGTCTTACCGCCGAACCTATCTCTATTCCATCATCCTTCACATTCAGTACACCGAGTTCAGGTACATGTGTAACAGAAATCAGAACCCTATACTGAATTTTTTTCAACCTCATTTCAATTCCTACCTCAGTATTACCAACCAATAACTTTGCATCAGGGTATTTTTCTTTTAATTCTAGTACTTGCTTTAGTATCAAGGGTCTAAACCACTTTAACCCACTGAATCCCTTCAAATTTAAATAATTTGATTTTCTCAATATGAGCTCAGGCGGAAAAATAAATTCCCTGTCTGTGTATGTGCTTCCATCAACTTCACTATATGAGACAGGCGCATACCTCAAGTCACAAGTACCCTTTTTCTGACAGTTGTTTGATATCTCACTTTTTAATCCACAGGAACAGGGTTTACCAGTCGAAGGGCACACAAATTCACCTCCTTTAAGGCTTAAAGAAGATATGTCAACGTATGGTTTATCATCCGTTTTGGCAAAGACACGAAAAGCATCAACAATTGGCCTGTAACCAGTGCATCGACACAAGTTTCCTGCTAGACATTCTTCAATCTGCTCCTCATTAGGTGGGGTCTGACTTGACCTTAATAATGCATAGACGGACATTATGAAACCCGGAGTGCAAAATCCACATTGTGAGCCATGAGACTGTGCCAACGATTCCTTCAGAATATGAAATTGAATTAGGTCAGAATCTTGATCGGGACATCAGTCACGACACTATGGTATAAGTAGGCTAAGCGTAAACTATTACATAATGCTGCCAAAGTAACTAAAATCTGTTAGACATCCCAAAATGGGTTATTTGGAGGAGTGTAGGCTAAAGAGAAGCTGGGGATTTTTTACTTGAACAACCTAGCTGCAGTACATATTAACATCCCAGGTCAAATGACCATTATTTCACCTCATTGATTAACATGACAGAAACCCTGTTTCCAAAAGTCAAATGATATGAATGGCACCTAATCAACAAGGGTGATTCTGTCACACCTTGATTGGCTTTTCATATAACAGGTCCCCAGTAAAGGTTCATCTAACTAGGTAACTCAAGCCCCTTGTATTAACAATATCTAATTGTTAGCTATACCTTAATAATAATTAAAAAAAAATTATATATATATATATATATAATTATTTTAAAAATATATATATAAAATAAAAAAATAAAAAAAAACACTCCTTATAATGAAATAACAGATACAAAGATGGGAATGTCGAGGAGGGGAAAGAAGAAAGAAGCAGCCTATATTACTTGAATCGGGTGCAACCCTTGTTTGTGGTTGCCAAGGCCTTCCACTGTAATTACATGCATCCCTTCTAGAGAATACAGTGGAGTCAAGCATGCATTAATGGCGTAGTGCCTGCAAGAAGAGTATAAATAGTTCAGTCTGATAAACATGCAAGTGCACTCACTCACATTTCCATGATTATCGAAAGAGAAACTCACAGGCATATCTTCAGTTTCTTGTCATATTGTGAAACCATTACAGTACAAGCTCCACAACCACCCTCACCACAACCAAGCTTTGTCCCTGTGAGACCTATATCTTCATTGCAACAAAACCATTGGAATTTCTATTTAGATTTCAGCATAGAGACTATAAACCTAAAATTTAAGGGGACATTATACCAAAGAGGAGAACAAATCAGGAAAAAAGAAACAGAAACAGACCAAATACATGAGATGGTATCCATATCCTATTATCAACCATTTCGGACACTGATACCAATCAACTCCATAGTTAAAGAATACTAAACATCCTTCCAGTTAAAACAAACAGTATAACAGTCGACCAATATGACTACCAACCAACGCATCTTGACTAAGCGCTGTAAAAAGACACTACAAATTCAACTTAAGTCGTTCTATTTTTGTAGCTGTTCTTATCAAGTAGATATATCCCCTTCGCACAAATTCTAGGGGAGAAAAAAGAGTTGTAAAATCAAACCAGTAAGACAGCTCAACAATCAAACAATCAACGTATGACATATATCCAAGTACTCGTAACAATTTGTAATTGACTCATAGAAACACTTAAAATCAAATGTGAAAATCCAGAGAATCGACTGTCATACTATTTCCGTCCGAAACTAAAAACTCCATCCCACTATAGCAGAAAACACTTCCAACTGAGAAAACACTTCCATGGAAATGAAAACACATTTGACATTATTCATCTAAACAATAGGTTATATAACCAAACCAACTCCGACCAACAAGTTCTATAGTGTAAATCAGTAATGGTCAATGCACATGGGGGCCCACTTTGCTTTAGCTTGAGCAACCAAATTTTTTTTTTCCATGTTCCAAATATGAGACTTTAGTTAGTATCTTACAACTTTATAATGGAACTGCTCTGTTATATTCCATAACTTAGGTTATAACCATCCATTGGAAATGACTCCAAGAATCTACACTATCTCTTCATCCCCTAACCGTAACACAACTAATTAGCAAAACAAACAAGTCTCGGCGAGACGCAATTCCGACAGATTCTATTTTGATCCTCAACTGTCCAACTAATCATATAACTCCACTTTGGATCATATAGAAATCAAAGTTTCCTTCTAAGAAACACCATCGCCTTGTCTACTAAAAACTAATACTTGACAGATCAACCATCCATATTTCCTCAAAAAACTACAGCTACCACAAAGTGGAACCAATCGAGAAAAAGAGATAGGGATTAAGTGGAACCTCTGAGGTACTCAAGAAGAGTGAGGTGAGCCAATCCGTCAGGCAAGACTCTACGAACTCCATTGACGTACAAAATGGGCTCTTGGATTGAGTCCACCTCGCCACCCAGCTCCTCTTCACTCTTTAACGATCCCATTTCTTGCTCTGATTCCGATCACTAGACTCGTCAGTTTGAGAGAAGCAAACTCGGACACGCACAAATCTTGATAAGCTTCGCACAATCTAAGTCGGTTCGACAAATTTGAAAATTCTTTCTTTTTTTTTTATAACTTTTTTTGTTTTGTTTTGTTTTTTGGAAAGGAATTTGGTGAATGAACACGTAGGACCCTTTTTATTTCCTATATATTATGCGGCCTGTAGGTGGGTTTATTACGGAATTGCCACAGGTACTGTTCATTTCTTATGAAACTGCCACCGGTTACTGTTCATTCATTTAAGGGTTTTGACGAAAATACCCGATTTTACTGTAGCATTTGATTGGGCCGGGTCGGGCCTCCTTCGTTTTCTGGGCGTAGGATTTTAGCACTGGTGTTGTGGATTTGCAAGAGTGGTGACGCGTGTGCCTTCTTTCTCTAAATCAATATAGGATCGTTTTCTTTCTCTCTCTTTCTGTTTCTCGCGTTTCTCTGTTCTGAAATCCTTTCGTTTTGCTGATTTTCTTCGTGTGTGGAGCTATTTGTGCTACTGGGTAGTGCGTTTTGTTCAATTCAGTGCTTATTTTTCGATGCAGTGCTTAATTGATTGATTGGTTGGTTATCTCAGATATTCGTGCTGATGATCTTTTTTAATTCTGCTGTAGGAATTGGCGGGTTGGGTTTCGATCGGTAGATGAAGGGAGTTTGATTTGTAAGTTTCTTTTCGATCGATATATGCTGTCTTTTTGTTCTGTTTCTCGATCTCTGTTCTTGATGTACTGTTCCTTCTACGTGCCATTCCTTCCCTTTTTTTCTGTTTCGTTTCACGAACACAGTAGAGCGAGAGAACGAAAAGAGCCATTCCAGTGAAAGAGAGATTGAGGTCGTTTGGCGACGCAAGGGGTGATCTTATTTCGGTTTTGTTTTCTTCTGAGATGATTCTGATGCGATTGTGCTATTGGGCGATCTTCAGTTGATGAGGGTGTTCTAGGTTGGTTAATTTTTCTATTTCTTATTTTTGTGGGTTGATGGGTCTTAGTTAATTTTTGGTTTTGTTACTGTTTGGGTTGTGTTCTCCGTTGGTGTTGGGTGCTCTGCAGGTGAGTTTTTTTTTTATCAGTTTCATCTCTGTATATGTCTTTTTTTGTTGTAGTTTTCTGAGGTATAATTGATTATGGTAATAGCACCACAAAATATTGTGTTGGGTGCTCTGCAGGTGATGATGGCGTTTTTTTATTGTCCTTTTTTTTTTGTTTTTTTTCTTTGGATCGATGGGTCTTAGTTGATTTTGGGTTTTGTTGCTGCTGGTGTTTGAGTTGTGTTCTTCGTCACCGCTTTTCTTCATTTTGGTCAGTGTTCTGAGAGTTGGGAGTAGTTAATGCGATCCGATTTTGTTTGGACTTTTCAGCGCGCTGCTGATGCCTAATTTTGGAGCAAGATCTTAGATTGATGAGGTAATAGGGAAAAAAGAAGAGGTTGGGTCTAGCAGATTCTTAGATTCTAATCAAGTGAGAATTTAGCATTTGCATATATGTCTGCCTCAAGTTTACGGTCACTTGACGATAAATATATATATGTTATGGTTCGGTCAGCTAGGTTCTATCAGAGTCTGTTTTGAAAATATTACGATCAAAACTGTAAATCACCATATAAGGCCAACCGAATCATGTCTACTTTGGTTGGTATGATAGTCATTGGTTTCACTCTTTTAGTTAGAACAATTTGTACAGCCCTATTAATGGGGGACCTTTTTATAGGGGTGAAAGAGTAGATAAGTGTTTGTTCTATCATCGTTTGGGAGTATGACCCATTTCCTGCCTCTCCTTACCAACTGTATTACTACTGCAGTCTTGAAAGCAAATACAACTATTCCAGACAAGGCACCAGCATCAAGCAGTCCTCTGTTTGACAATCAGTCAACTGAGGCATCATCATCAGGGTGAGTTCAAGCAGTATCTTCTTTTTTATATTCATAATATTTACTGTCTCATGACCCCAAAATCCGTAAGTCCTTCTTTCACTGTTGTTTAATTCTTTGATTTGGGATTGCTGGGTTGTATAGCTTTCTTGAGTGATTTAGTTTTGGGTTGATAAAAGATAAATTATCTTTTATGTACAAAAGATAAAACTTTAAGTACTTAACAAGCAGCTTAGGGCTCTCTAAACATCAAACTTGCACTGTGTACATAAACCACCATGCTTAACAGAAGGCAATAATTTCAAATTTCAAGATTAAATTGGCACCTTAGGCTGTCAAATCTGAAAAGATCAAACCTTTACTGCACATACATACATATACACAGTACATACACTCAAATGATATAAAAGAAAGAAAATGATAGCTCTTCAAAATCATAATTACACACATGAAGAACCAAACTCAAATCCAGTTGAATGAATTCTAACAGGCCATTGTCACATAGGCTTTTTCTTAATATTTTCCCCTTTCTTTTAAGAACTGGGATTGCATGTTCATATTGTATACATCTTCTGTTGATTTACAGTACCATTTAGCAAGATATCAGTTGCAATATGATGACCAAATTAAATAAAAAAGCTTTCTTTGCTATAAAGGAATGAAACCCAAGAGAAGAGGTGTACCTTGGAAATCAGAGAGTTTGGAATGGATTTGAAAACGGGCAGTTGGGTTGTGAAGGGGAAACCTTTTGGAGTGAAAAGGCTTTTGGAGTAAATCAATTTAAACATGATTTCTATTGGGTATTTTCCGATTTCGCAAGAGGAAGAGTCAATTCACTCGCTCTAATATGAAAGTTTTTTGTTTTTTTTTTAGTTCATTTGCCTGACTTGGTGCTTCTCTGATGTGAATTGGCTTTGTGTTTTTATATCGACTCTAGGGTTTTGGTTAATTAAGTTTGTGCGTATCTACATCATCAATGAGATTTTGTATTACGAGTGTTTATGATATAGTAGTAATTTCCTATATATTATGCGGCCTGTAGGTGGGCTTATTACGGAATTGCCACCGGTCACTGTTCATTTCTTATTACGGAACTGCCACCGGTTACTGTTCATTCATTTAGGGGTTTTGACGAAAATACCCGATTTTACTGTAGCATTTGATTGGGCCGGGTCGGGCCTCCTTCGTTTTCTGGGCGTAGGATTTTAGCACTGGTGTTGTGGATTTGCAAGAGTGGTGACACGTGTGCCTTCTTTCTCTAAATCGATATAGGATTGTTTTCTTTCTCTCTCTCTTTCTGTTTCTCGCGATTCTCTGTTCTTAAATCCTTTCGTTTTGCTGATTTTCTTCGTCTGTGGAGCTATTTGTGCTACTGGGTAGTGCGTTTTGTTCAATTCAGTGCTTATTTTTCGATGCAGTGCTTAATTGATTGATTGGTTGGTTATCTCAGATATTCGTGGTGATGATCTTTTTTAATTCTGCTGTAGGAATTGGCGGGTTGGGTTTCGATTGGTAGATGAAGGGAGTTTGATTCGTAAGTTTCTTTTCAATCGATATATGCTGTCTTTTTGTTCTGTTTCTCGATCTCTGTTCTTGAGATTGAGATTTTGTATTACGAGTGTTTATGATATAGTAGTAATACATATGGGTTTATGTTGCTTTCCTGTCACTACATTTGGTATGAGCCTGGCTATATGACTGGGAAAATTAAGTTGTTGTGAGTATCAGTCTCCATCTGGCTTCTCTTCTTTTTTGTCTTTTTTTGATTTGTTGGCTTGGTTTGTTGGCTTGGTTATTGATTGTGATGGTAATTGATTTGTTGGCTTGGCTATTCACTGTTAATAAGTAGAACAAATATGTGAATTTTGAGTTTTTCTGTAATTAAGGGTGGAAGGACAGGAAGGTATGGTGACTTACTATGCTTTTTTTGGGGTTTTTATCTGAAGTTTCAAGCTCATGACTATTTGTGTTGCAATATGTCTATTTTTAAAAATATATATTAATGTGATGTGTTGTTTTTTAAATTTCTAGAAAACTTAGTGCTGAGTCTTTGGACTGTTTTGTTTTAGTTCTTTCTCTTACTTGGTATATTATCATATTCATGTTTTTTTCAGGGTTTGTTTTTAATATATATTTTTTAGATAGTAGTTTTAATTAGAGCATTGTAGTTTGTGTAGGGTTTGGAACAAGCAGTATCTAATACATATTCATGCGTGTTGCTTGCTGTTTTCTTTTCTTAATGATTTATGTGTTTTGTGGGATTTGGGTATCAATTGAAGGGTGGTATTGGGTTTGTTCTGCCCGGTTTTTATTGAAAGGTCTGCTTGAATTTGTGTGCAAGGTGATAAGTGATATTAGAATTTTGTGGTGTAGAAGCTTGCGATTGTGGGAAAAATAGAAGAGGGCGATGGTTTTTGTGTTTGTTTGTGCTTAAGGGAGGAAGGAAGAACATATGAGTGTGGCCAGTTATCCTGTTATGTTGTGGTCTTTATGTAAAGTGACAAGGAATTTAGTATTATTATTATTTTTTATTTATTTGAGTTGTTTGAGTCTGTGGTAAATGGTGTATGTCGTGATATCAATGTGAATTGTTTATTCTTTGGCTTTGTTATGCTTTAGTGGTAATGGAATGAACAATGTTCTTTTTTTTTTTTTTCAATTTGTTTTTAGTTCTTGAACATGTATGATTTTTACTGTAGTTGCTTTGTTTTCATTGGTTTTTACAGATTTCATGCAGTGTATTTATCGGTTGGGTTTCCTCTTGCTGTCTGTCACTCTGTTATTTTGCATTCTGTTGCCTTTGGTTGTGTATACAGGTTATTAATTTTTTTTTTATGGTTATTTTATCTTATTTTCTTTTATTTAATATATGTTAGAGCAGGGTTTCGCTTATTTAATTGTTTGCTTGTTTGTTTTTGTCAGGGGCTTTTTCTTTTTTCTGTGAGAGTGTGTCTTTTGTTGCTGGTGAGTGGTTTTTGGGTTTTATTTTCCTCTTGGTTTGATTTGTTACATCGGATGAATATGAAATTGTTATATGTGTCTTGATGTTTAACGAGTTGTTGTACCTATTTGTAAATTTATGTGGTTGTATATACAGGTTATTGATTGTTTTTTATCTGCTTAATTTATCTTATTTTATTTTATTTAACATACGTGAAAGCAGATTTTCACTTATTTTGTTGTTTTTTTGTTTGTTTTTGTTAGGGGCTTTTTCTTTTTTCTCTGCGAGTGTGTCTCCTGTTTCCGGTGAGTGGTTCTTTGGTTTTATTTTCCTTCTGTTTTGATCTGTTACCTCGGATCAATCTGAAATTTTTTATCTGCTTAATTTATCTTATTTTATTTTATTTAACATATGTGAAAGCAGATTTTCTCTTATTTTGTTGTTTTTTTGTTTGTTTTTGTTAGGGGCTTTTCCTTTTTTCTCTGCGAGTGTGTCTCCTGTTTCTGGTGAGTGGTTTTTTGGTTTTATTTTCCTTCTATTTTGATCTATTACCTCGGATCAATCTGAAATTGTTCTACATGTATAAATGTTTAACAAGTTATTGTACTTTTTTATAAATTTAATAGGTAAACTGTATGGTATACCTTTCATAGCAATTAATATGGAACAAGATGGAAAAAAAACTGCTAATACAGTTTATGTTTAGTGGGGAGGATTAATATGTGGTTATATTATTAGTATATTGACATATAATGATGTTGAACCTTCGAGAGGCAGGAAGCTTTTCCGATGATGTTAAATCTGGCATTAGAAAAGTATAACGTGTTGATGAACAATTTATAGGTATTTTGATCTGTGGTAATCAAATATACGTGTATTCTATGAGGGGACATGGGAACATAATTAGATATAGGAGTTGCATAAATACGCAGAGCTCGATGGTAAGAATGGTTTAAGAAAAAATAGATCAACCAAAAAATGTAATACCTGATTATCATAAAGGATGATTTTGTCTGTTTTAATGTAGTTCTTATAGAGTTCTTTTGCTTTAGTAACCTAATTAGCAATTTATTGATTCTGTATTTTTAATTTTTTATGTATATTTTTGTTAGTTTAACGTGTAGTGGATTGGTGGTTTTTTTTTTTTTTTTTTATTTCTGCTTTATGTACAACATGTATGGCACCTGGGAAAAAACCATCAGCGAGGATGATGTATTTTCAAGAGAACCTGTTTGGAGATGGACAAATTCATTCAGTGGGAACTGATATGGCAGCGGCTGCCGAGATTGTACAAAGTGATAGCCATGTTATTTTAGGTACTGATTGTTCTATGTTTTCATTTTGTTATTTTTCATTAATGAGAGTTTTTGTAGTTAGTCAAATTCTGTTTTTCCTTTTTTTGGGTAATGTCTTAATTTTTAGTTGTTTTGTAATATTTTTTTATTAAGCATACATTGTAGACTCTGTTTTTTGTGTTCTATGTTTGTGTTTATACATATTCTGTGATTTGCTGTAGATAATGTTTTTACATAGTTTATGGTTTTTAAATAATATTTGTTTTGATATGGGTGTACTATAATTGTTGGTTTTTGTTCGTAATCTGTTGGCTGGAATTTATCAAAACGCTGTGTACAATATTAGCTGTCTAAATTGATTAGTTATTCTGGTTTTTGGAGAAGTGTGTTATAATTTTTGGTTTTTTCTCATGTCAAGATACAAAATGAATGGGTTATTAATGTTGATAATGTAGTTGATTTTGGTTATTGATTGATATGTATAATGGTTGTGTTTTTTGGAATAGTCGATATTAGTCGTGTTGACATTTGTAGGCAGTAGAGTTGTATATGGAGTCTTTTGTTGAAAGCAGCAAGCAAGATTGGTCCTGTTTATGACCTTCTTCAATGCATTAGATATAAGTGGCTTATTGTTGGTTCAGAAAATAATATGAACTTGATTTTGGTTATTGATTGACATGTATAATGGTTTTGTTTTTTCGAATAGTCGGTATTAGTCGTGTCGACATTTGTAGGCAGTAGAATTGTATATGGAGTCTTTTGTTGAAAGCAGCAAGCAAGATTGGTCATGTTTATGACTTCCTTCAATGCATTAGATATAAGTGGCTTATTGTTGGTTCATAAAATAATATGAACTGTGCTGTTATTGATAATCTAATCTAGAATATTAACAGATTAATGTGTTAAAGAGGTGGTACCGAAATAACTGTAGAACCCCCTGATTCTCTAGATAGAACAATTGTATAATATTGTAGAGCCCCTTGATTCTCTAGATAGAACAATTGTATAATATTATGGTCTGTTTTGCCGAGTTCGTTAATGATGTTTCTAGAATTTTAAGTATTGTTTTTTTGTTGTTGTGATGTATCAGATAAGGAGAGAAAAAAGAGAAAAATAGAGGGATCTTCAGTGCACATAAGAGGTGGTGCCGAAATAACTGTAGAGCCCTCTGATTCTCTATTCAACAAAGGCTTAACAGATCTAATAATCACTTTTATTTACTTCTATTAGTTTTGTTGTGGTTTTGTTGCATTGTCATTATTATGGTCTTTGTTCATTGCTGTAAAACCATATAAATTTTAATAATTTTGTTACAATGTCTTTATATTTAATAGAATTTAAGGAGTTGGAAATTTAAGGTGTGCTTTGATATAGTTGGCTGTTAATTATGTCTCTAAAATTTTTAATATTGGTCTTTTGTTGTTACGATTACGTATCAGATATCAGCAGTAGAGAGACAGCGACAGAGTTATGTCTGATTCATACTAGGGCCGTTACTGGGATGACCGTAGGTGCTTCTACATTTCAATCGAGTCAGGGTTTAACTGGTACGATAATTATTTAGTTGGAGACCATTGCTTAATTAATATTTTTGTTTTTAAATAGTTTTTTTTATTAGCTTTGGTGTGTTCTGTTGTTTAGGCATGGGCAGAGTTAAAATTTTTATCTGCAGTCTTTTGTTAAAGTAAGAACTGTTAATAAAAAATGTGAGTAGGTGTTCTTAAATGAAAGCATTGTATGTGTGTAGTTAGTATTCATAGATGTTCAACTTTTTTAATATTATGATCATGAAATGTATATGTTGCATTAAGAAGATAGATACGAAATCATATCGGAGAAAACACTTTTCAATACAGGAATCGATATCTAATGAATTCAACAGTTCTAGCATAATCATAGAAAAGGAAATGAACAAAAAGAGTAAACGGCATCATGATGTGTGTGATCCTAATCGCATCACAAAAAAGGGGGATATGGCGAAATTGGTAGACGTTGGATTGAGCCTTCGTATAGAAACCTACCAAGTGATAAAAAAATATCAATATCATTATATTGTTATTGTTATTTGGTAACAATAATTTCCTATTTGTTTTTTATATTGTGTTGGCGTTAATTCTGGTATGTGTGGATGGATTAATGTTGATAGAAGTTATTAATATTGTATGTGATATTTTTAATATAGCTTAATTGTTGTGTTATTGGTGTAGTGGATAGTGGTGGTGGCGAGATGATACCAGAAGGACCTTCAGTTCACGCAGGGGAGGATATTGAACTGATTGTGAATCCTCCTGCTGCTCAATTTGGCTTGGGTTCAACAGGTACGATGAGTATTGATTGGAAAAATACTAATTAATTGGTGGTATTCACCCACTTGATAGTGAAAAATAATATGACGTATTGGAGGCGAATTCATGAATTTATTGTTTTAATTTAATTGTGTTACAATTTTGCCCTCTATGTATATAAATGTTTAACAAGTTATTGTACCTTTTTATAAATTTAATAGGTGAACTGTATGATATACCTTTCATAGCAATTAATATGGAACACGATGGAAAAAAACTGCTAATACAGTTTATGTTTAGTGGAGAGGATTAGTATGTGGTTATATTATTAGTATATTGACATATAATGATGTTGAACCTTCGAGAGGCAGGTAGCTTTTCCGATGATGTTAAATCTGGCATTAGAAAAGTATAACGTGTTAATGAAAAATTTATAGGTATTTTGATTTGTGGTAATCAAATACACGTGTATTCTATGAGGGGACATGGGAACATAATTAGATATAGGAGTTGCATAAATACGCAGAGCTTGATGGTAAGAATGGTTTAAGAAAAAATAGATCAACCAAAAAATGTAATACCTGATTATCATAAAGGATGATTTTGTCTGTTTTAATGTAGTTCTTATAGAGTTATTTTGCTTTAGTAACCTAATTAGCAATTTATTGATTCTGTATTTTTAATTTTTTATGTATATTTTTGTTAGTTTAACGTGTAGTGGAATGGTGGTTTTTTTATTTTTTTATTTTTTTATTTCTGCATTATGTACAGCATGTATGGCACTTGGGAAAAAACCATCAGCGAGGATGATGTATTTTCAAGAGAACCTGTTTGGAGATGGACAAATTCATTCAGTGGGAACTGATATGGCAGCGGCTGCCGAGATTGTACAAAGTGATAGCCATGTTATTTTAGGTACTGATTGTTCTATGTTTTCATTTTGTTATTTTTCATTAGTGAGAGTTTTTGTAGTTAGTCAAATTCAGTTTTTCCTTTTTTGGGTAATGTCTTAATTTTTGGTTGTTTTGTAATATGTTTTTATTAAGCATACATTGTAGACTCTGTTTTTTGTGTTCTATGTTTGTGTTTTTACATATTCTGTGATTTGCTGTAGATAATGTTTTTACAGTCTATGGTTTTTAAATAATATTTGTTTTGATATGGGTGTACTATAATTGTTGGTTTTTGTTCGTAATCTGTTGGCTGGAATTTATCAAAACGCTGTGTACAATATTAGCTGTCTAAATTGATTAGTTATGCGGGTTTTTGGAGAAGTGTGTTATAATTTTTGGTTTTTTCTCATGTCAAGATACAAAATGAATGGGTTATTAATGTTGATAATGTAGTTGATTTTGGTTATTGATTGATATGTATAATGGTTGTGTTTTTTGGAATAGTCGATATTAGTCGTGTTGACATTTGTAGGCAGTAGAGTTATATATGGAGTCTTTTGTTGAAAGCAGCAAGCAAGATTGGTCCTGTTTATGACCTCCTTCAATGCATTAGATATAAGTGGCTTATTGTTGGTTCAGAAAATAATATGAACTTGATTTTGGTTATTGATTGACATGTATAATGGTTGTGTTTTTTGGAATAGTCGATATTAGTCGTGTTGACATTTGTAGGCAGTAGAGTTGTATATTGAGTCTTTTGTTGAAAGCAGCAAGCAAGATTGGAATAGTCGATATTAATCTAATATAGAATATTAACAGATTAATGTGTTAAAATTTTGTTTATAGTTGTTTGCATTTAAAGAAATATAAGGATTTCTAGATAGACCAATTGTATGATATTATGGTTTGTTTTGTTGAGTTCTTTAATGATGTTTGTAGAATTTTGAGTATTGTTTTTTGGTTGTTGTTGTGATGTATCAAATAAGGGGAGAAAAAAGATAAAAATAGAGGGATCTTCAGTGCACATAAGAGGTGGTGCCGAAATAACTGTAGAGCCCCCTCATTCTCTAGATAGAACAATTGTATAATATTATGGTCTGTTTTGTCAAGTTCGTTAATGATGTTTTTTAGAATTTTGAGTATTGTTTTTTTTTTTTTTGTGATGTATCAGATAAGGAGAGAAAAAATAGAAAAATAGAGGAGTCTCCAGTGCACATAAGAGGTGGTGCCCAAATAACTGTAGAGCCTCCTGATTCTCTATTCAACAAAGGCTTAACAGGTCTAATAATCACTTTTATATGATTGATAACTATTTTATTTTATTTTATTTTATTTACTTCTATTAGTTTTGTTGTGGTTTTGTTGCATTGTCATTATTATGGTCTTTGTTCATTGCTGTAAAACTATGTAAACAATATAAATAGATTGATGTTTTAAAAATTTGGTTACAATGTCTTTATATTTAATAGAATTTAAGGAGTTGGAAATTTAAGATGTGCTTTGAAATAGTTGGCTGTTAATTATGTTTGTTAATTTTTTAATATTGTTTTGTTGTTGTTATTTCAATATATTAGATGAGTGCAGTTTTCATTAGTTTATTTATTTTTTTTACGTATATTTAATTTCATTAGGTATGCTATGGTTTATAATTTTTTTTTTTAAAGTTGTTAAATTGCTATGTTTTGTTTTTTAATTACTTTTATTAGTTCTGTTGTAGTTTTGTTACGTATTAATTATGATCGTCAAATTGCCGGTTGCTGTAAAACCTTATAATAGAATATGAATAGATTCATCATTTGGTTATCTCCTGAACCAAATATAAGGGGTTATGAATTAGAAAATCATGTAAATGCTTGCTTTATTTTATTTGGGCTGTTAATTATGTCTCTAAAATTTTTAATATTGGTCTTTTGTTGTTACGATTACGTATCAGATATCAGCAGTAGAGAGACAGCGACAGAGTTATGTTCGATTCATACTAGGGCCGTTACTGGGATGACCGTAGGTGCTTCTGCATTTCAATCGAGTCAGGGTTTAACTGGTACGTTAATTATTTAGTTGGAGACCATTGCTTAATTAATATTTTTGTTTTTAAATAGTTTTTTTTATTAGCTTTGGTTTGTTCTGTTGTTTAGGCATGGGCAGAGTTAAAATTTTTATCTGCAGTCTTTTGTTAAAGTAAGAACTGTTAATAAAAAATGTGAGTAGGTGTTATTAAATGAACGCATTGTATGTGTGTGGTTAGTATTCATAGATGTTCAACTTTTTTAATATTATGATCAGGGAATGTATATGTTGCGTTAAGAAGATAGATACGAAATCATATCGGAGAAAACACTTTTCAATACAGGAATCGATATCTAATGAATTCAACAGTTCTAGCATAATCATAATAGAAAAGGAAATGAACAAAAAGAGTAAACGACATCATGATGTCTGTGATCCTAATCGTATCACAAAAAAGGGGGATATAGCGAAATTGGTAGACGCTACGGACTTAATTGGATTGAGCCTTCGTATGGAAACCTACCAAGTGATAAAAAAAAAGATCAATATCATTATATTGTTATTGTTATTTGGTAACAATAATTTCCTATTTGTTTTTTATATTGTGTTGGCGTTAATTCTGGTATGTGTGGGTGGATTAATGCTGATAGAAGTTATTAATATTGTATGTGATATTTTTAATACGGCTTAATTGTTGTGTTATTGATGTAGTGGATAGTGGTGGTGACGAGATGATACCAGAAGGACCTTCAGTTCATGCAAGGGAGGATATTGAACTAATTGTGAATCCTCCTGCTGCTCAACAGGTTCAACAGGTTTTATTGAAAACGTGAGAAAACATCAGGAAAGCAATAATTTTTTTTTGGTTTTAACCCTACCATTGCCCCGCCACTCTGCCTGTCTTCTTGTGGCCGGGTCGGGTCATTCTTCTCGAAATAAATATATTTTGAGCACGGGTTTTTGTGTGGGACATAATGTCGATCTTATATTTATAGTGTGAAACATATCCAGCTCCACCTCACAGTCAAAGTTTAACTATTGTTACATCTAATAAAAAAGAAACATTTTTTCTTGATATTTGACAATACTGTTGTATTGGACCAATTTTTGGTCCAATTAATATACATGCAGTTCTGATTTCTATTTAGGTAATGGTTGTTTTGTTGTGAAAGCTATTGGAAACTGTATTGTGGTTTTATTATCTCAGAATACTGACACATTGTTTACTGTACTTACAAGTGTATAGAATTGCCACAGCTTCTTTAGTGTATTGTATTAAAGGTATTTAATACAACTTTTAATACAGCTGTAAATGTATCAGATTTATAGGCTATGCCATATAGAATTGCTATCTTCTATTTCATTGGAATTAAAACTAAGCTACTGATATCCTTTTTTGCAAGAAGCAACCACAGGAACCACAGCAGTAAACCATGATGCAGGCATCAAACCAAAGCAGATTTGATATTTTGTTTTTATAGAAAGATATTTTCATATATCATAAGCGATTACAGAATGTACAGATCCTACAGCTATACAGTTGTTGATCATAATATAAAGAAATATACACACATTACTCTTAACTATTAATCTGAAGGATATGATCCACAAATCACTTGCAGCTATTACTGTAAGAGATATCAATTGTGAAGAGAATCAGGCATAATTGAAGGAGAACAGAGATTCTCTCTAACAGTTTTTTAAAACTCAATTTTGTAGTACTACTGAAATATGCTCTACTGTATTTTTCGGACTCCTTCCAGTTGTACTGAAAATTTATGAATGTGTATACATCAATATTAAGGTTTATGAGTGCTTGCAATATCAACATACTACTGTTCTAACCAACAAATATAAACTCTTATATTATATATCAACTTTTCCTATATTAAAATCATTATAACAGTCCTACATCAGGACAACTCCTTTACATGTTGTCACAGCCTGGCCATGTTCTTCTTCTGTTCTAAACGATGCCAGTATCTTGGGTTAACGAGCCTTCATACAAAAACAAAATTGATATGAATGGGAATGACAGCTGCATGTAAATTAACTGGACCAAAAATTGGTCCAATACAGCAATATAAAATCTCAAGAAAAAATGAAACTAGAGCAGTAGTTCATCACTGTATCAAATATAAATGAGTTACGTAGCCATTGTAGCACTCAAACAAAAATTGTTCATAACTTATTTGTCCGTTATGCGGACCTGCATTCAATAGGAATTCACCTACCAGAGTAGTTGAGCTCACCCGAGTTAAAACTTTCCATTGATTCTCACCTTCTTCCAAATATGGCCAATCTCCTCCACTACATCGAGCAGAAAACAACATGAGCCGCTTTCAACAGATCCCCAAAGCTGGTAGGTATGATCTCATATATATGGATTTGTCGTTGTCAATCTCTATCTCACTAACTTACAAAGATTGGATGAAAGAATGATCCCAATTTGAATGCATGCACTGTGTATGATAAAATATTCCTTCTTTCTTTTTCGATTCACTGATTCCATGCGTTTTGATAACTGGGTTTTGATTCTTTTTGAGCAGTTTGCGTTTTCAATTCCCTGCTCTACTTTGTATCTAATTTTTAGTGAAAAAAAATTCATTAGACAATTATCTGGGTTACATATTGATTAAATCTGGCTATTCTATGTTTTAATCTACTTATCGTTATTTTTTCAACGGTGACTCCTTCTTTTTATCACTTGATGAACTTGCATGCATTTGACAGTTGAACATACATTTGAAACGATGCTTTTTCATTCTCAAATTTCAGTTCCATGAACATAAGATGTTGGTTTTGCTTTAGATGTTGAATTTGATTTGTATTTTCACCACAAGATTAACAATGGATTTCTTCCTGAGTTATATATTGATTTATCCAAAGTGAACTAGAGGGTTAGAGTTTCTGAATCGCTTTATGTATCAAACCTATGGAACTTAACCTGACATTAAGTATGTTATACCTGTGGAATTTGGCTTGACATTAAGTATCAAACCTTCAGGTTTGTGTTAAAAAAAAAATTATATGGTAGCTGCTATAACTGTCATACCAGTTGATAAATTTTTATTTTGAATTGTGTTGATAGTTTGCCTTTTGGATTCATTCTGAAAAAAAAAAAAAAAAAATTTACAAATCTATCTTTCATTCTAAAAAAAAAAAAAAATCATATCTTTGACTACCCCAAAAAATTAAGTCTTTCACTTTCAGGTCAGTTATATTGTATGTGAGAGCTATATGGCGTGTGGTATATAGTCTTTTTAATATACGTGTGGTTGTGCTCTTAAGCCCCTCTTACCTTCACTACTCAATATTGACTACTGAAAATAGTAAGGACATAATCTTCTTTTTAAAAGCTGTCTCTGGATATAAGTTGTTAATCCATACATGTTGCATTTCATAGTGTATTAGTTGATAAATGAAATAGATGATTAGACGTTTGATATTCATTATTACTTGACATTTAGGTATTTCAGAGTTCTTCTTTTTGTTACTTCTCTTTAAACTAGAGCATTTAGAAAGATGCTTCAAGGTGACAATAGACTATGAAATTTGTGTAAAGAACATCTTGACAATAGAGTTTTGTCCAATGTCTGCTAGATGTGATTATCTCAAGGTGTTGTATGTTTTCTATTATCATAGGCTAATGCTGATGTTGATAGTTTCCCATTTCAAAACATGTTTGTATATATTTGGTGGACTAAGAAAACTATTGATCATGGGAAATAGTATGATAGTTTTCAAAGTTAGGGGTCTACTCCGACTTGATTTGAGTTTTTCATTTTTCTTATTTTGTCTGACTCTTGTCTTTCATTTTCTTTTTTAAACTTGAACAATTCATTGTTCACACTAGAATGCTGAAATATGTGAAGAGACGCAGAGAAAGGGAGATAGAGAAGTTGCAGCATGCGCTATAGGCCTGAAAGTAAATCAGGTAACAGTTTCATTTTGATTATTTTACTTATTACAAAAACAAAAATGACTACTTGACCTTCATTGCAATTTTTCTTTCTAACTTATTCATTTATAGAGGTGTGCTCTTTGTTTAATATGGAAAAAAAAAAAGGAAATTACATACATATGCAATACAAGGAGATTTACTTTGTATACTACTTTGTGCAGCTTCACCTCTATCTCAAAATTCCAAAATCAGTTAACTACGACAAAGAAGCTATTGTTTTTATTCTCTCAGGCATGTTGTTAAAAGTTTTGAATTATGTTGTCAGAATTGGCGAATTATCTGTTCATCAGGAGAAAAAGGGAGACCAGGTTGTTCGGGCCTTAAATTCCCAAGTCTCCCGGTCTTCTCCTCTTCTTCTCAAATTTGTTTGTCAAATTTCTTCTTTTTCTAAAAGCTCCCAATGCACTTGAGATTAATTGAGGGGAAGTAGAGCTGGAATAAATACAGGATTGCTTTTTTGTTCTGGACGTTTCTGTTTTGTACCTTTCTGTTTTGTACCTTTCTGTTCTAGAGACCAAGACTGATTGGGTTTTGTACTAAAGGACACAATAATGACCAATATCGTGGTTAAAGCTCTCATTCTGTTTTGTACTAAAATTGCATCACGGTTTTGTTCTACTTCAATTACTGCGGATTGTAAATGTGAAAGAGGCACAAAATGACCAATTTATTGGTTAAACTTCATGTTCAATATATAATTTCTGGGAATAAACCTCTCTTTCTATTTTATAGTACTAGAGTAACTTACTCATACCTGAGAACTGTTTCATAATAGTGATAATACCCATATTGGTATTTCTACATTTCTTTTCAAAGTAACTCATTTATTTCATGATGCAGATTGTCAGGCTTTTTTTATATCGACATATTGCTCTTACTTTCAACAAATTTCAACATATACAATATATTAACAAAGAAGAAAAACATTAGAAAAAGCCGCCGCAACGCGCGGCCTCTAACCTAGTTCTAGTAATGACAAAACTCACACATGATGGATCTGTTCATTTTATATTAGTTGGTTTTGTTTGGACTCAGGTTTTCAATAATGACCTCTCTCTTACTTTTTCTCTTAGTTTTTGTTTCTCACAGAGAGAAAGGTGAAATCCGTACGAACACCTAAGTTGCACTTACACTAATCGTTTTAAACTGCTATTTAATCTAATTTCGTTAATGTTTTTTGACTCTTCAGTGATTAGAAATTATAGACGTTGTTTTTTATGACATTTTTTCTTATGGTGTTTATTATTATTAATCACGTTAACATTAGGACTTCTCTCTATTTTGTTTTTAAGAATAGTATTTGACAACTTCATCTTTACTCACCTTTCGAATATTAAGTTTATATAAATAGTTGGTGATTAAACAAATAATTAAAAATTATATATTTAAGTGTCGGTTCACTTATTCTTCGGTAGGTATTATTATCAATGATGATAAGTTGATAACTTCCTAAATTTAGGATTGTATTTCTAATAATATATTAAAGTAAAAAAGTTACTAAGAGGTGTATTGAGTATAAGATGTGTATGTAACATTAGCAATATGTGGATAAAATTTCTCATCTTACAATGGCAAAAAAAAATAGCATCACGCTTTGCTGAAAAGGGGGTGCTAGCAAGCTTCATACGCAATAAATTGACTCAAACATGTGTGTGTCAAGAGAAAATATAGGAAGACCGAAGACCGACTATAATTGCTAAAGTTTTATATTTTGAGCTGTGTGTGTGTGTCATAAGACAATCAAGAATAATTTCTAGCAAGTCTCATTCAAGAAACTATATAACGTAGCTGATACAATCATAAGAAGCAAGATTGTTGGGATATAATCTTGAGCCCATAAAGTTAAACTAGCTAACCTCCTATATTTTAAACAGAAGTAATAACACAGTTTAATTTGCTTTCGCTTATGATAAATGAAACAGCATGGTTAACTACGAAGTGTCGAGCACAATTTTCTTTGACAGGATATTGGTACACATGCTTTCAAAGTTTCAGATGAAGCTTTGTAGAATCTGAAATACTCACTATCATAATTGAAGAACATTAGTCATTATAAAAGACAGGACATCTTGAAAAATTCTACTTCTTTCGACATAATGGGTAGCTGCCAATATATTTAGGAGTAGGCCAAAAATCCCAACATAATTTGCCGTTATTGGAAAAATTAGCGGCACGAGGTTTCGAAGCCTTCCAATTTGGGAGGGGACTTTCCCAGTTATCTTGTTGTCCTGTAAATCAAGTAGGCGCAGTGCCTTCAGGTTACCAAGCTCGGCCGGTATTGTTCCTGTGAGTTAATTTCCATTGAGTACCAGTTCTTGGAGCTCCGAAAGCTGTCCGAGCTCAAGTACAAGTTTTCCAGGGAGGTTAGTGTTAAATAAGAGCAAAGCAATGACCTTTGCGCCTGCGTTGCAACCAACGAATTTCCACTCGCATGGGAGGAGATCAGTTGGATCCCAATTTTGAAGCAGATTTGGATCATTTAAGCTACTCTTAAACTTAAGCAAAACTTTTCCTTCTTCTGAAAGCGGGTGTGAGTTACTGTCATTGCCATTGTCAATACTCTTCGAAAAATTCAATTAGCAAGGTTAAATGAATTTGTAGATCCTTAATTTATAAAACTGTTTTTAATTTGAATGAACGTCATGAACATCTTTTTGAATGAATACAATCTTTGACTAATAATAAATGCATTTTAATTTCTTCTTATTACGTCTCGGTAAAAAATAAATAATGTGATTCAAATAGAATGAAGGCAAAATTGTCAAAATGCACTCTGATCTTGACTCAAATTGTCAATTTGCACCATCAACTTATAATTGTGAAAATTTGTCTCCTTAACTTGCCAAAAACTGCCGATTTGCACCCCCTCCGTTAAATATCCATCTAATTTCGAGTCATGTGACATGCACGTGAAGGGTATTTTCGTCATTTTTTATTTATTTCGCTTTATTAACAAATATACACTAGAAATTTAATTTTTGAAGAATATTATTTATATAAAAAAAAATTATCTGTATTTACTTATTCATTTCGTAATACTTTTTTTCTTCAAAATAATGCATACTTTCCGTGGTATTATATTTTCTTCAAAATAATTCATTTCGTGACCACCTTGCTCTCTTTTTGCCTCAATTATTTTAAAATTCTAAGGAAAGTATGAATTATTTTGAAGGAAAAAAAATGAATTGAATGGGAAAAAAAAAAGTATCACGAAATGAATCAGTAAGTACATATAATTATTTTTTTTTATATACAAATAATATTCTTCAAAAAAAATTCTAGTGTACATTTGTTAATAAAACGAAATAAATAAAAAATAATGAAAATATCCCTCACGTGTATGACACATGACTCGAAATTAGATGAAAAAGTTAGATTTAATGGAGGGGTGTCAATCGGCAGTTTTTGACAAGTTGAGGAGGCAAATTTTCGCAATTATAACTTGAGGGTGTAAATTGACAATTTGAACCAAGTTCATTGTGCATTTCGACAATTTTACCTAGAATGAAATGAATTATTGAGACATTTGTTATGGATTCATGAGGCATTGTTTGCACAATGATGAGAATGAAGGAGATGCGTGTTCTCTCCCTCAACCCTAACCTCCCCGGTTTTGCAAACCAACTATGGCGGCTGAACCTGACCTCTGCCCTAAGCCATTGTTTTCTGGCCATCCAACGTCGATATATTTTGGCAACCTTTTACTTGGACAAAGCTTTCTGCCCAAAAACAATTATCACACAATGTTCTCGCAGCAGTGCACCCGATGATCAAGAGTCCAAAGATTGGAGGCTGAATTAGAGGAGATCTTCTCCTTTGTGGGGATGGAATTTGAATCGGATTCGTCTGAATCGGGCTCGGCTTAAGGCAGATGCTTATTGGATTTGTGACTATTGGCTCTCACACGTTCGGATTTTGACGGGAGGGGAGAGTAAAATCTCAGATCGGCCATTCCTTAATGTTGACATCGTGTTGAGAAGTAGAGTGTGGCAGCCTGTACCGGCAGTAAGGAAAGGAAGGAGGTCGTGGTCAATTGATGCGATGAAGGAGGTGCGAATCGGTTGAAGTTGATGGATGCGGCTATTGAGATCGCTAATCATGGTTAAGTAGTGCGGCACTTTGCTTTACTAATGACATATACTGCAATATGGTTTGTAGTACTGGTATGGCAGTGGGTGATCGGCCGATGTACGGCGGAAGACGCTTTGTTAACAATGACTTTTCGAACCCTACTTGGGTTTGGGTGCCCAGATCAAATTGGGGGCTCAAATCAATTTGGGTGTTTGGGGTGTCCATAACAGGTGCATTGGTTTTATGGATTTTGCCCAAATTGTGGCCCACACTGATATGCCCTTGCCTTCTAGGGTTTCGCATTTGAAACCCGGGAAGATTCTCCCAATTCAAACAATTTTTCAACTGCACTAGCGGATCTTCTGGAGTAGTACTGAAGGAAGATTCAAGCTTAATAGAGAAGCATGAAATATCTAATGAGTGGACCATGAGACATTTACCATCGTGGGTACTACCACACATTATTCTGTCTATCAATGACAGCGAATGGGTATTTAGTGGCCACTCTGGCCTTTGGATAGTACAAGTTCTTCTTGTTTTGATGACACTCCCAAAAGTATTATGGATGTGTTACGATATCATTGTGTTCGATTCTCTTGATTGAGTCATATTTTATTTATAAATTTATTTCCTTGATTCAAAATAAAAATGAGGCATTGTTTGCTTAACTAGACTATAATGATGGGAAAATGAATCGTACACATTTTCCTTTTTAAGGATGTAGTGGAATGAAATTGCATTTTCATTTGTGGTGTTTGGAAGAATCAAAGACTTGAGATTAGGAAATAATTTGAAATAAATTATTCATTAATGACTTTTCAATAATATCGAATCAAATTATACGATAAAAAAAACTAAAACAAAAACAAAAAATATGAAAGTAATATGTATAATTAAACTACCATCAATTGACTAGATTGTATGAGGAAATATATAAGAAAATTCTCCATTGAGTGAAGAAAATGAAATACCACCTCCTAGATGGTAGAATATTTCTATTCCGCTAAGCCGTGTTTCTACCGAACCAATAAACGAGACATGCTCAATCTGTTTTGCCTACCACAAAAACGCAGTGAATATGTATTATATCATAATTCTCAGACATTTGTATGCCCTAAAATATGAAAATTACTTGATTTATGAGTTTAATATAATGTTGACTAATTCATTTTCATGTTTTGTAGAAAATCTTGACAAGAGGAGAAAAATGAAATTCCGGCAATTTTTCCATACACCACCTCTTTTGGCGGCACAAATGACAACACACCACCACTTGAGGCGGTTCCATGTGACAAGACCCGAACCAGATTTCACCCTGAAACCCGGATAGGGCCCTGCGGGGGCCACCTTAAGATTAACTCTATTGATAAATCGATAAGTCAATCTTAAGATGGACAATCCTGAAACCTGCAACAAATAAAAACACTTCTAATTCAAGTTATAACCTCAACGCCAAGAGCCATCTGCTCTCCAAATCACACCAACCGCCACAAATAAACACAAAAACAACTTTATCTATTATTTTAAAAGGCTCACAGGTAATCAGAGCAATCTAATACAATGAACTGGAAATGCAAAATAAAAAGTAAAGGATCAACAGATCCCACCAAACAGAAGTAAAGACGACGATGACTATGCCTCGATTCTGAGTACTCTTAACCTCAAATAAACTAGTCTGCAAACTGTGCGATTTAAAACGAAGGACTCAGGGAAAAGTAAATTAAAACGTTAGAGTGAGTAGATAAAAATAAAATATTTTAATATAATACTCTTCTTAAAAGTATCATATTACTTTTCTAATGTTTTATAAATAAAAACCACAATGCATGCATTTTAATAAAACGTCACAGGTTTAAGAAAAACGTATTTAAAAATCAGCCCCACTGATATATCAAATAAACATATAATATTTTTCTTTATATATTCAAAACTAAATATTTTTGAAAAAAAAAATCAAATAATAACATTTCACGACCAATCTCATTGGTCATATAAAAATCTAGTCCCGCTGGTTCAGGAATTTATTAAATAACAGAAAGTCTCATAAGAGAAAATATTCCCGAAAACTAAATAATAGAATATCATGACCAATCCCATTGGTCATATAATAGAACAGGAGAATGTCACCTCCATTTAATATTAAGCCTCCCAGGCTAAGGGTCGAGCCTCCAAGACTTTGTAACGTCCCACTTTAAACCTGTACACGTCGACCACCGAGGTGAATCAGACCTATATGGTCAAGTCGTCACCTCGCATGGGCTCAGGTGACTAAGCTAGCTAGCATCAATATATATGGACTCTGATATGGTGAAAATTCGAAAGCAAAACCGAAAATACGCTTTCCCTTACATAACATAAATCAGTACGGTCCCCGACTGCACATCTGAGGCTTAAAAATATCATAATAGCCTCGAAGAAAATATATATATATGATGTTGACAGTAGCCACAGAGGGGCTACACAGGCCCACAGACCTGCAGCCAGCATGCCCGGGGCTGGACTGAAGCCCGGAGCAGGATCACCAGCACCCGGACCCGAGACCCAGCAGTCTACCTTGTGACCAGGGGCCCGGGAGCCGGGGGCGCCAGCCTGCCAAACAGGTCACCAGAACTGCCCTTATGTGTACAAGCAGAAGGGAACCGGTCCCACATCGAAGAGTGAGACCAGACCTCACGCCCGGCCACCTATATAAGGGCCTCAACTACCCTCTTTAATAGGTAACTGATCTCTCCAACTACTTATCATACGTGCTTTAAGTTATCTATTCATCCCAACTATACTAACTTAGGCATCGGAGAGGAGAAGACCGGCCCGCCCGGTATTCCCCTTAGTGAGCAGGTTAAGCAGGAGGAGATCACATCTAGATTCACCAGTCTCTACCAGGCCTACGGGTTTGTGCATAAACAATTGGCGCCGTCTGTGGGAAGATTGCATAAAAGCCACGTAAGCGTCACCAAATGGCAGAAAGCTCAGAAGCGGGCCAGGAAAGAAATGCAACGGAGGGTTAGCGGGTTGCACCGGAGCAAGCGCTCATCTCCACCTCGGTCGCTGTACGGGAGCAACGCAGCGACCAGGGCAACCAGGAAGACGGCAGCAGTGGGAGGCCGACCGGCACACCGGGGGCACACAACGATAGCCTGCGCGGGAAAGGCCCGGTGGAAGGAGACCAACCAACACACCGAGGCTTCTCGCTAACATTCTCGGACGATCCAAGCGACAAAGAGGAGAGTCTGCTTGGTGACAGTGACCGGGACACCACGTACAGCCCCGACCGGCACGATATGGCGGGGGAGATACGGGCGATGAGGGCAGAAGTCGGTCGCCTGCGTGCGGAGGACGACCGGGATAGAGCAAAATCCAATGCCCGGTATGAGGAAATGGAGACGGTAAACGTTGCCCTGGAAAGAGGACAGCAGCGGAACGCCGCCATGACAAGGGCAATTACACCCGCGTTAGGCCGACCTCAGCGCCTTGAGGCGGGACAGTCGTCGGGAGGAAGATCTAGTGACCGCAGGAGGGCGGAGTCCCCGAGCGGCCCGGTTTTGCCGATGAGCACGCCGGCACCCCCGCAGTCGCGCACTTCATTCGAGGATGAAGTCGTGACCCCGACCGCACGGGCACTACGGATACTTACCGACTCTGTGTCGGATCTAAAGGCCCAAATGGAGGCCAACGAGAGAAGGGCGGCGCGGTCGATGGAAGGCGCGCGATTCAACGAGCGCATGAGCCCTTTCTCGCACCGGGTTCTGGAATCAGGGAGGTCTGGTAACCAGAAATCCCTAAAGCTCACGTACTCAGGATCCGGCTGCCCATACCAACATTTGGATAGTTTTCGGTCCCAAACGTGCGCCAAGGGCTATTCCGATGAAGTGTGCTGTAACATTTTCCAGGAAACCCTGTCTGGAGAGGCGCTCAGCTAGTTCTATGAGCTCCCGACGAACTCCATCGAAGCGTTCGAGCAACTAGCCGACCGGTTCGTAGGCCGCTTCATCCTCCGGGTCGAAGGAGCCCGGACATCAACCATCCTCTTCAACTGCATGCAGGCACCTGGCGAGGAGCTAAGGACATTTGTCAACCGCTGGCAAACGGCGACGGCCGGGGTTCGGAACCTCGACAAGGGTATCGCCGAGATGGCGTTCAAACAAGGGCTCCAGCCAGAAAAATTTTCCTACGCCGTACGGGTGGAACTCCCGCAGGGGTATGACGAACTAATGGCGATGGTCATCATACATGCTCAGGCCGATCATGAAAAGTACGGGCAGCACCTGTTGAAAAGAAAGCGGGACGAGCAGCGGGAGGAGAACCCCCTTCCCGGCCGAGAAAACAAGACCGGCCGGTGAAGCGAGAACCGGGGTGCCCGACCGAGCAGACCCAGTAGAAATTAGGAGAACCAACAGCAGCAGAAGCCCTATCATGACAAACCCCAGGGCGAGCACAAGCCGGCGCAGTACCGGCAAGAACGCCCCTGAAAATCATGCCAGTAGAACGTCAAGAGGTCTTCACCACCCTAACCTCTTCATACGAGAACATCTTGCACGAGAATGGGAACATCATTCCCCCACTGCCGAGGAGCAAGTACCCAAAAGGGAAACTAACCCAGGCGCGAACGGGCAAGTACTGCTCCTATCACGATGAAGCTACCCACCGGACGAACAGTTGCTTCGCCCTCAAGACAGCAGTGGAGGGTTTGATTAACAACGGTCAGCTCCAGCGGTACATAGGAGAAAGGAGAGCAGATCCTAACCGGGAGCAGGGCCAGGGCTGGTAGGCACGCCCGAACCTCCAAGTAGTTAGTTTGGCATATCAACGGTTCAACCAACGTAACATCTTATGTATGCCAACTATTTTGAAAAATTCCACCGGTTCGACCGGTGCAAAAATATGTATATCCAAAGGGTAGTACAAATAAAAACCGTTCCAGCGGATTTACAAAAAAAATAGCAAAACAAAAAATCTTCAAGGAGCCGCGCCTCCCCCCTCAGCGGGCATCCCACCAGCTTCTCCAAATGGAGCCGCCGCATCCTCTCCAGCAGGTTGAGGCCCGTCTTCCCCTGCCGGTTGCTCCTCTTCTACCGACTGCTCATGGGTATCATCACCGGCCCCCGCCTTCGGCATCGGAGAGGTATCCAGGTACCCCTTCTCTTCCCACTCCTCGTAGGCGTCAGCAATACCCGACTCCCTAGCCTTTTCCAGGAGCTTAAGGAACTGATCACTGTCGTGATATTTGAGGACAACCCGCTGGTAGAGCTCTGGGTCCACTTCTCCGGCCGCAGCAGCGGCGGCGGCGGCACGTACAGCGCCAGCTCCCACCTGGAGCTCATCCACTCTCTCCTCCAGTTCGGCCCTCTCCTCCTCAAGGCTCTGGACCTGCTCTTCTAGCCCGGCCACCTGTTTCTTGGCCCTCTCTTCCAGTCTGACCTTCTCCCGCTCGAGCCTGGACTTCTCAACTTCCAGGCGCTCACGGGTTTCTATCAGAGCGGCCACCTGCCTCTTCAGCTCCGGCAGCTCCTCACTCGGGTCCAGTTGGTACAGATTGTACAATAGCTACAGAACAACAGGGAGCCAATTAAGCAAACAGCAAAGGTAACGAGTTATGAGCGGTGCCATGGCACCAAGCAGTTCTTACCCGGATAACCCACTCCTTGCTCTTCTGGCGGTTCTCCCCCACCAAGGCTTCGGCGACCACAGGCCCATCCAGACCAAGGCCAGCCACATCTGCCGCCAGCTTCCGGACGAAGGGACTCTCCAGACCTCTCCCCTGTTCCTCCTCAGGAGCGGGGCTACTCTGCTGACCGGCAGAGTTTGAGGCAGCAGCGGCCTTGTCCCCAGCGGAACTCGTCGCACCGCTGACCACCTTGAGCCGTTTCGCCAAGCTTTCACCTGACGAACGCCCGGTCAGCGTCACCAGCGCAGAAGGAGGGACGTCCATGACCCTCCGCCTCTTCTCCCCCTGGCCGTCCGGTGAAGAAGATTGTGCGCCTGACCGGGTGACCCTGGTGACGAGCGGGACCGATCCCGGCCGGTGCGGGATCCTGTTCGTCTCGCCAGAAACCTTTGGTGGCCCCCCGGTGGTCTTGCCCTTTCCGGGTCCAGCCTTGGGCGCAGCGGGGTGCCTCTTCACACGCCTCAGAACATAGGCGTCGTCCTCAACGTCCATAGCCTTCGGTTCGGCATGAACGGTCAGCCGACCGGACTCCTCATCCACCGAGGTCCGTGAAACGCCTCCCCTTTCTCCTTCAGCCTCGAGACAAGGTCCTCACCGTCCATCGATATGGTATTATCGGGCTTGACGACCGTCCGGCAAGATGCACCTGCAAGACAAGCAAAGGGTTAGTATCAACTCGGTTAGCAGAAATGCCACCGCTAAAACCCTGCCACGCACCGGGATCCCGCCCGAGACAGCAGTACTCCAACACCTCCCGCCGAATGAAATTGTAGGAGCTCCGCTCAAGATCGTCCCAGCACCCGAGTATCGTCATGATCCTCTCCCGCTCTAACTCGGACAGTATGAACAATTGATCGCCAATGGGCTGGAAGGCACCAGGAACCCGGTACATCTTACTCCTCTTCTGCCACTTCCCACCCGCCATCACCACCTTTTTCCTCCAGCTATTGTCCACCCAGGAAGGCAGATGGGTGATGATAGGTTGAAAGTGTCGGGCGCAAAAGGACAGACAACCCCGGGACCCTCTCTTCTTCGAGTAGGACACTATGTACAGTGCCCGGAACTCGTTCACCGTTGGCATGCTCATCCCGGACAACTCGTACAGGTAACCGAGGCTCAGCAACTACCTCCACTGGTTCCCGGGAAGCTGCGCGGGAGACACTTACAGAGCGCTAAGCGTATACTGCACGAAGTCCGGCAGAGGGAGGGAGAACCCGTGGTGAAATTGGTCTCCGTGAACAGCAACCCAACCCGCCTCCGGGTTACAGCCCGACTCTCCGGGATTCAGCGGCCGTAACGCCACCTCATCGGGGATACTCCACGTCTCTCGGAAGGCGGCAATCTCCTCGGGGTTCATAGTACCCTCCGGTTCATCGCACACCACGGCCCCTTTTCCACTCCCGATGGTGTAGCTCACGGGCGGAGTGCCAGGAAAGCGCACCCCGTGTGGGATGCCCTCAGATCCCGAAGACCCGGAAGACGAGACCCCGCCCCGGGAGTGGTCAACGGCTTCGGACTCTGGGGATTCCGAACCGAGCCAATTCTCCAATCTCTCCTCATCGTCCATCACGGGACGCCTGTCGGCCGATTCGGAAGCCCCATCCGAACTTGCAGAAGCCATTCAACCTAAGGGGAAGAAAACAAAACCCCACCGCTGGTCAGCAACAGGCTAGAACAGCGCCCTCTGCGGCTCCTCCCCAAGTTTGTCGCAGACGCCCCGCTCACAATGACTCACAGTCGGTGACAGAGCACCCCCCGCTGTAAAACGCCAAAAAAACACGGCGCAAAGAAAGCAAGACTTACCAATTACTATGCACAACCGAGGAAAGTCTGTCCTACGAAAACACCGAGCAATGGTAGGCAAAAACCCAGAACGCTTGGGGCACGGATATCGCGAGGCACCTCCACAGAACTTTCGCCGGATTCCTCTCCAACCTTCTCTTATTCTCTCTGGGCCAAAGAGCAAAACAGAAGTAATGAAGGCAAATGAGGCCTTTTTATCGACGGATCTGATGCCCTAGGTACCCCTGCAATCCCCCCAAAAAACACGCAATCAGGACAACTCAAACGCCTGCGAATCCAGGCCCTCCATCTCAGATCGCTCCCTACTGACACGTGTCCCAGCATCGGTAACCTTCCCACGCCATCATAACTGATTAGACTGATGGGCTTCCTCCTTAAATGCATGTCAGCCACTTGTCCCGCCTATAAGCGGCAGTTAAGGGAGATAGGAGCGGGAACCAAGGCGTCAAGCTCTCACTTCCCCAAGAGCCAAGGCTCATCACCGGTTAGGTATCATTCAACCGGCCCCGCGGCATCTCACCGGTTATGATCATTCAACCGGCTCCACGGCATCTCACCGGTTATGATCATTCAACCGGCTCCACGGCATCTCACCGGTTAGGTATCATTCAACCGGCCCCGCGGCATCTCACCGGTTATGATCATTCAACCGGCTACACGGCATCTCACCGGTTAGGTATCATTCAACCGGCCCCGCGACATCTCACCGGTTATGATCATTCAACCGGCTCCACGGCATCTCACCGGTTATGATCATTCAACCGGCTCCACGGCATCTCACCGGTTAGGTATCATTCAACCGGCCCCGCGGCATCTCACCGGTTATGATCATTCAACCGGCTACACGGCATCTCACCGGTTAGGTATCATTCAACCGGCCCCGCGGCATCTCACCGGTTATGATCATTCAACCGGCTCCACGGCATCTCACCGGTTATGATCATTCAACCGGCTCCATAGCATCTCACCGGTTATAATCATTCAAAACCGGCTCCATGACATCTCACCGGTTAGGTAACATTCAACCGGATCCATGGCATCTCACCGGTTAGGTAATATTCAACCGGCTCCATGGCATCTCACCGGTTAGGTAACATTCAACCGGCTCCATGGCATGACACCGGTTATGAGAACATTCAACCGGCATGGGCTTTATACACCCGGGAGAGTTTACATCTAACACATGTACTCTTTTCCAGCAGGATAAAAACCCTGCATCGCACTGAACTGCGATCAATATGGGGATCCAAGGCGAGACTTGTCATCTCAACGCCTCCCCACCGGGCAGATTGTTTCTAACAGAACAAATCTCCCCGCAGGCACGTTGCCCCACGCTTATTCCAACACAAGCTGGGCCGAGCCACCGGGCTACTCCTGGCCTGCCCCACTGTTGGCAGGAATTTCGCCTTGGGAACTTGGGGGACTCGCTCCGACATGGCAGTCCACCGGTCGAGTCCTCACGGCCCACATCATCCCATGCACTCGTCCGGGTTTCATCCCGCTCCATATCTATTGCATGGCGGATTTCAACGCCACATCATCCCATGCACTCGAGCGGGGTGTCCGGGTTTCACCCCGCTCCATATCTATTGCAAGGCGGATTTCAACGCCACATCATCCCATGCACTCGTCCGGGTTTCACCCCGCTCCATATCTATTGCATGGCGGATTTCAACGCCACATCATCCCATGCACTCGTCCGGGTTTCGCCCCGTTCCATATCTATTGCATGGCAGATCTCAATGCTACATTGTCCTCCCATGCACTTGTCCGGGTTTCACCCCGTTCCATACTCATGGCACAACAACACTTGAGCACAATATCATCAGTACTGCAGGCATACTCATAACTGTCATACGTTATCATTAACAGGTACTCACATCACTACGCCTTCTCTACCCGAACGCTCGGTCACGCCCAATCTTCGATACGGGCTTGGGGGACTGGGCACCGTTGGGTTGGTAACCCTGCGGGTCTGCGGGACAGGAGCAAGACATTAAGTCCCCATTCAAGATTGCACTTGACCGGGAACTTGGGGGACTTGTTGACAGTAGCCACAGAGGGGCTACACAGGCCCACATACCCGCAGCCAGTATGCCCGGGGCTGGACTGAGGCCCAGAGCAGGATCACCAGCACCCGGACCCAAGGCCCAGCAGTCTACCTTGTGACCAGGGGCCCGGGAGCCGGGGGCGCCAGCCTGCCAAACAGGTCACCAGAACTGGCCTTATGTGTACAAGCAGAAGGGAACCAGTCCCACATCGAAGAGTGAGACCAGACCTCACGCCCGGCCACCTATATAAGGGCCTCAACTACCCTTTTTAATAGGTAACTGATCTCTCCAACTGTTTATCATACGTGCTTTAAGTTATCTATTCATCCTAACTATACTAACTTAGGCATCGGAGAGGAGAAGACCGGCCCGCCCGGTATTTCCCTTAGTGAGCAGGTTAAGCAGGAGGAGATCACATCTAGATTCACCAGTCTCTACCAGGCCTACGGGTTTATGCAGAAACATATGACATGTCCCGCATGCTGTAAAATAATATATATATATATATATATATATAACAACGACATGTCTTACATATCGTAAAATCACAAATAGCGAAAACATAAAATACTCGGAAATCTCATTTCCGGTCTTTACATTTAAATATATATAAAACTTATTCAGCATGATCAAATATGAATAATTAAAACATACTATTTCCGGAAATCTCATTTCCAAATAAAATTACGTACTACTTAAAATAGTTTTAAATATATAACCAAAATCCATAATTTACTTTAAATATCAATATCATAAAATTATATGATCTATCATGCTTCATAAATCATTTATTTAAAATAAACTGCATTTTATTAAAATAGTTATGCATGCATTTATTTAAAATAAAAAAAATCCACTCACAGTACGGCCAAACGCGCCGCTATTCCGAGCTCTTGTCACATTGAGTAGCTTCTCGACCTGTAACAGAGACGTATTTAAAAGATATTTCAAAACTCAGAATTTGATTATAGAAGTTAAATCTACAGACGTCCTCACTCGCCCGAATAACTAAATTTCAATTCTTGTTAGTGGTATTGGAATTACGTCTCAAATACCAAAACAATTTACTTCCAAATTTACTCAAAACACCTATCCGAGTCCGATAACTTCTTTTACTGGTTATTTTATCGTAAAACCTTTTTAATCAGCTTTTACCCTTTTTACGGAAATTCAACAGTAAAATTATAAGGTCAAACTGTAATAGTCAAAGTCAACAGTAAATGATCGAAGTCTAACAGTAAATGGTCAGAGTCTTAATTACTATTTATCATTTATTTTTACTGTTTACTTTTTTTACTTTTACTGTTTACCATTTATCGAATTACTGTTTTACTGTTTATTTTTCAATTTTTACAGTTTTACTTTAACTTTTTTACCCTTCTTCAATCTCCCGTCGTCGGCAGCTCCGCCACAGAGGCTTAAAACGCCTCCAATTCATCCCAAATCAACCCAAAACGATCGCCACCACCTCAGGAACTCATTCCCACTGTCTCGGCCGCCAAAAATCCACGCAGCCGCTGCATACGGCGGCCTAAACTGCAAAACTCCCAAATTTCATAAAAACCAACTAATTAAGCATCGAACTACCATTAATCGACTCCTTTCAATGCTCTGAATTCAATTTCAACCTCCAAATCCACCAAAAAACATCATCTCTGCCGTCCACCAAGAAATAATCTGAAACCCTAGAATTTTGAATTCAAAATTCTCGTTACCTCATTTGAATTGGATCAATTCATTTGGTGGAGTTATTCTGCTGGTCGAGGTCTTCATTCCCCCCCCCCCCCCCCCCCCCCCCCCCCCAAAATGAAGCCAAGAGGTGGCCGGAGGAGGAGACTTTCAATCCGATACAGTCGCACCTTCTCTGGTTTCTACTGGTCAAACGACGACGAATCCCACCGTGCCACCACCACAGGATTGAAGGGGAGGACGAGACGAATCTATCGACACTGGTGGTGGGCTGATTGGTGGCCGGATGGCTGAGAATGGTGGAGGGCAGCGCTGGGTCGGTGGGCTCGGGCTGAGTCGCGAGGAGGGAGAGAGAAAAAGAAGAAAAGGAAAAGAAAATAAAAAAAAAAAGAAAAAGGAAAGTTTCCCTTTCTGGAAATTTCATTCCCCGCTATTTATACTGGTCCAAAAACGAAAATTTTTGGGTATTTACGTCGTAACTTTTTCACACGAACTCCAAATTAAACGTGCCACATGTCTACGAACTCGTTTCAATGTCTTATATCTCATTGAGAAATACGATTCTCCGTCGAGTCAACTTATAAAAAAAATCGACGTTTAGAACTTTTGAATTGTAAAAATAATTTCTAGAACGTAAAAATAAAAGATAAAATTGTCAAAAGTTAATTCGAGGTTCGGACCGTATCACCATGCATTTTCTGGTCATCTTTATGGAGGAGCAAAGGAGGAAGTGTACTGTAATATCCTGATTTTTTAAGTTGGTCGATTCTATTTTTATTTTGATAAATAAAAAGTAGAGGTCGTCACGAGTTTGTCATATTTTTCGGTGAATTATTTGAGTTCCCGAGCTATTTTTAACGATTTTTCAAAGTTTCGTCGAAATTTCAAAAGTGGTGACGTGACAGCTTCTTATTGGTCAAAATTTTTACTTAATGATCAAGGTTTTGTTTCAGCCCCTATCTCATTTTCCATGAGTCATCTTAACAAGTGTCATGATGTGGTAAACTAGTGTGGTTTTACCTTTTGTTGACATGTGGCACAAATGCACCATTAGTTGGGTGACACTTGTCATTCTTTTTCCTATAAATTGGGGTACCCCCAACACTTTCAGCCGTACTAGATTTTAGAGAGGTTTCTCTCTCTATAATTTTATTATTTTATTAGATTTGTGACAGGCCATTTAAGCAAAGGAAAGAATTTTTATAGGCTAGTGAAAGAGAAAGAGAAAGATTTGCTTTTGGGTTGACCTATGATAACCACACATCCAAATATAGGTAAGTAAGTCGAGAGGTTCTCTCTCTGTAGCAGCCTTCGGTCTAGTGTTCACGCTTCGGTTCTACTCTACTAGACATCAAGGCCTAGAACATACTTCTTTTTGTGGTATAGCTCCTGTCAGTAACTCAATTCCTTCTAGTGGGCAGTAGTGTAGGGAGCTTGCGAACGCAGAGTTGAGCCGTCTCCTGCTAGTCGCGCTGCTGCTTATCAGCCCGTAACTTGCTTTCAAGCTCTTGAAGAAGGATCAAGAAAGTCACCATCCGAAGTTATAATTCGCTGGAACCTGTAGTGGTGGGATTCACTGAAGCAGTGAGCGTGGCAGAAGCGGATCTTTGTATGGTTAGAGTAGTTTAAGCAGGGGCATGAATAGATTGTGCTTGCACCGGTCCGGACAGAGAGGCAGTTATACAGAGGGAATCGATTGAATTGTTAATTTGTTATTGTTATAGATAAGTCGTAGTCCTGGGACATCCGCGGATCATAACTTTTGATCCGTAACTCCGATTCTGAATCTGCGAGTTGCTACAGATTTGTATCGACGCGATCTTTCTATCTATGATAGTTGGAGTTAGATCCAACGGTAATTTCTAGATGGCTCATTCTAGGTTGCTTGATTTACGATCTGGGTGTCGATTCGGTTCGTCGAGGTGAGTGGTTTATGTAATATGTTTCAAATATTCTTATATGCTTTTAAAATAGTTGAAAAGTATGATTTTGATTTATTTATAAAATATCTCTCTATTTTCAAGTGAAGCATGTCTGTTTGTGAAATATGCGGTGTTTATATATATTATGGTGTTGGATTCATTGTTTAAGTGTCATGGAACATGTGAACTTCTTGATTAGGTTATGTCAAAGTAAGAATGTGATACACGGATGTATAGAACTGGGTGCATTAGATGTCCGTGAGAGATCACTAATTTGAAGGATATCTAATAAGAAGGGATTGTGTGATATGATGAACTGTTTGTGGTCGACGTGTATGTGATATACTATTATATAGCCTGTGTAAAAAAATGATATGACTTCACTGGCTTATTACATGATCTACTCATTGAGCGCGTGATTTTGCTCACCCGCCCATTTACTTGCTGTTTTGCAGAGAAGTGTTTAGTTTTTGTCGAGTCGAAGTGTCGGACAAACCTATAGTGAAGAGCCTAGAAATAAGTTGTTTTATTTTTTTATTTACATTCCACTTTGTAATATTTAACTCACACCTCAAGATCGGCGCCTGGTGCCTAAACCCTACCGACACCGGGACTGGGGCATGACATGTACATGGTTCTATTACAACTAAATCTCAACCTTTTTGGTTGTAATTCAACTCCACCACATTTTTCTCTTTTCCACACTATCATTACTCATCTCATTGTCCAAAAGTCAAATCTGTTGCATACAAAAATCTGATTTGTTTTGAGGCAATCATCACATTTATCCCTATCATTTCCTAATCTAAATTAACCCATACCTCTACCCATCTTTTGACATTGTTTTTAGGGAACTTTCTCCATTCTCACACTCTTCCTCTCCTCTTCTATATGATTTTGAATTAGGATGGCTGATCAAAAGGTGTTCTTCCTCATTTTCACACTTCACTCATGTCTATTTAATCATTTCTCTTCCCTTAATCACCAAGAACCACTCACACTTCACTCTACCTCTTTTCTCTGTATTCTATACATTTCACACTATTTTTTCCTCCATTAACCACCATAACCATCACCTTCAATCCATAACCTCCATTACCACCACCTTCAAGTCTATTATCTTTTACTTATACCCATCTCATTCCATATGCACAAAGCTTTAATTTACCACTCCCCCATCCTTCCATTCCACACACTATCATCAAGTAAGGAGAATGAAAATGAGTCTAGCGTCATTTGAGGATTCACCCCCACCACCACCTTCATCATTACCATGACAAGGCCTCCATGAGTTCATCCTCACCATCCTAAACTTGAGCTATATTAGTCACTTCTCTACCCTTACTCTTTACTTTGTTGTTCATAACCATGTTGAAGCTTTTGTATTTGATCATGAGTGACTAGTTAATTTGTTGGGGCTAGGGTTGAAAGCCTTAGCCAATCTTGTATAATATTGATGTAAATATTGTGTTTGATGCACTTTTCAATAGCACTTAAATATGCTAGATCAAGAGTTGAACATTCATGCTTGAACTTAATCAATTTAGGTATGTTTGTTTGCCATGACATGAGAAATGATTATGGCTTAATTAACCTTAGTTGTTTGAAGCATGATAGCATACCATATGTGCGTATTAGGGTTGTGAACTACAATCACTTAGAGATAAGCATGATTGGTTTTCATAATTTCTTCATCTCCAAGATTTATGCACTTAGAGAAATGCATTAGATACCTAACCGGATTGAAATGCATGACTTGAGTAGTTGAGTATTACACCCGAGAGGGGTTGCTTGATACTTTCAACGGAGAGTGTCCCTTATCATATCCGAGAGAGATGTTAGGAGAGAAATTAGCTAATTAAAAAGACATCATTCACATTAGAAGCATCATTGTTTACAAGAGAGGCAATATGAGAAAACCTTAAGTCTCAACTCCCATCCATTTCATCACATCTAGTTTAGCATAGCTTAGTTTACATTTCAAGTAATCATTTAGTTTCTAGGCAACACCATTTCCAAACTAAAATCAAATCACTCCACCATCTTGCATATATTTACCATGAACTTGGGGCTCACTTTGTCCCTTTGTTTGTGACTTGTACATTTGCATATTCATTTAGTATTTCTTAGGTTTCCCTAGTTAGAATGAGTTTTTAATCATTTGAGTACGATATTCTTTACTTATAATCCCTTAAACTATAACTTGATTTTTATACTTGAGAGTGACATTTTGTCTAACAATTTGCGTAAAATTCACATGTGTGCACATAGAGATAGTCATGGCTGATGTTCTCATCAAGTCCATATCCGTTCAAAGTTTGAGATGCAACACTTACAATAACCTCTTTTAGTAGTGGTTAATGAGGTTCTTGATGACTTGTGTGATTTTTATTTTTATTTTTATTTTTTATGTGGGTCCCAAAAAACAGTAAATACCTTTAGGGATAAAAACACTTTAATTTTTTATTTTTATCGAAAAAGGTAAAATGTAAATAAACAACTAATATAACTAACCTTTTGGAAAAAGAAAACCAAAAATTGAGGGGCAGCTCAAAACTGTGTGTGTGACGGTGTGAGTTATCAGAGCACCGCCATTTTTGTTCGGAAGAATTTTGAGTTCAAAGAGACGACGAAGACAAACCCCTGCCGCCTAATCACCTATAGGTATCAACTTTTCACCCTGTAAACACTCCCTTCATCTTTAAAGCTTGAACCTGTTGCTCTGATTGCTATTCATTAAGGTGTTTTCTTTCCAATTTGCTGAAATTGATCAAATTTTTTCTTCATTATTTTGGGAATTTGAGTTTTCTGGGTGTTTTAATATGCTTCTTGGATTAGGGTTTCAAGTTCATAGACTATTTATATGTGCTTCTGCAAAAAGTGCTTCCAGCATAATGCTGCTACCAAACAGGCCGTTAATTAAGTGTTCTCCAATGAACATTCGTCCAACTCTTTGCCGTTTTGTGCTTGAATTATTTTTGTCTGTTTCTGTTTTTGGTATATATTTGCATTTGATTTTATCATGTTTGTGGCAAAGCTGTAGGTTGGTTTTGAGGAATTGTTAGCAAGATCATCTCTTCCTCACAGAATCAATCATGAGAGTAAATCTCTCCTCTGCATTCAACACTGAATTGTCAACCATGATCAGATTGAGGATCTGTAATTACAGTCTTTATTGTAATTCATACATTTCTATATTAGTTCATCATGTATAGCTATTTAACATGTAATCTGTAATACGTTTTGAATCAATGGAAATACAATTCTACATGGTATCAACCTAAAAGATCCTTACCTTCCTATCCTTTGTCTTCTTTCCCCGTACTCTTCCTCTGCCTCCTTGCTAATGGCTTCTTCTCTCACCCAAAACACATCCCAATTTCCAAAACTCACTTCTGATAATTATCTTGTCTGGGTTCGTCCGATCCGATCACATCTCAATGGCGCTGACCTTTGGGGATATGTGGACGAATCCATTGAACGACCGTCTCCCACAACCATCACTCCGGCCGCCGGTGATACTCTTGCCTCTACCACCACCAATCCTAGATACAAAGAGTGGTTTCTCATTGACCAACAAATTATCACTCTTCTCACAACATCTCTCACCGATGATATAGCTAAGCTTACCATTGGTTGTGACACATCTAAGGCTATTTGGGACTGCCTTGCCCGGCACTTTTCTCAAACCTCTATGGCTAGCGCCACCAATCTCAAACTCCAACTATTTGATCTGCAAAAGGGTACTCAAACTGTTGATGCGTATCTGCGCCAGGCTAAGTCCATTGCCGATTCTCTCGCCTCAATCGATCAACCCGTTTCCGATACTGATCTGGTTGTTGCCACCCTTCATGGTCTTGGGCCCGATTACCTAATGCTCCGGACTGCTCTGACTCAAACCTCTCCTCTTCCGAGCTTTGCCGAACTAAGAGCTCGCATCCTTGCTTTTGACCCCCAGCAATCACCCTCTCAGCAGCCCACAGCCACTGCTCTCTTCCATAACAGCGGCTCGTCATTCTCTTCCAGCCGCTCGGGCCGCCGCCAGGGACACGGCGGTGCTGGTCGTCACTCTGGGAAGCCCCGTCGTTCCTTTGGGCAGCCTTCCTCGTATCGGTCTAGTGGTTCTTTTCAGCCGCAGCATCCGTCTTTCCCACAGCCACATATGGGCTCCTTCATGCCCTCCTCTCCTTGGGCTCAACCTCAGTTCCGGCCCACATCTCAGCCTGGTATTCTTGGCCCTGCCCCAAATCAGCAGTGGTGTCCTACTTGTATGTCTTCCAATCATGGAGCGTATCAATGTCCTCATAAGTTTTCTGGGCCCAACATGATTCGTCCCTTTGCTGGCGCTCATTTTGCTCAACCAAGTGATCCTTTCTGGTACCCTGACACCGGCGCTACTCATCATATGACGTCCATGCCCGTGGACAACCCTAATGTCTATGGTGGCCCACACAATGTTTTTATGGGAAATGGTGACACTATGCCTGTTTCTCATACCGGTACTCTTCCTCTCTCCTTCGGAGATTCTCATTTCTCTCTTCGTAACGTCTTTCAAATTCCTTCTATTCGTAAAAATCTCTTATCTGTTGCTCGTTTCACTAAAGATAATCTGGTTTTCTTTCTTTTTGCTCCTGACTTTTATCAGATTTATTGCTTACGCTCTGGTCGTTTATTGTTTCAGGGCCCATGTAAAGATGGTCTCTATCCTCTCCCTGTTACCGACCTTTCTACTTCACCTCCTCAAGCTCTTGCTACCGTGTCCTCTTCTCTTTGGCATACTCGTCTTGGTCATCCGTCATCGTCTGTTTTAGCTCGTCTTGCTTCCTCTCTTGGTTCTAAGTCTTCTTTTAAGTCTTTTTGTAATGAATGTGCACTTAGTAAGTCGCACGAATTTCCGTTTCCTTCTAATAATGAGTTTGCTTCAACTCTTTTTCATATCATTCATAGTGATGTTTGGATGGCCCCTGTTTCTTCTTTGAGTGGCTTTAAATATTATGTTCTCTTTACCGATGAACACTCTCGCTACACTTGGGTTTATCCTATGCGGCGTAAAAATGAGGTGCTTACACATTTTCGCACTCTTGTTGCCCTCATCCATAATATCTTTCAGGGTTCGGTCAAATATCTTCAAAGTGATAATGGCACGGAATATGTGAATCATGCTTTCTCCCATTTTTGTTCTTCTCTGGGCATTCAACAACGTTTTTCTTGCCCACACACTCCTCAACAAAATGGTCTTGCTGAGCTAAACACCGTCATATTGCCTCTGTTGTCCGCACTCTTCTTCTTACCTCTTCTGCTCCACAAGCACTTTGGGTTGAAGCTGTTGGTACGGCTGTCTATCTTATTAATCTTCTTCCTACTCCCACACTCAACTGGGAGACACCATACTCTCGTCTTTATAAACAAACTCCCTCTTATTCTTCTCTTCGTGTTTTCGGTTGTTCTTGTTTTCCTCATCTTGGTGCCTATGTTTCCAACAAACTATCGAGTCGTAGTCTTGAGTGTGTTTTCATCGGTTATAGTCCTCAACACAAAGGCTATCGTTGCCTTGATCCTTCTACCAATCGAGTCTACATCTCTCGTAATGTTTTATTTAACGAAACAAGTTTTCCTTACAAGTCTTTGCAGGTTCCCAAGTATGGGCCACTTGACCTTATGCCTCTCCGATCAGCCTTCCCACGGGCCCAATTATTTAGCCCACTTATGCAGCCTACACAGCCTCCAAGTGTGGCTCCACCCGATTCATCCACAACCTCATCCTCCACTCTTATTGCACGCAACCTCAACCTGCGTCCACCCTCTCCTGCTCCGACTCAACCCGATCGGTTTGGGCGCATCTATACCCGCCGCTCCGCCACCGTGCTTCCTCCACCACCTCCTCTTCCCACCATGGCCGAGCCTTCTTCTCCTTGCTCTCCTCTCGGACCTTCTGTCTCTGTCTTCCCTCCAGCTGACCCTGCTCCGGCCTCCCAAACTTCGGTCGAACCAGCCGATTCAGCCGATTCAGCCCCGGCTCCGGAGGTCCCCGAACCAGCCCCAGCAGCCCCTGCTCCCGCCCCTGTCATCCCTCCACCTCCGATGACCACCCGTCTACGTGATGGCATAGTCCAACCTAAAATTCGATCTGATGGCACTGTAAGGTATCCCATTCCACATGCCCTTTCCACTGTTATTGCTAATATGGAACCAACGTGCTACTCTCATGCCTCCAAATCGGCCGAATGGCGTTCTGCTATGGTCGAAGAAATTAATGCCCTTTTGAAAAATCAAACTTGGTCCCTGGTTCCTGCATCCTCTTCTCCGAACACTGTTGGTTGCAAGTGGGTATTTCGGATTAAGCATCGTCCTGATGGCTCAGTGGAACGCTATAAGGCTCGTTTAGTAGCCCAAGGTTTTCATCAACGTCAAGGCATCGATTATGCGGAAACATTCAGTCCGGTGATCAAACCTGCAACCATTCGCACAGTACTTGCCATTGCCGTTTCTCGCAGCTGGTCACTTCGCCAACTTGACGTTAAGAACGCTTTCCTCCATGGGTTTCTTACTGAGGAGGTTTACATGACGCAGCCTCCAGGCTTTGTCGACCCTGAACGTCCAAACCATGTCTGTAAGCTTCATAAGTCGCTCTACGGACTCAAGCAAGCTCCGCGTGCGTGGTTCACTCGTATCAGTTCTTTTCTTCTCTCGGCTGGTTTTCGTCAAAGTAAGGCAGACAATTCCCTTTTCATCTTTCACCATGGCACTCATACAATTTACCTGCTTCTGTATGTGGATGATATTGTTATCACTGGTAGTCATGATCAAGTCATTGAGAGTTTTATTGCTGCTGTTAGTCGAGGTTTCGACATAAAAGACTTGGGTCCCCTACACTACTTTCTTGGCTTACAGGTGACTTGTTCCTCTGCCGGTGTTCATGTTGATCAGCTGAAGTATGCTTATGATATCCTCAAGAAGTATGATCTTCTTCTCAGTCAGCCTGTCAGCACCCCTATGACTACAAAACCGATTCTTTCGGCTACTGATGGTGATGTCCTTGCCAATCCTACCATCTTCCGTGAGCTTGTTGGTTCCCTTCAGTACCTCACCATTACACGCCCAGATATCTCCTATGCGGTGAATTCTGTGGCTCAGTTCATGTGTCAACCACACACTACTCACCTTGTTGCTGCCAAGCGTATCTTACACTACATCAAGGGGACTATCGATCATGGTCTCTTCTTTCACCCACAACGCCAACCTGTCACCCTCTCTGCTTACTCTGATGCGGATTGGGCTGGCTGCCCCGACTCTCGTCGTTCCACCACCGGCTATCTCGTCTATCTTGGCTCTAGCTTAATTTCCTGGTGTTCCAAAAGGCAGCCCACAATTGCTCGTTCTAGTGCTGAGGCGGAATATCGTTCTCTTGCTCATGCCTCGGCTGAAACTACATGGTTAGCCTTTCTACTATACGAACTTGGTGTGCGCCTTACTTTTCCTGTTTCCCTTCATTGTGACAACCTTAGTGCCACGTATATGGCCTCCAATCCTGTATTCCATGCCCGCACCAAGCATATTGAGCTTGACTATCACTTTGTTCGGGAAAAAGTCGCACTTGGCAGCCATCGAGTTTGCTTTATTCCCTCCACTGATCAACCTGCTGATATTCTCACAAAACCACTTCACAAACATCGTCATCAGACTTTCTTCCTCAAACTTGTTCGTCCTCGGCCGCTCAGTTTGCGGGGGGATGTTAGCAAGATCATCTCTTCCTCACAGAATCAATCATGAGAGTAAATCTCTCCTCTGCATTCAACACTGAATTGTCAACCATGCTCAGATTGAGGATCTGTAATTACAGTCTTTATTGTAATTGATACCTTTCTATATTAGTTCATCATGTATAGCTATTTAACATGTAATCTGTAATACGTTTTGAATCAATGGAAATACAATTCTACAGGAATCATCATGGCCCAGCATAACTTGCCGTTTAAAGTTGGGCAGGATGTGGAATCGAGATCGTTGGTGAAAGGTTATCGCGGCGCGTGGTTCCGATGTAAGGTATCTGTCACATTCATGATCACTAGCAATATTTGATGAGAAAAAGTTGGTTATACTTGCGTGCATTTATGCTAGTCCGTTTTGACATCTTGTTTGAACAATTTTCAGCTTGTTGTATTATTATGTTGATTAGCACTTCATCGAACTATTGTCAAACACATAGCATATAACTAGAAATCAGATGTAGCTTGATGTTAGAAAATGTATCAATGATTTCAAATCATTGAGACTGTGTTTAGGGCAGAGGAAGGATATCTTTGAGAAGAAATTTTCACAGATTGATTTCTCTTATGAAGTATTGAGTTTATACCTAAATTTTGGCTGAGAACTGAAATTTGGAGCACTTGATTTGGTGAAAAGCGTTGTACTCAGCATTAGAGTCTTTATATTTTTTTTTTTCCAATTACTAAGCACTTTCTCTTTCTTGTTGGATAAATTAAGAGTTGTGCAAGTTTTTCAATGAAACTCCTTCTTCTTCTATTGTTAAATATTAAAAAGAACCTTGTGTTTCTATCTCTAACTTTGATTCCAATTCAGCTCTTGCCTCCCTAAATTTCATTTCTGAAAACAAGCTCTCTCTCCCTTCTCTTATCTCCACAGAGCCCTCCTTCCAACTCTTTCTCATCCAGCTCCTTTGTTTTTGCACCAATTCCTTTTTTTCATTCCCTATGTTAGGATCATTGTTATTTACCTGGGTCATGTAGTGGACTTGGGCCTCACATTAGATCCGGGTTATGTCCGGTATATGTCGTAAGTGGATCTTTAGGGAATTGTGTCAGGCTATATATAGCAGATGGAGTATGCTTGTATGACACATCTGATAAATATATCTTAAAAGTGGAAGGCTTCAGGCCTATTAGTGTGATAACAAGCTGTACAGGATTATTGCCAAACTCTTGGCTTGGAGGTTAAGGGAGTGCTAGGAGATACTGTTTCCTGTGCTCAAGGAGCTTTTATAAGGGAGACACAGATTTGATTGGCGAACGAAGTGGTAGATGAGAGAAGAAAGAAAAAAAAGGTCTAGTTTTCAAAATCAAACTCCAGAAAGCCTATGACCACATTGAGTGACAATTGTTGGATTATGTTCCAAAAAAAAAAAAAAACCTATGGAATTTGATTGAGGAGGTGGATTGGCTACTGCCTGAAATTATCAAACTTTTCTTTTATTATAAACAGAAGACAGTAAATTTTAACACCAGTAGGGGATGTCTCAAGTAGGCTTGTGGAGCAGGCAAGAAAGTTCATCCGTTTTTAACAGTCTGATTATTGGTAGGGAAACTTTGATTACCAACTCTATTTCCCGGACGATACCATCTCTTCTTTATCGAAGATGTGGATAAAAAAGTGGCTAACTTAAACTTGATCATTGAAATGTTTTGCATGATCTCTGACCTGAAAATCAATGGAGCTAAGTGCTACTTGGTAGGTATAAATACCGATTTTGGTAAGATGGAGGGCACTGAAATATATCATGTTGTTGAGCATTATTTGGGGGGATTGTAATAATCTGTTAAGGACTGAGTTTTATTGAGGGATATTTTGGTGCAAAAGATAGGAGATTATTTCATTTTTCAGGCTCTATTTTGTGTTTGCTGTTAGTCCATACAGTAATCTGATGACATTCTCCCAAAAAAAAAAAACAGTCAAATGATGAGTTCTAACAATGTTTCTATTATTATTCAGATAATAGATATTGGCTAGAGAAATGGTCAGCTGTCATGTGCTTTGGAATATTATGACTTTCCGGATGAAAGTAAGCGCTATCTTTCCAAGATTTTAAGCTCTTTATGCTTTTAGCTTGTCTCATGTGCAGCTTGATTTTTATTTTATCGTTTGTATGTATAGCAAAAAAAGCCAATACAGTGGTGCATAGATATATATCGTACTTTTGATTTCCTGATCATAAAGATTTCACTTTACCAAGTGCACATGGTACCAAACAATATGTGGTCTGTATTATGACTCCATGGTCTCCTGTAATGAAATATATATCTAAGACTGAGTAATACTGTTATCTTGCTTCATGTTTGTATAATTTTCTATATTATTATAATGGTTTTCATGTAATCAATAGCTTGCAAAAACTGGTGTGTTATCTTTAATGTCTTCTAGTAGTTTCTGATTCATATATTATTTCATCTGCAGAGATAACTTGGGAGAAAATATATCAAAACAACCCTGCTGATGGTAAGAGGACAAGCAAAGGGAAGATATTGATGTTGCGTCCTCCGTTTCCTCCTATCTATCATGAAAGTAAAAGGCCGGATGTCAATACCATATTGCAAGCGGTAGTTATTGTCAATGATGCCTGGAAAGTGGGAGATTTAGTTGATTGGTGGAAGGATGGTTGTTATTGGTCTGGAAAAGTAGCAGAAGTATTAGGGGATGAAAAAGTGAAGGTAGTTCTTATGTTCCTCTCATATCCTCCTACTGTTAAATGCTGCTCTAGTTTGCGTAGTTACCCTTTTATGTTATGGTTCATTTGGAGTAGGTTTTCACTCCCTTCCTCTTTGAATTCTGCACTATTTAGCATTCCAATAAATATCAACCTACTCCATGGAATTCACATTTTCACTCACTAGGTTGTTTGATGTACAAATTCTCTCTAGCTGCTGTGCTATACATGCTTGTCTAAGCCTGTGTCTTCATGTAATTCACATACATCATTACAGCAACGTAATGGAAGTTGGAAGCTTCTGGTGCTTTCTCCTGCAACTCCTTTTACAGGTTCTGATTTAGGGTGCCTCTGTCCAAACTTCTCTCTAGTCAACTTAATCTGGGTTAATTTCCTCTGAAGGTCAAGGTTTTAGGTTGGTTAGAAGCGCATGAGATGGTGATTACGTGCGAGATGCTTTAATGGGGGAGGCATAATTCTTGCTTTTTAAAGTAAATAGAGACTGCTAATCAATTTTTGTTTTACCCTTCTTTTTTTTTGTGGCTTTATGAGGTGGCCTCCTGTTGGTAGAAGTTTGGAGGGGGGTTGGGTGGACTTGCGAGTCCCCAGTATCACTTTGTGCTCTTTTTTGCCAAAACCGATCCGGTTTTGGTACGGGGAAAAAAATAAAGCCAAAGTGTTGTGGGGCTGTCTCTGTTTGATGTAAAGAAATAGGAGTCTTTTATAATGTCTATGAAGGAAGATAGAAGATCTCTGGGACATGGCAAGATTGTGGTCAGCTCTTTAGGCTTTCTGAAGCTTTTAAAGATTATTTATCTGTATTTTGAGGGGCTGGGGAGCAGCACTCTTCAGAATTTATTTTATTTCTCCGTGGGGTGCTTTGTGGGTTGTGGAATTTTTCTTTGAGTTGCTGTTGTATCTGTTTTGTGGACGTCTTGTCCATTTTGTATGTACTTTTCTGTTGTTGAGATTTTTGTGCACTTTTTTCTTTCTTTCTTATTCATGTGTAAATGAATCATTCGACAGATTACATTTTGCATCAAGTAAAATGGCTTTAGTGGTTAAATCATTAGCTCTACTGAATCTGTGGTTGATGGAATACCTGTGTTTGGTTTAATTCTCTGGTTTATAACATGTTTAACTTACTCCGAAAGTTTCTTTGTTTATGAAAAAGAAGGTTGGGTAAACTTATATGCATCTATTTACTCTTATCATTGTCTGTCAATCTATATCATCTATATATAAGCTTTAACTGTATTTACCAGGTTGTGTCAAGGCACCTTGCTGTTATATATTGATTCATGTCGTCTACTTTTTCCAGGTTGAGTTGCCACTTCCTCCTGTTGGTGAAGGAGTTGAAGGAGAGACATATGAGGCTTCTTACAAGGACCTGCGCTCATCCCTGGATTGGTCTCTAGAATATGATTGGACAGTACCTATACCCAAGGTACCTATGACCCAATACTCATCTATCTGTCTCATTTCTCTGTTTGGATTCTGTTTTAAGGAGAAATACATCGAATATCAGAGCCAAACTGAGATGAGCCTTCACATGTTCTCCCTGGAGTTTATATTGATTGTGTTTTTGAATAATCCTTGAACTCATGTATAAAGAATTTTTTTTCCATATACTTGGATTGTCAAATACTTACAAGCTTACATTGCAGTCACTTCATGATGATATGGCACTTAAGGATATGAAAACTCACTCGTGCCACACGTTAACATTAGTATGAAGTTACAAAGATTATTCATTATCCTGAAGCCCAACCATGAACTGAATTTTTAAAACAATTGAATGTATCTCTGCTCTGTTGTTTTTTTTTTTGGTCGTAATAAGTGCCAGAATTCTTGCATATCAACAAACATTCTATCTTCTGCTATGTAGGTGTTCATGCTTTTTACTCGGTTAAAAAAGATCAGTCCAAAAAAGTCATACTGTTATTATGCGTCTACAGAAAATTTATTGTAATTCTCTTGTGGTCGCAGGAGAGGGAAAATGGGAATCCTTGTGTTAAAGTAGTCAAGCCTGATAATCAAGATGAGATATCCTTTTACTTGCCACTGCTCATGTATACAAATGTATATGTGTAGTTGTGTACGTATGTGACTGTTTGTGTGCATGTCGTGTTTGCCTGAGATAGGGTGTGTCAAGTTGAAAGGGTCATTTGATGGGACTAACATTGTAATAGTAATTAGTGAACTAAACTTTCCCAATGGTGATTAGTTAACTTTGTAGAGCAACATATAGATTCCATTTTGCTTTCCACATATCGGAGGAACTGAACAAGATACGCAGGGACATTGAGGGATGGATTGTGTTGTAGTGGACACAGAAATTGGTGCATGTTGGGCCTCTGGTGATTTGTAGAAGATATTTGTTACCTGGTGTTATATGATTATACTAAAATAGTACATGCAATCAACTGTTACCCTAACTTTTTGCCACTTACTGATTTGTAGAATATGTGACAGGACCCAAACCAGATTTCACCCCGAAACCCGGATCAGATCCTGCAGGGACCACCTTAAGAGAGATTTTACCGACAAGTCGGCATGACCTCTCTTAAAATGGACAACCCTCATCTGTCAAAACACAAACACTTCTATAAAAACCAGATCCAACCTCAACACATGGAGCCACCTGCTCCCCAACTCACAATAACCGCCGCCAATAAACACAAAAGTAAAAATCACTTTTAAAACATCTACAGTATATAGCATTCTACCGAAAGTGACTAAGGATACCGAAAGATAAAGGACCAAAAGATCCTACCGAGTAGAAGCAAAACTGATGCCGACTATGCCCGACCTGAGTACCTTGACCTCGACTACTAGTCTGCACGCTGGGTAATTTAAAACGAAGGGCCCAGAGGAAAGTAATTTAAAAAACGTTAGAGTGAGTGGATAAAATAAAATGAGTTAATATAATACTTTAAAGAAAAGGCTTCTCTTACTTTCCCAATTTTTTTAGGATTTAAAACCGCAATGCATGCATTATAAATAATACGACCCCATGTTTTAAGAAAATCATAAATATTAATCAACCCCGCTGATATAACAAATACAATTAATATTTTATTGTTACTTTCAAAATAAATACCTGGAAAATCAAATAAAATATAAATGGACCAATCCCATTGGCCCAATCCCAAATCATTTTATAGTAAAAACCCAACCCCACTGGTATATCGAATAATCAAATAAAATATAATTGGACCAATCCCATTGGCCCATTCCCAAATATTCTTGTAATTAAAAATCCAACCCCGTTGGTTCGGGAATTTATTAAATAACAGAAAGTCTCATAGAGAAAATATTCCCGAAACCCAAATGATATAAAATCCTGACCAATCCCATTGGTCATATCATATAATAAAATAGGGGAACGTCATTACCACCATTATATACTGAGCCTCCAAGGCTAAGGGTCAGAGTCTCACTTCTCCAAGACTCTAGAGCGTCCCACGCTGCCTGTACACGTCGACCACCGAGCGTGAATATGACCTATGTGGTCAAGTCGTCACCTCGCATGGGATCAGGCGACTAAGCTAGCTAGCATCAATATATATCTGGACCCTGGTATGGTGAAAATCCGAAAGCAAAACCGAAAATACGTTTCCCCTTATATATATAATCAGTACGGTCCCCGACCGCACTTCTGAGGCTCATAATAATCATAAATAAAATAATAGCCTCAAAATATATATATATATATATATATAGCCGACATATCCACATGCCGTAAAATAAGATCGAAAACGATATAGATAATATCGACATGTCTCACATGTTGTGAAATCACAATTAACGAAATCATAAAATTCCCAAAAATCTCATTTCCGGTCTTTTCAATATAAATATATTTAGAATGCTCAAATATGATTTTATCAATTCATACTATTTTCGAAAATCTCATTTTCTTAGTAAAATTTCGTACTATTTAAAATAGTAGTAAAAATATACCCCAAATCCATATTTTCCTTTAAATAGTAAATGAAACAATTATCATAATCAAATCTCTATAATTCATATCAACATCAAGAAATCATTTAATTAATATCAACTTCATTTCAATAAAATATTTATGCATGCATTTATTTAAAATAAAAATCCACTCACAGTACTGCGGAACGCGCCGCTAATCTGATCACTCGTCCCGTCGAATAACCTCTCGACCTGAAACAGGGACGAAATTCTGAATATTACGAAACTCGGAATTTAATTAAAAACGTTAAATCTACTAACGTCCTTGATTGTACGAAACCTCCCAATTTTTCCTTTTTCGCTTATAGGTATAGGACTTCGCCTTAATACCGAATACTTTACGTCTGAAATAACTTAGGACACCCACCTCGTGTCCGAATAATTCTTTTCCCAGTTATTTCGTCGTAAAACTCTTTTAATCGGCTTTTACCCTTTTTATGGTAAGTCAACAGTAAAAGTGAAAGTCAAACCGTAATTTTGGAAGTCAACAGTAAATGGTCAAAGTCAACACTACTATTTACCATTTACCATTTACTGTTTAACTTTTATTTTTTACTATTTACTGTTTTACTGTTTACTTTTACTGTTTTACCATTTATTTTTCACTTTTTACCGTTTTACTTTTACTGTTACTGTTACTGTTCATCGTCACCAACCTTTGGCCGCCGGAACAGTGGCGCCGCTCCCGGCGCCGCGGGAGCGCCGCCATCGCCGCCGGAGCGCCGCCATCGCCGCCGGCAGCTCCGCCACCGGAGGTCAAAAACACCTCCGTTCGAGGCCAAATTCACCCAATACCTTCACCACCACCTCGGGAGTTCGATTCCGCCGCCAAAAACAGCACCAGCCGCCGCATACGGCGGCCGGCACGGCGGCCCGAAACCCCCAATATCCAAATCCTCCAAAAATCCACCAATCGAACCCCAAATTACACTTAAACAACTCTTTACAACATTCTAAACACGAATTCAACATCCAAATTCACCAATAACAACAAAATCACAAATCCCAATTTGAAATCAAAAACCCTAAAAATTTTTGATTTTCGATTCCTCCTTATCTGGTGCAATTCGGTCCAATTCTCTTCATGGAATGATTGCACGGATCGAGGTCTTCATTTCCCCCCAAGAATCGGGTGGAATCATGGCCGGAGGAGGGAGAACCGTCCGATCGGTGGCGGACCAATCCGGGCACCGCACGGCCGAACGGCGGCACTTCCCACCGTGCCACGGCCACTGGCGTGACGGGGAGGCCGAGCCGGTCCGAATGGGACCCGTGCGCCGGCCCAGTTCGGCCGGACGGCGGAGATCGGCCGGAGGCCGATTCGGATCGGGGGAGAGGAGAGAGAAAGGAGAGAGAGAGAGAGGGAAAAGAAAAAGAAAAAAGAAAAGAAAGGGAATTTTGCCATTTCGGGAAAAAAAATCTCGGCTATTTATAGTCGTCCAAAATCGGCAAGTTTCGGTTTCCACGTCACAACTTTTTCGTACCAACTCCAAATAAATCGTGCCGCGTGTCCACGAACTCGTTTCGACGACTTCTATTTCATCGCGAAATAAAATCATCGGTCAGGTCAACTTATTTAAAAGTCAACCTTTTGAATTTTCCGAATCGTAACAATTTCCGAGGAGTAAAAGTGCTCGTAACACCGTAAAAAGTTAATTCCAGATTCGGGTCGTATCAATATGTTTCTCACCTGGTATTATATAATTTTACTTGTTTGGTATATGCAATCAACTGTTGCCCTAACGTTTTACCACTTCCTCATGTATTTGGGTGTTCCACTATCAATGACATTGTATGTGTTGATTTTTGTTTTTGTTCTATCCAATTAAATGGTGATATTGAATATATTGCGAGGTGAACCCCATGTAATGATGTAGCATTTGATTTAGCAGTCAAACTTGATCTATATCATTTGGTCTTGTTAGCATTACCAATGTTTAACGGCCACTGCAAATGCCATCCCATGTGGCTTAATGTGATACACACGAGAATTACCACTTTGAGATGTGACTCCATCTCTTACAATTTTGAATGCTGATTCAATATTAAAGTTTATATGTTGATGGAAGTAGCAGGATAATGTGATTTAATGGGGAATGCTGTTGCAGGAGGCAGTCCAAGCTTGGTGGTCCAAAGCTTGGGTGATGGAAGCCGAGATATCCAGGCAATTACTGGTGCAGATCGACCTATAACAGCGAAGGAACCAGTCACTGCAGAAACAAATATGGATTCTGATGTAGCAGATAGCCAGTTTGGGAAGTGTTGCTCAGATAGCAGTAGTTCAAGTTCGCATTTTAAAGATGCATTAAATAATATGGGGGGAGCTGCAACTAGGATAGACATTGTTGAGAATGATAGGTCCCTGAAGAGGATTAAAACCGATGAAGGCATAATATTAAATTCAATGAGCTCTGATACATTAGAAGCTGCAATTTTAGACTTGGAGGAACTTGTAAACCGGGTTAAATGGATGAAGGGGATGTTGGAGATTGGAACGCCTTTCACGGGTGTCATGCACCCCCATTGGAAATTTATCAGAAATCATACCCAGTCCACTTCAAAGTGAGGGTTTCCAGTAGTCTACATTCTTTTAACTCACATTGTATACATTGTATGTTCTCCAATGTTTTTTTTTTATTTTTTTATTTTTTAAATATGTAAATACAGTGATTCCCTTAAGGAATTTATGCATGGATTGTTCTTTCTGTTCTTGTTTCTTTGCAAATTCATGCATATGTTGAGATAACTAGACTTTTTTATACGAAAAGAATATATTAGATAGAGGAGCCAGACACTCACATAGTACAATGTCAAACAAAATGGTGTTTATGGCAGTCAAACAAAAAGGCATTTGTGGTCACATTAGGTACAATATTTTTTAACCAGCTAGCTCTTTAACTAGAAGAGGAGAAATTTTATAATCTTTAAATACTTAATAACACTAAAAAAGGCATAAATTTTTGTATGCACGGCCGTATATGTACACGACGCAATCTTAACTATCTATATACTTTGACCATCGTGCATATATTTAACCGCCCACAATAGATTGTGTATTTACGTACTAGTTTAATGACACAAACACAATAATCAAATAGCATGTATATGAAGAGAAGATATAAAAATCATAGATACGTACTTTGAGCAGGTCAATCTTTTCCTTTTGTTTTGACAGATGTGAGACATATATATAAGGAATAATGTTCATTTAGTACAATTTTGGCCCCATCATTACCCATTCCAATGAACACTCTAATTTCTTGCCCTATTAAACATAAGATAACAACTCATATTGCCAATTTCAACAAATCTTTTCAACCCTAGTACAATTTTAATATTTTTCTTCCTTTTGTCCTCACCCCTTATACACTCATATGAAAAGAAAGTCAAAGATATAAAAAAATTTGCCGGAAGGTCACCAAACTCCGCCGGCGTCTAATGGCTGGTCACCGGATCCAGTCACCGAACTCTGGTCGCTAGATTTTGGTCACCCAATTTTTTTTGCCGGAATATTTATTTAATATTCTCCGGTCGCCAAGTTCCACCAAACGACGCCCGAAACAGTCCGCCTCCAATTGGACGGAACTCTCTCCTCCGGCCGCCGTTCGACTCGATTCTGGTCGGGAATCGAACGTCTCGGCCGATGTAGCAATTGTGTGTGAGGAATCGAACCAATTCGTAGCAGGTAAGAAGAATTGAGAATTTGAAATTTCTAGGGTTTTTGGTCAAATCGGTGGAGGTTGTGATTTTGGTGTTTTTGGTGAATTTGGAGGTTAAATTCGTGTTTAGGATGTTGTAAGGAGTTGTTTGAGTGTTGTTTGAGGTTTGATTAGTTGAAATTTGGATGAATTTTGATAATGGGAGGTTGGGCCGCCGTGTCGGCCGCCGTACGCGGCGGCTGCGTGCGTTTTTGGCGGCGGGGGTGTTGGGGAACTCTCTCCTCCGGCCGCCGTTCGACTCGATTCCGGTCGGGAATCGAGGTCTCGGACGGTGTAGCAATTGTGTGTGAGGAATCGAACCAATTCGTAGCAGGTAAGGAGAATTGAGAATTTGAAATTTCTAGGGTTTTTGGTCAAATCGGTGGAGGTTGTGAATTTAGTGTTTTTGGTGAATTTGGAGGTTAAATTCGTGTTTAGGATGTTGTAAGGAGTTGTTTGGGTGTTGTTTGAGGTTTGATTGGTTACAATTTGGATGAATTTTGATATTGGGAAGTTGGGCCGTTGTACGCGGCGGCTGCGTGCGTTTTTGGCGGCGGGGGTGTCGGGAATGAGTTCCCGAGGTGGTGGCGACGCTGCTGTGAAAATTTGGCGTCGATTGGAGGTGTTTTCGGCCTCCTGCGGCGGAGCTGCCGGTGGCGGTGGCGCCACTGTTCCGGCGGCGGAAGGTAGAAGACGATGAACAGTAAACGGTAAAAAATAAAAAGTAAAATGATAAAAGGTGAAAAGTAAATAGTAAACAGTAAAGGTGAACAGTAAAAGTCAATAATACATAGTAATTTGACTTTCAAATTTACTGTTTGACCAGTGAATGTTACTATTGACTTACCGTAAATGAATAAAAGCGGTTTTTAAAAGGAGTTTACGACGAATTAAACCAGTAAAGAATTGATCGAACTCGGGATGGGTGTCCTGAGTAATTTTGGACATAAATTGTTTTGGTATTTGAGACGTAATTTCAATACCGTAACAAGAATTGAAATTGGGTTATTTCGGGCGAGTGAGGACGCCCGTAGATTTAAATTTTATAATTTAATTCCGAAGTTTAGAATATATATGTTTACGTCTCGGTTACAGGTCGACAAATTACTCGACGTGATGAGAGCGAGGAATAGCGACACGTTCGGCCGAACTGTGAGTGGATTTTTATTTTAAATAAATACATGCATAATTATTTTAATAAAATACAGTTTATTTTAAATAAATGATTTGAGAAGCATGAGAATTCATATAAGTAAAATGATGTTGATATTTAAAAGAAATGTGGTTTTGGGTTATACATTTACTACTGTTTTAGTAGTATGTATTTTAACCGGAAATGAGATTTTCGAAAATGGTATGATTTGATAAATCATACTTAATCGTTTTTATTGTATTTTATATTTGAAGGACCGGAAATGATATTTTCGGGGAGTTTATGATTTCATTATTTATGATTTCACGACATGTGAGACATGTCGATGTTATATATTCTTTTCGATATTATTTTAATACATTGAGACATGTCAGATATATATATGTTTCTTTGAGGCTATGATTCTATTTTATTATATATATATATATATATATATATATATATATATATAAACCTCAGATCTGCGGTCGGGGACCGTACTGATTATAATATATAAGGGGAAGCGTGCTTTCGTTTTTGTTTTCGGATTTTCACCATATCAGAGTCCAGATATATATATATATATTAATGCTAGCTAGCTCAGTCGCCTGATCCCATGCGAGGTGACGACTTGACCACATATATAGGTCAGATTCACGCTGTGGTCGACGTGTACAGACATAGCGTGAGACGCTATACAGAGCCTTGGAGACTCGACCCTTATCCTTGGAGGCTACTGTTAAATGGTGGTAATAACGTTCCCCTATTCTATTATATGACCAATGGGATTGGTCATGATTTTTTATGTTATGTGGTTTTCGAGAATATTTTCTCTATGAGACTTTCGGATTTTAATAAATTTCCGAACCAGCGGGGCTGAGGTTTTTATGTGACCAATGGGATTGGTCGTAAATTATTATGAATTGATTTTCAAAAAGTATATTGTTTGGAATATATATATAAACAAAATCATTATTTGTTTATTTGATATATCAGCGGGGCTGATTTTTAAATACGATTTTCTTAGAACGTGGAACGTTTTATTAAAGGCATGCATTGTGGTTTTTATTTCTAAAGTATTGGGAAAGTAATATGACACTTTCATTTAAAGTATTATATTAAATTGTTTTATTTTTTATCTACTCACTCTAACGTTTTTAATTTACTTTCCCCTGGGCCCTTCGTTTTAAATCGCCCAGTTTGCAGACTAGATTATTTGAGGTCAAGAGTACTCGGAGTCGAGACATAGTCATCGTCGTCTTTGCTTCTGCTTTGTGGGATCTGTTGATCCTTTACTTTTTAATTTGTATTTCCAGTTCAATGTATTAGATTGCTCTGATTATCTGTGAGCCTTTGAATAGTAGATGAATATAATTTTGTGTTCATCTGTGGCGGTGGTTGTGTTTGGGGAGCAGTTGGCTCCACGTGTTGAGGTTGGAACTGGAATTAGAAGAGTTTTTATTTGTTGCTGGTTTTAGGGTTGTCTATCTTAAGGTTGGCTTATCGATTTATCAATAGAATTAATCTTAAGGTAGTCCCCGCAGGGCCTTATCCAGGTTTCAGGGTGAAATCTGGTTCGAGTCCTGTCAGTTTGGTATCAGAGCATTAGGTCCTATCGTTTTCTTGTGTCATGTTGTCTTTTCTACTTGATGACGTCTAGCATTCTTTGAGTGAGGGTCCGACCGCGGCGGATTTCCATCATACTCTTCGATGCTAGTGTACTCATTAAGTGTACGAGCCAGATTCTTGGTATCTTGTCATGTACTCTGTAGAGTACTATTCTATTATGTTATTTTATATTCTTGGTAATGCTTAGTACCTCTGACTGATGGTCCAACTGCAGCGGATAGCCATCGTAATTTTGTAAGTTATCTTTATTAAACTCTTTGTATTAAACTCTTCTATTTAAATAAATATGATTTCTCTTCCGCTGGATTTCTAGTATATATATATATATATATATATATATATATATATATATATATATATATATATATATATATATATGTGTGTGTGTGTGTGTTTTAGTGTGAGGTAGTTAGGTATTTTTGTCAAAATTTATTGGAGTGGGTATGTAACATTAAAATATGCAAGTTTTCCTCTAATTTTGACTAAATGGTGGTTTCTATATATATAATACTAATAGAAATAGGAGTATATTGGTGTATGTAATCAAGATTGTAAATAATTATTGTTGGTGATTTCCTAGTTAGTCCTTGCAATCTAACAAAAAGTCGATATATGATCCCCTCCCGTGAATAATAACATCATTTGTCCAAAGTTTCTTAGTTTTAATAACAAACTACAAAAAAGTGCATGACAATAATTTGTTTAACAAATAAATCACATACATATTTAATTGAACAAATTAGGACAAAAATTTACAAATAAATACCATGTGCATAACAAGCTGCCACATGTTATTAACTAATTTACTCTTTTGTCCTTAATATTTACAAGCATGTATTTAGTCCTAATTGCTGCTACTGTCTATTACAAAACTAGCTGCTACTGTCTATTACAAATCTAGCTGCTACTGTCTATTGCAAAACTAGCTGCTACTGTCGACTAGGAAACTAACTGCTACTGTCGACTTGGAAGACACCTGCTACTGTCGACTTGGAATGTACCTGCTACTGTCGAGCATGAAAGTAGCTGCTACTGTCGATTTGAAAGGTGCTACTGTTGGCTGGGAAGGTCCCTGCTACTGTCGATTATGTATCTAACTGCTACTGTGGAAAGACACTTGCTACTATTGACTATAAATCTAGCTGCTACTGTCGACTGAGATACTAACTGCTACTGTGGTTTTTCGTGAGCAAAATTCGAAATTTCAAAATTTCTCAAAACATATGCAATATGGTACTTAAATGAAAGCCCATGACATAAGGAACAACTTTATATATTGGCTCACCTCCAAATTGCTGGTGGTTTAGCCGGAAAATTTAAATTTGCTTGAAAAAAAACTTAAAAAATGAGGAGAGAGAAACTTGTTAGATCTGGGTGGCAGCTGCTACTGTGGGAAGACACTTGCTACTATTGACTATAAATCTAGCTGCTACTGTCGACTGAGATACTAACTGCTACTGTGGTTTTTGGTGAGCAAAATTCGAAATTTCAAAATTTCTCAAAACATATGTAATATGGTACTTAAATGAAAGCCCATGACATAAGGAACAACTTTATATATTGGCTCACCTCCAAATTGCTGGTGGTTTAGCTGGAAAATTTAAATTTGCTTGAAAAAAACTTAAAAAATGAGGAGAGAGAAACTTGTTAGATCTGGGTGGCAGTTGGTAATTTTCACGAAAATAATAAGGGTATTTTAGATATTTTTACATTAATTACAATCAATTTTGGTTCACTTATTTTTTGGGCTTGGACTTATGTCTTAATTTGTATAAGAAATATGGAAAGTGAGTTTTTAGTTAATTCAAATGTGGTCAGGTACTACTAAGTAATTCTCTATAGTTTTAACTTTCATAAAGTAGAAACCCTAAGTGCACGTTTGGTACTCGGGATTATTGTGAGTCACTCTATTATCAATACTTGGCCTACCCTCACTTGAGTAGGCTTACCCAATACTAATTTGTACCATGTTTGGTGAGGTAGTACTACATAAGGAGGAGAGAGAGAGAAAGAGAGAAAGGTGGAGAGAGGTGGTGTTAACTTGGGGTCTCAAAAATGAGTACCCACAATAACACTACCTAAGGAGGTTGAGAGAAAAAACAGGCCTTAACTAGTACCATTTATTTTAATACTCCCCCACACCAAACATAACTCACACTACTTTGTACCTCTTATTTAGTGCAATACCAGCTAGTCCCTTGTACCAAACATGCACTAACTGATATAACCTAGCTCGCTCACACCCTGTGTACCATGCAATATGTCAATCTCGCAATTGAAGAAGAACAAAACAAAGAAGGAGGAGGGGGATGATAGGTGGTCAAATAGACTCCCACAACATGTCTTGCAACTTATACCAGCGCGATAACAGATATCAGATTACCAATCATTCGGCTATGTCTGCCATTCTTGGCGAGGTGCGATCAAGGATGGTATCGCAACCAAGACTTGCCCTCCTGCTCTTCAACTCCCGTGGCTCCTACTCAGATCTAATGATTGTCGTCATGCCTATTACATTGAAAACATTTATTCGTTTGTAAGAGATCCAAAACTCTTTAGATCAGTGGCAAGCTCATATTCTTATCAAAACTGTATTGGGTCAAATGGAGGGTGGCTGATCGATCATTGCTGCTGAACACCGTCTCAATGTCACCAAAAGGGTGTTAACTTTTTCATCAATCCGATATCGGGTGCTCGAGTCATGCTTCCATCACAATCCACAATTCGAAGCAACCTTTGTAAGAGCTATTTTTCCTCAAGAAAGTGGTGGCATTCAGGTGCTCAAGAATTGAATGACTGTCTTGTTGCAAGCGTTAGTTTTGACGGTTTTTTGGTTACACCACAAAAAAGTTGGGCAATTGTTACAAAAGAAATGTAAGCTTTACCCATGTGGCCATTGCAAAAGAAGCCACAAAAAGCAAAAAAAATATGGATAAAATTTCAGCTACATCATAGAGCTAGTTGGTTAAAAAATCCCACATTTGTTTGTCTTTTGTGACTTGTTTTTCAATGACCACATGAGCAAAGCCCACATTTCTTTTGTGGTGTTTGTCCAATTTTTTTGTAGTGTTATTTGTAAGCCAACTGATCAAGGAGTAAAATATCGGATATCGAGGAAATATCGGCGTTTCAAAATACGGATATTTCGACTGAAATATCGATAAAATATCGATCCATTAGAAATTTTGACAAAAACGACAGAAACTATAAGAAATACATGGAAATTTGTATTGAAACTTTCTAAGGTTGTTTTATGCTATGTTATCGATCATATGTGAGAAGAAAATATTAATAAATTCAAATATATATCAATTTATTGAAATGTTATATGAATTACTATGTGAATAGAGCTGATATTTATTGAAATATGATTTAATATATATAATTTATGCTTGAAACCTAAAATGAGGCTAAACCATCACACCCTTTAACATTATTTCTACATAATATTTCACAAAAGCAACTACATGAAGTTTTTTTAAAACCATACATAAATTGATATTATATAGTCGTTGACCCGTTGCCACTAGCTATTATATAGTCGTTGAATCGCTACATAAAAAAAAAAAAAAAAAAAAAAAACTAGCTTATTAGAACATCATAGAAAAATCATGTCAATAAAATTGTAATTACATACATTATCATGTAAAATGATTACACATTACTATTTTGATTATATGTTACAAAAATATACATTATAGTAAAATATATAGTGTAAGACACATTAATATTAAGCATGCACGAGTAAGAAACTTATTACGAAATTATCAAAACAGAAGTATGATAAAATTAGCTCTTGAAGGTAAGTTAGAAATTAAGATTAGGTGTTGAAAATTATGTGTTTTAAATTGTTGAAAATTAGTTTTTGAAGGTAAGATAAAAAATTCTGAAAAATATCGGAAAATATCGGAAATTTCGCGGAAATATCGGGAAATTTCGACGAGAAACTGAAAGAATTGAATCGAAATATCGATCCCACCGAAAAACGAAAATTTCGACGAAATTTCGGCGAAAATATCGATTTTGCATTCCTTGCAACTGATGCATCATGGAGCCTCATTGACAATAACCTACACGGATACCAGCCTAGAGATATAGAAATAATTGATGACAAACTGTACAGTATAGCTCGAAACGGTACCTTCGAGTTTATACTGGAATATAAGATTATCCGCGCTAGGGCAGATGCCAGAGGCATTAGAGTAAAACAGGTTTTGGCTGCCACACTTACGAGCATTAATTAGTTGAAATGGAGAGGTCGTCTAGCGATAGACTCTGAAACCAAGGAGCTGTTCGTGATTATGCATGGAATTCCAGCAAAGCGTCAGAGTTAGAGAGAAGGGCTATTGAGAGTGTTCAAGATGGAGTCTAGCCACACCAACAGTGTTTACCTTGCCTCACCTCATTGGGAAGACGTTGATCTGGGTAATATGATGTTGTTTCTAAGCGAGACAAGCAATAAGTCGATCCGTGATGAGACACTTGGAAGAAACTGCATCTATTTTGCTTTTAATTTTTGGGGTGGTTTTGGGGTATACAACATGGAAAATAGAAAAATCAAACCGCTTGGTTTTCGTCAGGAGCAAGTACCAACCATATTCGAAGCCAGCAACCAAACTCTTTGGTAGCTCAGTTAGTTTTATTCATCACGCCCCAATTCCCATACCCGATATAGATAGTCGTTGATTTATTAACATGCAGCTCCATCCTGGATTTATTGTTTTATTTTTTTATTTTTTTATGTTGGTTTTGTCTGGTTTCATGTTTCTCTGGCCATTTTATGTCATTTGAATTATGCTGTAGCTAGCAGTGTTTGTATTCGGAGATTATGTCTCTTTGATTGTCTTTATGAGGAATTTCTATAATCGCTATAACTAACATAATTCTAGTTCTCCAAAAAAAAAAAAAAAGGCTAACATAATTCCAAGTGTCTCTCTTGTAATTTGGATGGAGTCATTTGTTTGATCACCTATGTTTATGCGAAAACTACAATTTGGGGCAGACGACTTCTTTGGCAGGAATTGAGACGCCTCAAAGTTTCATATATGACTGAGGCATGGGTGTTGTTAGGGGACTTTATTTGTCTTTTGGGGGCACATGAGAAGCGGGGTGGTTTGTTTCCGAATCGTACCGCTTGTATGGATTTTCAGCGGCTTTATACTGATCGTGAATTATTGGATACTCCAACTAGGGGTTTAGAGTTCACGTGGACTAATCGTATCATTGATGAGATGTTAGATAGAGCTTTGGGGAACTTGGCTTGGGTGAATTCCTGGCAAGTAATGGAGTATTCCACTTTCGCAAAGTCTACCTCAGATCATTGTCCACTTTTGCTTTCTTTCTCCAGGTTGAGTATTCAACCTCGTTGACCTTACAGGTTTCAAAACATGTGGATTCAACATCCGTCTTTCATGCAAGTAGTGGAGGATTGTTAGAAGACGACTCATATTTATGGGTGCCCTATGTTTGTTCCCAGTTTCAAGCTGTGGGTTTTAAAGTTCATACTTCGGGTATGGAATAAAGAGAACTTCGGGGATGTGAATGAAAGGGTTGCTAAAGCTCGAGGGGATTTGGAAGAGGTACAGCGTGAGATCTCTCTTTCAGGCCCTTTTGAGGATTGTTTCAGACCAGAAAATGAGGCCTGTGTTAGGTATTAATTCGAGCTTTCTTTGCATGATATCATGCTTCAAGATAAAGCAAGAGTGAGGTGCATGGCTTAAACATGGTGACAAGATCATCTCTTTTCTTCATAATATGATTCAGATGCGGAAAATTAATAAATCTATAGCTTCCTTATCTACAGAGCATGTAACTTTGCAGGACCATGACGTAATTGCATATTATATTGTTCATCACTTTCGCATTATGTTCACTAAGGACCAGCAGATTATTAATACAAGGCTAGTTGAATGAGTTATTCCTCAGTTAGTTACCAGTGACCAAAATGGTGCTCTAATTTCTATTTCGAGTGATGAAGAGATCACTGCAATAGTACCTCTTTGATCATAAGTGCAAGTCGGGTAACATTGTAGTGAAATTTTATATTGCCAATGCTTTTAATATTATTGACCGAGAATTTCTTCTCCGGATTCTTACATCTTTTGGCTTTGACGCTACTTTTGTTCATTGAGTTCGTTGTATCCTAGAGTCTTCTTGCCTTTTAGTCTTAGTTAGTGGGCAGACTTGTGGTTTCTTTACTTGTTCTAGAGGGGTCAGACAAGGTGATCTAATGTCACCAATTCTTTTTTGCCTTGCTGAAGAGATCTTGAGTAGGGGTATCTCAATGCTTGTAGCTGATAATCATATTGACTGGATTGCAACCCCAAGATGTTGCTCTCCTCCTTCTCATTAACTATTTGCAGATGACGTTATGATTTTTATAGCGGGCGAGTTCAAGTGGCCTCCATGCTTTGTGCAATTTCATGGAGGAGTATGCTTCCAACTCAGGGTAAAAAGTGAATATAAGTAAGTCTTTGATGTTTCAATGGAAGTATGCGTTGCCAAAGTTTCCCATTATTTCCTCCATTTTTGGTGTGCAACTAGGCTCTCTCCCGTTCTTGTACCTACGGGTCCTAATCTTTACAATGTCGCCAAAGAGTGCATGGTTACGGCCTATTGCTGACAGGGTGTGTGACAAGTTAAGTTCCTGGAAAGGTAAATAATTTTCTCAAGCAGCAAGACTACAACTCATTGAATCTGTTGTTTAGAGTCAGTTGATTTATAGTTTTCAAGTTTATTCCTGGCCTCGTTCCCTTATAAAACTGTTGCAGAAATGGATTCGTAATTTTTTTTAGAGACCATTGAAGGGAGGTGCTACTCTGGTCTCTTGTGATAAAGTATGTATGCCTAAGGAGTGTGGGGGACTAAACTTGAAGAATCTTCTAGTTTTGAATGATGCTTTGTTTCTAAAGTGAAGGTGGGAGGTTGTATCTAGGTTCTCTCCATCTGTTATTTTTCTTCATGATCGATTTCTCCTACCTAGTTTGGTTCTATGTGCTTATGATAAGAAATAAACTGTTTGGTTGGGTTTGAGGAGAGTTTGGCATTTAGTTTTGTCAAAGCTTCGGTGGATAGTTGGGGATGACAAGCAAATCAGGCTATGGAGTGATAACTGGATGGGGGTTATTTTAGGGGAGCCTTTTAATTTAGATGTAGAAACATGGGAGCACTTAGATAGTATTTCGCATGAAAAGTGGGATTTGCTAGATTTATTTGTTCAAATATTTCTACAGGCGGCTATGGCTCTCATATGTACTGTTCTTTCTTTGGAACCAACTGAAGACAAGGTTGTCTGGGCTGACTCCTCTTTTGGTACCTTAACAGCTAGTGAGGCTTATGGGGGTTTGCATGTTAACTATTCAAGAGTTGATTAAGGCTCTCTGATCAGAATGTCTGCTATTCAACCCCGTAAAAGCCTATGCTCTTGGAAGGTGCTGCATGTGAGAATTTTGACTGATGATAGGTTGCAAAGAAAGAGTGTAATGCTTTGTTCAAAGTGCATTCTTTGTGTAGTTGATTGCGAAACTAGGAGTCACATCTTTTGGGATTGTGTGGTTGCCTCCAGTATATGGCAGTTGATATTTAAGTTATTCAATATTCAAGATACCACACAGCTATTCTTGTATGAGTTATTCTCAGTTACTGTCATGTCTAGGCTCTCAAAATCTTCGAAGTTATTGTGGCGTATCATCGTTTGTAACCTACTACGGTGTATTTGGTTCGAACGTAATCGCTAGAAGTATGATGAAGGTAATTTTTTTTTTTCTAAGGTTCCATCATTTCTTTTTGATAACTTTGGAAGAATCAGCTAGCCTCATGTTTGCTCATTCCGCTTCTCGTTCAACCACTTATGTTCTTGGGCCTTTCTCAGCTTATACCTGCTGGTCTCATTTATCGGGTGGTAGTTTAGAGTCCCCGGTATATCATTGGATTAATTTTATACATATGACTCTTTTAGAGGTCCTAATTATGCGCATTATGGTGGTATTGCAAGGGACCATGATTGGCGTTTCTTGCAAGCCTTTATGAGTAGGGCTCAGATTCCGAGTGCGTTAGATGCCGAAGTTCTGGCTTTTTTGGAAGCAATTTGCATTGCTAAGCTTCGGGACTAACATTACTTATGGATAGAGACAGACTCGATAGTTGTTGTATATTATTTTCAGACAATTTCTTTGATTTCTTGGAGACTGCACACTCATTGATTGAGTCCATGGTTTGATTTTCTCAAATCCGGGTCACATACATCTTCCGTGAAAAAAATGCCCCAGTAGACAGGTTAGCAAATTTTGGTGCATTTTCAATTAGTTTACATTCTTGGGATATGCTTCCTCAGTTCTTAACTCCCGCTTATGGACGTGACATTGCTTCATTACCTGCTTTCAGATGTAGGTATCATTGATCTGGTTTCTATGCTTCATAGTTTTCTTTTTTGTTGGTATCTTTTGTTTATGGATTGGTCTGCTGGCTATCTAGTTTGGTCTATTGTTAAGTGTTTGCTAAATTATTCAAGGGTGTTGTTTGGTTACTTTTTGGAGTGTGGCTTTGATATCATCCTCCACCTCTTCTATATTATTTTCTCTTTATTAATAAATTTTCGGATAGGATGAGGAGTTAGCCCTATTCCCATTTTAAAAAAAAGTAATGAAGGAGGGAAGGAAGCTAAATAGCTAATTTCAGATTGCCCCATCGAATCTGCTTGATCATGTAACAATACACCAAACCTTCTTCGTTACTTTCGTTAATTATTGTTCTGTACTCTCGCACATTAAATTATGGTATACTGTACGTTGTTATTTACCATACAATAAAAGAAAGAGCGCATGAATATAACATATAACAATAGACGTCACAAGTCACAACTACACAATAGTACGTGATTAGTCATGCTAAATATAAGAGATGCACATTTCATTTCCTACACTACTTCTCAATAGAACAATTTAATCACTTGCTACTCAAATGAAAGTCAATACGCGCGTACTCTATGTGATCTACTCGTTGGATCTTTCCCCTTGTTGAATGCACCTAGCACTATTCCATTTCTTGACCAAATATCTCTTGTACTACTACTCTTTGTCGTTAAAACAAGTATATTTTTTTCTCTAGTAGCCATCTTTAACAACAATTTTTATAATTTAGAGTGTATTATCCATAATTGCAATAATGAACTTCACTGATTCCATCACAATTGTCTTGATAGCTAGCTAGATCGAATATATAATTTTTTCTTCTTCAATAAGAAAAATAAAGCAAAATGTACGTATGAGTTGCATAATGTAAAAATCTCACGAGTATCAAATAGCATCGATCATGTGGGAAGATATGCAAAAGAGAAACACTATGCAACTCTTTTCCTTCTGTTTCATTAAGTACGTAATGTCGGTAATGATATATATATATATATATATATATATATATATATATATATATATATATATTAATTTTGTAAAAGTAAATCGCAATGTGTCTGCTCATTTCATTAGAGAATCCCTTTATATAGGGTGATGATTACAATGGTAATAACAATTACATTGATGATCATAATCACTGATTGAAATGTTACAACTTATTGATAACTAATTGCCTAATTTACTATCGTCATTACTTTGACGAAGGCACACAAAAGGTATTTTCCTTTAACACTCCCCCTTGTGCCGAGTCAAAGACGGAATGGTGCATAGATCGTTGCCTCATTAAAAACCTTGCCAAGTAACAAAACCCAGTGGGACAAAATAAAACTTGGATGAAGGGAAAAAGAGCACAACGCACCTTTAACCTTTGAGGATGACATGTGTGTATTAGACTCCCCCTGAAGTCTACATCTCCCCCTGATCCTTACATTAATCAAGGAAGCTTTGAAAGCTTTCGCATTCCTATGTTTTTCACATGTTCCTCGAATATTGCTTTGGGTAATGATTTGGTAAACAAATCTGCTACATTCTCCTCAGACCTTACTTGATTCACTTGAATCTTGAGGAGAGCTTGTTGTTGCTGATTATAGAAAAACTTTGGCGATATGTGTTTTGTATTATCACCCTTGATATAACCTAGCTTCATCTGTTCGATGCAAGCTGCATTGTCTTCATAAATGCAGGTAGGCTCTTCAGTGGTAGTACTTAAACCACTAGTCCCTCGAATATGTGTAATGATGGATCTCAACCATATACACTCACGAACCGCCTCATGTAGAGCTATGATCTCTGAGTGGTTCGAGGAGGTAGCCACAAGGGTTTGCTTGGTTGATCTCCAAGATATCGCCGTATTCCCAATGGTGAATACATAACCAGTTTGAGAACGACCTTTATGTGGGTCAGAGAGGTACCCAGCATCAGCAAACCCAATTAATACATTATTTGGGGTTTCAGTGTGGGGGGTGGTACCTTCTCTATCTACATTTCCTTTAGGGATTACATTTTCATTTGTGTTCCCTTTTGCCTTTGTGTAGGGATAGAATAGGCCCAAGTCAATGGTTCCTTTTAGGTATCGAAATATGTTCTTAATACCATTCCAATGACGCTGCGTTGGCGCTGAGCTAAATCTAGCTAACAAATTCACTGAGAATGCAATATCAGGTCGAGTACATTGAGCTAGGTACAATAATGTGCCTATTGCACTCAAGTAGGGGATTTCGGCTCCCAATAGCTCTTCGTCATCTTCCTTTGGACGAAATGGATCTTTCTTTACATCCAAACTCCGACCAATCATGGGAGTGCTAACAGGATGCGTTTTGTCCATGTTAAATTGCCTGAGTATCTTTTGGACATACGCAGACTGGTGGATAAGTATTCCACAAGCTCGGTGTTCCAGTTCAAGACCTAGACAAAACCGAGTTTTCCCAAGATCTTTCATCTCAAACTCGGATTTCAAATAGCTCGCGGTTTCTCTTATTTCATTAAGAGTACCTATTATGTTCATATCATCGACATACACAGCTACAATTGCAAATCCGGAACTTGTTTTCTTTATGAATACGCAGGGGCATAGTTCATCATTCTTATATCCCTTCCCAATCAAGTAGTCACTTAGACGGGTATACCACATCCGCCCGGATTGTTTCAATCCGTAAAGTGAGCGTTTCAATCTGATTGCAAACGCACTCCGTGGTTTAGAGTCACTTGATTTGGGCAATGGAAGGCCATCAGGCACTTTCATATATATCTCTGAATCAAGATCCCCATAGAGATATGCCGTAACCACATCCATGAGCTGCATTTCCAATCCTTCGGAAACTACCAAACTAACTAAGTAGCGGAACGTTATAACGTCCATTACGGGAGAGTACGTCTCCTCATAGTCAATTCCAGGGCGTTGTGAGAAACCTTGCGCCACAAGGCGAGCCTTGTACCTTAGGACTTCATTCTTCTCATTACGCTTTCTGACAAAGACCCATTTATGTCCTACAGGCTTTACACTTGGTGGGGTTAGCACTACCGGACCAAATACCTGTCTCTTTGTCAGAGAATCTAGTTCTGCCTGGATTGCTACTTTCCATTGAGGCCAATCTGCTCTTTGTTGACATTCTGCAACAGAGCGTGGTTCGATATCATCGTGCTCTATGATTCCTTGAGCAACAGTGTATGCAAATACATCATCAATGTACATGGAAGATCTTTCCATCAAGTATGCCTCCTCATAATCCATTGAGATTTCTTTGTTCTCTGGAATCATTTCAAACATCGGAGCGTCCTCCAGTATTGATTCATGGACATAACTATAGTCAGAGACAATCTCATGTGAGGGATTCTCTACATTGATGATTAATGGATCGGGTTGTGCCTTACTCGCCCTCTTTTTCCTTGGGTGAGTGTCAGTCGAACCAAGTGGCCTTCCCCTCTTCCTTTGGGAAGCCACGGCCTCAACCACACCTCCACTAAGTGTGGTTCCAATGCCTCTATCTGCGGCATTGTGCCCCTGTTTGGGGACTTCTAACCTTGCAGGCACATTTGCAGCTGGTATATGTGATCTTGTCACTTTAGCAATCTCAGAAAACGCATCAGGCATCGAATCAGCTACGTTCTGAAGATTGATTATTCTTTTCACTTCACTTTCACATTGTGAAGTGCGGGGATCAAAATGAGACTGAGTGGGGACAGACCACGACAATTCCTGTCGTTCCCTTAGAAAATCCTTTTTCTTATCTCCCCCTAACGACGGGAAGACAGTCTCATCAAAGTGACAATCCGCAAATCTAGCGGTAAAGAGATCGCCTGTCAAAGGTTCCAAATAGCGGATAATAGTTGGGGATTCATATCCAACATAAATACCTAATCGTCTCTGAGGACCCATTTTAGTGCGCTGTGGGGGCGCAATAGGCACATATACTGCGCAACCAAATATGCGTAAGTGTGAAATATCAGGCTCATATCCAGTGACCAACTGGTACGCAGAAAATGGTTGGCTAGCAGTGGGTCTGAAACGAATAAGGAAAGCTGCATGTAATATTGCATAACCCCAAGCAGATATAGGCACGTTGGTGCGCATAACCAGTGCCCTAGCCACCATCTGTAGCCTTTTGATGGTGGCCTCTGCGAGACCATTTTGTGTATGCACATGGGGTACAGGATGCTCTACATCGATCCCAATTGACATGCAATAATCATCAAATACTTTTGATGTGAACTCTCCAGCGTTATCAAGTCTTATAGACTTAATAGGGTGATCAGGGTGGTGAGCCCTTAAACGTATAATTTGTGCTAAGAGTTTTGCAAATGCAGCATTTCTTGTGGACAATAATGCGACATGTGACCAGCGTGTCGAAGCATCTACCAGAACCATAAAGTACTTGAATGGCCCGCATTCTGGATGGATAGGTCCACATATATCACCTTGTATCCTTTGTAAGAATGGAATGTTTTGTTTCATGTCTTTAGCATAGGAAGGTCTCGATCCTGTTTTTGCTAAAGAGCAGGCTTTGCAAAATGAGTTATGTGCCTTTGAAATAGTCAATGAGGCAGAGGGACACAGCGCTTCTGGTGCTTCAGAAGATAATGGGTGTGTTGAAATAGTACTACGACCGGCACTTTGCATTGTGTCGGATCTGTGTCCCATTTTATTTCTTCCTCGGAAGAATGGATGTCCGTGTGAGTTCTTTAAAACACGAACCATCATGTCCCGACCAGGGTGTCCTAATCGGTCATGCCAAAGCCTGTATGCGTCAGTGTCCCAAATTTCTTTGTTGGTGACAGCATAAGATTCGATAATCCGGATGGTAGTTAAATACAATCCATTATCTTGACGCATTAGTTTCTCTAAAATGCGTTTTCTTCCGCATTCATAAGAAGTAATATTCAAATATTCAATTCCATTCTCACAGTAAGTTTGCAAATGATAATTGTTGGCACGAATATCTTTGAAACTTAATAAGGTTCGATTGCCTCTAGGTGCATATAGGGCGTTTGTGACTTTTATCATTGTGCCATTAGGCATCAAAAAGGAGGCCTTTCCTCGCCCCTGTATTACTTGGGATGATCCCTCTAACATAGTCACAGATGTGTTATAAGGAATTAATTCAACAAATAATTGTCGATTCCTTAAGATAGTGTGAGTAGTCCCACTATCAGCTAAGCACTCTATTTCTCCTCGATACATTCCTACAATTAAATGGGATGGGATTATTATATAAAGTCGAAAAATATATCTCATATTCTTTAGAGTATGATATTCTTTTCATTCTCATAATATTTTCTTTTATTTGCTAGATGTAGTGCTTCACATCGTAATAGTGCTATTTTCGAACCATGTATATATATAGGGGACAAAATCGAATAAAATTCAATACTTTAGAATAAAATCCGAAATTTATTAATAAGCCAACAATAATCAAATCAAAGTCTTGGACATCAAAAACCAATTCAACAGGCCATTATTCAAATAAACTTTAAGACCGAAAAACCATAGTCTAATTAAAATTAAGCAGATCAATCAAAGTCTGGAACATCCATAGACTGAGCAGGGTTCATGTTGCCATTGAAGTCTGCAATTGTGAGGTTGACATCAGCGTCATCGCCTCCATCTTCCATATAGTGAGCCTCTTGTTCTCTAGACTCCCTATACCTCTTGTAATTGGCTGCTACTTTGTTGCTTGCCTGGCAGTTCTTATACCAATGCTCAGTAGCTCCACACCTATAGCAAGGTTCATTTCCAACTCTATCCCTTTTGAGTGCAGGGTTCTTGGGTGCCTTTTGCACCTTTGCCCTAGGACCACCATGGCCACTAGGACCACCATGGCCACTAGGACCAGCACCACCCTCTCTACGCCATACGTTAGGAGGGCCTCCACGGCCCATCCTATGGCCCATACCACGGCCCATGGGTGCCTTGCCACGTGGTGTATTGTGCCCACGTGGGTAGGGCTCAGCACGTCCAACCCCCTTTTCTCTGGGGTTCTTTCCACCTTTGATCTTGCCATAGTTGACCTCAGGAATTTTCTTTGTCCCAACAGGTCTGGCATTATTGTTCAGAAGAACTTGATCATGTCGCTCTGCCACTTGCAACATATTGATCAGTTTGTTGAAAGTTGTGATATTTTTCTTGTCATACTCCAACCTATACTGGTTCGCTAGTATAAGGGCTGAAGTGGGAAAAGTGGAAAGAGTCTTCTGGATCATGTCATCTTCTGTGAGTTCCTTGCCACAGAAATTAAGGCGTGCTTTAAGGCGCAACATTTCTTTGTTAAATTCATTAACCCTTTTGTAGTCAAGCAAACGGATTTCATTCCATTGAGCAGTCAGTTCTGGGAGTAAAGTGTCATGAATATTCCCAAAACGTCCCTTCAGGGCATCCCACAGTTCTTTGGGTGATTTTAACTGAAGGTACTCCCAGCGTAAGCTAGAGTCAATATGTCGCCTCAGAAACATTAAGGCATTTGCTTTGACTTTTGCAGACGGTTCTTCGTCTTTAGGGTCGGTGGAGGGGTGGATAGTGAAAGTATAATCTTTTGCAATAAATGCAGTTTCCACATCAGAAACCCATCGGTGGTACTCAATTCCTTCTGAGTCCAGTATTTCAAATTCGGGTCGAGTTGGATCAGCCATCTACATAAACAAGAGTGAAGAATATATTAATTATGTAGTCGTAAGACATCCACAATAATTAATTGCCAATAATGTGAATTGGATTTTGAGACCAGAATTCATAGTGGTCACACATTTTCGATGCTTTGTGACAATACTTTGTCACATGGTAAATTTGTTCTTATTTTGTAACGCACATGAAATTTCTTTATCATGGCATTATACTAAACATAATATATGCGGAATAATTCAACATTTAACAAAATACATATAGCATGCTTGATAATTAATTAACAAAAATAGCATACAATATTCGCATATAAAAATGATGTCATATTAATTTCGAGATAACATATAAATGAAAAATATTGCATAAAGTCTACCACTTATAAATTTTAATACTTAATTTACCACACATATATATATATAAACATTTATGTAGGCAGTAAAAATACAAAATATACAATCAAATTTCACATTTACAATTAATTGCATTAAACAGTAGTAGTAAACAGTAATAATTGATTTTATACTTCAGTAAGTTTTCAGAAAACTAACCTTAATTTACCAGAAATGGTAAATATTCGTTTTCTGTTCGCGGGTCGGGTCGGGTCGAGGGAAACAACCGGGTCGGGTCGCACAATCTCTGCCGACGAATTTGTTGTCGGCAGAATCTTCTGGAGCAATCCTTTCCCGACGAGTTGGCGTCGGTAGAGACCGGATCTGATTTTTTTTTTTTTTTTTTTTTTTTTTTTTTTTCCGGGCTGTGCTGGTGAATGGGGGAACCGGATCGGGATCGGGGATGCCGATCGAGCTCGAGATCGGAGGCCGGAGTAACAAGCCGATTGGAGGCCGGTTCTGGGTCGGAAACCGAGCGTGAGGTGGTGGCGATGGACCGGTGTCGACGGATCGGGGCTGGGCTGGCGTCTAGGGGGCCGGATCGGGGGCGCCGATCGAGGGGGGGGGCTGGATCGGAGGGGGGGGGGGCCGATCGGAGGGGATCGATCGAAGGAGGGAGGCCCGGATCGGGGCGTCGATCGAAGGAGGGAGGGCCGGTGGATCCGGTTTGGTGTGGGTGGATCCGGTTGACTTTGGTGGATCCGGTGGACTTCGGGAGGGGCAGCGGCGGAGGCAGAAAAACAGAGAAAAAATAGGGTTTTTTTTCTGTGTTGTTTTTTTCTCTCTCTCTTTTTTTCTAAAAACTCACGGTTAGGCAAAGTGCTGATAACGTGTAAAAGTAAATCGCAATGTGTCTGCTCATTTCATTAGAGAATCCCTTTATATAGGGTGATGATTACAATGGTAATAACAATTACATTGATGATCATAATCACTGATTGAAACGTTACAACTTATTGATAACTAATTGCCTAATTTACTATCGTCATTACTTTGACGAAGGCACACAAAAGGTATTTTCCTTTAACAAATTTCTAGTTCTTACAACACGTCAAAAAAATTTATTACTTTTTTTCAAAAATATTTTGTTTTTCTAATAAAGTCTCCGACCCCCCCTTACATATATTAATGAGTCTTTGACTCATAACTTCAACATATATTATGAACTTTAAATATTATATTGTCTATGTTAATTATCTTAATTAATAGAGTGCCAACAAAAATCATCAGTCAGCGTTATAATTTGGATGAAATTAATGATTAGTTAAACTTTCTTGTTTGAAATTACAGGCAACCGATAAACAGGTAGAGCCTCATTTATTTTTTGTCAACTTTACATTGAATCACTTATTAGGGTGTCAACAAAAATAATCTGTCTATATCACGCTAGCTAAACTTACCAAAAAAACAAATTACAATACATGTGGTCTCGCTCCTCTACAAACATCCGATACATACGCAGGGCCTCATTTTAAATTTTACATTGGGTCACTTGAGACGATGTAAGAAGCCCAAAATGAATAATATATAAAGAAAAGTGGTATTCAGGTAGAAACCCTAGCTAATGTAGCCTAGCTTACTCCCTCAATCACTCAGACACTCACTGTACGTGGGTACCATGTCATTGTCAAAAATGAAGAACAAAACAAAGAAGGAGGAGGGGGATGATAGGTGGTCAACTGGACTCCCCAAGCATGTCTTGCACTTGATACCAGAACGGCTACAAATATCAGATTATCAATCATTTCGCCACGTTTGCCATACATGGCGAGGTGTGATTGAGGCTGGTATAGCCAACAAGACTTGCCCTCCTGCTCCTCAGCTACCATGGCTCCTGCTCAGATCTAATGATTGTCGTCATGCTTACTGCGTTGAACAATATTCATTTCTAAGAGATCCAAAGATCTTTAGATCTGTGGCTGGTTCATTTTCTCATCCAAATTGTATTGGGTCAATTGGAGGGTGGCTGATCATTGCTGCTGAACTCCGTCCCAACAACAACAACAACAACAACAACAATAACAACAATAGGGTGGTCAACTTCTTCCTCAATCCGATATCGGGTGCCCGAGTCATGCTTCCATCACAATCCACAATTCAAAGCAGCCTTTGCAACGAGATATCTTTCCTGAAGAAAGTGGTGGCATCTTCTAACCCAGATTCTCAACAACCGCGTGACTGTATTGTTCTTGGCGTTAGTTGTGACAATTTATTGGTTATTTGTAGGCCAACTGATGGATCATGGAACCACATTAGAGTACCTGGGTTCAAGTTTAGAGATGTAGAAATAATTGATGAAACTGTGTACACCATAGCTCTGATAGACACCGTCGAGTTTGTAATGGAATTTAATACCCGTCGTACAGATACTGGAGACATTAGTGTGGAAATGGCTTTGTTTAGCACGCTCCCGAGCATTGACCATTGGCAATGCAGAGCTACTTCCATTACAAAGGATTCTCAAACCAAGGACTTCTTTGTGATTTTGTACAAGATCCCAGTCAAGCGTCAAAGTCGTAGAGAAGGACTCTTCCGAGTGTTCAAGCTGGAGTCTGACCTCACTCCCACACTTACTCTCGGAGCTAGTTGGGCGGAGGTCTCTGACCTTGGTGACAGAATGTTGTTTCTTAGCGAAACAAGCAACAAGTCTATCCATGATGAGGCACTTGGAAGAAACTGCATCTACTTTGCTTTCAATTTTCGGGGTGGTTTTGGGGTTTACTCTATGGAAAATAGGAGAATCAAACCACTTGCTTTTCTTAAGGAGGAAGCATCATCCATGTTTGAGGCCAACAATCAAACTCTCTGGTTTACACCACATCCGTGGTAGTTGATCGAGTTTATGTTGGGTTTGGTCTGCTTTCATGTTTCGCCGGTCGTTCTCTGTGTCATGTCTTTATGTCATTTTCATTTTCATTTTCATTTTACTTTATGCTAGCATTTGGAGCTTTCAGGTATTTTTGGTTGTGCTTTTGAGGCTATAATCATTTCAAACTAGAGAGGAAGGAGACTAGTTTCATGTTTTATTCGTCTGCTCATGTATGGTCCTATTTTATTCAGCTCGCTCTAATGTAATAATAAAATTTTATACCAAACCGGCTTACTTATTCAAGTGTTTTTTTAATTTAATTCTCTTGTTAATTTTTTGCCTCTAGTCGATATCCATGTTTACATCGTAAAATTGTGCATCATGAGTTCATGATTATTATGAGTTTGTGAAAACAGATTGGTGATAATGTGTTAAAGCCTACATATGCTTCAGCTACTGTTGAAATTCATAATAGGCTTCGCCAAGTTTGTAGCACCTAATTCATTTTCATCTCCTTACAATGCCAACTCAATTGTTTGAGTTGATAAACATGCAACCTTAGAGTCGAATAGGAGTGGCTGAGTTAGCTGATCAATCATCGTGGAACACGGTTTCGCAGTTAACCAGAGATCAAATTGAGTTCATCTCCGGCAGCCCCTTCATCATCATATAGGACAATAACAAAAGCATGCAACCTAGCGCAACAGCAAAAGTCAGCTCTATACTCTATTCTTACCACTGTGTCATACATTATGTAGATTTTATATTTATTTGTGTTGTCACTGTTGTGTGCAATTGGTGTTATATATAGGTATAACAAGTGTAAATTTACAAGGATAATATAATAAAGAGATATCAAAATCTATTTTAGAAGATTACTTCCTGATTGCAGTATATGACAATTAGGTTTAACACCCTCCTCAAACTGGGCGGCCTAGAATGCACAAGTTTGCGACACAAGAGATGATGCTGAGGCCTATGAGGAGCTTAATGAGAAGGTCAGCAGGTTGATCAACATATATAGGAAACAAAACCAATTCGATGACTGCCGAGAACAACTTTTTTCCTGAACAAAATGGTAATCCAATTCAATATGTTTAGTGCGAACATGAAATACAGGATTAGAATTAGGGAAAATGACCAATTAGACAAAAACAGGTAAAAATTGCCCAGTCCAATGTTCATTGTCCATTCCACTGTTTCATAATAAAAAGACAAATTTACTCTTAACCTATCTCATTAGCTCTCCCAATATGCAATTTCTCACTCTCTCTCTTTCTCTCTCTCTCTCTCTCTCTCATTGAAGTTGCCAGCCAACATCGACACCGACACTCTCACTATCAAATCCTTGACGTCGCCGACACCTCTCTCTCTCATCTTCGCCGCCACTGGACCTTTACAAAGCATTGATGCCGATACCGTCGCCGACAAGCCTCGCCGACGCCGACACCTCTCTCTCTCTCTCTCTCTCTCTCTCTCTCTCTCTCCTCAACGCCAATGACGGCACTCCCTCTCTCTTTCTCCTCGACGCCGAGGCCCTCTCTCTCTCTCATCAACCACGCCGACACCCTCTCTCTCTCATTCTCTTTATTCGGCTATTCTATGCTTAGATCTAAACTCAAAAGGCCCTCTCCCGTTGACGTAGAGGAAGCCGTCTCTGACGAGGCTCCAAAGTTGGCAAGCAATACTCTGATGCACATGTTCTCTTCTTCTTCTTTTTTCTTCTTTCATTTGAAGATATAGTTATGTGAAAAATGGATATGAAAAATGTTGTATTGCATAGTAGAAAAAAAAAATATTAGGAGTTAATAGGGGTCAGTATTTGGGGTCAGTAATTTATTATCGGGTGTTACTGAGTGTCAATAATATAATATTAGGAGTTCTTGGGAGTCAGTATTCAGGTCAATAGAGGTCAGTATTTGAAGTCACTAGAGATCAATAATTTATTATCGGGTGTTACTGTGTGTCAGTAATATATTATTATGAATTACTAAGTGTCGGTATTTGGGTAACTAAGGGTCAGTATTTGGGTTCATTAATGGTAAGTAATTTATTATCGGGTGTCACTAGAGGTCGGTAAATCGTATAATACAGTTCACTGCCTCCTAATAAAACCTCTGACGGGGGTTGAGTTTGGTTTCAGCAATGTCCGACGAGATACTGATGAAATCTGGGAGAAAAAAAATCGGGCGAGATTCCGATGGCACACAAAAATCGGGCGAGATTTTGGTGATCGGAGTCCGGCGGCCGATGACCGAATTTCGGTGAGTTTTCGGCGACTAGTGATTGGTGTTCGGTTGCCGGTAACCGCAGACCGGAGTCCGGCTATTGGTGACCGGTTCTCGGTGCTAAGTGATTATGCTTGTGATCATAAGAGTTAGGGGCAAAATCGTCCTAAATTATTAGATTATAGTGAAAATGTGTTTAATTGGGTAATATGTGTGGTTATTTTGTGTTCAATTGAGTAATAAGTGTGGTTATCTTATGTTCAATTGAGCAGCATCTTAGAGTGGACCCCAATTTGTGTTAAATAATCATTTAGAATTACTTCCTGATACTGTGCCGGGTCAACCCGAGTTTCTACACCGACTCAGTTCAGAACAATTCAAAATCGACATTACATATCTTTGGCATAAACCCCTAATAATTCAGCTTATTGTGCCTCTTGTCCTCCTCCAACTCTCTTTAGTGCCTTGTACCTTAAAACCCGACTTCCATCTGCGCACTAAACCAAACTAACCAAAGTCAGTTTACTTTTATCAACATCCTTAGAGAAGTTAGAATACAGACTCGTCTCTAATTGATTAATCTTTGGTTCTCATCGTCATGGAGAACGGCCAAATACCCGAAAACGCTAATGAACGTAAGAGCTTTAGATTTTGTTCACTTTGCGTCTTTGATTTCTTGTTTATTGTTTATTTTGGTTGTTGAATTTGGGATATTATTACCCGCAGATTGCCCAGGTCCTCAATCCGAGTCTGCGGGCAAGTCTGATTCATGCGAAGGATGCCCAAATCAGCAAATTTGTGCTACTGCTCCAAAGGGCCCTGACCCAGGTTTCCTTTATATCTCTTTTTCCTGCTGCACCTCTGCGTTTGTTCTGCTTTCCATTGCTTCTTAGTTTCATTGACCCTCATTATGTTGTGACTGCTTAATCATAACTCATAGTATAGTTTGTTCACTCAACTTAATTTGTGTTTGAAGAGAAATTTTTACTACTTCATATGGATTGAATGTGCTGGATCAAATTGTGGCCTTTTCTGTTGTATAGTCTACTGCCTATAAACTTACTGATGGCAGTATGTGGCTTATGTCGAGCTACATCTAATTGTTGGCCTTCTCATTTGTTGTACTCTTTGTTGTTCTTTTTTAGCTGAACTATTGAGGCTGTTTACTTCGTGTGTATTAATGTGTGTTAAGTGGAGAAGTGAGCAGCTGTTCTTTGTAGTACGATTTAAAGTTTTGACCAAAGTATGGATTCTGATGGTTACGTTTACCAGTAGCTGGATTGCACTTCGAAGTTTAAATAGAGACAAATAGAGACAAATAGAGATGATCAATATGTACAAGTCTAATTATGCAAGTGCATTAGGATATCGGAAACCATCTAGTGTTTTCATCCTTTGCGCAACTTTGCAAGTTGTGGTTCAATGCAGACAAATAATTTTTTTTTTCCCATACAGATGATGTGCATTTCTCTTCTTTATTTGTCTCTATGCTCATGGCTCAAGACTGATGCATTTTCCCTCCGATTTTCTATGTTTCTGCAGACTTGGTTGCAATTGCAGAAAGGATGGCCACTGTAAAGCATAAGATACTGGTTTTATCAGGGAAAGGTGGAGTTGGTAAGAGCACATTCTCTGCACAACTGTCATTTGCACTAGCAGCTATGGACTTCCAGGTGGGTCTTCTGGACATTGACATTTGTGGCCCTAGCATCCCGAAGATGCTTGGCCTAGAAGGCCAAGAAATTCACCAGAGCAACCTCGGTTGGTCTCCTGTCTACGTTGAGTCCAACCTTGGGGTTATGTCAATTGGGTTTATGCTTCCATACCCTGATGATGCAGTTATATGGAGGGGGCCACGCAAGAATGCGCTTATCAAGCAATTCCTCAAGGATGTGGATTGGGGCGAGCTTGATTTTCTAATTGTTGATGCTCCTCCAGGAACCTCAGATGAGCACATTTCAATTGTTCAAGATCTGGGTGCTGCTTCAATAGATGGTGCGATCATTGTCACTACTCCACAACAAGTTTCCCTTATTGATGTCAGGAAAGAAGTAAGTTTCTGCAAGAAAGTTGGAGTCCAGGTTCTTGGGGTAGTTGAAAATATGAGTGGGTTGCGGCAGCCGATGTTGGCTGCTTCCAAATTTTTGAGGATGACAGAAGCAGGTGAGGAAAAAGACGTGACAGAATGGGTTAGAGAGTATGTGAAAGAGAAAGCGCCGGAATTGCTTGATATAATTGCTTTGAACGAAGTGTTTGATAATAGCGGTGGTGGAGCTACAAAAATGTGCATGGAAATGGGGGTACCTTTCCTGGGGAAGGTACCATTGGATCCCAAGCTTTGCAAGGCTGCTGAAGAAGGTAGATCTTGTTTTGTTGATCAGAAGAGTGGCACGAGTGCACCTGCACTTAAGAAAATCATTGATACATTGATGGAAAATCAGGGGATATCTAGAATGTTGGTAGACAATGATGCATAGGTGATTGGCTTCATCTGCCAATTTCAAGATTTTGTCTGTCACTATGGTTGTAGGATAATATTTTGCTCAAAGCTAGATTGGATCTCTTACATTATATGGATTAGAAAAAGTAGGGTGTGCGTGTGTGTGTTCTTTTTGTTCTCATCAACACAGTTTTCTCGGCCATGCGGAAGAGTAATTGTCTGACTATTTACCATCAGTTTGCGTTTTTTTTTATCCAGTTGAATCAATTGTTTGAGGGAGTGTGTAATTATTTGTTCTATCATCAGTGTGCTCTTTGTTCTATACTGACTATCAGCTTGATCGATAATTAATTCAATGTGTTGGCTGATTAGTTATTTGGCTCTGCCATCTGACGTTCTTTTTTGCCTCAATATGTCACATGTGGGTGTTTTTTCTGGTGGGTCAGGCTTTTGCAGAAATATTGTCTGCATTTTGCTAGTAGCACAAGTTAGGGTTTAACCTTGTTTGTGGCAAAAGTTTGTATAAAGATGATCCTCATGGATCAGTCTGCTTGACAGTTTAGCATCCAACTATTGTTGCTTTGCTTACCAGAAATCACCATTGCATATGTTGTGACACCCCTCTTTTTGAGTAAGTAGTATCTATTTGTTTCATTAATATAACAGTATGTTCTTGAAATTTTAGTAACGCTCACACCAATTTGGTGTTCTCTTCTCAGATCATCTACTAAATTTGACAGTGGAACTGGATTGCCGTATATTATAAATTTATTGCACGAATTCTGATTACAGGTCAGCTTTTTACTAGCCATGAGTGAAGTAGATCAGATTTCTGCAACTAATTGTTATAGATGGAGTGTAAAACTGTCTCTTCCCTTTTGGTCAGGTTTAAACATAATCTCTATGCTTTTAGAAAACTATTTATGTTTTATTTTTTTAAGGATCACATGCATGAAAGTTCAACATATTAAAAGAAATTTGATCTTACTGTAAATTGTTTCATGTATTGCTCATGTGCTTTTCTCTGTCTACGCTTGATCAGTATGCCTTCTGCTGAATGACTGTCTGTTGTTTCTAAAGATGTTAAAAACTTATGTAGCTTATAGGTGAGTGGTTATCTGGTATTATAATACCCAGGAGATCCATGAACTACAAGCCTGGCAGTAAGCTTAAAAAAAACTTACAGAGATGGATTAGAAAGAGTATATGAGAGGTAATTTTGTTGTTAAAATGACTGGACATAAATATGGGGGGAACTTATCGATATATAACAGAAATGGTTGACCTGGCTGGAGGGAGCAAGAGAAACCATGTTGGGATTGGCTTTGATTAGTTGTGTTGCATTGTAACAGATCTTCCTTTATGTTTCAAATAGTTGGGATCATAACTAGCAATATGCCTAGCAGAACTTTATTAGTTGGATAACATGGTTGTTTCATTCAGAGAGTCCTGCAGGTGAATCCCAGTTGTCCTGTGGCTGTAAGACTTGGCATAGGTCTCTCTAGAAAATGGGTCTATTTTTTAAAGTTTGGCAGGCCTTTCAGAGGGTTTTGCCTCAGGCAAGTACTAATAGTCAATTAATGATATATTGGTATTAGGTGAAGCTGCAGCATTACCTGCCACGGTTCATTGAACTTGTGATATTATGCTTGCAGTTAGATCCAGAAAGTGTTTAACTTTGGATTTGCATACAATTGCAGGTGTACCACTATAAAGTCATCATTATTTCGTTTGGTTTTTTAAATTAAAATTGATAAAGTCATTATACATCCATAATTCTGTCATTTTGGGAAGTCTAATATTCAGGCTTTATTACACTTAATCAGCTGGAATATGGAAAAAGAATGGAAACAATGCAGAGACCTTTTAAGCTATATCCTTAATGGCCTTAAATGATCTGGCAAACCATTTTCTCTTCACTGGTCAACATTTTCTAGTTGATCAACTAACTGAGGCTGCAGATGCTGTCATCAATCATGGGATATTGGCAAAATCTTACCATAGCATGGTAAGAAAATTTTATTCTCTTATTTTGTATATGGCAAGGTCATGGTAATGAAGGGATTTGTTTTCTTCTTTTGATAAGAATATCAAGTACTGGGATACAGAAACTGCCCCAGTCATATCCACCTTTTCGACAGTTTAAGTTCCAGATGTGGTTAATCTTAATCGGAATGAGGATAAGCAGAATGAACGAGGGGAAGAAGATAACTCGAGAGTATGATCAGCATTTGGTGCTGTCACTACTGGGAATACTATTATGTTTGTTGATGATACCAGGAGGTTTGTTACTTCAAGTGATGACAAGTCTCTGCGTGTGTGGGAGTTTGGGATTCCTGTGGTGGTTAAGTACATTACGAGTTCATATTGTCTTGCAGCATAGGGCATGGTCAAGCAGATTCTTGTTGACAGCACTAGGGAGATATTTCAGATGGAAAAGAGAAAGAGGTTTGCAGGGCATGTTGTGTCGGGGGCCTGCTTGCCGAGTGAATTTCTCGCCGGATGGACAGTTTGTTTCCTCCGGTGACAGTGAAGGTCGATGTTGGTTATGCACTAGGTCTGAGTGTGGCAAACCTTGGAGCAGAGTAAAGTGGCAACGTGTTGCTGGGATTGCTTGATTAAGTATTGGTAAGTAAATTAACTTTCATTCCTGAACACTTCATCAGGTCAGAATTAGTCTCTGTATGTTAATATCATGTTGCCATGGAACATAATTAAATACTTGCTTTCTCTGAGTCCCAAGTTTGGTCTTTTCATATTCAAATGTTCCTAGTTCCATATAGCCAGATGCTGAGGGTGCTGACTTCCGCATTGCAGAATTGTTATTTTGTTTATTTACTGGGGCGAGCCTCCCTTGTTTTCTGGTTCAAACTTGAAACTTGGTTGTGCAACCTTAACTGTGCTGATGTTAGATATGCCAATTTGGAGGGAGCGAGATTGGAGTCTGCAACCTTAAATCGATTCCAGAAATAACTTAGATTTGGACGGTCTTGTTAGCTTCAAGTACCAATTTTCCTCACCCTGAATTTGGAGGTCTAAATAAAACAACCTTAAAGCAAAAGAACAAACAGCAAAACAAAGATATCCTGTATAAGCGAGGTACATAGGTCACTCTTGAACTTAATTAGCACTTCCTGTCCACCCGTATATTGGTTATCACGATTATGTAGGAATATCTACAGAAATTCTATCCAACTCGTATTTGGTTTTGGTGGAAGGAGATGAAGTTGATGGCATAGAAATATCTGCATGAGCAAGGTCCCCAGGGCACTTAACGTTAGGGGCAGCAGATCCAAAAAGCGCCTCAATGTTCATTTTATTTAGCAGAATACTCACAGCTTCAGACATTGAAGGCCTCGCACTAGGGGACACACTGGTGCACATCACTGCCAATTTCAAGATGGTCATGGCTTGTTTTTTTTTTATCATAAGTAACCAAAGTTTCATCAATCATGTCCTCAAGATTTCCTTGTTTATATTTTATATACGCCTGCACATACATATAAGAAATAATATATATAATCAGCTATTGAGCTATATTGAAAAAGTATACAAATATACAGAAAAGTTTGTCAAGCACAGATCTGCCATTTGCTTTCTGACTCTAAGAATGCATTCTCGATCATTAACAGATGTGGATTGTATTAAGTTGAGAACATCATGAAACTGAAAAATCATGATCCTGCATCAAGTTTTCTTACCATGTCTAGAAGAAAAAACTCAGTTCCTGGCGTGATTTGTTCACATTTTTCTTCCAACTGACAATTTCAAGCAGGATCACCCCAAAGCTGTAAACATCAGCTTTGATTGTCAAAGAACCTTGAAAACACTCAGGTGCCATATATCCTCTGCGGCAAGAATGCATATTATCTGAATGAATAATCTATTGTGGATATAATCTTTTTGGAAAGAAAATAAAAAACAGTTGGTAAACGCTTTCTGTTTTCTGCAGAATGTAGTAATTACTTACTGTAAAACAGCTGTTTTGAACAACTTGAATTGATCCTTCTCCACATAAAGATGTCTCAATACAAAATCTGTTATCTTTGGGTCAAGATCTCCATCAAGAAGAATATTTGCAGCTTTAATATTCATATGATCATTATGTAGTTTAGGATGCTCGTGTAGGTACTCCAAACCCCTTGCTATTCCCAAGCAGATTTTGAATCTAGTATCCCAAGTAAATTTAAATGATCTGATATCTGAGTCAACTGAAATCACACACAATTTGGTTGGACATGTAGATTGATGTTGTATTATTTCTAGTGGTTTAGAATGCATAGCATGCATCAAGTAAGATAGATCAGAGGAAAATTCATCAGAGGGAATTAACATCCTCGGTGAGAGTCCCTCTGTGGGACGTCTAGTAGTCTCAGACTTGGTTTTGAATCATAATCATAAATTTCAGCCCGTTTCCGCTCCGGTCTCACGTTGCTACTTGACTAAGTAGTCCTCTGGAATTCTTTTTGGAGTCTAAATTTGACTATGCATTTAAGAAAGAAGAAAGCCATATATCAAGTGCCAAGGTTCTATGCCATAGTATATCATACGTAATAAACTATAGCTAGAAGAAGAAGAAATTACATTACCAGTCAAATAATCTTCCAGTGATTGGTTTTCCATGTATTCATAAACAAGCAGTTGGGAGTCTCTCTCATTATGATAATCGAACAATTTAATGAGATTTTCATGGTGCAATTCATAAACCCATTTGATTTCCTTTTTCAATTTTGGGGCAATTTCTTCAAAATAAGGAGAAAGTCTCTTCACAGCTACGGTAGTTCTACTCGACCTTGTAGTTGTGCCTGCATTAACACAATAAACTAATCATTAGAATTAGTGCTTCTGATATGTACGTATTTAGAATTAGCACAATTATAAACACAACTTCATTTGTTCAGATTGAATTGCCGTAGCAATAAAGCATGTAGAACAGATGAAAAACAGCTTAGTTTCAGCTTGATATTTTCAGATGTAGTTCCTTGCCTTTTCAAACACAAACTTAAGCTCATATATGAAGTGCAGAAGATTAAACGTAACCATCTTGTAGCTCAGATAAGAGACTAATTAAGTAGAATATTTTGTACTTAGCTAATCTTGAGTGGAAATAACAGTAGCAGCAACTGTCACTGAGTTTTCCTAGTTGATCAACGAAAGCATTAACTTCAACACTAACTAACGAAAATGAGATAGAAAGATATACTCAAAGTTACATAAGCTAAAAAGATTTAGAAGTTTTACCACATAAACTGTCCCAATACTGCCACTACCAATCATCTTTTTGTCGCTAAACTTTCCAGTAGCATCTATTAACTCTTCAAGGGTGACAACTTTGTCTCGAGTCCCTTTCCCTGTTTTCGCTCCACCTACTTTAATTTCTGTTCAAACTAAATTACCAAAATGACGAGGAGATATATGCTAATCAGAAAACTTTGAAAGCCTAGATGTATTCTCCTGGTCATGTATTACTACAGCCAGCTATTTGGTAATGCAGTGCATTATTGAATTTAGCTTAGATATATATACTCACCTGGTGAGTTTCTGCTTCTAATTAACCAGGTAAAAGCCAATAAAACCAGCGCAGCAATAATGGTTGAACCGATCGCTATCAGTGCAATGTATAAAGGAGGTAGTTCCTCATCAAGAATTTTGAATTCTGAAACGGATGGATGAGAGTGAGTACAGATATAATTAAGCACTCTTTGTTTGTGAAAATAAATAAATAAAATCTGTATGTATGTATACCTACCTTCATCATCTGGGAGGAGTGCATCAGCTCCAGCCAGGAATTTGAGTTGATGAGCTCCAAGCTGCCAAAGAAGAAAGTTAAGGTACAAGACAAGCTTGGTAAGCACTACTGTATGGGAAAGCTTGCTCATTTTTTCCCTTGCTAGCTGATAGTGGAGTCAAATCATTTGCTCAATCATTTGCTCCATCTGCATTCTGTTCTTCTTCAATTCTCCCACTAATGATTAAAGTGAGGAATCCGCTTTCGACATAATTATTGAAGCACCAGGCCCCAAATTAAACGATAAGGTTAAAAAGTTGGATACAGATTAAATGACAAGGTTAAAAAGCTGGATAAAGATTCATCGAAGAAAGTTGTAAATTGCCAAATGGAAACTGGACCCAAAAATAATGCTGATGGGCATTTTCCTTCTCTTTTCTTTTTCGGTCTGACGGGAAATATTTCCAGAATCTGGTACCACAGAAACAAATTTCTGACAAAGAAGGAAAACCCACAAAAGCAAAAAATACAGTGTAACACAACAGCAAAAGCCAAAAGAAACAATGCATAAAGAAAACAGAGAATTAGAAAAGACGACTGCATGAGCTGGAAACCACAATGAAAAGCTCTTAATTTGGTATCACTTTGATGAATTCAAATTATTTTAAAGAAAGCTGTTGCAACGTAAGAAGATGTAATTGGAGACGTGTCAAATCATTATTTAGCACCATTGATTTGGCAGCCTTGGCCTGCTATTGCATGATGAAGAGCTGCTGCATATATTTTCGCTGGGAGCAATAGCAGAACTCCATTGTTATAACCTGGTTCGTAATAGTTACCCAGTTCAAGCTTTGATTTTCAGGTGTGGTAAAGACTCTTTCTCTCTTTCTTAAACTTATAAGTTCTTTCTTGCTGTGTTCATATACATTACTATTAATCGAGAAAGGATATATAGATATATCTGAACTCGTTTATTACGTGTTTACTGATCACCTGCAGTTTTAATTTGTTATTTTTAGAACCAACCTTGGACGTTGTGAACTACTCCACCGATCATCTGAATCATCATAGATAATATAATATCGTTTTCAGGTTATGGATAACAGTATTGAAAGGCAAGATCCAGTTGCTCCTACTCCAAATAGGAGAGCATGGCTTCGTTCAGAACCTCCTAATCTAAGATGTCACGAAATGATTCTATATTGGACAATGGCCAGTGTTGTTCATCCACTTCACTATATTACATCAACGTGGAAACGGGTATTCATACTATCATGTGTTGCTCTGTCGTTAGATTCTTTGTTCCTGTACATTCCAATCATCGATCAGGAAAAGACGTGCCTTTGCGCGGACAAAACGTTGAGGACTGTAGCACTTGTCTTCAGATCACTCACAGATCTCGCTTTCGTAATGCTTATTATACATCTGATCAATGATGCCATGGACGACGGCCCCAAATGGGATGACTCCAATTCAGATCTCCGACGACCCCGCGGCATTATGGTTGCCTATAAAACTTAATTAAGCTTGTCCGAGAGGCGATAGCTAAAAAGATGCCGTGGTTATCTAGCTCCATCATGCTCAACTTTCTTGCTGTTCTTCCCATCCCACAGGTTAGAGAAAATATTTATTAATGTTGATATCTCAGTCAGAATTATTATTGGCAATGATTTTTTGAGTTCACCACGACATAAATACCACTATTTCTTACAAAAGAGGAGTTTTAAATACACTCATTCATCTACTTAATACACATCCTTAATATTTTATAATTAAAATCAGATTTTATATAATATGAAATGACCAAAACATCTATATATATATATATAACAAATTAGAAAATATAAAATAAATTAAAATACATAAATCAAAATCAATTTTAAAAAATAAATAATGTAGTAAAAGAAAAAAAAGGCAAGAAAATTTGAGATCACATCTATTATAATGGAAGTTTATATGGAAAATTTGGATGATTAGTCGATTTATTTATTTCTTTTCACAAAATTAATTCAATTTCTAGGTATTTCATGTTAAGAGATCGATTGTGTCCTCATTTCATTAATTTTATCTCTCTTTTTCTCTTCATCCATATATATATTTGACTCTTTTTCATCTAAACATATCTTATGAGGCGTTGAGTTTTGTGTTTTTCATAGTGTTTATTATAATACGTTTACGATTTAAAGAACAATAATAAATTTCAATGATTTTTTAAGAACAACAAAAGAAATCAATATTGACATCATATCAATATATATTGATATATACTAATCATACTAGATAAAATATAGTCAAATAAAAATGTATTTTATGTTTTTTTTTTGTGGTAAGGGATATTTTAGGTAGTTTCGGTAGTGTATTTAGTAATATGTTAGAATAAAGAATTAAAATAGTGGTGTATTGAGTAGATGGTGTGTATTAAGAATTTTGGAGAGTGTATATAAAATTTATCTAGTTTTAAATACACTCCATTGATTACTTAATACATATTCCTAATATTTTATAATCAAAATCAGATTTTGTAATAGTATGAAATGACCAAAAAATCCGTATATATAACAAATTGGAAAATATAAAACAAATTAAAATACAGAAATTAAAACCAACTTTAAAAAACTAATTAATGTAGTAAAAGAAGGAAAAATGCAAGAAAAGTTTAGATGACATCTATTATAATAGAAGTTTATATGGAAAATTTAGATAATTAGTCAATTCATTTATTTCTTTCCACAAATTAATTCAATTTTCAAGGTAATTCATGTGTAGAGATCGATTGTGTCCTTATTTCATTAATTTTATCTTTTTATTTTTCTCTTCATTTATATACATTTTTGACTCTTCTTCATCTAAACACACCCCATGAGACGTTGAGTTTTGTTCTTCATAGTATTTATTATTTTATATTTATGATTTGAAGAACAATAATAAACGCACAAGATATCAATATTGACATCATGTCAATATATATTGATATATACTATTCATAATAGATAAGATATAGTCAAATATTAATGTATTTTATGTTTTTTTTTTTGTGGTAAGGGCCATTTTAATTAAGTATTTTAGGTAATGTATTTAGTAATATATTAAAATGTTAAATTAAAATAGTGGTGTATTGAGTAGAGGGTGTGTATATATTTCTCTAAGTTTAATACTAAAATTGTTGGTATATAGAACAGTTTTTAAATAGTATTCAAAACAAATGAGAAACCTTTGCTCTTAGAATTAAAAATAATAAATTTCCCTTTAGAAAAGTGAAGTAGAGTTACAAAAGCTCGGCGAAAGTAGGAATGAAAATGTTGTTGCCTTTAGATTATATGCATTTTCTTATGAACACTAGCTTTGTCCTATATGTAGAGCATGTGAAAGTGTTTTGCTTTGTTTTTTTTTTCTTTTTCTTTTTTTTTTCCTCAGAAGAAAATGGTTCTAGAGGAGAGGATAGATGCAGATAAAATATGGGATTGTGTTTTTTTTTTTATTAAATAAAAAACTCAATTGCTATAATGTGTCTACCGTCGAGAAAATAAGGGATTATGTTTTTTTTTTGTATTAAATAAATAACTTAATTGCTATAACGTGTCTAGCATCAGTTGAACTCTCAACCTCTCACTTACAAATTAAATGGGAGACTATGCAACTAGACCAAATGGTGGTCGGCGAATTGTGGGTTTTTTTTTTTTCATTTTATTAAAAAAATTATTTTATAAATATCGTTATTGCCCTTTTGATTTAATTTATTCTCAAAGTTTTTTAATCTGACAGGAACTTTAAAAAAAATTTATTTTGGGAAAGAAAGCCTGTTTATTTAAAAATACTATATAAATTTATTTACATTTTCAAATTTTAAAACTACCATGAATAATTATCAGAAACTATAAAAATTTAGTAGGAAATTATTATTGAAAATTTTATGAAGAGTCCCTATAATGTAATTTCTTTTAGGCATGTTATTAAGAGCATCTCTAATAGCTTACTTATTTCTTGTTTAAATTTTATGCTATAGGGGAATATATATATATATATATATATATATATATATATATATATATATCTCAATAGGATTCCAGATATTGTTAATGAAGAACAAATAGAATATCAGTCAAACGATAACATTGATATTAATGATTGAAATATTCCTAAAGTCCCTAGTAATGAAATTTACAAGAAAAAATGGTCACTTTCCTCATTTAAAAGTGAACATCATATTAAAACAGTCGAACAAGTTTATGCTCTAAGTAAAGATCACGAAACATGCCAACTTTTCAGTCCTGAATCCATTAAAAAACATAAAAAAGATGGTCACAACTTCCTCCATATTGGATTACACTACCAAATCGGATAGAATAGCCGACGAAAAGAATTTCGTCTACTATGCCAAATTTTCGTCGGTTATTCCTTCTACCGACGAAACTTTCGTCGGCTATAATTCGTTGGTAAAAGGGCGTCGGTAAAACGAATGGCCGACGAAAATAACGAAATCGTCGGCCATTCCAAAATTATCACCGACGAAAATTCATTTTGTCGACCAAACCTTGGCAAAATATCCGACGAAATTCGTCGGATATTTTCGAGTATGGCCGACGATATCGTAAACTATAGCCGACGATATATTCTGTTTCGTCGGCTATTTATTCTGAAATATAGCCGACGATTTCTGTTATTTTGTCAGAATATATTAATATTTTAATAGGCATTAATTAGTTATAGCCGACGAAATAATGTCATTTTCGTCGGCTATAACGGTTATAGCCAACGAAATTTGGTAAAAATCGTCGGCTATAGCACTTACAACCGACAAAATAATGCCAATATCGTCGGCTATTCTTACATTTTGGGGAAAAAAAAATTAAATTAATTTCTAAATTACCATTCCAAGCAACCTGCAATTCACAATGACAATCCATGCATTTACACCAACAAGAAACACGTCTAAATGACTTATTATTTAATTTGTTCCAATATACATAAAATATAACCATAATCATCACCTAAAGCACTAAAGTCCACCACGTCATCCCCAGCATCCTGCTGTCCATCATGCTCGTCATCCTGCTGAATGAACTCGGGAGGTTGAGGCATTGGAGGTTCATCTAACGGCTCAAACGGGGGCGGGGGTTTAAGGCCTTGTTGTTGTGCCGCGAACATAGCATACCACCAGTTTTGTTGGCCGGCGTAGTTGTGTCGCCGAATTCTCTCGCATTCAGCATGCCAACTGGACATTTCGAAATGATACTGCTGTGTTCTGCGTTGTTGCTCCTGTGATCTGCGTTGTTGCTCCTGTGATCTCTGGAACTGGGCCGCCAATCTTGCATTTTCTTCTGCCAATCTCTGCATTTCCCCCCTCATCTGTTGGCTGTCCCCGCCTCCCTTTTTTTGAGCTCTCTTAGTGGTCTTCAAGATCCCTATTCCAGAACTTCCCAAACCCCGGCAGTAGTAGTCGTTTGACCGTTGTGGGAAGGCTGCGTCGAATATCCGCGCTGCAGTTTGGATTTTCGATCGGTAGACCTGGCTCAGGGCTTCTTGCAGATTTGCCTCTGAAATGTTCGGTTGTGTCTCCCGAACTACTTCCTACAACACTTCTTCTTCGGCCCGGTTCACCCTCTCCTAATTGAACGGGAAAAAAAAATTAATTAATATTCTAACAAATATATAATTAAATAAAATTAATAATTAAAATTTAAAAATCGTAATCAACGACTTACAAGCTGTTCTGTCGCTAATGGATAAGCCTTCTTGAACGTCTCTACGTATGGGTTGCTATCAAGATGATCTCTAAGCGCCTCCTCCTGATATTGTGAAAATGGCCTAGAACCACCATGATGGGGGGTTGTGTTACGGCAGCGGTTCGCAGAGTTTATCCGAGACCGTTCCTTCAAATAAATAATAAAATATTAGAAAAATGCATAAAAAAATATTAGTGTAATAATTATAAAATAATTAAACTAATAATTAAAATATTAACAAAATAAACATTTAAAAAAACATTTATAGTTAAGTTTAGTATTTACCTGCATAAGTGGGTTGTTGAAGTCTACTGTCTTCAACCAACGCCACTCGTACTCCCTGAACATGAACTCTCTTGGAGTACCCATACGACCATGTTTGTCGTATTCGGTAAAGTGGGTACGGAGCTCGTTCTTCCACTCTTTGAACATACGGAAAAAACAAAAGTGCATTAGAAATATTATTAATATCATAAAATATTTCAAATTATAAGATGAGGAATTCCCAACGTACCTCGAGTTCTGCATCGCGTACGCCCAAGCCTGCTTGTGTTCGGCAATCTCGAAGTATGCCTGAAAGATAATATTTTATTAGTTTTAAAATTATAACAATACCGAAAATTATTAAATATTACGATAAAGAAATTAAGTTTTTGAAATTACTCACCGACGCCGCGTTGTTGACCTCCCTCTTGATCTCTTCCGGCACATCAGCCCACCGTGTCCACAACATAGGGACTCTATCCCTAATTAGTGCCCCCATGCAACCCGCGTAATCGCGGCGTTTTTTCCCCTGAACATCTTGATTAGGGGGTTCGTTGATCTGGATCCTCCCCCTGCTCTCAACAGTTCTCCTGAGCGTATCAAAACATATGACACCTCTCGTATTCCTACTTGAACTGCTAGCGCCTGTCCCTATCACATAAACGACGATTGGTTAATAAAATTAACTATTAGTGCGTTAATTTTAATAAAACATTTAATTAATAAAATCAAATGTTACCTGAACTCGATGACCCGTCTGTCGACTTTCCTTTTAATCTCGCCGAAATCAGGAGCTCAGGTCTCTCAAACGGCTCATGATGGTATGCCTCTGCAACACTCACGTACTGAGGCATATCAGGCCATATGGGCACACCACGCTCGTCGACCTCGGGTATGGTAGGAATGTTGTATGGCAGGTACAACTGAGTAGGGAGAGTAGGCCCCTCAGTAGAGTCAGCAGCAGACGGCGCAGGACTCGTCATCGGCTCCCGATGAATCTCAGGCATATGGACCTGATGAACGTCTGGAGCTATGTCGTCCTGAAATAGCTGCGTACTACATCTCGGAGTATCTGGCCGGAGAGGGGGACGTGAACTGCTCGACGGCCGCCCCGCCGATAAAAGGGTCTGGTGCCGACTGCTCACACTCCTCCGCGGCTGGGATGAATCGATCCTCTGAGGCTGGCTGGTGGTCCTCTAAGGCTGGCTAAGAGTCCTCTCGGAGTCTCCGGATCCGCCAGAACTTCCAGAACCCCTAGATCTGGAACGACGGCCTCCGAATAACTGTCTAAATGCATCGGCCATCTGCAGCTTGAGGCATTAATACATTAATTAATATTAAATTATATTACATTAAATAACAAATTCTAATTAATATAATAACCAATAATACTAACATATTTTAAAACATACTAACAAATTAATATTTAAATTTTAACTAATTTTAAATAATACTAACCATTAACATAAATATAACCATTTATATACAAATATAACTATATTTTATCATTAACATATATATATACATACAAATAACCATTTATATATTAACATAAATATAACCATTTATATAATTAGGCTACCAATTTATATATATAATTAATTTAACAATTTATATATAACAATTAAAATATACATTAACATATATATATATATATATACAAATATGTGTATATATTAACAAATATATAAAAATTTATATAATTAATCTACAAATTTATATATATAATTAATCTAACAATTTATATATATAACCAATACAAATTCTAATTTAACACACATTTAAATATATAAATTATTTACCTAAATTATATAATTAAAATAAATTGCAAAAAAAAAAAAAACTAAGGATCGGAGGAGGAGGGGAAGGAGGTCGGAGGAGGAGGGGAAGGCGGAGGGGAAGGAGGAGGAGGAGGCCGGCCGATTTGAGGAAGGAGGAGGAGGAGGAGGAGGCCGGAGGAGGAGGAACGGTCACGGCGACGCCGATTTGAGGAGGAGGAGGAGGAGGAGACAAAAAAGTCGGAGGGGTCGCGACTTTCTGATTTATAGCAGAAAGAATAGCCGACGAACAAAAAAGATTTCATCGGCTATTCAAAGAATAGTTGACGATTTAAAAGATTTCGTCGGCTATTCTTTGAATGTCGTCGGCTATACTTTGGAAGATCAACAGCCGTCGGATCTGAGCCATCCAACGGCGGACAATAAAAGGGGCGGATCGCAAGAGTTTAGCCGACGAAATATAATTTTCGTCGGCTAAACTATTAGTCAAACCACTAAGTCAAACCTCTAAACGCTTAAAAACGGAAATTAGTCTAGTTAAACGACAGTTTTTGGCCTGACTTTCAACAGATAATAGTTTCAAATCAATGAGACGCAACTAATCATATAAAAATTTTACAAAATTGATTTAACAAACGTCAGACTACCCATAGGAAAACGAAAGTAAAAAACAGTTAACCGCAACATTCAGCACACAGATTTTATCGGAATCTTGTCATTTTTCAACCGTAGACGTATTTTATTATTTCGGTCATATCTTATTTCACAACATTTTTACACATGAAGAGTCTACGTATAGTAACTATTTAAAACTATACATTCACTTAAACAAACAAGTTAAGGAACATTAGTGCATATGTTCTGATTTTGAATCTAAAAGTTTAGAAAATCTATTCCAACCGTCAGATATCACCGTTAAGATTAAATACATCTATAGAAAAAAATCCAACTTCAGCTGACAACGTTAAAGGCTCGATCGGAACGGTCAACCGGGTGAGTCAAACCTCTAAACGCTTACAAATGGTAATTGGACTGTCTAAATGACGTTTTTTGGCCTGATCTTCAACAGATAATAGTTTCAAATCGATGAGATGCAACTAATCGTATAAAAATTTTCCTCAAAATATTTACCGAAGGTAACCCTACCATTAGGGAAACGAAGGAATAAAACCTTTGACCGCATCTTTCGACACTCAGATTTTATCAGAATCTTGTCATTTTTCAATCGTAGACGTATTTCATTATTTCGGTCATATCTTATTTCACAACATTTTTGTATTTGAAGGATGAAGTAATGGTTTATCGTTAGTGATAGAAAATGGAATATGGTCATTTTTTGTTTTTTGTTTTTTCTAAATCATAGCCGACGAAAGACTCGTACTCGTCGGCTATTCTTTTGTCGTTTTATGTCTACAATAAAATATGTATTTTTCAATATAGTTATAGCCGACGAAATAACAAATTTTTCGTCGGCTATTATGAGTATAGCCGACGAAATAACGTGTTTTTCGTCGGCTATTATATGAAAAAAAAAGAAACAGTTGGCAAGGAAGTTGAAGCAAAGTTCAGTTGGCAGTGCTGTTTATCTGCACCGAAAACTGTACTCTGTCTCGAAAGACTGGAAACCGTCTGGCTCAAATGAAAAAATGGATGAGTTGGTCGAGATGATAGACTTGAATGAAGGAATCAAGGCAAAAGTTAAATGTTGCATTCGGCACACAAATTTTATCGGAATCTTGTCATTTTTCAACCCCTGAATGTATTTCATTATTTCGGTCATATCTTATTTCACAACATTTTTGCATTTGAAGGATGAAGCAATGGTTTTTCGTTAGTGATAGAAAATGGAATATGGCCATTTTTTGTTTTTATTTTTTTTAAATCATAGCCGACGAGAGACTCGTACTCGTCGGCTATTCTTTTGTCATTTTCTGCCTAAAAGAAAATATGTATTTTTCAATATAGTTATAGCCGACGAAATATCAAAGTGAATTCATCAAAGTGATACCAAATTAAGAGCTTTTCATTGTGGTTTCCAGCTCATGCAGTCGTCTTTTCTAATTCTCTGTTTTCTTTATGCATTGTTTCTTTTGGCTTTTGCTGTTGTGTTACACTGTATTTTTTGCTTTTGTGGGTTTTCCTTCTTTGTCAGAAATTTGTTTATGTGGTACCAGATTCTGGAAATATTTCCCGTCAGACCGAAAAAGAAAAGAGAAGGAAAATGCCCATCAGCATTATTTTTGGGTCCAGTTTCCATTTGGCAATTTACAACTTTCTTCGATGAATCTTTATCCAGCTTTTTAACCTTGTCATTTAATCTGTATCCAACTTTTTAACCTTATCGTTTAATTTGGGGCTTGGTGCTTCAATAATTATGTCGAAAGCGGATTCCTCACTTTAATCATTAGTGGGCGAATTGAAGAAGAACAGAATGCAGATGGAGCAAATGATTGAGCAAATGATTTGACTCCACTATCAGCTAGCAAGGGAAAAAATGAGCAAGCTTTCCCATACAGTAGTGCTTACCAAGCTTGTCTTGTACCTTAACTTTCTTCTTTGGCAGCTTGGAGCTCATCAACTCAAATTCCTGGCTAGAGCTGATGCACTCCTCCCAGATGATGAAGGTAGGTATACATACATACAGATTTTATTTATTTATTTTCACAAACAAAGAGTGCTTAATTATATTTGTACTCAGGGGCGGACCCAGCCCATGGCAACATGGGCTTCAGCCCAAGGTGTTTTTGGAAAAGGAAAAAAAAACAATATAATTAAGCAGAGAGGGACAGAGAGAACAAAAAAGACATTTCCCGTCGTTTTTTTTTAAATGAGCAGCTGCTGTCTAGATCTGAAAATATATAGACCTATAGCCGACGAAAATGTCAATTTCGTCGGCCAAAATTTCAAAAGTTTTCGTCGGCTAATGTTTCAGAGAAAGGCCGACGAAAATCCAAAATCGTCGACTGAAATATGAATATAGCCGACGATTTTTGTTTATACCAACGAAAAAACAGTATCGTCGGCTATGGTTAAACTATGGCTGACAATTTTGTTTTTCCACCGACGAAAAATAAAATCGTCGGCTATTGTATGGAATTACCGGCGAAAATTTTTAGTCGTCGGCCGTTTTTTTTTATTTCATCGGAAAAAGCTTTTTTTCTGGTAGTGTTAGTCCAAATTAGTGTTAAACCACTAACCAGAAAAAGGTCTGAATGCTTCAGTCCTTCTCTGTCTAAGAGATGCTAGATTTACAGATTTTAATGATAGCACTCTTGGTATGATTGAATCAAGCCTATTCAATGGGCCAATACATTTTGATTGCTATCCTGATTTCACAATCAGTCTGAGCGATCCTCATATATTAAAGGCCTTAACATTAAATATCAAAATTTCTGGATATAATGTTTTGGAAGGAACGCAACCATTAACCTTAATTTATCGAATTCATTATAAAGTTACTGGAACAAATATGAATTTTCAAGCTATTAATAAAAGTCCCAAAAATCAAACACTTTTAATTCACAGTAATCAAGATAATGCTAATATCAGAGTTCCCCATACAATAAAATGGTCTGACGTCCAACTCCCCTCTGAATGGTCTCTCACTAATGAAAATCAACCAGTAAACATACGTCACAGTGTCTCCGACTTAAGTGGAATACACCAATACAATGACGGTACAATAAGAATCAACTTTCGTAATCAAAATCCTATTCATCGTCTTCAAATTACAGAATTAGGTCAATCTTCTAGACAATCTTTCGTCTCTGCCAGACGTTCATTCGCCGGCTCCACTAAGGCCGAATCTTCAATCTCCAGAAGGGATTCTGAATTAGAAACAGAAATAAAAAATATTCGGATAAAAGAATTAGAAGAAGAATTGCAAAAATTACAAATAAAAAATTTAAATATTAATTCTCAAGTCACTTATCCTACTTATGAAGAGCCTCATAACACTGAAGAAGAACCAACTTCTCCTACTCCTACAGCTTCTGATTTTGAAATAATTCCTCCTATTAATCCACACCAAGCACTCTCCTGAGAGAAGATAATGGAGCAACCTCGGAAAATTCTATTCATCCATTCATCATTAATTTCCCCAGACTAGACCAACACCTAGAAGCTCAAGAAAACATTAATCGTCGTAATCAATACCGTCAACAGTTCCCTTTAATTAAACAAAGAAAACAACTATTTCAAGATTGGAAAAATTATATGTTACAAAATCAAACATAAATATTCTTTCTTGAGTTTATTGAAAATTTAAACAAAAATATTCAAACATTAACAAAATCCAAATAGACAACAACTAATTCTGTAGTAACATCCACTCATCCCCTATAGAAACCATTGTTATTGAACATCTACAACAAAAAATGTTGGCTTCACCTTTTAAAATAATTGATGATAAACATGATCCAGAACATAAAAAAATTATTGAACAAAATAATTATTCCTACCGAAGTCTAATAACTATAGGCCAACAATTAGATAAAATTGAAACAAAAATCGACACAATATCTACCAAAGTCAGTAGACTTCCTAAACCTCAAACTGAAACACCTTTGGTCCGTTTTAGTAACCTCAACACAAACAAATCAATTTCTACTGCCTAAAAAATTGATCAACTATTAAAATCCATAAAAAATGAACCAACTAGTAGTCTTTCAGTCATACATAATAATAAACTTTCAGACACATCAACAGAATCAACTGATAGTGATTCCAATACAATCTCAAAAATTAACCAAACATTTCAAGATCTTCAATTATCAAGAATTAATTATCCAAAGAAACCAAAATTCAAAACATGGATAGATCGTCCTTTACCAATAGACGTAAAACCTACTACCCTTCCTAATAATCAATTCTCAGTCTCTTATGATAAAACATATGAATGGAATATCGATAATTTATCTGAAAACGAAATCCTAAACAAACTACATCATATGTCAATGATAGCAAACAATTATGTTACTAATCATAATTTCAGTCAGCTTGAAATTGTAGATATATTAGTTACCGGTTTCACAGGAACACTCCATTCCTGGTGGGAAAAACATCTCACAGCAGAATCCAGAGATCAAATTAAATATGCAATTAAACAAGATGAAGATGGCAATCCCATTTTTGACGAAAACATTGGAAAAGGAGTTTCCGATGCAGTAAATACTTTATTTTATACAATTATCCAACATTTTATTGGCACCCCAAGTCACATTACATCCAAAATTCATGACCAACTTAGTAATCTAAGATGTCCAACACTAAGTGATTTCAAATGGTACAAAGATGTTTTTATCTCCAGAGTCATGCTTATAGACGATAATAACCAACCCTTTTGGAAAGAAAAATTTATTAATGGTTTACCAAAACTCTTCGCTCACAAAATTAGACAAGTCCTAAGTAATGAAACAGGTCACATTGAGTATAATAACCTTACCTACGGAAATATTATCACAATCATTCAAAAAGAAGGACTAAAAATGTTTATCGATATGAAACTAAATTCTCAAGCAAAAACTGAAAAGAAAAGAGCAAAATATGAATTAGGAACATTTTGTGAACAATATGGTTTACCCTATATTCCTCCCTCTAGAAAGAAAAAACACAAACATGAATCTAATTACTATCCTAGTAAAAGAAGATTTAACCGTCACAAATATCGGTCCCAAAATAACAACGATTTCACACCTGATAAATTTTATACTAAAAACAAATTTAAAAAATTTAGAAAATTCCAGCCAAAACATAATAAACAAAAGAAGTCCCCTCCTTCTGACAAAACTAAATGTTATAAATGCGGTAAACCTGGCCATTTTGCTAATAAATGTCCAGTAAAACATACAATCAATCAATTAAAAATCAGTCAAGAAGAACGAAACAATCTTATACGATTATTAGAAATAAGAGATACTGATTCTGAAATTGAAAACGATGAAAACGAATCTATGTTAAATGAGTCATCTGCTTCCTCCAGTTCTGAAACATCTTCTTCCCCAAACATTAAATTGGCATGTAAAGACGCTTGTCGTAAATCTATTAATGTACTTTCCAAACAAGAAGAACAAGAAGAATTATTGATTGATTTAATTGGAAAAATTGATAACCCAGATCTTAAAGTTGAATACCTTAAGAAATTAATAAAATTAATAACACAAGAACATGTAGATAATACCCCACTAGAGAAAATTTCCCTTACTACAACTTTTGATAAATTTAAAAACAAAAAACAAGAAGTCACACTTCAAGATCTCCAGCATGCAATTAAAATTATTAAAACAGAAATCCAATCTTAACAACAACAGCAATCAGAATTAACACTCAAAAATAAAGATATTAAAAGTGAATTAAATCTGGTAAAAAATGATACTCAAATTTTTAAAATACAAAACAATACGTCATCTCCAATGCCTTCTTCTTCACCGACTATTCAACACAACGAAGAAATATCTGAACATGCTACTATCAATACTATTCAACAAATTAATCTTAAGAAATGGTATACTTCAGTTCAAATATGGATAAAAGACTTCTCATTTACAACTCCAGTTTTAGTCGACTCAGGTGCTGACCTAAACTGTATTCAAGAAGGTCTAATTCCTTCAAAATATTTCGAAAAAACAAAAGAGTCCCTTCGCTCTGCAAATGGCGCCAAAATGAATATCAAATATGAAATTTCCAAAGCACATGTCTGCCAAGACAATGTTTGCTTCAAAATCCCATTCCTTGTAGTTAAAGATCTAACTGATAAAGTCATTCTAGGACTCCCTTTCATCACCCTTCTTTACCCTTTTATGACGGAATACAATGGTATTACGACCTACCCTTTTGGCCAACCAGTTAAATTCCAGTTCCTCTCAAACCCTGAAATCCATACTCTAAAGGCTTTCCAAGAAAATTCCATTTCAAAAACTATTAATTCGATCACGGCAAAACGACAGCAAATAACTTATTTAAAAGAAGAAATTGATTTCAAAAGAATTGAATACCAATTACAAGATTTTTCCTCCAAAACAAAATTAAAAATTTTGAAGAAAAAATTATTAGAGACTTATGCTCAGATATTCCTAATGCCTTCTGGCATAGAAAAAAACATATTGTTAACCTTCCCTATATTAAAAACTTTGACGAAAAGAATATCTCTACAAAAGCTCGTCCAATTCAAATGAATCACGAAACCATGGAATTTTGTAAAAAAGAACTTCAAGACTTACTAAATAAAGGAATAATTCGTCACAACAAATCCCTCTGGTCTTGCTCCGCTTTCTATGTTCAAAAAAATGCCGAACTAGAAAGAGGTGCCCCTCAATTAGTTATAAACTATAAACCTCTCAATGCAGTCTTAGAATGGATACGATATCCCATTCCCAACAAACGAGACCTCATCAACCGACTAAATAATTCAGTAATCTTCTCTAAATTCGATTTAAAATCTGGATTCTGGCAAATCCAAATACATGAAAATGATAAAAATAAAACTGCCTTTGTCAACCCCTTTGGTCATTATGAATGGAACGTTATGCCATTCGGCCTTAAAAATACCCCTAGTGAATTCCAAAACATTCTGAATGACATATTAAACCAATAGTCATTTTATAATCGTTTACATTGATGATGTCCTCATTTTCTCACAATCTATTGATCAACACTGGAAACATTTAAATTAATTTTACAATGTAATAAAAGTCAGTGACTTAGTAATCTCAGCTTCAAAAATCAAACTTTTTCAAACAAATATCCGTTTTCTAGGATTCAATATACATCAACTCCAAATCACACCAATCCACAGAGTCATCCAATGCGCTGATAAATTCCCAGACATAATTCTAGATAAAAATCAGCTTCAAAGATTTCTAGGTTCATTAAACTACGTCGCTGATTTTTACCAAAATCTTCGGCAAAAATGCAAACCTTTATTTGATAGACTTCAGAAGAATCCCCCGCCTTGGATGACTATTTATACTAACCTTGTCAAAGAAATTAAAAGTCATGTCAAAATTTTACCATGCTTAGGCATTCCTTTAGCAGAATCTTTCAAAATTGTAGAAACTGATGCCTCAGAAATAGGTTTCGGCGGTATCTTTAAACAACAGATTTCTCCTGCTCATCCTGAGCAAATTGTCAGATTCTATTCTGGTGCATGGACACAGTCACAATGCAATTACAGTACTATTAAAAAAGAGATTTTATCTGTTGTTCTTTGTGTCAGTAAATTTCAAGATGATTTATTAAATCAAAAATTCTTAATCAGAGTTGATTGCAAAAGTGCAAAACATGTTTTAGAAAAAGATGTTCAAAATATTGCGAGTAAACAAATATTTGCTAGATGGCAAGCTATTTTAAGCGTTTTTGATTTCGAAATTGCATTCATTAAAGGAGAAGACAACCATATACCAGACTTTCTGACTCATGAATTCCTTCAGGGCCCTTCCCATGACGACTCGGGCCAGAGCAAAAGCAGCAGCAGAGACCGGAGCCCAGTGCTCCAACAGTCAAAACAGAACCAAACGCAACAGTCAAAGATGAACCCTCTTCTAGTCGGGGTTTAGTTCCTAGTCATCCTAGTTATCCTCATTTACCAAATCCAACTCATTACCTTAGATCTACTATTGGTGCTCGGCCCAGTTTTCAGCCAGCTCTAGTTTCTCAATATGATCCATATGCAGTTTCATACCCTAGTCAACCCGTCAAGCCTTATCCTTCTAAAAAATCATCCCCATATGTTTTAAAAGTTTCTCAAAACCTATTTAATGTCGAACCATGTTTGAGCCGTATTAAATCTCCCATAGCTTTAGCAAAAATGTATTTTCCCCCAAATCAGCATTTTGCTTGGTCTGACCCTTCCCAGTCATTAAAATTCTTTACAGAAATTCTCTTTCAAACTAATTCTGTTACCATTAAACCCATTTATGATACCAAAGATCCAGATAAACTATTATATCATTCCATTTATTTGGTCAGGATCCTCACACTTGAGGACTGGAAAGACCCTCCATACGCATATCACCAATATAATTATATTTCATTTAGTTATTACCAATATGAAGAGGCTTGGCACAAAATCTTTTTACACCAAACTCTTGATTTCAGTCATTCTTGGTTTATTAATTTTGATAAAACTTTCCCAAGAAATTTCCCCATGTGTTTCTACTCCTGCTGGCATTCACATGGTTTTCCTTTTGATCTTTTACCTGAACCTCTTCAGGATGCAGTTAACCGATTTACCAAAGTCATGACATTCTCTGATTATGACAGGAATTCCCCCCCCCACATTACATTTTATGTCTAAATACAAGGTCCCCTATATTTTCAAATGGCAATACAAACTCCAAGAGGAACTTGTAGTTACTCTCGGTACCGTCTCCACAGAATACCTAGTCAAATGGTGGGATAAATTCAAAGTGGAGCAGACATTGCACAATTTCAACACAGAATTTCCAGTCAATCAATCATCTGCCATTCCGGCTCAAGTCACCCCATTACCAGTTACCGCAGTCAGGACTTCACTCCAGCTAGGCCCAACCCGGCAGATAGCACCGGCCTAGTCAACTTCTCTAATAATCCAGTCAGCCACAGCACCGGCCCAGTCAACTTCTCCAGTAATCCAGTCAGCCACTCCAGGTGCCCAGTCAAGACCCTCTTCAATATCAAAGAAAGGTGCCTCCTCCTCAAAATCTAAAGGAAAAGCTTCCTCTTCATCCAAATCTAAGAAAGTCAGCAGAAGTGAATTAAAGGAACTAGCCGAACAAATCATGACCCAACTCTCTAACCAGTCAAGCAGTTCTGAAGAAGAGGATCCTAACTCAGCCCATTCCTCGCCTTCCTCCAGTCAATCAACAGCCCAGTCAAAGCCCAAGTCACCTAAAAGATGGGCCGATCATGAAGATTACTATGAAGACAGTCAAGACCCATTTTTGTGAGACCAATCACTATTCATAAACAATGACTTTTTTACTATTCACTTTCGGTGCAAAATACAGCTAATCGTGCTGCTTCCTGTTTTGTCACCTTATGAGTAATTACACAGTAAAAAGCAGATTCTTCAGTCAAGTCAGCCAATCCCACAGTAAAAGCAGATACTCTTGGTCTCCTGCCAAGGTCTATATATGAAGCCTCTCTCTTTTAGTTGAGGCATCGCTCATTTTGAGACTTGACTTCACTTCAGTTACTCCCAAGCCTCGAGCTCCCAAATAGTTAGCCTATCTCCCTTCTCTTTGTAATAGTCAGTTATCTCATGTGCTGAGATTTCTGCCTTAGCTAGTCACCCAATTATCCAGTTCTTCCTTCATTCTCCAGTTTTCATGCATCATTAAAAGGTTGTTTTCTTTATCCAGATAGAGCATCTCATGTATTGAGAACTCTGTCTTATTAAACTCTTTATATTAAATCTAAAGTTAATGTTTACTTCCGCTGATTTCTGGTATCAGAACCATAAGTGTTATGATTTACGTTAATCAAAACTTTCTCAAGAACCCCACGAGGCGGACTACTGCCCAGGCGTGGCAATTGAGATTGCTTGATGTGTTTTAAAACTAAAGGTATATCGGATTCATAGCAAGACCTACCTTGGATTAAGTTCCATAGCACAGTAGCTCTCATGCTCCACGTACCTTTAATTTCTTTGTATTTCTGTTTTAATTTATCTGTTATTTTGCTGTTATTTTACCTGTTCTTTTACTATATCTCAATCCCCAGGTGGCAGACTACCACCCAGGAGAGGTAGTTGAGATTGATCTATTTAATCTGCTTATATTGTGTTGTGATTGTGTTCTTGCCGACGTCTTTTAAGTTTGTCTGTAGCGCTATCTTTTCTGTCTCGCCTTCAGTCTTTGTTTTCTCCAACCAAACAGTAAGATACCAGGTCCAAATAGTAAGTCCCGGAGAGGCATGAGCGGATGCGGCATGAGCGGAGAAGAGAATTTCGGAGTTCTTCAGGCGCCCAGTCTTGATCGTGATTGCTGTCAAGCTTAATATTCTGGTCATTTACTCTTTCATCTCCCATTATGAGTCGATTATTTAGATCTTCCTCAGTCTCTTCTAGTTCGTCTAGATCCTTCCTCAATAGGATTCCGGATATTGTTAATAAAGAACAAATATACACAATAATAAACTTTCAGACACATCAACTGAATCATCTGATAGTGATTCCAGTACAATCTCAAAAATTAACCAAACATTTCAAGATCTTCAATTATCAAGACTTAATTATCCAAAGAAACCAAAATTCAAAACATGGATAGATCGTCCTTTACCAATAGACATAAAACCTACTACCCTTCCTATTTAGATTTAATATAAAGAGTTTAATACAAAGAGTTTAATAAGACAGAGTTCTCAACACATGAGATCCAAAAACCAGCGGAAGTAAACATTAACTTTAGATTTAATACAAAGAGTTTAATACAAAGAGTTTAATAAGACAGAGTTCTCAACACATGAGATGCTCTATCTGGATAAAGAAAACAACCTTTTAATGATGCATGAAAACAGGAGAATGAAGGAAGAACTGGATAATTGGGTGACTAGCTAAGGCAGAAATCTCAGCACATGAGATAACTGACTATTACAAAGAGAAGGGAGATAGGTTAACTATTTGGGAGCTCGAGGCTTGGGAGTAACTGAAGTGAAGTCAAGTCTCAAAATGAGCGATGCCTCAACTGAAAGAGAGAGGCTTCATATATAGACCTTGGCAGGAGACCAAGAGTATCTGCTTTTACTGTGGGATTGGCTGACTTGACTGAAGAATCTGCTTTTTACTGTGTAATTACTCATAAGGTGACAAAACAGGAAGCATCACGATTAGCTGTATTTTGCACCGAAAGTGAACAGTAAAAAAGTCACTGTTTATGAATAGTGATTGGTCTCACAAAAATGGGTCTTGACTGTCTTCATAGTAATCTTCATGATCGGTCCATCTTTTAGGTGACTTGGGCTTTGACTGGGCTGTTGATTGACTGGAGGAAGGCGAGGAATGGGCTGAGTTAGGATCCTCTTCTTCAGAACTGCTTGACTGGTTAGAGAGTTGGGCCATGATTTGTTCGGCTTGTTCCTTTAATTCACTTCTGCTGACTTTCTTAGATTTGGATGAAGAGGAAGCTTTTCCTTTAGATTTTGAGGAGGAGGCACCTTTCTTTGATATTGAAGAGGGTCTTTACTGGGCACCTGGAGTGGCTGACTAGATTACTGGAGAAGTTGACTGGGCCGGTGCTGTGGCTGACTGGATTATTAGAGAAGTTGACTAGGCCGGTGCTATCTGCCGGGTTGGGCCTAGCTGGAGTGAAGTCCTGACTGCGGTAACTGGTAATGGGGTGACTTGAGCCGGAATGGCAGATGATTGATTGACTGGAAATTCTGTGTTGAAATTGTGCAATGTCTGCTCCACTTTGAATTTATCCCACCATTTGACTAGGTATTCTGTGGAGACGGTACCGAGAGTAACTACAGGTTCCTCTTGGAGTTTGTATTGCCATTTGAAAATATAGGGGACCTTGTATTTAGACATAAAATGTAATGTGGGGGGGGAATTCCTGTCATAATCAGAGAATGTCATGACTTTGGTAAATCGGTTAACTGCATCCTGAAGAGGTTCAGGTAAAAGATCAAAAGGAAAACCATGTGAATGCCAGCAGGAGTAGAAACACATGGGGAAATTTCTTGGGAAAGTTTTATCAAAATTAATAAACCAAGAATGACTAAAATCAAGAGTTTGGTGTAAAAAGATTTTGTGCCAAGCCTCTTCATATTGGTAATAACTAAATGAAATATCATTATATTGGTGATATGCGTATGGAGGGTCTTTCCAGTCCTCAAGTGTGAGGATCCTGACCAAATAAATGGAATGATATAATAGTTTATCTGGATCTTTGGTATCATAAATGGGTTTAATGGTAACAGAATTAGTTTGAAAGAGAATTTCTGTAAAGAATTTTAATGACTGGGAAGGGTCAGACCAAGCAAAATGCTGATTTGGGGGAAAATACATTTTTGCTAAAGCTATGGGAGATTTAATACGGCTCAAACATGGTTCGACATTAAATAGGTTTTGAGAAACTTTTAAAACATATGGGGATGATTTTTTAGAAGGATAAGGCTTGACGGGTTGACTAGGGTATGAAACTGCATATGGATCATATTGAGAAACTAGAGCTGACTGAAAACTGGGCCGAGGACCAATAGTAGATCTAAGGTAATGAGTTGGATTTGGTAAATGAGGATAACTAGGATGACTAGGAACTAAACCCCGACTAGAAGAGGGCTCAGCTTTGACTGTTGCGTTTGGTTCTGTTTTGACTGTTGGAGCACTGGGCTCCGGTCTCTGCTGCTGCTTTGCTCTGGCCCGAGTCGTCATGGGAAGGGCCCTGAAGGAATTCATGAGTCAGAAAGTCTGGTATATGGTTGTCTTCTCCTTTAATGAATGCAATTTCGAAATCAAAAACTCTTAAAATAGCTTGCCATCTAGCAAATATTTGTTTACTCGCAATATTTTGAACATCTTTTTCTAAAACATGTTTTGCACTTTTGCAATCAACTCTGATTAAGAATTTTTGATTTAATAAATCATCTTGAAATTTACTGACACAAAGAACAACAGATAAAATCTCTTTTTTAATAGTACTGTAATTGCGTTGTGACTGTGTCCATGCACCAGAATAGAATCTGACAATTTGCTCAGGATGAGCAGGAGAAATCTGTTGTTTAAAGATACCGCCGAAACCTATTTCTGAGGCATCAGTTTCTACAATTTTGAAAGATTCTGCTAAAGGAATGCCTAAGCATGGTAAAATTTTGACATGACTTTTAATTTCTTTGACAAGGTTAGTATAAATAGTCGTCCAAGGCGGGGGATTCTTCTGAAGTCTATCAAATAAAGGTTTGCATTTTTGCCGAAGATTTTGGTAAAAATCAGCGACATAGTTTAATGAACCTAGAAATCTTTGAAGCTGATTTTTATCTAGAATTATGTCTGGGAATTTATCAGCGCATTGGATGACTCTGTGGATTGGTGTGATTTGGAGTTGATGTATATTGAATCCTAGAAAACGGATATTTGTTTGAAAAAGTTTGATTTTTGAAGCTGAGATTACTAAGTCACTGACTTTTATTACATTGTAAAATTAATTTAAATGTTTCCAGTGTTGATCAATAGATTGTGAGAAAATGAGGACATCATCAATGTAAACGATTATAAAATGACTATTGGTTTAATATGTCATTCAGAATGTTTTGGAATTCACTAGGGGTATTTTTAAGGCCGAATGACATAACGTTCCATTCATAATGACCAAAGGGGTTGACAAAGGCAGTTTTATTTTTATCATTTTCATGTATTTGGATTTGCCAGAATCCAGATTTTAAATTGAATTTAGAGAAGATTACTGAATTATTTAGTCGGTTGATGAGGTCTCGTTTGTTGGGAATGGGATATCGTATCCATTCTAAGACTGTATTGAGAGGTTTATAGTTTATAACTAATTGAGGGGCACCTCTTCCTAGTTCGGCATTTTTTTGAACATAGAAAGCGGAGCAAGACCAGAGGGATTTGTTGTGACGAATTATTCCTTTATTTAGTAAGTCTTGAAGTTCTTTTTTACAAAATTCCATGGTTTCGTGATTCATTTGAATTGGACGAGCTTTTGTAGAGATATTCTTTTCATCAAAGTTTTTAATATAGGGAAGGTTAACAATATGTTTTTTTCTATGCCAGAAGGCATTAGGAATATCTGAGCATAAGTCTCTAATAATTTTTTCTTCAAAATTTTTAATTTTGTTTTGGAGGAAAAATCTTGTAATTGGTATTCAATTCTTTTGAAATCAATTTCTTCTTTTAAATAAGTTATTTGCTGTCGTTTTGCCGTGATCGAATTAATAGTTTTTGAAATGGAATTTTCTTGGAAAGCCTTTAGAGTATGGATTTCAGGGTTTGAGAGGAACTGGAATTTAACTGGTTGGCCAAAAGGGTAGGTCGTAATACCATTGTATTCCGTCATAAAAGGGTAAAGAAGGGAGATGAAAGGGAGTCCTAGAATGACTTTATCAGTTAGATCTTTAACTAGAAGGAATGGGGTTTTGAAGCAAACATTGTCTTGGCAGACATGTGCTTTGGAAATTTCATATTTGATATTCATTTTGGCGCCATTTGCAGAGCGAAGGGACTCTTTTGTTTTTTCGAAATATTTTGAAGGAATTAGACCTTCTTGAATACAGTTTAGGTCAGCACCTGAGTCGACTAAAACTGGAGTTGTAAATGAGAAGTCTTTTATCCATATTTGAACTGAAGTATACCATTTCTTAAGATTAATTTGTTGAATAGTATTGATAGTAGCATGTTCAGATATTTCTTCGTTGTGTTGAATAGTCGGTGAAGAAGAAGGCATTGGAGATGAAGTATTGTTTTGTATTTTAAAAATTTGAGTATCAATTTTTACCAGATTTAATTCACTTTTAATATCTTTATTTTTGAGTGTTAATTCTGATTGCTGTTGTTGTTAAGATTGGATTTCTGTTTTAATAATTTTAATTGCATGCTGGAGATCTTGAAGTGTGACTTCTTGTTTTTTGTTTTTAAATTTATCAAAAGTTGTAGTAAGGGAAATTTTCTCTAGTGGGGTATTATCTACAGGTTCTTGTGTTATTAATTTTATTAATTTCTTAAGGTATTCAGCTTTAAGATCTGGGTTATCAATTTTTCCAATTAAATCAATCAATAATTCTTCTTGTTCTTCTTGTTTGGAAAGTACATTAATAGATTTACGACAAGCGTCTTTACATGCCAATTTAATGTTTGGGGAAGAAGATGTTTCAGAACTGGAGGAAGCAGATGACTCATTTAACATAGATTCGTTTTCATCGTTTTCAATTTCAGAATCAGTATCTCTTATTTCTAATAATCGTATAAGATTGTTTCGTTCTTCTTGACTGATTTTTAATTGATTGATTGTATTTTTTACTTGACATTTATTAGCAAAATGGCCAGGTTTACCGCATTTATAGCATTTAGTTTTGTCAGAAGGAGGGGACTTCTTTTGTTTATTATGTTTTGGCTGGAATTTTCTAAATTTTTTAAATTTGTTTTTAGTATAAAATTTATCAGGTGTGAAATCGTTGTTATTTTGGGACCGATATTTGTGACGGTTAAATCTTCTTTTACTAGGATAGTAATTAGATTCATGTTTGTGTTTTTTCTTTCTAGAGGGAGGAATAGAGGGTAAACCATATTGTTCACAAAATGTTCCTAATTCATATTTTGCTCTTTTCTTTTCAGTTTTTGCTTGAGAATTTAGTTTCATATCGATAAACATTTTTAGTCCTTCTTTTTGAATGATTGTGATAATATTTTCGTAGGTAAGGTTATTATACTCAATGTGACCTGTTTCATTACTTAGGACTTGTCTAATTTTGTGAGCGAAGAGTTTTGGTAAACCATTAATAAATTTTTCTTTCCAAAAGGGTTGGTTACTATCGTCTCTAAGCATGACTCTGGAGATAAAAACATCTTTGTACCATTTGAAATCACTTAGTGTTGGACATCTTAGGTTACTAAGTTGGTCATGAATTATGGATGTAATGTGACTTGGGGTGCCAATAAAATGTTGGATAATTCTATAAAATAAAGTATTTACAGCATCGGAAACTCCTTTTCCAATGTTTTCGTCAAAAATGGGGTTGCCATCTTCATCTTGTTTAATTGCATATTTAATTTGATCTCTGGATTCTGCTATGAGATGTTTTTCCCACCAGGAATGGAGTGTTCCTGTGAAACCGGTAACTAATATATCTACAATTTCAGGCTGACTGAAATTATGATTAGTAACATAATTGTTTACTATCATTGACATATGATGTAGTTTGTTTAGGATTTCATTTTCAGATAAATTATCAATATTCCATTCATATGTTTTATCAGAAGAGACTGAGAATTGATTATTAGGAAGGGTAGTAGGTTTTATGTCTATTGGTAAAGGACGATCTATCCATGTTTTGAATTTTGATTTCTTTGGATAATTAACTCTTGATAATTGAAGATCTTGAAATGTTTGGTTAATTTTTGAGATTGTACTGGAATCACTATCAGATGATTCAGTTGATGTGTCTGAAAGTTTATTATTGTGTATGACTGAAAGACTACTACTTGGTTCATTTTTTATGGATTTTAATAGTTGATCAATTTTTTAGGCAGTAGAAATTGATTTGTTTGTGTTGAGGTTACTAAAACGGACCAAAGGTGTTTCAGTTTGAGGTTTAGGAAGTCTACTGACTTTGGTAGATATTGTGTCGATTTTTGTTTCAATTTTATCTAATTGTTGGCCTATAGTTATTAGACTTCGGTAGGAATAATTATTTTGTTCAATAATTTTTTTATGTTCTGGATCATGTTTATCATCAATTATTTTAAAAGGTGAAGCCAACATTTTTTGTTGTAGATGTTCAATAACAATGGTTTCTATAGGGGGATGAGTGGATGTTACTACAGAATTAGTTGTTGTCTATTTGGATTTTGTTAATGTTTGAATATTTTTATTTAAATTTTCAATAAACTCAAGAAAGAATATTTATGTTTGATTTTGTAACATATAATTTTTCCAATCTTGAAATAGTTGTTTTCTTTGTTTAATTAAAGGGAACTGTTGACGGTATTGATTACGACGATTAATGTTTTCTTGAGCTTCTAGGTGTTGGTCTAGTCTGGGGAAATTAATGATGAATGGATGAATAGAATTTTCCGAGGTTGCTCCATTATCTTCTCTCAGGAGAGTGCTTAGTTGTGGATTAATAGGAGGAATTATTTCAAAGTCAGAAGCTGTAGGAGTAGGAGAAGTTGGTTCTTCTTCAGTGTTAGGAGGCTCTTCGTAAGTAGGATAAGTGACTTGAGAATTAGTATTTAAATTTTTTATTTGTAATTTTTGCAATTCTTCTTCTAATTCTTTTATCCGAATATTTTTTATTTCTGTTTCTAATTCAGATTCCCTTCTAGAGATTGAAGATTCGGCCTTAGTGGAGCCGGCGAATGAACGTCTGGCAGAGACGAAAGATTGTCTAGAAGATTGACCTAATTCTGTAATTTGAGGACGATGAATAGGATTTTGATTACGAAAGTTGATTCTTATTGTACCGTCATTGTATTGGTGTATTCCACTTAAGTCGGAGACACTGTGACGTATGTTTACTGGTTGATTTTCATTAGTGAGAGACCATTCAGAGGGGAGTTGGACGTCAGACCATTTTATTGTATGGGGAACTCTGATATTAGCATTATCTTGATTACTGTGAATTAAAAGTATTTGTTTTTTTGAGACTTTTATTAATAGCTTGAAAATTCATATTTGTTCTAGTAACTTTATAATGAATTCGATAAATTAAGGCTAATGGTTGTGTTCCTTCCAAAACATTATATCCAGAAGTTTTGATATTTAATGTTAAGGCTTTTAATATATGAGGATCGCTAAGACTGATTGTGAAATCAGGATAGCAATCAAAATGTATTGGCCCATTGAATAGGCTTGATTCAATCATACCAAGAGTGATATCATTAACATCTGTAAATATAGCATCTCTTAGACAGAGAAGGACTGAAGCATTCAGACATTTTCTGGTTAGTGGTTTAACACCAATTTGGACTAATCCAATATGGAGGAAGTTGTGACCATCTTTTTTATGTTTTTTAATGGATTCAGGACTGAAAAGTTGGCATGTTTCGTCATCTTTACTTAGAGCATAAACTTGTTCGACTGTTTTAATATGATGTTCACTTTTAAATGAGGAAAGTGACCATTTTTTCTTGTAAATTTCATTACTAGGGACACTAGGAATATTCCAATCATTAATATCAATGTTATCGTTTGACTGATATTCTATTTGTTCTTCATTAACAATATTTGGAATCCTATTGAGGAAGGATCTAGACGAACTAAAAGAGACTGAGGAAGATCCAAATAATCGACTCATAATGGGAGATGAAAGAGTAAATGACCAGAATATTAAGCTTGACAGCAATCATGATCAAGACTGGGCGCCTGAAGAACTCCGAAATTCTCTTCTCCGCTCATGCCACATCCGCTCATGCCTCTCCGGGACTTACTGTTTGGACCTGGTATCTTACTGTTTGGTTGGAGAAAACAAAGACTGAAGGCGAGACAGAAAAGATAGCGCTACAGACAAACTTAAAAGACGTGGGCAAGAACACAATCACAACACAATATAAGCAGATTAAATAGATCAATCTCAACTACCTCTCCTAGGCGGTAGTCCGCCACCTGGGGATTGAGATATAGTAAAAGAACAGGTAAAATAACAGCAAAATAACAGATAAATTAAAACAGAATTACAAAGAAATTAAAGGTACGTGGAGCATGAGAGCTACTGTGCTATGGAACTTAATCCAAGGTAGGTCTTGCTATGAATCCGATATACCTTTAGTTTTAAAACACATAAAGCAATCTCAATTGCCACGCCTGGGCGGTAGTTCGCCTCGTGGGGTTCTTGAGAAAGTTTTGATTAACGTAAATCGTAACACTTATGGCTCTGATACCAGAAGGTCTAATTCCTTCAAAATATTTCGAAAAAACAAAAGAGTCCCTTCGCTCTGCAAATGGCGCCAAAATGAATATCAAGTATGAAATTTCCAAAGCACATGTCTGCCAAGACAATGTTTGCTTCAAAACCCCATTCCTTCTAGTTAAAGATCTAACTGATAAAGTCATTCTAGGACTCCCTTTCATCACCCTTCTTTACCCTTTTATGACGGAATACGATGGTATTACGACCTACCCTTTTGGCCAACCAGTTAAATTCCAGTTCCTCTCAAACCCTGAAGTCAATACTCTAAAGGCTTTCCAAGAAAATTCAATTTTAAAAACTATTAATTCGATCACGGCAAAACGACAGCAAATAACTTATTTAAAAGAAGAAATTGATTTCAAAAGAATTGAATACCAATTACAAGATCTTTCTCTCCAAAACAAAATTAAAAATTTTGAAGAAAAAATTATTAGAGACTTATGCTCAGATATTCCTAATGCCTTCTGGCATAGAAAAAAACATATTGTTGATGAGGTCTCGTTTGTTGGGAATGAGATATCGTATCCATTCTAAGACTGTATTGAGAGGTTTATAGTTTATAACTAATCGAGGAGCACCTTTTTCTATATATATATATATATATATATATATATATATAGGGATTTTCCATTTTTGAGATTGATCGCCTAGGAGTGGTTTCTTGAGACTGCTCTAATAGCTTACTTATTTTTGAAGGATTGAAAGATACGGAAAGATATAGAGTTTAATAAAACTTACAAGTTTTTATGCATGAGTAGAAGGGAAAGTTTTTACAAGGATTAGGAGAGGGTGGGTAATAAACTAAGGCAGAGTACTCAGCACATGAGCTGCTCTGACTAGTACCAGGAAAGAGAAAAGTGAACTATGTTGGAATGGGAGAATTTATGACTTCTGGAATGAACCTAAAATTGAGCCTGCCTCTAATGAAGGAGAGGGACTCCTTATATAGAAATATGCTTATGCTTTTGACTGTAGGAAATTCTTCTTTTAACTGTTGGTTTACTCGATGGGGGACAAAACAGGAAGCAACACGATTAGCTATGTTTTGTCCATGAATGAATAGTAAAAGTAATTTTACTATTCATGAATAGTGACTTGTCTTCTATGAGTAATCATATGGGTCTTGACCGTTTTCGTACTCTTCATTAGGTAATTCTGCTTTTGCGGCCCAAGAAAGTGGTTTTTGACTAAATGATCCCTTTCTGCTGCTTGGATGACTAGAAGAATGACTATGGGCCGGAGAAGTGGATTGGGATGAATGCTGCTCTTCGTCTTCAGAAGAGCTAGAAGAGCTATTGGATAGGCATTTTCTTGTTAATGGTTTAACGCCAATTTGGACCAATCCTATGTGAAGGAAATTGACCGTCTTTTTTATGTTTTTTAATAGATTCATGACTGAATAGTTGGCAAGTTTCATGATCTTTACTGAGAGCATAAACCTGTTCAACTGTTTTAATATGATGTTCACTTTTGAAAGAAGAAAGTGACCATTTTTTCTTATAAACTTCATTACTAGGAACTAATAGGTAATCAATCTCAAAAATGAATATCCCTATATATTCCTATGATCGATGTATATGAGTGGTTTCTTGAGATTGATCTTCTAAACTATCTCAATCCCCAAGTGGCGGACTACCGCCTAGGAGAGAACCTTGAGATAGATATATTTAATTGACGAGTCGCCGAAGCGAGCATCAAGCAATAATAACCCTACAATCGTTAGTAGTATAGAATAAGTAGGGATCGTTCTAGCCGGGGATTAAGGGTACCTGAAACATGAGAATGTTAACACAAATATTCACAAACATATATGCACACAATTGTCACACTTATATACATATATACATATTCACACACGAAATTATGGGGGATAAAAGGCTTGGCAGCAAAGCTGCCTCTAAATTTAAGACACGAAAATAAACCTAAACTACTATATACAAGTGATCATCATCTCTCACACAAAACAGTTCACACAAAAGACTCTTTAACAAGTAGATTTGCACACAAGAAGGTAAGAGACAAGTATTTAACATGTTCAAGACCTAAATTAGTTTCGACACAACTAGAGCCTCCAACAGTTTTCCAATTGTTAGACTTCTTAATTTCTTAGAAACTACTCCAACGTATGACTTCTAAGGTGATGCTAATCCGGTTTTACACGTTTTAACATTTAAGCATATGAGTCTAAATCGAAGACAAGCAAATAAGTAAGGTTGTCAATCATCTTATTTAACTTGCAAGTTCTAAGGTTGTTAGACCTAGGTGAGCAACACAAAACAAACTACTCCAACGTATGACTTATCCGTGTTACTCTATCACATGAAACCTAGCACTTAGAATTACATGCTAACCATAACTAGTGTGTCGGTTTAAATGCCCTAACCTTAGTTCTAACCAATTTAAGTTTAAACATGTGAAATACCACTGCCCTAGTTATCGATGCATACAAAAACACAAGTTAACATTGCACAAACAAATTACATAAACTTCAACAAATCGGTTCATACAAAAGTTTAGCAAAAACCAAGAAACGAAACAAGTTCTTACAAGACAACCAAACAAAACTAAATACAAAAGCCATAGGGTGAGTGGATCACACTTTTAGAACCTTTGAAGACTCCTCAAACGTGACAAGATGCTTGGCTGCTGCTCCTTAATGCTCGGCCAAAACAAGAATCGGCAGAAGACAAGGTGAAGGGTACGACAATTTGGTAGTGGTGGTGGTGATGGGTTTTGGCTAAGTATTTAGGTGTTGGTGTTTGATAGACTTGGTAGAGCTTTAGGCTAGTATTTTATGCTTGATATGAGATATTTTTCTGTAGGAAAACATGGCTATATATAGAGGCAAATTCGGCAGAAACCCTAGGTAGAAAACCTAGTCCAAATCGGCAAAGGCAATCCTTGTGCAACAAGGTTTTGGTTCCTTCCTTTCTTGGTTCTTCTAGGAAACTTCTTTTTCTGATTTTTCTTCAAGGAATGGGCTGCAATGCTTCATGAACTTCTTGTGTAGGATTGACAACTCCATTTGGTGAGCTTGGTCCATGGAAAAATGCCCCAAACCCGCAAGAACACAAGACCGGCAGCAACTCGGCCGGAATGACCTTGCTCCAGTAAATCTGACATATCTCCCTTCTCGGAGATCCAATTGATGCGATTCCGAGTCTCAGATAAACTAGACACATATAGCCATCTCCCCATAAAATATCTCGATCAAATTCCTTGTGAATCGTCGGGAATGATTTTTCGAAGTTGGATCAAAGTCCCAGGAAAATCCTGGAAGTCCCTGGATTGGAATGCACTGACTGCCGTTTTGCAGCCAACGTTTGGGTGACTTCCCGAACTCCAATTGATCTAAAATTTTAAAACAACATTCCTCAGCATATGAATATTAAGCACACCAAATTTCATAGAATTCGGACAAGGATAGATCATATTTGTACTCGTCACAAAATCGCGAAAAAGACATATTTTTGCACTATTTTCCAGATTTCTCATACTTAGTCATTTTTCGGACAATTAAGCACATTTCACCAAAACTCTACCAAAATTGACACTAACTATATTATGACTCTATCTTAGATAAATAAGGGTTAAACAAAGCATAAACGAGGGCATAAGCATATAATATCGTCGCACATTGTGCTCCTATCATTAATCTACTTATATTGTGTTATGATTGTGTTTTTGTCCATTTTTATTAAGTTTGTTAGTTATTCTATTCTTACTGTCTCGCCTTTAGTCATTATTTTCTTCAACCAAACAGTAGGTCCAGGTCTAAACAATACGTCCCAAGAGAGGCGTGAGTGGATGCGGCGTGAGCGGAAAAAGAAAATCTTATACCTTTAGGCACTCAGTTTGGTTAGTTTTAACTCCCAATCTTAATATTCTGGTCAACTCCCCATTCACCTTACATTATGAGTCGATTATTTAGATCTTCCTCAGTCTCTTCTAGTTCGTCTAGGCCTTCCCTTAATAGGATTCCAGATATAGTTAGCGAAGAATAAATCGAATATCAGTCAAATGATAATATAGATATTAATGATTGAAATATCCGTAGAGTTCCTAGAAATGAAATTTATAAGAAAAAATGGTCACTTTTTTCTTTCAAAGTGAACATCATATTAAAACAGTTGAACAATTTTATGCTCTCAGTGTTTCTGCCTAAACCCGGGGGTCTTGGTAGATACTTGATGAATCCAACTCGATCTCCTGCAATCCTGCTTACTAAGGGGAATACCGGGCGGGCCGGCCTTCACCTCTCCGATGCCTAAGTTAGTATAGTTGGAATATATATAACCTGGGCACGTATGTAAGCAGGGAGGGAGACAAGTTACCTATTTATGGTGGTAGTCGAGGCCCATATATAGGTGGTTGAGGGTGAGGGCTGGCCTTACCCTTCGATGTGGGACTGGTTCCCTTCTGTTTGGATATTCTGGCGCCCTCTTTGGCAGGCAGGCGCCCCTGGTCCCAGGACCCTTGGAGGCAGGATAGACCGCTGGACCCCGAGGCCTGGTGCTGGTGCTCCGATCCTGAGTCCTGGGCCGGGCCCTGGTGTACTTGCCGCGGGTCTGTGGGCTTGCTGTAGCCCCTCTGCGGCTACTGTCAACACTCAGTAAAGATCATGAAACTTGCCAGCTATTCAGTTATGAATCTATTAAAAAACATAAAAAAGACGGTCACAATTTCCTTCACATAGGATTGATCCAAATTGGTGCTAAACCATTAACAAGAAAATGCCTGAATGCTTCAGTTCTCCTTTGTCTAAGAGATGCTAGATTTACAGATTTTAATGATAACACTCTTGGTATGATTGAGTCAAGCCTATTTAATGGTCCTATACATTTTGATTGCTACCCTGATTTCACAATTAGTTTTAGTGATCCTCACATTCTAAAAACTTTAACCTTAAACATTAAAACTTCTGGATATAATGTTTTAGAAGGTACTCAACCGTTAGTCCTAATTTATCGAATTCATTATAAAGTCACTGGAACAAACATGAATTTCCAAGCTATTAACAAAAGTCCCAAAAACCAAACACTTTTAATCCACAGCAATCAAGATAATACTAACATTAGAGTTCCTCATACAATAAAATGGTCAGATATACATCTTCCTTCTGAATGGTCACTCACTAATGAAAATCAACCAGTAAATATACGTCATAGTGTCTCTGACTTAAGTGTAGTACGACAATGCAATGATGGCACAATCAGAATTAACTTTCGTAATCAAAATCCTATCAACCATCCTCAGATTTCAGATTTAGCACAATCTTGTAGACATTCTTTTGTCTCTGCCAGGCGATCTTTCGCTGGCTCTACTAAAGCCGAGTCCTCAATCTCTAGACGAGATTCTAAATTAGAAAAAGAGATAAAAAGTATTAGGATAAAAGAATTAGAAGAAGAATTAAAAAATTAAAAAATCAAAAATATTAATACCTGTGCCCAAGTTAGTTATCCTACTTATCGGGAAAATGAAGTTCAAACTGAAGAAGATACTTCACAAACTTCACCTACTCCAACGGCAGGAGGTTTTGAAGTTATTCCTCCTATTAACCCCTAATTAAGCACCCTTGATCGCCCCTTCACAATAAATTTCCCTAGATTAGATCAACACCTTGAATCCCCAGAAAACATTCAACGTCGTAATACATACCGACAACAATATCCTTTAATTGATCAAAAGAAACAATTATTTAAAGTTTGAAAAAATTATATGTGAGAAAATCAAATTGAAATATTCTTTCTTGATTTCATTGATATACTAAACAAAAATGTTCAAACATTAACAAAATCTAATTGGAAAACCTCCAACTCTATAGTTACTTCTTCTCATTCTCCTGTTGAAAATACATTCATTGATCATTTAAATCAACATATTACCGCATCACCTTTTAAAATCCCTGATGAAAAACATAATCCAAATCATAAGAAAATTATTGAACAAAACAATTATTCTAACCAAAGCCTGGTAACTATAGGCCAACAATTAGATAAAATTGAAACTAAAATAGACACAATACCTTCCAAAGTTAGTATACTCCCTAAGCCACAAACCGAAACACCTTTAATTCTTTTTAATAATTTAAATAAACCATTTTCTACTGCCCAAAAAATTGATAAGCTTTTAAAAAACATTAAACCTGAAACTAGTAATAGAATTTCAATCATAAAAGCCAATAGTCTTTCCACTGAATCATCTGATAGTGATTCAAGTACTATTTCTAAAATTAACCAAACGTTTCAAGAGCTTCAGATATCTAGAATAAATTACCCAAAGAAACAAAACTTTAAAAAAGGGACAGAATGTCCTTTTCCATTAGATATACAACCTAGTGACATTATTAATAACCAATTCTCAGTCTCCTCTGATAAAACATACGAATGGAATATTGATAATTTGTCTGAACAATAAATCTTAAACAAATTACATCATATGTCTATGACCGCAAACAGTTATGTTACTAATCATAATTTCAGCCAACCTGAAATTATTGATATATTAGTCACAGCTGAAATTATTGATATATTAGTCACAGGTTTCACAGGAACACTTCATTCTTCGTGGGAAAAACATCTCACATATGAATCCAAAAATAAAATTAAATACGCAATCAAACAAGATAAAGATGGAAATCTCATCTTTAACGAAAATATTGGAACAGGAGTTTCCGATGCAGTAAACACTTTATTCTATACAATTATCCAACATTTTATTGGTACACCTAGTCATATTACCTCGAGAGTCCATGATCAGCTTAGCAATCTAAGATGTCCAACATTAAGTGATTTCAAATGGTATAAAGATAGTTGTTTTTATATCTAGGGTCATGCTTAGAGAAGATAGTAATCAACCATTTTGGAAAGAAAAATTTATAAATGGTTTACCAAAACTCTTTGCTCATAAAATTAGACAAGTATTAAGTAATGAAACAGGTCATATTAATTATACTGAACTCACCTATGGAAACATTATCACAATCATCCAGAAAGAAGGTATGAAAAAGTGCATAGATATATATGAAATTAAATGCCCAAGTTAAAACTGATAAGAAAATGGCTAAATATGAATTAGTGTTCAAGGAGAAAAGATAATAGGGAGAACTGTGTTTTTATTGATTGATAGAGAAACCTTTATATAGGCATTACAATGAGTATCCTGATAAATCAGGGATTCCTTATCTAATACAGAATCAACTATACTAGTCTAATTAGGTCAAGACACATCCAGGAAGTTACGGAAATAACCTTCCTACAACACTCCCCCTTGTGGCGAGTGCCTAATGTCTTCATGGTGCTTACCATGTTGCCTCACTAAAACCTTGCCAGCAAAACAAAAACCTCTTGGGCAAAAATAAAATGCATGGACGAAGGGAAAAGAGCACAACACACCAACACTACACTTGCGAATAACATGTGATGTAGACTCCCCCTGATGTCTAACAAACTTAGAGCTCTGATATATGGCGCATGCCTAGGCTCTTCACATGCTTCACATGCATAGATTTTCCCAAAGACTTGGTAAACAAATCTGCAACATTTGCCTCTGAACTCACTTGATTAACTTGGATGTTCAGGAATTCCTGTTGTTGCACATTGTAAAAGAACTTGGGCGATATATGCTTAGTGTTATCACCTTTGATAAAACCTAACTTCATCTGCTCAATGCACGCAGCATTATCTTCATAGATACACGTAGGTTTATCGGTGGTAGACACTAGTCCACACGAATCACGAATGTGGCGAATAACTGATCTTAGCCAGACACATTCTCTCAGTCTCATGGAGGGCAATGATGTCTGCGTGATTCGATGAAGTAGCAACCAAAGTTTGTTTGGTTGATCTGCAGGATATCGCTGTATTTCCCATGGTAAAAACATAACCAGTTTGGGAACGACCATGATGTGGATCAGAGAGATACCCAACATCTGCAAAACCAACTAACACGTTGTTGGGAGATTTTGAGTAAGGGAGACGTCCAGAGAAGGGCACATTTGAATGGTCGGACGCTTCGCCATCATCATCCGCCATGTTACTAGCGCCAGTGGCAGTACCACAGCGTACGATGGTACTGTCGAGGCAGCCGGAAACGTTGGTGTGAGGAGGGTGTTTGGCGGAATCTTCTCTCTTTGTGCTGAAGGGATAGAATAGTCCCAAGTCAATGGAACCTTTCAAGTAAGGAAACAAATGTTTGATACCGTTCCAATGACGATGCGTAGGCGCTGAGCTAAATCTAGCCAGTAAATTCACAGCGAAAGCAATGTCTGGTCTAGTGCATTGTGCCAAATACAAAAGTGCCCCAAACGCACTCAAGTATGGGTACTCAGCACCAAGAATCTCTTCTTCATCCTCTTTGGGACGGAATGGATCCTTGCTTACATCCAGACTACGAACAATCATGGGAGTAGACAACGGCGTACATGTATCCATGTTGAAACGCATGAGCATCTTCTGCGTATAAGCAGACTGGTGAACCAGAATACCCTTGGTTCTATGCTCTAACTCAAGTCCTAAACAGAACTTAGTCTTCCCAAGATCCTTCATCTCGAACTCAGATTTCAAGAATTAAACTGTCTCTTCAATCTCACTTGAAGTACCGATGACATTCATGTCATCAACATAGACAGCTACAATAGCAAATCCAGAGTCGGTCTTTCTAATGAACACGCATGGTCATAACTCATCGTTCTTGTAACCCCTCCGAATCAAGTATTCACGTAGGCGATTGTACCACATCCTTCCGGATTGTTTAAGTCCATACAGTGAACGTTGCAGCTTAACTGCATAAGCACTCCGTGGTTTAGAGTCTTTTGATTCGGGCACATGAATTCCTTCAGGAACTCTCATGTAGATATCTGTATCTAGATCCCCATATAGATACGCTGTAACTACATCCATCAGTTGCATACTCAGTTTTTCGGACACTACTAAACTGATCAAGTAGCGGAAAGTAATGATGTCCATTACGGGAGAATACGTCTCCTCGTAGTCAATACCAGGACGCTGCGAGAAGCCTTGCGCCATAAGTCTTGCCTTATATCGTAAGATCTCATGCTTCTCATTGCACTTACGAACAAAGACCCACTTATGTCCGACAGGTTTAACGCCTTTAGGAATCAATTCAAAAGATCCAAAGACTTGTCTTTTGTCTAATGAGTGAAGTTCTGCCTGTATTGCTTCTTTCCACTTCGGCCAATCTGCTCTTTGTTGACATTCAGTCACTGAGCGTGGTTCAACTTCGTCGTCATGGATGATCTCTTGTGCGACGGAATAAGCATATATATCATCGACGTGTGTGGAGGCTCTATCCACTAAGAGACACGCGTTATTCAAACTGAGCGAGATTTCTTTGTTCTCTGGAGTCAACATTGGTTCTGTGACATCCCACAGAAAAGATTCAGTTGACTCATGGACATAACTATAGTCAGAGACAATCTCATGCAATGGATTCGCATCGTCGATGATGAGCGGATTTTATGCCTTCGCTCGCTTCTTTCGAGGGTTTTTATCTCGAGAATTCTTCGGTCTCCCCCTCTTTCTGGTGGGAGCCGATGCCAAAGCTGCTGCCCCTTCAAAGTCCATCAGGGCACCGTTGCGATCCAATTCAACAACAGCGACGCCACGCCACGCCACGACTGAATCGGTCCTATAATTCAGGACCTCCAACCTTGCCGGTAAGTTTGCAACAGGTACGTGTGATCTTGTCACTTTCGCAGTATCAGTGAAAGCGTCGAGCATCGATTCCGCGACTTTTTGAAGATCGATAATGCGTTGCACTTCAAGCTCACTTTGAGCAGTGCGAGGATCATGAAGAGACAAATCGTTGGGGGCACACCATGTCAATTCCTGACGTTCATTCGGAATGGGTGCATTCCTATCTCCCCCTAACGGCGGGAAGTGTGTCTCTTCAAAGTGACAATCTGCGAATCGCGCAGTAAATAGATCACCGGTGGTTGGTTCTAAGTAGCGGATTATCGTTGGCGAATCATAGCCAACGTAGATGCCTAAACGTCGTTGTGGACCCATTTTGATATGCAAAGGAGGCGTAATTGGCACATAAACTGCACAACCGAAAGTACGTAAGTGCGATAGATTGGGTTTGTTGACAATAGCCACAGAGGGGCTACAGCAGGCCCGCAGAGCCGTAGCTAGTGCACCAGGGGCCGGCCCAGGGCCCGGGACCGGATCACCAGCACCCGGCCTCGGGGTCCAGCAGTCCATCCGGCTACCAGGGGCCCGGGGTCCGGGGGCGCCTGCCTGCCTAAGAGGTTGCCAAAGCTGCCCTTTGGTGTGCAAACAGAAGGGAACCAGTCCCACATCGAAGGGTAAGTCCAGACCTCACTCCTGGCCACCTATATAAGGGCCCCAACCACCCTCATTAATAGGTAACTGATCCTTCCTACCGCTTATATACGTGCTTAAGTTATATCTATTCCAACTATACTAACTTAGGCATCGGAGAGGAGAAGACCGGCCCGCCCGGTATTCCCCTTAGTAAGCAGGTTTGCAGGAGATAGCACGAAGATTCACCTGTCTCTATCAGGCCCCAGGGTTTGTGCAGAAACAATTGGCGCCGTCTATGGGAATTTTGGACAAGAAAGCACGTAAGCACTATCGATGGCAGAGAGTTCGGAAGCAAGACAGGAAAGAAATACCGCCGAGGAGCAGCGTGTTGCACCAGTGCAAACGCTTGTCTCCACCCCGGTCGTTATGCGGGAGCAGCGCGGCGACTAGGAAGGCGGGAGCTGTGGGAGGCCGACCGGTACGCCGGGGCCAAACCACGACAGCTCGCACGGCAAAGGCCCGACAACTGAAGACAGGCCTGTGCACCGGGGCTTTTCTCTAACGTTCTCGGATGATCCGAGTGACCGAGAGGAGAGCCCGTGCTGCAATAGTGACCGAGACACCACGTACAGCCCCGACTAGAGCAGTATGGCGGGAGAGATACGGGCAATGGCCGCAGAGGTCAGTCTCCTGCGTGAGGAGGGCAACAGGGATAGAGCCAAGTCCAACGCCCGGTATGAAGAAATGGAGGCGGTGAATGCTGCCCTGGTAGCCGCCCTAGAGAGAGGACAACAGCGCAACGACGCTATGGTCAGGGCACAGGCGCCCCCGCCAGTTCGATCTCAGCAGTTTGAACCGGGGCAGTCATTAGGCGGTAGGCCCAGTGATCCCGGGCGAGCAGATTCGCCTGCCGGCACGGCCCCGCCAAAGAGCACGTCGACGCCTTGCCAGCCCCACACTTCGCTTGAGGATGAAGCCGTGACCCCGATTGCACGGGCATTGCAGATGCTCGCCGACACCGTGTCGGATTTGAAGGCCCAAATGGAGGCCAACGAGAGAAGAGCGGCACGGCCGATGGAAGGCGCACGGTTCAACGAGCGCATGGGCCCCTTCTCGCACCGGGTTATGGAATCGGGGAGGTCCGGTAACCAGAAGTCCCTCAAGCTCACCTACTCGGGGTCTGGCTACCCGTACCAGCACCTGGATAGTTTCCGGTCCCAGACGTATGCCAAAGGCTACTCTGATGCAGTATGTTGCAACATCTTCCAGGAAACTCTGTCTGGGGAGGCGCTCAGCTAGTTTTATGAGCTTCCGGCAAATTCAATCGAGGCCTCCGAGCAGTTGGCCGACCGGTTTGTAGGCCGCTTCATCCTCCGGGTCGAGGGAGCCGCACATCGACCATCCTCTTCAACTGCATGCAAGCGCCCGGCGAGGAATTGAGGACTTTCGTCAACCGTTGGTAGACGGCGACGACCGGGGTTCGGAACCTTGACAAAGGTATCGCCGAGATGGCGTTCAAGCAAGGGCTCCGCCCAGGAAAATTTTCCTACGCCGTACGGGTGGAACTCCCGCAGGGGTATGACGAGTTGATGGCAATGGCCATCCGGCACGCCCAGGCCGATCACGAGACGTACGGGCAGCACCTGCTGAAGTGGAAGCGGGAAGAGCAGCAGGAAGACCACCCCCGGGAAGAGCACCCCCCACACTGACAAGAAGACAAGACCAGCCAGCGGACCGAGAGCCGAGCCGCCCGGCCAAGCCGGCCTAACAGAAATTGGGGGCAACGGCAGCAGAAGCCCTATCATGACAGACCCCAGAACGAGCACAAGCCGGCGCAGTACCGGCATGAACGCCCCCTGGCAATCATGCCAGCACAACCGGCCGGTCAAGAGGTCTTCACCGCTCTTACCTCTTCATACGAGGACATTTTGCTCGAGAACGGGAACATCATTCCACCACCGCCCAGGAGAAGGTACCCAAAGGGGAAGCTTACCACGGTGCAAATGGGCAAGTACTGCTCCTATCATGATGAGGCTACTCATCGAACGAGCCAGTGCTGTGCTCTCAAAACAGCGGTGGAGGGTTTGATTAGTAACGGCCAGTTCTAATGGTATATAGGGGAAATGAGAACAGATCCCGACCGGGAGCAAGACCGGGGCTGGTAGACTCGCCGAGCCTCCAAGCGGTTAGTTTGGCATATCACCGGTTCGACCGCTGTAACATCAAGATGTATATACAAACTACTTTCAAGAAAAATTCCACCGGTTCCACCAATTCAAGTATATTCATAGTCAAAGGATAATACAAGCAGAGGCCGTTCCGGCAAGTTTACAAAAAAGAGCAAGGGCAAAATCCTAAGGAGCTACGCCTCCACCCTCAGCGGGCAATCCACCAGCCTCTCCGGATGAAGCAGCCGCGCCTTCAGCAATCTGAGGTCCACCCTGCCCTTCCGGTTGCTCTTCCGCCGACTGCTCATGGATATCCGACTACTCATGAATATCTTCATCAGTGGCCTTAGACATCCGGGAAGTATCCAGGTACCCCTTCTACTCCCATTCCGTGTACTCATCCGCGATGCCCGATTCCCTGGCCTTCTCCAGGAACTGAAGAAACTGATCGCTCCCATGGTATTTGAGAACAACCCGCTCGTACAGTTCCGGGTCCTCTTTCCTGGCCGCAGCGGCAGAGGCGGCGCACATAACGGCAGCTCCCACCTAGAGCTCGTCCACCTTGGCCTCCAGTTCGGCCTTCTCCTGCTCAGCCAGCTCCTTCTCCTTCTCCAGGCTCCGGACCTGCTCCTCCAGCTTAGCCACCTGCTTCTTGGCCCTCTCCTCCAATCTGGCATTCTCCCGCTCCAGCCGGGACCTCTCTGCTTCCAGCCGCTCTCGGGCTTCTGTCAGCTCGGCCACCTGCCTCTTCAGCTCCTCGCTCGGATCAGGCTGGTACAGATTGTACAGCAACTGCATAACAACAGAGAGGCAATTAAGCAAGCAGCAAAGGAAATAAGTTACGAGCGTTACAATAGCATTGCACCGGGAAATTCTTACCTGCAGGACCGACTCCTTAAACTTTTGGCGCTTCCCGCCCGCCAAGGCTCCGGTGACCTCAGCCCTGTCCAGACCAAGGCCGACCAAGTCTGCCGCCAACTGTCGGGCGAGTGCACTCTCCGGGGTTCCCCTCTGTACCTCCGCAGGCACGGGGCTACTCTGCTGGGCAGCGGCAGCCTTCTGCCCAGCAGAACTCGATGCACCGCTGGTTACCTTGAGCCGTTTGGCCAGATTCTCACCGGACGACCCACCGGTCAGCGTCACCAGCGTGGAGGGAGGAACGTCCATGATCCTTCGCCTCTTCTCACCCTGGCCGTCAGGCGAAGAAGATTGCGCGCCTAATCGGGTTACCCGGGTGACGAGCGGGACTGACCCCGGCCGGTATGGAATCAGGCTCACTCCACCGGGAATCTTCAGTGGCCCCCCGGTAGTCTTGCCCTTACCAGGTCCCGCCTTGGGCGCAGCAGGATGGCTCTTCACACGCGCCAGGACGTAGCCCTCGTCCTCAACATCCATGGCCCGTGGTTCGGGATGAACCGTAAGCCGACCGGACTCCTCGTCCACCGAGGTCCGTGAAACGGCCTCGCCTTTCTCCTTCAGCCTCGTGAGAATGTCTTCACCGTCCATGGATAGGGTTGTTTCGGGTTTGATGACCGCCCGGGAAGATGCACCTGCAGGACGAGCAAATGTTAGTATTTAAAAGTTGGCAAAAGTGTCACCACTAGCACTCGCTACGCACCAGGATCTCGCCCGAGACAGCAATACTCCAACACTTCTCTCGGGATGAAGTTGTAAGAGCTCCGTTCGAGATCATCCCAACATCCGAGTATGGTCGTGATCCTCTCCTGCTCCAACTCGGACAGTTCGAACGATTGATCCCCAGGGGGCTGGAAGGTACCAGGAACCCGGTACATCTTACTCCTCTTCTGCCACGTACCGCCCGCCATCACCACCTTCTTCCTCCAGTTGTTATCAACCCAAGTAGGCATATTGGTGATGATAGGTTGAAAGCACCGGGCGTTGAAGGACAGGCAACCCCGGGACCCTCGCTTCTTCGAGTAGGACAACCTGTACAGTGCCCGGAATTCGTTTACCGTTGGCATACTCATCCCGGACAACTCGTACAGGCAGCCGAGGCTCAGCAGTCGCCTCCACTGGAGCCCTGGAAGCTGCGCGGGAGATACTTGCAGTGCACTGAGCATGTACTGCACGAAGTCTGGCAACGGGAGTGAGAACCCGTGGCGAAACTGGTCTAGATGCACGGCAACCCAACCTGCCTCCGGGTTACAGGCTGACTCCCCGGGATTCAGTGGCCGTAGCGCCACCTCATCCGGGATACTCCACGTCTCCCGAAACGCCGCAATCTCTCCGGGGTTCATGCTACCCTCCGGCTCATCGCACACCACGGCACCCTTCCCTCTACCGATGGTGTAGCTCACGGGCGGAGCACCAGCAAGGCGCACCCCGTGCGGTATTTCCTCAGATCCTGAGGACCCGGAAGACGAAGCCCTCTCCGGGAGCGGTCAGCGGCTTCAGACACCGGGGATTCCGAACCGAGCCAGTCCTCCAGTCTCTCCTCATCATCCACAGTGGGACGCCTGACGGTCGATTCGGAAGCCCCATCAGAACTTGCATAAGACATTTTTAACCTAAGGGGAAAAAAAAACAAAACCCTAGCGCTGGTCAGCAACAGGCTAGAACAGCGCCCTCTACGGCCCCTCCCCAAGTTTACCGCAGACGCTCCGCTTAAAACAACTCAGTCGGCGACAGAGACCACCCCCCCCCCCCCCCCTCCCCGCCGCAAAAACACCGAAAAGAAAAACAAGAACAACACCAGGCAAAGAAAGCAAGATCTTACCGATTAGTATGCTCAATCGAGGAAAGTCCGCCCTGCGAAAGCAGCGAGCAATGATAGGAGAAGAGTAAAAGAACACTTGAGGCAACGGATGTCGCGGGGCACCTCCACAGAGCTTTCACCATATTTCTCTCTTTCTCTTATTCTCTCTGATCAAGCAGCAAAACAGAACTTGAGAAGGCAGAGGAGGCCTTTTTATAGAGAGGTCCGGTGCCCTAGGCGCTTGTAATCCCCCCAAAACACGCAATCAGAGCAACTCAAACGCCCGCAAATCCAGACCCTCCATCTCAGATCGCTCCCTACCAGCACGTGTCCCAGCATCAGTAAACTGCCCGCGCCATCATAACTGATGGGACTGATGGACTTCCTCCTTAAATGCATGTCAGCCACTTGTCCCGCCTGCTGGCGACAGGTAAGGGAGTTAGGAGCGGGAACCGAGGCGTCAGGCCACCTTCCCACTTCCCTAGGCTCTACGGCTGCATGGCATTGTTCCGGTATGAGTTTTTCAACCGCTTCGAGAGCATTGTTCCGGGTATGAGCCATCCATCCGGTTCCATGGCAGTTCACGGTTAGGTATCATTCCACCGGCTGCATGGCATCTCTCACCGCTATGAGTTTTTCAACTGCTTCGAGAGCATTGTTCCGGGTATGAGCCATCCATCCGGTTCCATGGCAGTTCACGGTTAGGTATCATTCCACCGGCTGCATGGCATCTCTCACCGCTATGAGTTTTTCAACCGCTTCGAGAGCATTGTTCAGGGTATGAGCCATCCATCCGGTACCATGGCAGTTCACGGTTAGGTATCATTCAACCGGCTACATGGCATCTCTCACCGCTATGAGTTTTTCAACCGCTTCGAGAGCATTGTTCCGGGTATGAGCCATCTATCCGGTTCCATGGTAGTTCACGGTTAGGTATCATTCAACCGGCTGCATGGCATCTCTCACCGCTATGAGTTTTTCAACCGCTTCGAGAGCATTGTTCCGGGTATGAGCCATCCATCCGGTTCCATGGTAGTTCACGGTTAGGTATCATTCCACCGGCTGCATGGCATCTCTCACCGCTATGAGTTTTTCAACCGCTTCGAGAGCATTGTTCCGGGTATGAACCATCTATCCGGTACCATGGCAGTTCACGGTTAGGTATCATTCAACCGGCTGCATGGCATCTCTCACCGCTATGAGTTTTTCAACCGCTTCGAGAGCATTGTTCCGGGTATGAGCCATCCATCCGGTTCCATGGCAGTTCACGGTTAGGTATCATTCAACCGGCTGTATGGCATCTCTCACCGCTATGAGTTTTTCAACCGCTTCGAGAGCATTGTTCCGGGTATGAGCCATCCATCCGGTACCATGGCAGTTCACGGTTAGGTATCATTCAACCGGCTGCATGGCATCTCACCGGTTAGGTAACATTCAACCGCCCCGAGACCATCTCACCGGTTATGATCATCCAACCGGCTCGAGAGCATTCTTCCGAGAACGAGATCCACCCGGCCCCATGGCATCTCACTGGGGGACTCGTCTCGATATGGCAGAACGCCTGGTCGAGGTCCGCCCGGTTCCATGGCATGACCCCGGTTATGAGAACATTCGACCGGCATGGGCTTTATACACCCGGGTGAGTTTACATCTAACACATGTACTCTTATCCAGCAGGATAAAAACCCTGCATCGCACTGAACTGCGGTCAATATGGGGCTCTACGGCGAGCCTTGTCACCTCAACGCCACCTCATTTCCTCAACGCTTATTCCAACACAAGCTGAGAAGAACTAGCAAGTGTTAACCGGTGCCTCAACAAACCGCAACACCGGGGCCACCTCCCCGCAGCCTAGCAATAAGGACTCGTCTCGATATGGCAGAACGCCCGGTCGAGGTCCCATACTCCGACTCGTACCGATTTGGCAGAACGCCCGGTCGAGGTCGCAGCCTAGCAATATGGACTCGTCTCGATATGGCAGAACGCCCGGTCGAGGTCACATACGCCAACTCGTACCGATTTGGCAGACCGCCCGGTCGAGGTCTGACGCACAAGTTCACTTGGGGGACTCGTCTCGATATGGCAGAACGCCCGGTCGAGATCCCATGCTCTCCGGCTCGCTCTGATATGGCAGAACGCGGGGTCCAGAATCCATGCACACATCTATTGCATGCGGATTTCAACGCCCCATTATCATTCCATGCACACATCTATTGCATGGCGGATTTCAACGCCCCATTATCATTCCATGCACACATCTATTGTATGGCGGATTTCAACGCCCCACTATCATCTCCATGCTCATAGCACTACAACACTTGAGCACAGTACTACTTATATTGCAAGCATACTCACAAACTATTGCATATAATCGGTAACAGGTACTCACCCCGGTCACGCCTAATCTTCAACGCGGACTTGGGGGACTGGGCACCGTTGGGTTGGTAACCCTGCGGGTCTGCGGGACAAGGGCAAGACAGTTTTAAGTCCCCATTCAAGATTGCACTTGACCAGGAACTTGGGGGACTTGTTGACAGTAGCCACAGAGGGGCTACAGTAGGCCCGCAGAGCCGCAGCTAGTGCATCAGGGGCCGGCCCAGGGCCCGGGACCGGATCACCAGCACCCGGCCTCGGGGTCCAGCAGTCCATCCGGCTACCAAGGGCCCGGGGTCCGGGGGCGCCTGCCTGCCTAAGAGGTCACCAAAGCTGCCCTTTGGTGTGCAAACAGAAGGGAACCAGTCCCACATTGAAGGGTAAGGCCATACCTCACTCTTGGCCACCTATATAAGGGCCCCAACCACCCTCATTAATAGGTAACTGATCCTTCCTACCACTTATATACGTGCTTAAGTTATATCTATTCCAACTATACTAACTTAGGCATCGGAGAGGAGAAGACCGGCCCGCCCGGTATTCCCCTTAGTAAGCAGGTTTGCAGGAGATAGCACGAAGATTCACCTGTCTCTACCAGGCCCCAGGGTTTGTGCAGAAACAGGGTTCAAAACCAGTTACCATCTGGTAGGCACTAAACGCATTATTGGCAATGGGTCGAAAATGAATAAGCATCGCTGCATGCAGTATTGCATATCCCCAAGCAGAAACTGGCAAATTGGTTCCCATAACCAATGCCCTAGCCACTAGCTGGAGTCGTTGAATGGTGGCTTCTGCAAGGCCGTTTTGAGAGTGAACATGAAGAACAGGGTGTTCGACTTCAATCCCAATGGACATACAATAATCATCAAATGCTTTGGAGGTAAACTCGCCAGCATTATCCATCCTAATAGATTTGATAGGGTGGTCAGGGTGGTTAGCCCTTAACTTGATGATTTGAGCTAACAGCTTGGCGAATGCAGCATTTCTTGTGGACAACAACGCGACGTGTGACCAACGCGTCGACGCATCAACCAGCACCATAAAATACTTAAATGGGCCGCATTCTGGTTTGATTGGTCCACAAATATCACCTTAGATTCGATGTAAGAATGGTATATTATCAGTTGAAGCTTTGGCGAATGAAGAGCGAGCATGCAATTTAGCAAGCGAGCAAGCCTTACAAAATGAGCGATGGGCATTGGAAATTGCCATTGTGGCATAAGAGGACACATGTGGTGACGCCCCATGTCCCTGTGAAGGGTGGGACGGCACGACGTGCGGCGTAAAGGCCACGTCCTCATCTGCCAGGTGCGCGGCCCCGAAACCCTGTGAGGGGGGGGATGGGGGGCGGTGGCGAGTATGGCTTTAAGGCCACAGTCTGGCGAGTAGCTTGGCTCATGCGTACATCACGATGTTGAGTCGCGGTAAGAGGTTCTTCCAATCGCTTTTTCGACTTGAAAAATGGATGTCCATGGGAGTTCTTTAGAATCCGGATCATCATATCACGGCCAGGGTGGCCTAGTCGAGCATGCCAAAGCTTATAATCATTAGTGTCACAAAAATTGTCAGTGACAGCATATGATTCAAAGACACAGGCTGTAGTGAGATATAAGCCATTGTTTTCAATGCACGGCATCTTCTCTAAGATACGGCGGCGGCCGTGTTCTTGAGAAGTAATGCATAAGTATTCTTCACCATTCTCAGCATAGGTATCCAAGTGATAACCGTTGGCACAGATATCCTTAAAACTCAGCAGGGTTCGATTTGTTCTCGGCGCATAGAGAGCATCAATGACATTGATAACAGTACCATTTGGAAACATAAATTCAGCGGATCCTCGCCCTTTGACAACCGGCGAGGTACCTATCAATGTTGTCATAGATGAGCGATACGGCATTAAATCCGTAAACAACTGCCTATTTCTTAGAATAGTGTGGGTAGTTCCACTATCAGCTAGACACTCAACTTCACCGTTAGACATCTACAAAGAGATGAAAACTTGGGTTAGTTTCTCGCGGGACACAGTCTAATCACTACGCCACAGGATAGAGAAAGAAAGGGGATGAGAATCCCATCGAGTGTGTCACATGGTATTTGGACATTATAACGTCGACTTAAGTCGGAAAGTGCAAGGTGAAATGTTACATAACCAAGCAATCATCATCAGAAACCAAAACGAAACCGAGGTTTCGCACATTGTGGTGTTGAACACCTTTGGTAACTGGAATAAAATGAGGTCTAGCCTCCTAGGATCGGCGTGAAAACACCTCTCGGGCTGCACACTAGCCGAAGCTGTGGATGTCAAAGACACATGGTGTCGTGGCATCAGAGTGTGGCGGATGCCGAGCCTACTTCACCTTAATGAGCCGATAGCGGCCCGTTCGCCACCCTTTTTTTTTTTTTTTTTTTTTTTTATTTAGGGATTGAGCGTAGGTGGGATTATAAGTCCAAAATATAGAGCCTATGTGACCCAAATGTGGCGTCACAAGAACCACGTGAGTTGTTAATACACGAACCTGATTGCATAAAAACATAAAATTTCTCACAATATGGGAGAACAGAGAAATTTTATTAAGTGCCAACTTGAATACATCAACTTCTAATTCCAAAATAAACAGACTAACTAGAGTCATAAAAACATGGCTAGTGCCATTATAATGGCGAATGTCATTACAATGGCGAATGCCATTACAATACTTGATAAACTAGAAAAGCCATAGGCTAGTCAAAATCTGGGACATCAAGAGTTTGTAGTTGAGCCTTTGGAGAATCCACATGATGAGCATAATTTGCTTCAATCATCTCGTCCTCAGCATAATTGCTTTCTTCGGACAGAAACTTCTTGTATTTCTTGTAGGCATTTAACATCTCCTTACTAGCTCGACAATCGCGATGGTAGTGTTTGGAGGAACCACACTTGTAGCACAGAGCAAATTGAGCATTTCGGTTATTGCTATGAGGTCTAGGAGGGTTTGGTACTGGACGTAGACGGGGTCCGAGGCCAGTCCGGCCTCCCCCTGAAGGTGGTGCGTATTCGCCACCTTCTCGCCTCCAAGTGTTGGAGCGTCGTGTCACATTATTTCCAGCATTCTGATGTCTTCCACGTACCTGATTGTACGAGGTATGGCGGCCTTTATTTTTCTGCTTTGAAGCCTTCCCATAATGAGCATGTGGTGTTGGAATTGGCTTTGTACCAACAGGTCTCTGGCTACTATTGAGCCTAATCTCAAAGTGGCGTTCTTTTTTAGCCAATATTGCCATAAGGTCAGCAAATGATCTAATTCTGCCTTCATCAACTGAGATCTTATACTGATGTCCGAGGACATCGTAGGCTATGGAGAATGTGTTAAATGTCTTCTCCAGAAGATCTTTATCGGTTTTGATGACGCCAACCATGCCAAGATCCGCCTGTAGACTAATCATATCCTGATTGTATTTGTCTACTTTGTCATAATCCGAGAAACGGATTTGTTCCCATTTAAGGGTGAGCTCTGGAAGAAGCATGTCATGGACATTGTTAAATCGCTGCTGGAGCGTGTCCCATAAAATTTTGGGATCTTTTACCAACAAATATTGTCGCTTCAGAGTCGGGTGGATATGGCTCCTCAAATACATGAGGGCCTGAGCCTTGGCATGGTCCCCAAAAGGGGTGGTGGCGGCTGCATCAGTCAGAAGTGCTGGAAAGCCTTTGCTTTGGAAAGCAATTTCAACATCGGAAACCCATCGATGGTAGTCTTTGCCTTAAAGATCCAAGATCTCAAAATCAGGGCGTGACGGTGACGACGACGACATCTACAAGATAATGAAACGTCGGATTAGTATCACTTTAAGCAGATACTATCAAGTATAAATTGGAATTAGAAAGGATATATTCAGTCACATGAAAACTAGTTTCGATGCGAAATTTTTTTCTTTTGATGCATAAACTGGCGGTTTCATACCGCACCTTCAAACAGTGGCGTACTCAGACATCCACATAAGCATCTCTTTTTCTTTTAATTTCCCTTTCAACGTGATTCCCCCAGGACCATCACTTAAAACTGCGACCGTAGGGGTGATTAAATCCCCATTCTAGGTCTCATCGGCGATATAAGAATAGCCAGAATCGGAGTAGAAGAAAGGCTAATAGCGCCCGATATAATATATCTATAGTTCAAAAGCAGGAATTTTTATAATTTTTTTTTACCTTTTGATTAAAGGAACGAGAGCGTAAAGCTTGTTCTTCAACTCTTATTTGGTTCTCGAGCCTCTTCCGACGCGAGTAATCTGGAGGAGCAATCTTGAAAAGTTGATGGTGAGCAAACGTGCAGGCGGCCTCGCGAATGGGCGAGTTGGCGGGCGAGCGAGCAGGCGGGCGAACGAAGCGAATGGGCGAGTTGGCGGGTGAGCGAGCAGGCTGGCGAGCGAGCGGATTGGCGAGCGGGCTTGGCGAGCAAGTCGGCTGGCGAGCCAAGCGAATAGGCAGGCGGCCAGGCGAGGGCTGCGGCCTAGGAGAGACCGAGAAAAGGGGGGGGTCGCACGGGTCTCGAGGAGGGAGGTGCGGCCGACGGAAGGGATGGAGGAGGAGGAAAAAGTGATTAGGGTTTTTCTAGGGCTCAGGGAGGTTACGTGCTGATAACGTGTTCAAGGAGAAAAGATAATAGGGAGAACTGTGTTTTTATTGATTGATAGAGAGGCCTTTATATAAGCATTACAATGAGTATCCCGATAAATCAGGAATTCCTTATCTAATACAGAATCAACTATACTAGTCTAATTAGGTCAAGACACATCCAGGAAGTTACGGAAATAACCTTCCTACAACAATTAGGAAATTTTTCCGAACAATATGGTTTACCTTCTACTCATCCTTCTAGAAGAAGAAAACATAAACATGAATCTAGTTATTATCCTAATCAAGAAAATTTAACCGTCGTAAATATCGGCCTCAAAATAACAATAATTTCACACCCGATAAATTTTACACTAAAAACAAATTAAAAAAATTTCAACCAAAAAATAATAAACCTCAAAAGAAATTCCCTTCTGATAAATCTAAATGTTATAAATGTGGCAAACCGGGCATTTTACTAACAAATGTCCACTAAAAATTAGCCAAGAAGAACGAAATAACCTTATCCAACTATTAGAACTAAGAGATACTGATTCTGAAATCGAAAACAGTGAAAACGGATCCATGATAAACAAATCCTCCTCATCCTCTAGTTCTGACACATCCTCCTCCCCTGACATCAAATTAGCATGCAAAGATGCTTGCTGTAAAACTATTAATGTTCTTTCTAAACATAAAGAACAAGAAGAATTGTTAATCGATCTAATTGGAAAAATTGATTATCCAGACCTTAAAGCCGAGTATCTTAAGAAATTAAAAAAATTAATAACACAAGAACATGCAGTTAATACTCCACAAGAAAAAATATCCCTTACTTGGACTTTTGATAAATTCAAAAATAAAAAACGAGAAGTCACTCTCCAAGATCTTCAGCATGAAATTAAAATTATTAAAACAGAGATTCAATCCTTACAACAACAACACTTGAAAATAAGGATATCAAAGGTGACTTGAATTTGATAAAAATCGATACTCAAATACTAAAGATACAAAACAATACTTCACTACCAGAAAAAAGGTTTTTCCTGACGAAATAAAAAAAAACGGCCGACAACTAAAAATTTTCGTCGGTAATTCCATAGAATAGCCGATGATTTTATTTTTCATCGGTGGAAAAACAAAATCGTCGGCCATAGTTTAACCATAGCCGACGATACTGTTTTTTCGTTGGTATAAACAAAAATCGTCGGCTATATTCATATTTCAGTCGACGATTTTGGATTTTCATCGGCCTTTCTCTGAAACATTAGCCGACGAAAACTTTTGAAATTTTGGCCGACGAAATTGACATTTTCGTTGGCTATAAGTCTATATATTTTCAGATCTAGACAGCAGATGCTCATTTAAAAAAAAAACGAAAAAAAACGGGAGAAAGAGTGAAAAAACTGTGGGTATTGTTGAAATCCGTCCTCTCTTACATTGTGGAGCTATATATAGGTACGTATATGTGTATATATGTTGATTTTGAGTTTTAGTTGAGTTGATTTTGAGTTTTAGTGATTTTGAGTTAGTAAGTGATTTTTTGTTTTGTTGTTGTTTTAGTGTTAGAATGTATGTATATATGTTGATTTTGAGTTGTAGTTGAGTTGATTTTAAGTTAGAGTTTAATTATGTGTTTTAATTTGATGTTATTTTAATTAGTGTTAATATATATATATATATATATATATATATATGTGTGTGTGTGTGTGTGTGTGTGTGTGTGTGTGTGTGGAGTTTAATTATATATATGTATATATATATATATGTTAATTAATGGTTGTTGATAGTGTAATTAACTTAAATAATTGTTGATATATAGTGTAACTTAAACAATGGTTGTTAATGGTATATATATATATATGAGTTGATGTTGATAATAATATATATTGTAATGTAATTAATTATTAAGGATTTATATATATATATATATATGTATGTGTTAATTAATTTCTTATTAATTAAAGTTATATATATATATATATTATTTTCAGGCTATATATGGATCCGGATAAGAGTTGGATTTCGCTTCCAAGGCATGACCGACGATACACTACAGGAGTTGTGAATTTTTTACAGTTCGTCGAGGAAAATGCAAACGGGAATGAATATCATTATTGCCCGTGCAATAAATATAGGTGTCGCAGTGATATATGTCGACTTCCGATTAGGACAGTATGGGAGCACCTAAAGAGTAATGGGTTTTGGCCGAAGTACACACGTTGGATATATCACGGTGAGCCATCATTAGATGGATCGCATGATCATGGGCAGTTTTTTTAGGCGGGCAGTAGTAGTACATCCAACGATCCAACAATGGCATTCGTCAACGACGTGTTTCCTTTTGACAAGTACAACAAATTGATTGCATTGCAACAGACCCCTGTGTCTTCAATTTCTGAGAAGACAGTTCTTGAAAGTGTGATGGAGGTAATGAGGATTAAAGTCGAGACTAAATCGACTTTAACATTAAGCTCCTTACACCGTCAAGCCTGAACATAAATCAGAAATATTAATTTTCCATTGGATAAGTCGGGCCAAGTATCCTTCAGGCTTTGTTGGAAATATAGCCAAGTGTGTGAACTGACAATTCAACAATCTTTACGGGTTGAAAAGTCATGACAATCATATCCTTCTACAACGTCTCTTTGCTGTTTTCATTCCACCGTTCCTTCCCCGTCACGTTGTGGAGCCGTTAGTAGCGTTGGCAAGATTTTTCCAGAAGGTATGCACACGGGAAGTTAGAAAATCTGACCTCCGGGAAATGCAACAAGACATCGTTCATATCATGTGTAAATTTGAGATGATATTTCCTCCAAAATTTTTCGACATCATGCCTCACCTCATGATCCATCTTCCTCGGCAGTTGTTGCTTACCGGTCCTGTGCACTTCACTTGGATGTATCCGATGGAAAGGTACGTATTTTACACCTTATGTTAATTTTCTCATCAATATATGTGATATAGTATTAATATATTATCATAACACTTTAAAAACTTGATTTATAGGCAACTTGGACAATACGGTGATTTTGTCCAAAACAGATCCGCACTTGAAGGATGTATAGCTGAAGCATATATTGCGCACGAGTGCGTCACCTACATGAAGCTGTATTTAGGAGCGTTACATGAAAGCATACCGGAAAATATACCTTCAAAGTTCAATCTTTCCATACTCTCCGACGATGTTATACTCGGTGGAAAAATGCAAGTTTCCTACAAGTTGAAAGATTATGAGGTAGCCATTGCACATTGGTGGGTACTAATTAACTGTTTAGAAGTTTAGTTTTGGAAGAACATGCATCTAAACTGTGAACAAGTAGGAGGTGATCTCGATTACCACAACCGGATATTCACAGAGTATTTCGGCCGCTGGGTACGTAACTTTAACATATTCTATACATATTTATATATTATTGTGTATAATTATTCATATTTATAGTTGATTCTGATGGTTGCACATGGACCTTATTAAAAATGATAATCACCCAAATTGGTCGCACGAACTCAGACTTCTAGCGATGAAGCCGGTCTATTCAAAAGTTTATGCGACGTGCAAGGTGAATGGTGTGTTATTTCTATGTGAAGAGAGAGACATCAGACTGAAAACACAAAATTCAGGGGTTGTGGCACATGGTGGGGATGATGGAGTTGACTATTATGGTGTTCTCCATTCAGTTGTGGAACTGCATTATGAGGAAGGTATGAAAGTGCACATTTTCAAGTGTAGATGGTTTGACACACGGCCGCAGAGCATGAAAACCGATCAATACGGCATAACTTCTGTGAACACTAGTACATCATGGTATGAGGATGAGCCGTTCGTTTTAGCCACATGGGTGAAACAAGTGTTTTATCTTGATGATCTCGCCAAGGGTGACCCGTGGAAAGTAGTCAACACTATCCACCATCGCAACATTTACCGGGCGTCTACACTTGGAGTGGCTAAAGAGAACGAGGAAGGTGGCACCGCGTATCAAGAACTCAACTCAAACGGTATTCCTGACTCCTCTTTTATTCGCCTAGACACGCCGGTGCGAATTCGACGTGAAGAGCCACTGCTTGTTGATGTTGATCCAAATGAAGAAACTAACGAGGACTCTAGTGGTGAGGAAAGACATAGATTACCCTTATCGAGCAATTCAGAAACCGAAGAAGACTCATCTGATGATTCCGATTACAATCCGACGGATTAAGTAATTTAGATGATGTAATCCTTTCATTTGTAATCCACTCATTTCTAATGAACGGGCGTGGGGATGAGCCTCCCAGCTAGGCTGGGTTCCAAACCCCTTAAAAAAAAAATTGAAATATGTTGACTGCTAGGTTTCTGTTTTCTTGATGTTCAATTTTGGTTATATATGAACAGGAAATAGGAATACGAGAGGTGTAAACCTACTGATTTTTTTTACCTTTTTCATATAATAGCCGACGAAAATTTGTTATTTCGTCGGCTATACTCATAATAGCCGACGAAAAATTCATTATTTCGTCGGCTATAACTATATTGAAAAATACATATTTTATTTTAGACAGAAAACGACAAAAGAATAGCCGACGAGTACGAGTCTCTCGTCGGCTATGATTTAAAAAATAAAATAAAAAATGACCATATTCCATTTTCTATCACTAACGATAAACCATTGCTTCATTCTTCAAATGCAAAAATGTTGTGAAATAAGATATGACCGAAATAATGAAATACATTCAGGGGTTGAAAATGACAAGATTCCGATAAAATCTGTGTGCCGAATGTTGCGGTTAACTTTTGCGTAGAGACGTTCATTCAAGTCTATCATTTCGACCAACTCATCCATTTTTTCATTTCAGTCAGAGGATTTCCAGTCCTTCGAGACAGAGTACAGTTTTCGGTGCAGATAAACAGCACTGCCAACTGAACTTTGCTTGAACTTCCTTGCCAACTGTTTTTTTTTTTACATATAATAGCCGACGAAAATTTGTTATTTCGTCAGCTATACTCATAATAGCCGAAAAATGCATTATTTCGTCGGCTATAACTATATTAAAAAATACATATTTTATTTTAGACAGAAAACGACAAAAGAATAGCCGACAAGTACGAGTCTCTCGTTGGCTATGATTTTAAAAAAAAAAACAAAAAAACAAAAAATGACCATATTCCATTTTCTATCACTAACGATAAACCATTGCTTCATCCTTCAAATGCAAAAATGTAGTGAAATAAGATATGACCGAAATAATGAAATACGTCTACGGTTGAAAAATGACAAGATTCCGATAAAATCTGAGTGTTGAAAGATGCGGTCAAAGGTTTTATTACTTCGTTTCCCTAATGGTAGCGTTACCTTAGGTAAATATTTTGAGGAAAATTTTTATACGATTAGTTGCATCTCATCGATTTGGAACTATTATCTGTTGAAGGTCAGGCCAAAAAACGTCATTTAGATAGTCCAATTACGATTTCTAAGCGTTTAGAGGTTTGACTCACCCGGTTGACCGTTCCGATCGATCCTTTAACGTTGTCAGCTGAAGTTGGATTTTTTTTTCATACATGTATTTAATCTTAACAGTGATATCTAACGGTTGAAATAGATTTTCTAAACTTTTAGATTCAAAATCAGAACATATGCACTAATGTTCCTTAACTTGTTTACTAAGTGTTTAAGTGAATGTATAGTTTCAAATAGTTACTATACGTAGACTCTTCAAATACAAAAATGTTGTGAAATAAAATATGACCGAAATAATGAAATACGCTACGGTCGAAAAATGACAAGATTCCGATAAAATCTGTGTGCCGAATGTTGCGGTTAACTGTTTTTTACTTTCGTTTTCCTATGGGTAGCATAACGTTCGTTAGATCAATTTTGTAAAATTTTTATACGATTAGTTGCATCTCATCGATTTGAAACTATTATCTGTTGAAGGCCAGGCCAAAAAAACATCATTTAGACAGTCCAATTACCATTTCTAAGCGTTTAGAGGTTTGACTGACCCGGTTGACCGTTCCGATCGAGCCTTTAACGTTGTCAGATGTAGTTGGATTTTTTTCCATACATGTATTTAATCTTAATGGTGATATCTGACTGTTGGAATAGATTTCCTAAACTTTTAGATTCAAAATCAGAACATATGCACTAATGTTCCTTAACTTGTTTACTAAGTGTTTAAGTGAATGTATAGTTTCAAATAGTAACTATACGTAGACTCTTCAAATGAAAAAATGTTGTGAAATAAGATATAACCGAAATAATGAAATACGTCTACGGTTGAAAAATGACATGATTCCGATAAAATATGTGTGCCGAATGTTGCGGTTAACTGTTTTTTACTTTCGTTTTCCTGTGGGTAGCCTGACGTTCGTTAAATCAATTTTGTAAAATTTTTATATGATTAGTTGCATACGTAGACTCTTCAAATGAAAAAATGTTGTGAAATAAGATATAACCGAAATAATGAAATACGTCTACGGTTGAAAAATGACATGATTCCGATAAAATATGTGTGCCGAATGTTGCGGTTAACTGTTTTTTACTTTCGTTTTCCTATGGGTAGCCTGACGTTCGTTAAATCAATTTTGTAAAATTTTTATATGATTAGTTGCATCTCATTGATTTGAAACTATTATCTGTTGAAGGTCAGGCCAGAAACCGTCGTTTAACTAGACTAATTTCCGTTTGTAAGCGTTAAAAGGTTTGACTTAGTGGTTTTACCAATAGTTTAGCCGACGAAAATTATATTTCGTCGGCTAAACTCTTGCGATCCGCGCCTTTTTATTGTCCGCCGTTGGATGACTCAGATCAGACGGCTGTTGATCTTCCAAAGTATAGTCGACGAAATTCAAAGAATAGCCGACGACATTCAATGTATAGGCGACGAAATCTTCAGCATAATACTGTATTGGGAGGTTTATCCGCGCCTTTTTATTTTCCTTTAATCTGTTGATGAGGTCTCTTTTGTTTGGAATGAGGTAACGTATCCATTCTAATACTGTATTGGGAGGTTTATAATTAATGACTAGCCTAGGAGCACCTCTTTCTAATTCAGCATTTTTCTGAACATAGAAAGCAGGCCGGACAAGACCAGGTGAATTTACTATGGCGAATTATTCATTTATCTAGTAAATCCTGGATTTCTTTTTTACAGAATTCCATAGTTTCGTGATTCATTTGGACTGGTCGAGTTTTTGTAGGAATGTGTTTTTCATTGAAATTTTTAATGTAAAGAAGGTTAACAATATGTTTTTTCCTATGCCAAAAAGCAGTTGGAATATCAGAACATAAGTTTTTAATAATCTTTTCTTCAAAGTTTTTAATTTTTTGTTGAAGGGAAGAATCTTGTAATTGGCAATCAATTCTTTTGAAACCAATTTCTTCTTTTAAATAAGTTATTTGTTGTTTGTTTTGCATTGATTAAGTTAACGGTTTTTGAAATAGAATTTTCTTGGAAATCTTTTAAAGTTTGAATCTCAGGATTAGTAAGGAAGTTAAACTTGACTGGCTCATTAAAAGGATAAGTAGTAATACCATCATATTCGGTTAGGAACGGGTAAAGGAGAATGATGAAAGGGAGACCTAAAATGACTTTGTCAGTTAAATCTTTAACGAGAAGGAATGGAGTTTTAAAGCAGACGTCGTTTTGGCAAACATGTGACTTAGGAATTTCATATTTAATGTTCATTTTACTGCCATTAGCATATCGAAGTGACTCTTTTATTTTTTAAAAAATATTTAGAAGGGATTAATCCTTCTTGAATACAATTTAAATCAACACCTGAATCAACCAAGGCTGGAGTAGTGAATGAAAAATCTTTAATCCATATTTGAACTGAGGTATACCATTTTTTTAGGTTAATTTGTTGGATGGTATTGATAGTAGCGTATTCAGACACTTCTTCACTATTTTGTATAGATGCATGTGGAGAAGTATTGTTTTGTATCTTTAGTATTTGAGTATCGATTTTTACCAAATTCAAGTCACCTTTGATATCCTTATTTTCAAGTGTTAATTCCAATTATTGTTGTTGTAAAGATTGAATCTCTGTTTTAATAATTTTAATTTCATACTGAAGATCTTGGAGAGTGACTTCTCGTTTTTTATTTTTGAATTTATCAAAAGTCGTAGTAAGGGATATTTTTTCTTGTGGAGTATTAAATACATGTTCTTGTGTTATTAATTTTTTTAATTTTTTAAGATACTCGGCTTTAAGGTCTGGATTATCAATTTTTCTAATTAGGTCAATTCACAATTCTTCTTGTTCTTCCCGTTTAGAAAGAACATTAATAGTTTTACAGCAAGCATCTTTGTATGATAATTTGATGTCAGGGGAGGAGGATGTGTCAAAATTAGAGGATGAGGAGGATTTGTTTATCATGGATCTGTTTTCACTGTTTTCGATTTCGGAATCAGTATCTCTTAATTCTAATAGTTGGATAAGGTTATCTCGTTCTTCTTGGCTAATTTTTAGTTGATTAATGGTATTTTTTAGTGGACATTTGTTAGCAAAATGCCCCGGTTTGCCACATTTATAACATTTAGATTTATCAGAAGCGAATTTCTTTTGAGGTTTATTATTTTTTGGTTGAAATTTTTTAAATTTTTTTTAGTGTAAAATTTATCGGGTGTGAAATTATTGTTATTTTGAGGTCGATATTTATGACGGTTAAATTTTCTTTGATTAGAATAGTAACTAGATTCATGTTTATGTTTTCTTCTTCTAGAAAGAGGAAGAGAAGGTAAACCATATTGTTTGCAAAAATTTCCTAATTCATATTTAGTCATTTTCTTATCAGTTTTAACTTGGGCATTTAATTTCATATCTATGCACATTTTCATACCTTCTTTCTGGATGATTGTGATAATGTTTCCATGGTTGAGTTTATTATAATTAATATGACATGTTTCATTACTTAATTCTTGTCTAATTTTATGAGCAAAGAGTTTTGGTAAACCATTTATAAATTTTTCTTTCTAAAATGGTTGATTACTATCTTCTCTAAGCATGACCCTAGAGATAAAAACATCTTTATACCATTTGAAATCACTTAATGTTAGACATCTTAGATTGCTAAGCTGATCATGGACTCTCGAGGTAATATGACTAGGTGTACCAATAAAATGTTGGATAATTGTGTAGAATAAAGTGTTTACTGCATCGGAAACACCTGTTCCAATATTTTCGTTAGAGATGAGATTTTCATCTTCATCTTGTTTGATTGCGTATTTAATTTTATTTATGGATTCAGATGTGAGATGTTTTTCCCACCAGAAATGAAGTGTTCCTGTGAAACCTGTGACTAATATATCAATAATTTCAGGTTTGCTGAAATTATATTAGTAACATAGCTGTTTGCGGTCATAGACATATGATGTAATTTGTTTAAGATTTCTTGTTCATACAAATTATCAATATTCCATTCGTATGTTTTATCAGAGGAGACTGAGAATTGGTTATTAATAATGTTACTAGGTTGTATATCTAATGGTAAAGGACGTTCTGTCCATTTTTTAAAGTTTTGTTTCTTTGGGTAATTTATTCTAGATATCTGAAGCTCTTGAAACGTTTGGTTAATTTTAGAAATAGTACTTGAATCACTGTCAGATGATTCAGTGGAAAGTCTATTGCCTTTTATGACTGAAATTCTATTACTAGTTTCAGGTTTAATATTTTTTAAAAGCTTATCAATTTTTTGGGCAGTAGAAAATGGTTATTTAAATTATTAAAATGAATTAAAGGTGTTTCGGTTTGTGGCTTAGGGAGTATACTAACTTTGGAAGATATTGTGTCTAGTTTAGTTTCAATTTTGTCTAATTGTTGGCCTATAGTTACCAGGCTTTGGTTAGAATAATTGTTTTGTTCAATAATTTTCTTATGATCTGGATCATGTTTTTCATCAGGGATTTTAAAAGGTGATGCGGTAATATGTTGATTTAAATGATTAATGAATGTATTTTCAGCAGGAGGATGAGAAGAAGTAACTATAGAGTTGGAGGTTTTCCAATTAGATTTTGTTAATGTTTGAACATTTTTGTTTACTATATCAATGAAATCAAGAAAGAATATTTCAATTTGATTTTCTAATATATAATTTTTCCAATCTTTAAATAATTGTTTTCTTTGATCAATTAAAGGATATTGTTGTCGGTATGTTCTGGGAATTCAAGGCGTTGATCTAATCTAAAGAAATTTATTGTGAAGGGGCGATCAAGGGTGCTTAATTGGGGGTTAATAGGAGGAATAACTTCAAAATTTCCTGCCGTTGGAGTAGGTGAAGTTGGTGAAGTATATTCTTCGGTTTGAACTTCATTTTCCTGATAAGTAGGATAAAACTAACTTGAGCAGAGGTATTAATATTTTTGATTTTTAAATTTTTTAATTCTTCTTCTAATTCTTTTATCCTAATATTTTTTATCTCTTTTTCTAATTCAGAATCTCGTCTAGAGATTGAAGACTCTGCTTTAGTAGAGCCAGCAAAAGATCACCTGGCAGAGACAAAAGAATGTCTACACTACTAGCTTTTGGGGCAAAGGGCACAGACCTTATTCCGTGCCCATTGATAGTATTAGGCACGGATGCCATCCCTAATTGTGCTTGGGCACAGAAAATCTGTCCGGCTCTAATTGTACCGTCTCCATTTAGAGTTTTTACCACTTGGGCACTGTTAAAACTGTCCGTGCCCATTTTGACACCACCCTTCAGAAAATACTCACGCGCTGCCCTGTTCTCTTGTCTACTTTTACTTATTTTTTAATGCTTTATATTTGCCACAGTTTCTTATATGTCTGACAAATGTTCAATATTTCAACAAAAAAAAATAAAAACAATATCAGCCGAGCCGCATGCTCGGCTTATGGCTTGGCTTCAGATTGTGGTATTGGATAAAAGATCATACCCACTTCTGGTATTTGCATAATCAAATGGTATTTGCATATTTGTTCCAACCACTATGAAATTACATCTCAGGCTTACTCTCAAAGATAATTCAGTAGAGTCTCAACAAATAACTAATTGAGGTGTAATTACATAACCAACAGAAACAACACGGTATCCCTATAATATGGATCTTGACTGTATCCCTAGATAGGGTTGAAAACCAACCAGCTAGTAAAGCTAAACCAGAAGAAGTACGATTGAAATACCTTTTCAATTTTTAACTTATTGAACACCTCCTGTAAAATCTTATAGTTCTGGATCATATCATATTCTGTCTTTGCATCAAAATTGACCTACAATAAGCAAAACAGAAGACGGGAAAACCAATCCGTTAGAAGAAAAAGGGACACACAAGCCACTCTAGCTATAAAGATGTTAATCCAAATGTATAGTGCAGATTGAAGATGGTGATACCTTGTGCATTGGAACAACTCCCAGATAGCTCATATCCATCATTTGGCATTACACAGCACCAGATGCAGCCTAGCCACATTTGCTCACATAATTAAAAATTGATGCTTCATAGTTAATGTATACGAAACAAAAACATCATTATTGTGCCAAATCCTAACTACAATTACTTATGCAAAATCTACCAGACATCCAACTTCCAAACACTACTCTTGCATTCTTCAAATCTTTCAAAACCGACCAGATAACTAATGTTCATCATGCCATACAAGCCTAAAGAAGAAATAGACCATAGCTACCTCCCGATTTGTGCTCAACAAAGCAAGCACTGTCCATAATTCCTATATTGGAAGCCATTTCCACCCAAAATTCCCAACTCCTTCAAATCTTCAGAAGTAAGCAGATAAGGAATGGCACTAGTACAAAAAAGTGTCTGAAATGAAGAAAACACAAACGTCAATTGCTTAAAAAATAAGAAAATCATAATGAAAGTATCAAAATATAGAGTACAGAGATTGAAAGAGCCATACATGCATAACGAGTGAGTTGTGCACGTTAATCCAAAAGGCCAATTTCTCTTAATGTTTCATCTTTCTGAGATCTACTGCTTCCAATTGATAAACAAGGGAGCTGCCATGACATGATTTTCAAGTTATACAAGAAGGTCTTTATGATACCACAAGTATTTTCTTCTTGCTGGCTCCTACAACAATTCCCAAATAAAACTCTTCTATCCATTTAGAATTATTCAATCATGCAAAGGCATTGCTGTTTAATTTAGCACGTACAACTTCATGAAAAAGTTTTTTTTTTTTTTTTTTTTTGGGTATAATAGAACTCATTCAAGATTGAAAAATAGCATGATGCAAAACAATTAAGGATTTTAGCATGCATCTCCATAACATAAAATTAGCATACCTGAATTTCTTTACTGTGTGTTCAACATCTCTCAACTTCTCTGTATCCCCACTGATCCATTGTACCTTCAGCATTCTACAGTAAGGTCCACTCAATTCTTCTGATCCTTCAAAGTGGCTCAGCTTGTCAAACGGTGAATTGAAAAATGGAATTTTTGTATGCCGGGAACTCCACTTTTCACTTTCATTCTGTGAAGAAAAGCCTTGCAGGGGTGCTGAAAATGCGATCGGAGAGCAAGAGTAACCATCGTTGATAATAGACGGGTCTATAAGTTCACAGTATATTGCTGAAATACACTTGATCATTTCTTCAGAAAGGCAGTTTGGTCCTGCAAATGCTTTTGAAGCTGTGAAATCTGTTAAAGGGAGAAACATACTACTGTAAATTCTTGGATGCACAGCTGCAAGTAATGTAGAAACCTCGGGTCATATCTTTTAAATACTTGATTTTGTACCTCCTGATTTAAAGAACTTTGAATATCAGAACAATTAGATTCCTTGGTGATATCTTCAACACAGTTGTTTGGTCTTCCCATTTCTCTATATTAACATCACATGAATACTTGTAAGTACCAAATTGTCATAAGAGAAAGCCCTTCATTAAAAAGTTTCAAATTGACAGAGCAACAATGATGAACAGTCAAAGAACCATAAGTAAAAGCAAACTCTTACATTTCTAACTCTGTCAGGAGAAAATGAATTTCAGTATGTAGAGAAGGAGGATACCAAGAATTGTTGGGAGGGCAGTTACCGCAGCGGAACTTGTTGTTGTCGCGGTTGTGCTTCTTGCGACCTGAAGCATAATAATTCACTTTTTCACTCTTCTTCTCCCATACCTCCTCAAAACCATACCCTCATAAACTCCTTCCAAAACTTCGCCCTCAACTCCTTCTCCCATCCACCTTCTCCACCCCTTGTTTTACTTTCCAACCCTTCACCACCGACCTTACCATCTCCGCCGCGACCCACAACCCTCACCCCAAGTCCCACATCATCTTTGCCTTCGATGACCTTAGCCTCACCCTCAGATCTAGCTCTAGGAGCTTCGTACTAGAGTTCAGATATGGAGCTTTGAGTCAAATTCAAGGTCGGGAGACGGGAGGGGGGAGAGAGGTGGTGGCGGAGGTCAAAGGGCGAGGGCGTGGATACGAGGAGGAAGGTGGAGCTTGGAACCTTGGATTATTGGCAGGCTAAATCGAATTTACGGGTTGAAATCGTAAGAGGGTTTCGAGTTTAGAGCTTACCGTTTTTGAGTTTAAAATTCTGTTGGACCAGGTGAGAGTGATGGCCGGCCGAAGTGAATGTGAGAGGTGAGAGTGGTTTTGAGAGAGAAGCCTTTGAGTTTTGTTTTTACTCTTGAGAGAGCCCGGGGGCTTTGAGACAGAGAGAGACTTTTGTGAGATGTGAAGAGAGAAAAGGAGTATTAAATATTGTTTAATTACTTGCCTAAAAGCAACATAGGGACGGATTGTTCTGTCTCGTGCCCTATTTCTCACCATTTTGGGACGGATTGCAACTACCAACAATTTAATAAATATTATTCAATTAAATAAGAGCCGGTTTTGAATTTTTCAGTGCCTATATTATTAATTGAGACGGATATTGAATATCCGTGTCTGTATTCTAAATTGGAACAGACTCTGTGCCCATAGCTTAATTTGCCACCAAATAATGATATCCGTCCCTATTGCCTTATAAGGCCACAGAGAATTAGTTCGTGCCTAATGATTCCGTGCCCTTTGCCCCAAAAGCTAGTAGTGCTAGAAGATTGTCCTAAATCTGAAATCTGAGGATGGTTGATAGGATTTTGATTACGAAAGTTAATTCTGATTGTGCCATCATTGTATTGTCGTACTCCACTTAAGGGGGGTGTATTCAATTAAGATTTTTTATGATTTTTTTTGTATTTTAAAAGTCCATAGGTATTTTAATTCAGATTTGTCTTTACAAATATATTGGTATTCAATCCGGATTTAAAATTATTCATCAAATTTTTGTGGTATTCAAAAGTTGGTAGACTTTTAAGGACTCTATTATCTCATCGATTTTGTAGGATTTTGTAGTGTTTACTATAAATACAAAAACCCTAAAGAAATCTTGCCAGACCACAAGAGATTTTGACGTATTCTATTTCTTCACTTCGAAGATGAAAGGTTAACAGCAAGAGCAGAAGACGAACTGACCTTGACAGACTACGACCTCAACCTCCTATCTCTGATAACCAATTGGTACTTGCTCTTTCTCATTATGTCTTCCTTTCATAGATTTGAATAATTGATTTGATCTGGTTCGGCAATACGTCTGGGCTTTAGGCATGCAAGAAGCAAAAGCAATAGTTCTTTGGAGTTATGATGAGCATATTTGGTTATGTTTGTTTGAATTTGTATGACTTCTTATGAGTTATGTCTTTGCTATGTTATGTTATGTTTATTTAGCTCTCTGCCAGATTTTTTAGTTCACTTTAGAGGACTATATCTCTATCCTTAAAAGACCATAAATTGTGAAATTTTGTGAGATTGTAGCTATATGTGTCTATTATTTATCTGTGAAACAGTTTTGCATTTGGAATCCTAAATCTTCTGGAATATGAGTATGAATGATAGAGGGTCAGAAATATCAGCTCTCTGCTAGATTTTTCAGTCCACTTTAGAGGACTATATCTCTCTCCTTAAAATACCATAAATTATGAAATTTCGTGAGATTGTAGCTGTATATATTTATTATTTATTTGTGAAACAGTTTTTCATTTGGAATCTTAAATCTTCCATAATATAAGTATGAATGATAGAGGGTTAGAAATATCAGCTCTCTGCCAGATTTTTCAGTCCAGTTTAGAGGATTATATCTCTCTCCTTAAAAGACTATAAATTGTGAAATTTTGTGACATTGTAGCTGTATATGTCTATTATGTATTTGTGAAACAGTTTTACATTTGGAATCTTAAATCTTCCGAAATATGAGTAGGAATGATAGAGGGTCAGAAATATCAGCTCTCTACCAGATTTTTTAGTCCAATTTAGAGGACTATATCTCTCTCCTTAAAAGACCATAAATTGTGAAATTTTGTGAGATTGTAGCTGTATGTGTCTATTATTTACCTGTAAAACAGTTTTACATTTGGAATCCTAAATCTTCCGGAATATGAGTAGGAATAATGGCATGGAGGGTCAAAAATATCATATTTCTGTCATATGTTGTTATTGCAAGTTTTGCATTTTGTCTTTATTAATTTGTTTGTCAATGCAGGAAATTAAGTTTGGAAATGGATGAAATATGGGAGGAAGAAATTGATGAAGAAGAAATGGAAGAAGAACTGGAAGAGGAGATGGAAGAAGAGATATACGAAACAGTTAAGTACTTATTGACGGCAATTCAAGTGGTAATCATCTTATTAAAAGAGAACCTGATTGTGATGCATCAACGTATCGAACCATCTCTTAAACGACGACCAATTACTCGGATGAGATATTATTTTATACAAAATATGCTAAAGGGAGACCCACAAAGTTTTCGAGAGTTGTATAGAATGTATCCGGATGTGTTCCTAAAGTTGTGTGACATCATTAGACAAAGAACTCTTTTGGAAGATAAGGTATATTTGTCTTGAAGAAATGGTGGCTACATTCTTACTTATTGTTGGTCACAATGATCGGTATTGTAATTGTTGACAGTAGCCACAGAGGGGCTACATAAGCCCACAGACCCGCAGCCAGTGCATCCGGAGCCGGCCTGAGGCCCGGAGCAGGATCACCAGCACCCGGACCCGAGGTCCAGCAGTCTACCTTATGACCAGGGGCCCGGGGACCGGGGGCGCCAGCCTGCCAAACAGGCTACCAGAGCTGCCCCTTTTGTGTGCAAACAGAAGGAAACCAGTCCCACATCGAAGAGTGAGACTAGACCTCACACCCGACCACCTATATAAGGGCCTCAACTACCCTCTTTAATAGGTAACTGATCTCTCCAACTGCTTATAATACGTGCTTAAGTTATCTATTCATCCCAACTGTACTAACTTAGGCATCGGAGAGGAGAAGACCAGCCCGCCTGGTATTCCCCTTAGTGAGCAGGTTAGCAGGAGGAGATCACATCTAGATTCACCAGTCTCTACCAGGCCTACGGGTTTGTGCAGAAACAATTGACGCCGTCTGTGGGAAGCTTGCATAAAAGCCACGTAAGCATCACCAAATGGCAGAAAGCTTAGAAGCGGGCCAGGAAAGAAATACAACGGAGGGTCAGCGGGTTGCACCAGAGCAAGCGCTCATCTCCACCCCGGTCGTTGTACGGGAACAGCGCAGCGACCAGGGCACCCAGGAAGACCGCAGCTGTGGGAGGCCGAATAGCACGCCGGGGGCATACAACGATAGCATGCGCGGGAAAGGCCCGGCGGAAGGCGACCAACCGGCGCATCGGGGCTTTTCGCTGACATTCTCGGACGATCCGAGTGACAAAGAGGAGAGTCTGCTCGGTGACAGCGACTGGGACACCACGTACAGCCCCGACCGACACGATATGGCGGGGGAGATACGGGCGATGAGGGCAGAAGTCAGTCGCCTGCGCACGGAGGGCGACCGGGATAGAGCAAAATCCAATGCCCGGTATGAGGAAATAGAGACGGTAAACGCTGTCCTGGTGGCTGCCCTGGAAAGAGGACAGCAGCGCAACGCCGCCATGACAAGGGCAATTACACCCGCGCCAGGCCGACCTCAGCGCCTTGAGGCAGGACAGTCATCGGGAGGAAGGTCCAGCGACAGTAGGAGGGCGGAGTCCCTAGGCGGTGCGGCTTTGCCAATGAGCACGCCGGCATCCCCGCAGTCGCGCGCTTCATTCGAGGATGAAGTCGTGACCCCGACCGCACGGGCATTACAGATACTCACCGACTCTGTGTCAGATCTAAAGGCCCAAATGGAGGCCAACGAGAGAAGGGCAGCGCGGCCGATGGAAGGCGCGCGATTCAACGAACGCATGGGCCCTTTCTCGCACCGGGTTCTGGAATCAGGGAGGTCTGGTAACCAGAAATCCCTAAAGCTCACGTACTCAGGATCCGGCTGCCCATACCAACATTTGGATAGTTTCCGGTCTCAAACGTGCGCCAAGGGCTATTCCGATGCAGTGTGCTGCAACATATTCCAGGAAACCCTATCTAGAGAGGCGCTCAGCTGGTTCTATGAGCTCCCGGTAAACTCCATCGAGGCGTTCGAGCAACTGGCCAACCGTTTCGTAGGCCGCTTCATCCTCCAGGTCGAAGGAGCCCGGACATCAACCATCCTCTTCAACTGCATGCAGGCACCTGGCGAGGAGCTAAGGAAGTTTGTCAACCGCTGGCAAACGCCGACGGCCGGGGTACGGAACCTCGACAAGGGTATCGCCGAGATGGCGTTCAAACAGGGGCTCCGGCCAGGAAAATTTTCCTACGCCGTACGGGTGGAACTCCCACAGGGGTATGACGAGCTAATGGCGATGGCCATCAGGCACGCTCAGGCGGATCATGAAACGTATGGGCAGCACATGTTGAAGAGAAGGCGGGAAGAGCATCTCCCTGCCGGCCGAGAAGAGCATCCCCCTGCCGGCCGAGAAAACAAGGCCAGCCAGCGGAGCGAGAACCGAGGTGCCCGATCGAGCAGACTCAGTAGAAATTGGGGAAACCAACAGCAGCAGAAGCCCTATCATGACAAACCCTAGGGCGAGCACAAGCCGGCGCAGTACCGGTAAGAATGCCCCTGGCAATCATGCCAGCAAAACGTCAAGAGGTCTTCACTACTCTAACCTCTTCATACGAGGACATCTTGCACGAGAACAGGAACATCATTCCCCCACCGCCGAGGAGCAAGTACCCAAAGGGGAAAGTTACCCAGGCGCGAACAGGCAAGTACTGCTCCTATCACGATGAAGCCACCCATAGGACGAACAGTTGCTTCGCCCTCAAGACAGCGGTAGAGGGTTTGATTAACAACGGTCAGCTTCAGCGGTATATAGGGGAAAGGAGAGTAGATCCCGACCGAGAGCAGGGCCAGGGCTGGTAAGCACGCCCGAACCTCCAAGCAGTTAGGTTGGCATATCAACGGTTCAACAAACGTAACATCATAAGATATGTATGCCAACTATTTTGAGAGAAATTCCACCGGTTCCACCGGTGCAAAAATATGTATATCCAAAGAGTAATACAAACAAAAACCGTTCCAGCGGATTTACAAAAAAAAAAAGAGCAAAGCAAAAATCTTCAAGGAGCCGCGCCTCCCCCCTCAGTGGGCATCCCACCAGCTTCTCCATATGGAGCCGCCGCATCCTCTCCTGCAGGTTGAGGCCTGCCTTCCCCTTCCGGCTGCTTCTCTTCTGCCGGCTGCCCATGGGTATCATCATCGGCCCCCGCCTTCGGCATTCGAGAGGTATCCAGGTACCCCTTCTCTTCCCACTCCATGTAGGCGTCGGCAATGCCTGACTCCCTAGCCTTTTCCAGGAGCTTAAGGAACTGATCACTGTCGTGATATTTAAGGACAACCCGCTAGAAAAGCTCTGGGTCCTCTTCTCCAGCCGCAGCGGCAACTCCCACCTGGAGCTCATCCACTCTCTCCTCCAGCTTGGCCCTCTGCTCCTCAGCCCGCTCCTTCTCCTCCTCGAGGCTTCGGACCTGCTCTTCTAGCCTGGCCACCTGTTTCTTAGCCCTCTCCTCCAGTCTGACCTTCTCCCGCTCGAACCTGGACTTCTCAACTTCCAGGCGCTCACGGGCTTCTGTCAGAGCGGCCACCTGCCTCTTCAGCTCCGGCAGCTCCTCACTCCAGTTCGGCTGGTACAGATGTACAATAGCTACAGAACAACAAGGAGCCAATTAAGCAAATAGCAAAAGTAACGAGTTATGAGCAGTGCTATGGCACCAAGCAGTTCTTACCCGGAGAACCGACTCTTTGCTCTTCTGGCGGTTCTCCCCCGCCAAGGCTCCAGCGACCCCATGCCCATCTAGACCAAGGCCAGCCACATCTGCCGCCAGCTTCCGGATGAAGGGACTCTCCAGACCTCCCCTATGTTCCTCCGCAGGAGCGGGGCTACTCTGCTGACCGGCAGAGTTTGAGGCAGCAGCGACCTTGTCCCCAGTGGAACCCGTCGCACCACTGACCACCTTGAGCCGTTTCGCCAAGTTTTCACCAGACGACCGGCCGGTCAGCGTCACCAGCACGGAGGGAGGGACGTCCATGATCCTCCGCCTCTTCTCACCCTGGCCGTCCAGTGAAGAAGATTGTGCGCCTGACCGGGTGACCCTGGTGACGAGCGGGACCGATCCCGGTCGGTGCAGAATCCTACTCGTCCCACCAGGAACCTTTGGTGGCCCCCCGGTGGTCTTGCCCTTTTCGAGTCCCGCCTTGGGCGCAGCGGGGTGACTCTTCACACGCCTTAGAATATAGGCGTCGTCCTCAACGTCCATGGCCCTCGGTTCGGCATGAACAGTAAGCCGACCGGACTCCTCATCCACCGAGGTCCGTGAAACGGCCTCCCCTTTCTCCTTCAGCCTCGAGACAAGGTCTTCACCGTCCATGGATAATGTATTACCGGGCTTGACGACCGTCCAGGAAGATGCACCTGCAGGACAGACAAAGGGTTAGTATCAACTCGGTCAGCAGAAATGCCACCGCTAAAACCCTGCTATGCACCGGGATCCCGCCCGAGACAGCAGTACTCCAACACCTCCCACCGAATGAAGTTGTAGGAGCTCCGCTCAAGATCGTCCCAGCACCCGAGTATCGTCATGATCATTTCCCGCTCCAACTCGGACAGTACGAACGATTGATCGCCAAAGGGCTGGAAGGCACCAGGAACCCGGTACATCTTACTCCTCTTCTGCTACTTCCCACCCGCCATCACCACCTTTTTCCTCCATCTATTGTCCACCCAGGAAGGCAGATGGGTGATGATAGGCTGGAAGTGTCGGGCGCTAAAGGACAGACAACCCCGGGACCCTCTCTTCTTCGAGAAGGACACTCTGTACAGTGCCCGGAACTCGTTCACCGTTGGCATGCTTATCCCGGACAGCTCGTACAGACAACCGAGGCTCAGCAGCTGCCTCCACTGGTTCCCAGGAAGCTGCGCGAGAGACACTTGCAGAGCGCTAAGCGTATACTGCACGAAGTCCGGCAGCGGGAGGGAGAACCCGTGGCGAAATTGGTCTCCGTGAACAGCAACTCAACCCGCCTCCGGGTTACAGGCCGATTCTCCGGGATTCAGCGGCCGTAACGCCACCTCATTGGGGATATTCCACGTCTCCCGGAAGGCGACAATCTCTTCGGGGTTCATAGTACCCTCCGGTTCATCGCACACCACGGCCTCTTTCCCACTCCCGATAGTGTAGCTCACGGGCGGAGTGCCAGGAAAGCGCACCCCGTGCGGGATGCCCTCAGATCCCAAGGACCCGGAAGACGAGACCCCGCCCCGGGAGCGGTCAGCTGCTTCGGACTTCGGGAATTCCGAACCGAGCCAATCCTCCAATCTCTCCTCATCGTCCACCACGGGACGTCTGTCGGCCGATTCGGAAGCCCCATCAGAACTTGCAGAAGCCATTTAACCTAAGGGGAAGAAAATAAAACCCCACCGCTGGTCAGCAATAACCCAGAACAGCGCCCTTTGCGGCTACTCCCCAAGTTTGCCGCAGACGCCCCGCTCAAAACAACTCACAATCAGCGACAGAGCACCCCCCCCCTCACCGCAAAAACGCCAAAAAGAAAAAACACGAAGCAAAGAAAGCAAGACTTACCGATTACTATGCACAACCGAGGAAAGTCCGTCCTATGAAAACACTGAGCAATGGTAGGCAAAGACCCAGAATGCTTGGGGCACGGATATTGCGAGGCACCTCCACAGAACTTTCGCCGGATTCCTCTCCAACCTCTCTTCTTCTCTCTGAGCCAAAGAGCAAAACAGAAATAGTGAAGACAAAGGAGGCCTTTTTATAGACGGGTCTGATGCCTTAAGCACCCCTGTAATCCCCCCAAAATACTCAATCGGGGCAAGTCAAGCGCCTGCGAATCCAGGCCCTCCATCTCAGATCGCTCCCTACTGACACGTGTCCCAGCATCGATAACCTTCCCACGCCATCATAACTGATTAGACTGATGGGCTTCCTCCTTAAATGCATGTCAGTCACTTGTCCCGCCTACAAGCGGCAGTTGATAGGGGCAGGAACCGAGGCGTCCAGCCCCCCCACTTCCCCAAGAGCCAAGGCTCATCACCGGTTAGGTATCATTCAACCGGCTCCATGGCATCTCACCGGTTAGGTAACATTCAACCGGCTCCATGGCATCTCACCGGTTATGATCATTCAACCGGCTCCAAGGCTCATCACCGGTTAGGTATCATTCAACCGGCTCCATGGCATCTCACTGGTTAGGTAACATTCAACCGGCTCCATGGCATCTTACCGGTTATGATCATTCAACCGGCTCCAAGGCTCATCACCGGTTAGGTATCATTCAACCGGCTCCATGGCATCTCACTGGTTAGGTAACATTCAACCGGCTCCATGGCATCTCACCGGTTATGAGACATTCAACCAGCATGGGCTTTATAAACCCGGGAGAGTTTACATCTAACACATGTAAACTTTTCCAGCAGGATAAAAACCCTGCATCGCACTGAACTGCGATCAATATGGGGATCCAAGGCGAGACTTGTCATCTCAACTCCACCCCACCGGGCAGATTGTTTCTCTAACACATAACAACTCTCCCCGCAGGCACGTTGCCCCACGCTTATTCCAACACAAGCTTGGCCGAGCCACCGGGCTACTCTCGGTCTGCCCCACCGTTAGCAGCAATTTCGCCTTGGGAACTTGGGGGACTCGTTCCGACATGGCAGTCCACCGGTCGAGTCCTCAACGCCACATCATCCCATGCACTCGTCCGGGTTTCACCCCGTTCCATATCTATTGCATGGCGGATCTCAACGCCACATCATCCCATGCACTTGTCCGGGTTTCACCCCGTTTCAAAACTATTGCATGGCGGATCTCAACGCCACATCATCCCATGCACTCGTCCGGGTTTCACCCCGTTCCATATCTATTGCATGGCGGATCTCAACGCCACATCATCCCATGCACTCGTCCGGGTTTCAGCCCGTTCCATATCTATTGCATGGCGGATCTCAACGCTACATTGTCCTCCCATGCACTTGTCCGGGTTTCACCCCGTTCCATACTCATGGCACGACAACACTTGAGCACAATATCATCAGTATTGCAGGCATACTCTTAACTGTCGCACGTCATCATTAATAGGTACTCACATCACCACGCCTTCTCTACCCGAACGCCCGGTCACGCCCAATCTTCAATGCGGACTTGGGGGACTGGGCACCGTTGGGTTGGTAACCCTGCGGGTCTGCGGGATAGGAGCAAGACATTAAGTCCCCATTCAAGATTGCACTTGACCGGGAACTTGGGGGACTTGTTGACAGTAGCCACAGAGGGGCTACATAAGCCCACAGACCTGCAGCCAGTGCATCCGGGGCCGGCCTGAGGCCCGGAGCAGGATCACTAGCACCCGGACCCGAGGTCCAGCAGTCTACCTTGTGACCAGGGGCCCGGGGACCGGGGGCGCCAGCCTGCCAAACAGGCTACTAGAGCTTCCCCTTTTGTGTGCGAACAGAAGGAAACCAGTCCCACATCGAAGAGTGAGACCAGACCTCACGCCCGGCCACCTATATAAGGGCCTCAACTACCCTCTTTAATAGGTAACTGATCTCTCCAAATGCTTATCATACGTGCTTAAGTTATCTATTCATCCCAATTGTACTAACTTAGGCATCGGAGAGGAGAAGACTGGCCCGCCCGGTATTCCCCTTAGTGAGCAGGTTAGCAGGAGGAGATCACATCTAGATTCACCAGTCTCTACCAGGCCTACGGGTTTGTGCAGAAACAGTAATGTTCGTCAAAGGTTTGACTGCCCACACTTGACTACTAGTCAAAACTTCCACAAAACCTTGAAGGCTTTAAACACGATAGCACCACAAATGATGGTCAAGTCCGGAGGTGTGCCCTCTAAAATTAGGGAAAGTACAAGATTCTACCCTTATTTTAAGGTATGATTTTTTTAAAAGTTAAAGTATGAGTAAAACCGATTGATTTTGATAGATTTTTTTCCCTATATGACCTATATAAATTGTTTAAATTTTATTATTTTAGGATTGTATTGTGCTATTGATGGAACTCATATTCCCGCCATGGTGAAGGGACGAGAAGTAAGTAGCTACCGTAACCGCCATGGTATTCAATCTCAAAATGTTTTGGCAGCATGCAACTTCGATTTGAAATTCATGTATGTGCATAGTGGGTGGAAAGGTTTGGCACATGATTCAAAATTGCTAACCGATGCATTATCAAGAAGAAATGGACTTGAAGTCTCTCAAGGTAATTATATATATATATATATATATATATCAACTTTTTTTTTAAATTATTTTCATTATGTTCGTCATGCTAATTATAAGATATTATACTTTTAGGTAAATATTTTCTCGTGGATTGCGGATTTGCTAATCGACGCCAATTTTTGGCTCCATTACGTGGTGTACGATACCACTTAAAAGATTTTGGCGGTCAAGGTCGTCACCCGAGAAATGCTAGCTAGTGAGTTATTCAATCTCCGCCATGCATAATTAAGGAATGTGATTGAGAGAATATTTGGTATCTTTAAATCACGGTTTACTATTTTCAAAACCGCGCCTCCATTCCAATTTGTGACACAAGCGGAGTTGGTGCTAGCTTGTGCCGGACTACACAATTTTCTTAGGAAAGAATGTCGCTCCTATGAATTTCCTATTGAAGAAGAAGATGATCAATTTCCACCATATCTTGACATGGAAGATGATAATCTTGAATTGTTTTCTCAAAGCCAACGACAACAAATAGCGGAAGCCAATGCTTGGAGAACTACTATTGCCGATACTATGTGGGACGATAGGCCGAGGAATAATGATGATGAAAATGAAGACGATAATAATGATGATCAAGACAATGAGAATAATGAAGAACACATGGATGGTGAGAATCAAGAGGTTAATGATGATAATGAAATGGGAGAGTATGCTGCATTCTAATGTATTTTTTTAATTACGTACGTACTTTTGATTAATCGGTTTAATGAATTCTTATATGGAGTTGGATAACTTGGTAACGATTTTAAAAGTAGTTGCATATGACATTATATAAAAGCATTTCATTTTGACTCATAATTTTATTTTTGTATATTGTTTGTGAGTTTGATAGTATTAATTTATTTATTTATTTATTGTTATGATAATAATCTATGGACTTTATAAGTCCACATAATCATAGAGAAATAAACCCAATAGAATCTGCTCAACTCTATATAGAATTAAAACATTCCATGGAATTAACAAACTCCATGGATTATAAAAAGTCAGCCAGAATCTTTTAAAATCTGGATTGAATACACCCCCCTACGATGTATATTTACTGGTTGATTTTCATTAGTGAGTGACCATTCAGAAGGAAGATATACATCTGACCATTTTATTGTATGAGGAACTCTAATGTTAGCATTATCTTGATTGTTGTGGATTAAAAGTGTTTGGTTTTTGAGACTTTTGTTAATATCTTGAAAATTCATGTTTGTTCTAGTGACTTTATAATGAATTCGATAAATTAGGGCTAACGGTTGAGTACTTTCTAAAACATTATATCCAGAAGTTTTAATTTTTAAGGTTAAAGCTTTTAGAATGTGAGGATCACTAAGACTAATTGTGAAATCAGGGTAGCAATCAAAATGTATAGGACCATTAAATAGCCTTGACTCAATCATACCAAGAGTGCTATTATTAAAATCTATAAATCTAGCATCTCTTAGACAAAGAAGAACTGAAACATTCAGGCCTTTTCTTGTTAATGGTTTAACGCCAATTTGGACCAATCCAATGTGAAGGAAATTGTGACCGTCTTTTTTATGTTTTTTAATAGATTCATGACGGAATAACTGGCAAGTTTCATGATCTTTACTGAGAGCATAAACATGTTCAACTGTTTTAATATGATGTTCACTTTTGAAAGAAGAAAGTGACCATTTTTTCTTATAAATTTCATTACTAGGCACTCTAGGGATATTCCAATCATTAATATATATATTATCATTTGACTGATATTCGATTTGTTCTTCGTTAACTATATCTGGAACCTATTAAGGGAAGGCCTAGACGAACCAGAAGAGACTGAGGAAGACCTAAATAATCGACTCATAATGTAAGGTGAATGGGAAGTTGACCAGAATATTAAGATTGGGAGTTACAACTAACCGAACTGGGTGCCTAAAGGTTTAAGATTTTCTTTTTTCCGCTCATGCCGCATCCGCTCACGCCTCTCTTGGGACTTATTGTTTGGACCTGGACCTACTGTTTGGTTGAAAAAAAATAAAGACTAAAGGCGAGACAGTAAGAATAGAATAACTAACAAACTTAATAAAAATGGACAAAAACACAATCACAACACAATTTAAGTAGATTAAATAGATCTATCTCAAGGTCCTCTCCTAGGCGGTAGTCCGCTACTTGGGGATTGAGATAGTTTAGAAGATCAATCTTATGAAACCACTCCTAGGCGGTAATCCGCCACCTGGGGTTTGAGAACGTTTTTATAAATCGTAACACTTAGGGGTCTGATACCAAAAACCCAGCGGAATGAGATTTTGAAGTTATTCCTCCCATTAACCCCCAATTATGCACCCTTGATCACCCATTCACAATAAATTTCCCTAGATTAGATCAACACCTTGAATCCCCAGAAAACATTCCTCGTCGTAATATATACCGACAACAATATCCTTTAATTGATCAAAGGAAACAATTATTTAAAGATTGGAAAAATTATATGTTAGAAAATCAAATTGAAATATTCTTTCTTGATTTCATTGATATAGTAAACAAAAATGTTCAAACATTAACAAAATCTAATTGGAAAACCTCCAACTCTATAGTTACTTCTTCTCATCCTCCTGTTGAAAATATATTCATTGATAATTTAAATCAACATATTACCGCATCACCTTTTAAAATCCCTGTTGAAAAACATGATCCAGATCATAAGAAAATTATTGAACAAGACAATTATTCTAACCAAAGCCTGGTAACTATAGGCCAACAATTAGACAAAATTGAAACTAAACTAGACACAATATCTTCCAAGGTTAGTATACTCTCTAAGCCACAAACTGAAACACCTTTAATTCATTTTAATAATTTAAATAAACCATTTTATACTGCCCAAAAAATTGCTAAGCTTTTAAAAAACATTAAACCTGAAACTAGTAATAGAATTTCAGTCATAAATGCCAATAGTCGTTCCACTGAATCATCTGACAGTGATTCAAGTACTATTTCTAAAATTAACCAAACGTTTCAAGAGCTTCAGATATCTAGAATAAATTACCCAAAAAAACAAAACTTTAAAAAATGGACAGAACGAATATATATATATATATATATATATATCTTGGTTTTGTGAATTCAATATTTTTCAAATAGAGCCATGCGTAGGTCACATCAAAAGCCTCGATGCATTAACAAAATTTTATTTCCCACCAAATTTTCATGTCATGCCCCACCATCCTACTCACACATTAAGGTTTTTTACTGATATTCTCTTAAAAACCTAATCAGTCACTATTAAACCTATTTTTGATAAGAAAACCACTCCTAATCTCCTCCTATATCATTCCCTCCATATAGTAAAATTTATCTCACTTGATTAATGGAATGATCCCCCTTATATATATTTACCATACATATGAAGACTTGTCATTCAATTATTATGAGTATAAAGATGCTTGGTTCAAGGTCTTCTTACACCAGTCAAAAGACTTCAGTCACTCATGGTTCATTAACTTTGACAGACACTTTGAAAGAAATTTTCCTATGTGGTTTCTTTCATGGTGGTTTACTTCTAGCTGCTACTATGACATTCTTCCTCAGTCAATCCAAGAAGCAGTAACCAGATTTTCTAAAGTTGTGACATTTACAAAATATGAACAAAACTTCCCCCCTACATTGCATTTTATGGCCAAATACAAGCTCCCTTGGATCTTTAAATGGCAATACAAGCTCCAAGAAAATCCATCATCCACTACCAGAAAAGGGGTTATAGCCGACGATATGGGAAAAAACGGCCGACGAAATAGTACTTCGTCGGCTATAAGGGGTCATAGCCGACGAATTACTATTTCGTCGGCCACATCGTCGGCTATAATATTATAGCCGACGACTGCCGACAACTCATCGGCTATAACTATAGCCGACGAAACGTTTTTGGTTATAGCCGACGAGGAGGGTATTCGTCGGCTATAAAGTTATAGCCGACGAAAAGTTTTTGGTTATAGCCGACGAGGAGGGTATTCGTCGGCTATAACTCTTATATCAGATCCATTCCGCAGCAGCGAGCTCATTCGTCGAAAACATTTCGAAAACGCTCTGAAATCGTCCAAAACCTCGGCCATAAGCTTGAAAGGTACGTATATTGCTGTGTGTGTTGATTTAGTTGGTTATATGCAGAGGTGTGTTAATTTAGAGTTTAATTAGAATAAATGTGTGATTAATTTGATATATATATATATATATATGTGTGTTGAGATGAGATTATTAATGGGTTGATATATATGTTGGTTAGATAGAATTGAAGTTTTGTTGAAGATTAGTGATTGATTGTTGATTTATAGGTGATTTTAGATGAATTTGATGAAAAAATGTATATATATATTAATTAATTTAATTGTAATTAAAAATATATTGTTGGTATACATAAAAAATACATTGTGTTTAATTAATTAGGGAGATTGACGATGTTTTAATTAATTTAGGGATGCATGTGTATATATATATATGTGTGTGTAATTAATGATGAATTTTTAAATTAATTAGTACGTACGTACGTACGTAGTACGTGCATATATACATATCTATATATATATATATATAGCTATATTTATTTCTTGAATTTACAGGATGGACAAGAGTTGGATTACCCTTGGAAGATGGGATCAGGCGTATCATGATGGAGTTAGGAGTTTCCTGGATTTTGTGATGGCTAACTGTGGAGACACTACACTTCATTATTGTCCGTGTAAAAAGTGCAAGTGTGCCACCCCACGACACCGGTTTTCCATAGAGACAGTGGAGCAACACCTGGCTAGATATGGATTTTGGGTCCTATACACTAATTGGATTTATCACGGTGAACCAGAGTTTGCGGGTCGTCATGATCATGGACAATTTGCCGAGAGAGGGAGTTCCTCCAATGATCCAACAACGAACTGGATCAACGATATGTTTCCTCGTGAGAGCGGTGTCTTTGAGGAAGCACCAGATGTGCAACTCCCTCCTCCGGAGATGGAGTGTTTCCCTGATATTGAGCCACTCGAGCCATTACCCCGATCTCCGGTCAACACAAGTGGTATGGAAAAGTACAACAACCTGATCGCATTGCAACAGACTCCGTTGTACCCCGGATGCAGTAAGACTGTCCTTGAATCTGTCATGGGAGTGATGAAGATCAAAACGGAGAACAAAGGCACTGTCAAATCGGTTGATGATTGGCTTCGGCTATGGGGTGGGGCGATGCCACCCGGACATCGGCTTCCTACCAGTCATCATAAGGTGCGACATATCCTTAAAGATCTCGGCCTTTCCTACATCAAGATTCATGCATGCAGATACGATTGCGTTCTGTTTTACGGGGAAGGACTTGCAGATCTTGAATACTGCCCAGTATGCAATACAGAGCGGTATAAGTTCACTCCTAAAGGGAACAAGAAAGCTGTGAAGATACTTCGGTACTTCCCGCTGATTGATAGGCTTGAGCGGTTGTTCATGTGTGCTTTCACGGCCAAAGCTATGAGATGGTGGGCTGAGAGGAATGTGCCTGACGATGACACCCTTAGACATCCCGCCGACGGAGAGGCTTGGAAGAAGAATGTGTTGGAGTTTCCTGAATTTGCATCAGAGGTTCGAAATGTTTGGCTAGGGCTATCATCCGACGGTTTCAACCCTTTTGGCAAGAAAGAGCTTCAGTACAGTGTGTGGCCAGTTATTTTGATTCCGTACAACTTTCCACCGTGGATGTGCATGAAGAAGGAATATAACATGCTCACATTGTTGATTCCAGGCCCAGGTTATCCGGGAAAGTGTCTCGATGTGTATTTGAGACCCGTAATTGAGGAGCTTCGGTACTTGAGTCTGAACGGCCACCTGGTCTACGACCGGTTCAAAAATGAGATGTTCCGGATGCATGTCATGCTTGTTGGCACGATCAGTGACTTTCCTGGGAGGGGTATGTTGTCGGGCAGCGTCACCAGGGGTTACAGGGCTTGTTCAGAGTGCATGACTGTTGATTGCTCCAGTCCTCATTGCAGCAAGATTGTCCAGATGCGTCACCGTCGTTGGCTTCCGCATGACCATCCATTTAGGGACGATGCACAGGCTTTTGATGGGACTGAAGAAAGGGGCTGGGCACCCGAGCAATGGACAGGGGAGGAAATATTGGCAGTGTTGAATGAGTATGACTTTGGTTCGCTTAGCAATTATCTCGATGTGTTGCGCACGATTCCAGAGAGGCCGGATCGGTATAGGTTCTGGTCACACAAGAGCATCTTATGGGAACTTCCTTATTGGGCCAGGTTGGCTACCAGATACTACCTGGATGTCATGCATATAGAGAAGAACGTGGGTGAAGCCGTGGTTGGCACAGTTTTGAATTGGGAGAAGAAAACAAAAGACACCCCCAAGGCACGCGTTGATCTGAGAAATATGGGACTGCGGGACCATTTGTGGTTGAGAGAGGGCAGGAGAAAAATGCCCCAAGCTCCTTACACCGTCACCAGGGACCAGAAACATGAAATCTTTGGATGGCTGAGTAATGTCAGGTAACTTTTTATTAGCCATGTATTCCCTAAAGAATCCATCTGTTGTTGGAACACTATATATGCATGAAATCTAATTGTTGTTAATGGCTATGCAGGTATTCTTATGGCTATGCGGGTAACATAAGCAAGTGTGTTAACTACCGAGACAACAAGATGTACGGATTGAAGAGTCACGACTGCCATGTACTGCTTCAACGCCTCTTCCCTATTTTCATTCGAGCGTACTTGGACGATGAAGTGGTTGAGTCGTTGGTGGCGTTGTCAAGATTCTTCCAGAAGTTATGCGCTAGAGAAGTTAGAAAATCAGACCTCATGAGAATGCATGAGGAAATCGTTTTTATCTTGTGCAAGTTCGAGAGGATATTTCCCCCAAACTTCTTTGACATCATGCCTCACCTGATGATCCATCTTCCCCAACAATTGTTGCTTACCGGTCCCGTACACTACACTTGGATGTATCCCATCGAAAGGTACATGTTATTCATAAATTTGATTTATACATGTTTTTAAATAAAAGTTGCATGCTCTTAACATGCACTTGTTAACCTTGCAGACAACTTGGAGACTACAAGAAATATGTGCACAATAAATCTGCGCCTGAGGGGTGTATTGCTGAAGCTTACATTGCGCATGAGTGTGTAACGTACGCCAAGTTGTACTTGGGAGCGATGGAGGACCCCCCACAACATCCAAGTCGAGATGACCCCGAGTTCAACCTATCTATCGTCGCCAACTCTGTTGTACCATACGGAAGCTTCAAGAAGAAGGGTGTGGACAAGTTGCCTGACCATGAGGTAGGGATTGCCCACTGGTGGGTTCTAATAAACTGTCCGGAGGTACAATATTGAAAACGAACCCATCTTCACTGCAAGGAAGTTCGCGGTGATGTCGAGTACCACAACACGACGTTTGCAGACTATTTTCCACAATGGGTAAGTGTATAAATATATATATTAGATGACTTTCTTTTACAGTTCCCTATTCTTTAATCATAAACACACCAACTGATTTGAGTTATATTTTTCAGCTGATGCAAGTGGCTGCGAGGGGTGGTCATACAAATTACTCAGAGGAATTGAGGCTGTTGTCGATGAAGCCGATATCTTCCACAGTCCGCCCAATGTGTGATGTCAACGGCGTTAAGTATATATGTGAAGCTAGAGACGGGGAACGCAAAACACAGAATTGTGGGGTGATGGTCGATGGTGCAGAGGGGGGCGTGGATTTTTACGGTGTCCTACAGTCAGTTGTTGAACTCATTTATGGGAACCGCATGAAAGTCCACTTGTTCAAGTGTCGATGGTTTGATACTAGGCCGCACCGCATACGGATCGATCAGTACGGCATACTTTCGGTGAATACTGCCACTAGTGTGTATGAAGATGACCCCTTTGTTTTCGCCACAGCGGCCAAAAAGGTCTTTTATCTTGACGATCCATTGAACAAAGGCACGTGGAAGGTAGTTAACCATGTGTCTCAGCGAGACATATACAGTGCTACCACACTTGGTGTGAGCACAGAGTGTCAAGAAGCGACCGCATACCAAGAGCCGGACGCCGGCGACATTCCGGAATCCTCCACCATCCGCGATAATAATGTGACGCCGGGCAGAGTGGTTCGACTTCCTAGGGGTCAGGTGCCCATGTATGATGTTAATCCGAATCGTCTATATCAGGCAGACGATGACTCAGACGACGAGTACGAGCACCGGTTGCCAGATATTAACTACTATACTACGTCTGACTCAAGTGATGAGGATGATTCTGATTATCATCCTTAGTATACTGTTTATGTATGTATTTGTGTACGATGGTGCATGCATGTATGAATACATTTTTCGTCCTTAATTACCGTTTTCCGAGTTTATGGGAAATTGTATTGAATTGTTTGTGCGATGTTCAAGGTCGTCGGCCCGGATGTTGACCGAAACCATTACGTAGACCCTTCAAATGCAAAAGTGTCGTGAAATAAGATACGACCGAAATATTGAAATACTTCTACGGTTGAAAAATGGGAAGATTCCGACAAAATCTGTGTGCCGAATGTTGCGGTTAGCTGTTGTTTACTTCCGTTTTCCTATGGGCAGCATGACTTTCGGTAAATATTTTGAGGAAAATTTTTATACGATTGGTTGCGTCTCATCGATCTGAAACTATTCTCTGTTGAAGGTCAGGCCAAAAAACGTCATCTAGACGGGCCAATTTCCGTTTTAAAGCGTTTAGAGGTTTGACTTTGCAGTTTGACCGTACCGATCGAGCCTTTAACGTTGTCAGATGTAGTTGGAATTTTTTTCATACATGTATTTAATCTTAACGGTGATATCTGACGGTTGGAATAGATTTTCCAAACTTTTAGATTCGAAATCGGAACATATGCACTAATGTTCCTTAACTTGTTTACTAAGTGTTTAAGTGAATGTATAGTTTCAAATAGTTGCTATACGTAGACCCTTCAAGTGCAAAAGTGTCGTGAAATAAGATACGACCGAAATATTGAAATACGTCTACGGTTGAAAAATGGGAAGATTCCGACAAAATCTGTGTGCCGAATGTTGCGGTTAGCTGTTGTTTACTTCCGTTTTCCTATGGGCAGCATGACGTTCGGTAAATATTTTGAGGAAAATTTTTATACGATTGGTTGCGTCTCATCGATCTGAAACTATTCTCTGTTGAAGGTCAGGCCAAAAAACGTCATCTAGAAGGGCCAATTTCCGTTTTAAAGCGTTTAGAGGTTTGACTTTGCAGTTTGACCAAAGAATAGCTGACGACATACTTAACTTCGTCGGCTAAACTCTTGCGATCCGCGCCGTTTCATTGTCCGCCGTTGGATGGGCGAGATCTGACGGCTGCTGAGAGCGTGAAGTATAGCCGACGAGATTCATATTATAGCCGACGAGATTCATGTTATAGGCGACGATATAACTACTTCGTCGGCTATAACCGGCCCGCAAAGCCCAACTTCGGCCCGGCCCGGATTTCGGGTCAGAGTATAGCCGACGAATTTCGTCGGCTATACTATAGCCGACGAAATAAAATTAAATCGTCGGCTATAGTCCACACTATAGGCGACGAAATCCATACTTCGTCGGCTATAACCGGCCCGCAAAGCCCAACTTCGGCCCGGCCCGGATGTCGGGTCAGAGTATAGCCGACGAATTTCGTCGGCTATGACTATAGCCGACGAATTAAAATTAAATCGTCGGCTATAGTCCTTCGATTTAAACCGAAACAGAGGCGCCTCTCCCTCATTCTGCATAAGCCCTAAAACCGGATTTCGCCGCCCATCGAAACAGAGACGCCGACCGACCGCCGATCTAGACCGTACCGACGCCAACCTGCTATCCCCGGCCCCACCCGACCCTTCCCCGCCCCGGCCCCCTCCTTCCCGAGCCCTCCCCGACCCGAAAACAGTCCCCGAACGGCAACGCCACAGCCGCCCCTAGCCGCCGTCGCCGCCGCACGTCACCACCTCCCCTAGCCGCACCACCATGTCAGGTAGTCCCTCTCTCCCTCATTTAGGGTTTTTGTTAATTTTGTGGAATTTTGTGGTTTTGTGGAATTTAGGGATTTTGTGAAATTTTATGGTTTTTGTGAAATTATGTGGAATTTAGGGTTGTTGTGCAATTTATGGAATGTTGTGGAATTTTTGTTGATTTTGTGCAATTTTGTGAAATTTTTAGGAGGATATATATATATATATATATATTTCTGAATATATATATATATATATATATATAATTAGGTATAAATATATTTATGTATATATATAATTAGGTATATATATATTTAATGAAGTTTTTTATTTTGTTGTGAAATTTATGGAATTTTGTGGAAATTTTTTTAATGTTGTGGAATTTTTGTTAATTTTGTGTAATTTGTAGGAGGATATATATATATATATATATATATATATATATATTTCGGAATATATATATATATATATAATTAGGTATAAATATATTTAGGTATATATATAATTAGGTATATATATATATTTAATGAAGTTTTTTATTTTTTTGTGAAATTTAAGGAATTTTGTGGAAATTTTTTTAATTTTGTGGAATTAACAAGATTTTTTAGGAGGATATACATATATATGTATATATCTATATATATATATATTTCAGAATATATATATATAATTAGGTATAAATATATTTAGGTATATATATAATTAGGTATATATACGTACATTGAATGAAGTTTTTAATTTTTTTGTGGAATTTTTGTGCAATTTATGGAATTTATATACTAATTGTGCAGGAAACCGCCGCGCTGTAGACCGATGGCTTGGCAGACGGACCGAGAGCGACCCCGACGCTCAGGCAGGAGCCAGCCGTGGGGGGAGCGGATCCAGCGGTCGTCGGGGCCTACGCCGGCCTATGAGTCGACGAGAGGAGACCTTGATGGGATTGACCCCGAGCGATCCCCGTGGGAGCTCTTCGTATGAGTCGACGGGAGCGGGCCCTGACTCCAGTGTCGGAGGAGGACGCAGAGCCACCAGACCCCAGTGCACTTCAGCACTGTTCCAGGATCGGCAGCCGACCCCACCGCGCGCCGATCTGGACCCTCCAGAGATGCTCCCTGTCCCCCCACAGCGACATCGTCCACAGCTACGGGGCCCACCGTCAGGGGGAGCAGGCCCCTCAGGGTCCACGCCCCGTATGTCTCCGCCATCGGGGATGTACATGGTCCAGTTCCTCCCTGCCATCCCTGAGTACGACGCCAGGGGGAGGCAGATTTGGAGGCACGACCGGCCCCACGAGATTCCCTGGGAGGAGGCCTACGTTTACGCGCCTTTCGACTCAAAGGACTGCCGCGACCTGTGGTGTGTTCGTGAGAAGGACAAGCAGTACAACGACGCAGGTAATTGGTTAGTTTAATTAATTATTTAGATTGTTTAATTAATTATTTAATTAGTTAGTTTAAATAATTATTTAACTATGTATTCATTTTAATTATGAAACAGGCGTCCTCGTCAATAAACCCGCGGGGACGAGACGGACCAGAGGGCCAGCGAACATGTCGACCCTGGAGAGGGAGCTCGCCGGTGGGATCAGGGAGATCCTGCCCGGTCCCGGTGCGGATGGACGCCCGATTGAGAGGAGAGACACCACCACCAAGTATATCAACGCGACGGGCATGCTCGTGCGGGACAGGGTCCCACTGTTGTGGCCCGACTGGGGCTCTGTGCCCGATGACATCAAGGCGCGAGTGTACAATGCACTGTCGGTGAGTTAAATCGTATTTTTATTATAGAAAATAAACATTTATGAATTCAGTCCTTATAACTATATAAAAATATTTTCTAATTAATTTATAATATTGCAGCAATGGTTTAGAGTCCATCCTACCTTGGACTGGTGGAGAGACGAGCAGCTGAAGAACAGGTTATGTGTTTCGCTTTTTTTTGTATAAATATATTTACTGGCAGTGTACGAATATATCTAACAGTTGTATTTTGTTAATATAGGTACTCCGAGTGGAAGAACGAGCTGGCGACGCACTACAGGACGTACCATGTGGAGCAGCGCTTGGGGCGAGGTGCAACCCCCACGAGTTCCGGTACAGGGAGTATGAGTGGCTATGGCTGGTAGCCTACTTCGGGAGCGACAGGGTCTCGGTAAGAAAATTTAGCCTCCTAGTATATAACTTTTTAATGTTATTTAATAATTAAATTATGTAGTTACTTAATTAAATTAATTAGTTAGTTAGTTATTAGTTATTAAATTAAGTTAGTTAGTTAGTTAGTTACATAGTTAGTTAGTTCGTTACTAAATTAAATTAAATTAAATTAAATTAGGTAGTTAGTAAGTTAGTTAGTTACTAAATTAAATTAGTTAGTTAAGTAGTTACTAATTAAATTAAATTAGTTAGTAACTAAATTAGTTAATAATTTTATTTTGGTTAGTTCTTAATATTTTAATTTAGTTACTAATTTATATTTGCGTTTATATGTTCGTTCTTATAATACAGAAAATCTCGAAGACGAACAGCGACAACCGCAAGAGGAACGAGCACCCCCACCACGGCGGCGCCCGCTCCTGGAGGCAGTGGGCAGAGATGGCGAGGAGGGACCGACCGCTGAGGCCGTTGTCGTGGATTCATGCGCAGATGTATCCGGGGCGTCCCGACCAAGTGGTAAGTATTTGCCCATATTCAATAAAAGTGTTTCATTAAACAAATTTATATATTTTTTTTATTAATTCGTTTATTATATTTTCTTGTCAATTAGGCGGAAATAGATGCGGAGACCGACGTGATCACCTTCGGGATCGCGCGAGACACCCTGGGGGAAGGGGCGTCCGACGAGGCGATCGCGGAGTTTGCCTCCACGATCGACACCCTTGAGCCGCGCTTGGCCTCTCAGATCATGCACACGGCGGTGGGGACGGGCAACAACTACTTCTACCAGAGAGGCCTAGGTGCGGCGGGAGATGGGGTTCTCAAGTACACGCCGGCCAATCCCAGCACGCAGCGTGCGGCTTCGACGAGAGGAGATTTGCAGACGCAGCTGCAGAGGACTCAGGCGGAGTTGGCGAGGGCGGTGGAGGCGCTCGAGCAGGCGGAGTTGGCGAGGGCCGCGGAGGCTTCGGCGTAGCAGGCCAGAGACGCATCTGTGGCGGAGATGTACCAATGGATGCAGCTATCTTGGGAGGCCCAGCAGGCTGGACTCCAGCCCCCGCCTCCGCCACAGATGCCCCAGTTCGTCGTCCCCACTCCCCACCCGCATCGGAGTACGCCAGGCGATCAGGATAGCCATAGCCACCGGAACTCGAACGATCCGGTCGACGACGCTACGCGTTTAGGGGTTGATGATGAGTAGATGACTAGTTAGCTAGGGGGTTAATTTGTACAGTAGGTAGGATATTAGGGATGGATTGATGTGGATATTTGTTGGATATTTGGATGTTTGTTTGTGGATTTTCTGCAGCCAAACCGAAGACGAAGTGAAATTGGGCCCGAGTTAAATTTTTAATTTTTTTTAAATATTTAGGGGTTATAGCCGACGAAATGGGCCATATTTCGTCGGCTATACCCTCCCGGCTTCCGGCAAAAAAAAGCCGTTCCTAGTACCGGCGATTGTTATGGCCGACGATTAATTCGTCGGCTATGCCGGAAGTATAGCCGACGATAGTGTCGTCGGCTATGCCGGAAGTATAGCCGACGACACTATCGTCGGCTATACTTCCGGGTTAGGGGCAATTACGTAATTGTTGAAGCCGACGATCCTGTCGTCGGCAATGTTCGAAGTATAGCCGACGACGCTTTATTCGTCGGCTATACCGCGTGGTTTATAAGCCGACGACTTACCCTCAGTGTCGTCGGCTATACTATAGCCGACGGAGCATTCCCGACGAGATAATAGCCGAAGAAGTATCGTCGGCTATGACTATAGCCGACGATTTAATGAAAACGGCCGACGAGATGGCGTCGTCGGCTATAGCCCCTTTTCTGGTAGTGATCCATACTTGGAACAATCTCTAAGGAGTTCTATGTCAAATGGTGGGATAAGTTCGAAGTTGACGGAATCCTAGAAAATTTTTACACATAATTTCCTTCAACAGCCTCTAAGGCTCCAGTTAACCCATCATCACCAGCACCAGCTGTTCCACCTTCAGTCACTCCAATCAAACTCCCAACCGGGAAAAGCCTAATACTGCAGTATTGGCTGGGGAGATGTGGTGATATGCCAGTTGCAACGCAACAAGGTCACTGCCAGCCGAGAAAGCCAATGTTTTTACCTCTTTTCCTTTGTTTCTGTTTTCAATGGATATTTTGGCATTCAATTGCATACTTGAAGATTTTCCAAGCTTATTGAAGGTTAGAAGAAGACATCAAGCCAAGGAAATATGGAAAAGCATGAAGAATGAAGCACTCCTAGTCAAGCTAGGAGAATGCTGCCGGTAGGCAAGCATTGCTGCCGGTTTTGCATTAGTGACGGTTTGGGGCATTTTTCCATGGATCAAGTTCATCAAATGGAGTTGTCAAGTCCACATAAGAAGTCCATGAAGATATGCAGCCCATGCCATGAAGAAAATTCAGAAAAAGAAGTCCAAGAATGCAATGTTTTTCCCACAAGGAAACATAAGCCAACTAGGAAAAGGAATTCCCTTTCCTTGTGTTGCCGGCAGCCCTAGGGCTTTTCCCCTATATAAAGCTAATGAAATCTCAGAAAAAGTTGTCACATTATAAAGCAAAAACCCTAGCCAAAGCTCTACCAATTTTCTGCCGAATATCCGACACAAAAACTCAAACCGAAAACCACACCACCACCATAAAAATTATGCCGATCCTTCACCCTTCATCCAGCCATCAACTGAACCTCACTCCATCGGATCCACACGACTTGAAGCCATCAAAGGTGTCTGCAAAAGTACGATCTACTCTCTACTCTCGGTTTGTAATAGTTTTTATGTAGTTATGTGTAGTTTTGTCTATGAAACTCATGTGTATGTTTGGTTATTGTGTTTTCATGTCTATGTGAAAAACGATTGTGAGTTTGGTTTTATAATGATGCATGTCAATTTAATTCTTATGGTATTAATAAATAATTTCAAAGATAAGTTTCGAATTGCATGATAATTTGTAAGGAAAATATGTAACAAGATAGTAAATAGGATAACCGGCAAGCATGTTAACGTAGTTGTAGTTTCGTACTTGGTTTATTCTTTAAATCCGTGTGCAATAAAGGTTGCTGCCCTATACAATTGCAATGTACTCGGGGTATCGATCTCATAAGCCAAAATATTCATAGGATAAGATGAACGATTAGTTGCTTACCTTGTGGTGTTTTTAGGGATAGAGTGGTTTAAAGAATTTACATGTCGATGTGAGAAGAGTGACGCCTTACTTGCTAATATGTTTCCAACTAAAAAGACTTTGTACTTAATTACTTGTCATGTTTGTTTTTTTTTTTTTACTTTTTTTTTTTTACTTAATTAAGTAATTACTTAATTACTTTTTTTTTTTTTTGCGTCGTTTAGAATATTCAAAGATGACTAGTATAATTTTAAGATTAGGCGTTTAGTCACTTAAAATACATAATGAGTCTTAATCGATTAGTGAAACCGTTTAGGAGCTAATTAGGTTGGAACTAAGTCGAGTCTAGAACATGTTGATATGATGCCGTGATTCTTGCTTGCTATTTTGTTGTGTGTTTTGATTGCTTTCGTGCTAGTAATTTGTGGAAGAATGTCAACCAAACTTGTACATAGTAGTTTAGAGTTTATTTTTCCTGCATTTTAATTTCGTGCTTTAGAATTTAGGCAACCCTATGGCTGCCGAACCTCTCTCAATCCCCCATGACTTCGTATTTTGTATATATGTAAATAACGTGACATTATTTGTGGATATATGTGTTTTGTGTTAACATTCTCATGTTTCAGGTACCCTTAATCTCCGGCTAGAACGATCCCTACTTATTCTATGCTACTAACGATTGTAGGGTTTATTATTGTGTGTGCCGCTCCACGTACTTTGAGAGTTAGAACAAAATTTTAAAAGAAATTAGACTTAGAGATTACATGAACACACAACGTTTCGATTTTTCTTCTCTTTTGCCGATGCCTATTGCTTCTTTGCCGATCTCATGTATATGTGTGCCATTGATTCAAATTTGTTGTGTAAATCGCCAATGTCGTGGCTTGTACTGATGTATATTCTTACTGTCTATTTCTTTACGATGGTTCTAACTTGTTTAAATGTTGCAAATTTCAGAAAAGTGTATGTCTGAATCTAATCTTTGGACACGAGATCATAGAGGCCGATTGCAACGTTTGAACCAAGAGCTCGCCATCGCTTTGTTTGTACCGTTACCTCCGTCTGAACCAAGCAGTCCGAGCACACCACCATCGTCACCAATTAGTTCGGCTGCTTCATTGCCGAGCTCTCCATCCATTATCTCGTCTACTTGTGATCTTCAGGGACCCGAATTTGAATTCTTTGCCGAGCCAGTTGTTGAGCAAGAGGTTTTGACTTCGATTAGAGCACAAAATGGTCATGTTACCGAAGGAGGAGGAGCTGCACCTTCCAATATAACTTACCCTCCTTTGGAAGCAGATAAGACTGGGGAAATTGAATTGAGGAGTGGATTCCTCCACCAGTTGAAATCTTTCTATGGAATGCCAAGTGAGGATCCCAACAAGCACTTGCAATGGTTTAACTTCACCACCGAATCAATGTGTCCACGAGGTACAGATTTGCAACATTTTAAGATGAAGGCTTTTCCATTCTCATTGGAAGAGCAAGCAAAAGAGTGGTTGTTTGATGTGCCTAGTGGTCGGATAAATTCATGGAACACTATGGTGGATGAGTTTTTACTCAAGTACTTTCCCGCTTCACGGATCACTGACTTAAGGAAGCAAATTACAAGTGTGAAGCAAACCGGAGATGAAACTTTCTTTGACTACTATAAGAGGTTCAAGTCCCCCGTCTCTTTGTGTCCATCACATGGCATAAGTGAGGGACTCTTGTTGCAATATTTCTATGAGCGATTGCACGTTATGGAGATGGAGTTTCTTGATTCGGCTGCGGGAGGTAGTTTCTTGGAGTTGGATTCAACACCGGCAAGGAATGTGTTGAAAGTTCGTGCCTTGAACAACCAACAATTTGGCATGGCACGAAACAATGTGCCAAGGAATGAGAAGGTACATGAGACGTCTTCAAGTTCAAAGTTGGAGGAGAAAGTTGATAAACTTGCCGACTTGGTGAGTAACATGATGAAGAAGCGTGCAGTTGTGTGTGGCATTTGTACCGAGGGTCATGAAACTGATCAATGCCCTCAATTTAGATCAAATGAGGGAGTAGAAGAGTGCAATGCTATTGGTTTCCAAGGAGGCCAAAGGTTTGGGAATTTCAATCCGAGGAACAATGATCATCCGAACTTTAGATGTGCAAACAATGACAATGTGCTTAGGGCACCTATGCAACTGAACCAAGGGGCTGCCGCACCATATGCACCAAGAGCACCCTTTGTGCTGAGACCACCATTTCAGCCGAGCCAAGCACCTTATCAAGCTATGCAGCCGCACCAAGGGCAGTTCCAAGGTATGCCGAGCCAAGCTATGCCAAGCCAAGCTCAAGGAGGGTTGAGCAATCCAAACTATGATGCTTTGATCCAATCTCTTTCGAGTGCTACTCAAGCATTACTTGCGGGGCAACAAAACCACACAAAAGACATTGGTGAGCTTAAGACTCAAATGGGGCAAGTTATGGAATTTATGGGAAGATGAGCAAGGGAAGTTGCCAAGAAATACAATTCCTAATCCGAGGAATGAGCATGCCAAAGTGATAAAAACTCAGAGTGGAAAAGAGTTGTTGCCTCCGAGGAGTCCAAAGAAAAGGGGAGTGCCTCTCGATGTGATTGAGGAAGACAATGAGGCTGCCGGACTTGCCATTGCCGGCAGCAGTGAGAACAAGAAAGCAGCCAAGCCAAGTGAGGCTGCTGCCGAGAGAGATGCTGCCGAGAGTAGCTTTGCCGAGATGTTGCCGCCAAGGCAAAGAAGAATGAGCTTGAGCATGATCCCGCAACATCAAAGAATGAGTTACTGCTGAGCCAAGTGAGTAAGGGAGGGGTGCAAAACTCAAACATTCCATTCCCTTCTCGCTTTGCTAGATCAAAGAAGGATAAGTCCGACGAAGAGGTGTTGGAGATTTTCCGGAAAGTGCAAGTCAACATCCCTTTTTTGGAGTGCATTAAGCAAGTACCTAAGTATGCTAAATTTCTTAAAGAGCTATGCACGGCAAGGAGGCATACAAGGGAGACTCGTGTGGTTACAATGAGTGAAACGGTGTCGGCGGTTATTCAAAGGAAGTTGCCACCAAAGATGAAGGATCCGGGAAGCTTTAATGTGCCTTGTGTGATAGGCAACATTCGATTTGAGGATGTGATGTTGGACTTGGGAGCTTCAATCAATGTCATGCCACTCAATGTGTATCAAACGTTGAGTATAGGGCCACTCAAGAAGGACAATGTCATTATTCAACTTGCGGATCGCTCAAGCAAGTATCCGGAGGGCTATGTTGAAGATGTGCTTGTACAAGTGAACCAATTAATCTTTCCCACTGATTTCTATATTGTTGAGATGGAGGATTCACCGGTTAATAGCACTCAATTGCTACTTGGCCGACCATTCATGAGGACGGCACGCACAAAGATAGATGTGGCCGAGGGAAACTTGACAATGGAGTTTGATGGTGAGGTGATAAAGTTTAATGTATTTGATGCCATAAAATTCCCCATTGTTGATATAAAGGAGGGACATGCTATTGATGTCTTGGAGGAGGTCGAGCAAGTTATGTCGACCTCGCTTGATGCATAGCAATTAGCGATCGAGCAAGCACTACCAGATCCGAGGGAATAGCCGACGAAAAATATTTCGTCAGCTATGGTGATTTTTCGTCGGCTATTCCTTCTGCCGACGAAATTTTCGTCGGCTATCAGTCGTCGGGAAAACGCCGTCGGTAATACCAATGGCCGACGAAAATAAAGAAATCGTTGGCTATAGTCGAGTATGGCCAACGATGTTACCGACGAAAATTTATTTCGTCGACCAAACGTGGGCAAAATATCCGACGAAATTCGTCGGGTATTTGCGAGTATGGCCGACGATATCGTAACCTTTAGCCGACGAAATTCGTCGGCTATTTGTTATGATATATAGCCGACGATTTCATGTATTTCGTCGGTTATTTCGTCGAAATATATTAATACTTTAATAGGCATTAACCAGTTATAGCCGACGAAATAATGTAATTTTCATCGGCTATAAGTTTTATAGCCGACGAAAATTGGTAAAAATCGTCGGCTATAGTACTTATAGCCGACGAAATAATGCCAAAATCGTCGGCTATTCTTACATTTGCTGAAAAAAAATTAAATTATTTTCTAAATTACCATTCCAAGCAACTTGCAAATCACAAAGACAGTCCATGAATTTGCACCAACAAGAAACACGTCTAAATGACTTATTATTTAATTCGTTCCAATATACATAAAATATAACCCTAATCATCACCTAAACCACTAAAGTCCACCACGTCATCCCCAACATCATGCTCTCCATCATGCTCGTCATCCTGCTGACCGAACTCGGGAGGTTGAGGCATTGGAGGTTCAAGTAACGGCTGAAACGGGGGCGGGGGTTCAAGGTTTTGTTGTTGTGCGGCGAACATCTCATACCACCAGTTTTGTTGGCCGGCGCAGTTGTGTCGCCGAATTCTCTCGCATTCAGCACGCCAACTGGACAGATCTAAATAATACTGATGTGTTCTGCGGTGTTGCTCCTGTGATCTGCGTTGTTCCATCTGTGATCTCTGGAACTCGGCCGCCAACCTTGCATTTTCTTCTGCCAATCTCTGCACTTCCCCCCTCACCTGTTGGCTCTCCCCGCCTCCCTTCTTTTGACCTCCCTTAGTGGTCTTCAGGAGCCCTAGTCCAGAACTTCCCAAACCCCGGCAGTAGTAGTTGTTTGAGCGGTTTGGGAAGGCTGCGTCGAACATCCTCGCTGCCGTTTGGACATTGGACCGGTCGACCTGGTGCAGGGCTTCTTCCAGATCTGCCTTTGAAATGTTCGGTTGTGTCTCCCGAACTACTTGCTGGAACACCTCTTCTTCGGCCCGGTTCACCCTCTCCTAATTGGACGGGAACAAAAAAAATTAATATTCTAACAAATATATAATTAAGTGAAATTAATAATTAAAATTTTAAAATCGTAATGAACGACTTACGAGCTGTTCTGTCGCTTGTGGATAAGCGATCTTGAACGTCTCCACGTACGGGTTGCTATCAGGATGATCTCTAAGCGCCTCCTCCTGATATTGTGCAAACGGCCTAGAACCACCATGATGGGGGGTTGTGTTACGGCGGCGGTTCTCAGAGTTTATCCGAGAACGTTGCTTCAAACAAATAATAAAATATTAGAAAAATGCATAAAAAAATATTAGTGTAATAATTATAAAATAATTAAACTAATAATTAAAATTTTAACAAAATAAACATTTGTAGTGAAGTTTAGTATTTACCTGCATAACTGGGTTGTTGAAGTCTACTGTCTTCAACCAACGCCACTCGTACTCCCTGAACATGAACTCTCTGGGAGTACCCATACGACTACGGTTGTCGTATTCGGTATAGTGGGAACGGAGCTCGTTCTTCCACTCTTTGAACCTACGAAAAAAATAAAAGTGCATTAGAAATATTATTAATATCATAAAATATTTCAAATTATAAGATGAGGAATTCCCAACGTACCTCAAGTTCTGCACGGAGTCCGCCCAATCCCGCTTGTGTTCGGCAATCTCGAAGAATGTCTGAAAGATAATATTTTATTAGTTTTACAATTGTAATAATACTGAAAATTATTAAATATTACGATAAATAAATTAAATTTTTTAAATTACTCACCGACGCGGCGTTGTTCACCTCTCTCTTTATCTCTTCGGGCACATCAGCCCACCGTGTCCACAACATAGAGACTCTGTCCCTAATCAGTGCACCCACGCAACCCGAGTAGTCGCGTTTTTTTTCCCCTGAACCTCCTGATTAGGAGGTTCGTTGATCTGGATCCTCCCCCTCATATCAACAGTTCTCCTGAGCGTGTCAAAACATATGACACCTCTCGTATTCCTTGTTGAACTGCTAGCGGCTGTCCCTATCACATAAACGACGATTGGTTAATAAAATTAAATATTAGTGCGTTAATTTTAATAAAACATTTAATTAATAAAATCGAATGTTACCTGAACTCGATGACCCGTCTGTCGACTTTCCTTTTCTCCTCGCCGAAATCAGGAGGTCAAGGTTCTCAAATGGCTGCTGCTGGTATGCCTCCGCAGCACTCACGTACTGAGGCATATTAGGCCATATGGGCACACCACGATAGTCGACCTCCGGTATCGCAGGAATGTTGTACGGGAGGTAAAGCTGATTTGGGAGAGTAGGACCCTCAGTCGAGTCAGCAGCAGACGTCGTCGGACTCGTCATCGGCTCCCGATGAACCTCAGGCATACGAACCTGAGGAACGTCTGCAACTATCTCGTCCTGAAATAGCTGCCGACTGAACCTCGGAGCATCTGGCCCGACAGGCGGAAGTGAACTGCTCGACGGCCGCCCCGCCTGGAGAAGGGTCTGGTGCCGAGAACTCACACTCCACCGCGGCTGGGATGAATCCACAGTCCTCCGCGGCTGGGATGAATCTACACTCCTCCGCAGCTGGCTGGTGGTCCTCTCAGGCTGGCTATGGGTCCTGTTGGAGTCTGCCGAACCGGCGGAATTTGCAGAACCCCTAGATCTGGAACGACGGCCCCCGAACAACTGTCTGAATGCATCGGCCATCTGCAGCTTGAGGCATTAATACATTAATTAATATTACATTATATTACATTTTATAACAAATTCTAATTAATATAATAACCAATAATACTAACATATTTCAAAACATACTAACAAATTTATATATAACAATTTAACTAATTTTAAATAATACTAACCATTATCCTAAATATAACTATTTTTATACAAATATAACTATATTGCAATATTAACATATATATATATATAATTAGACTACCAATTTATATATATAATTAATTTAACAATTTATATAACAATTTATATAATTAAAATTAAAAATATAACAATTTATATACCTAAATAATAACAAATATATAACAATTAAATTTATTAACAAATATATAACAATTTATATAATTAAAATTAAATATATAACAAATATATAACAATTTATTATATAACAATTTATATAATTAAAATAAAATATATAACAAATATATAACAATTTGTTAAAATTAAATTTATTAACAAATATATAAAAATTTATATAATTAAAATTAAATATATAACAATTTATCAAATTAAATTAAATTGAAAAAAAAAATAACCGGATCGGAGGAGGAGGAGCAGCAGCGCGGCGGCGGCGGAATCTGGAAGAGGAGTGGCGTTCGGCAGCAGCTGCGGAGGAGGAGGAGGAAATGAGCAAAATGGAGGCTAGGGTTTGACAGTTCTGGACTTATACCCGAAAGAATAGCCGACGATTAAAAAAGATTTCGTCGGCTATTCATTACTATAGCCGACGAAATCTTTAATATCGTCGGCTATACTTTGAATGTCGTCGGCTATAGTTTGAATATCGTCGGCTATACTTTAGGCGCTCAGCAACCGTCCGATTTCCCCCATCCAACGGCGGACAATGAAAAAGCGCAGATCGCAAGAGTTTAGCCGACGAATTCAAATATTTCTTCGGCTATGCTTTGGACAATCAGCAGCCGTTGGATCTGAGCCATCCAACGGCGGACAATAAGCGGATCGCAAGAGTTTAGCCGACGAAATATTTGAATTCGTCGGCTAAACCTTTGGTCAAACTACGAAGTCAAACCTCTAAACGCTTTAAAACGGAAATTGGCCTGTGTAAATGACGTTTTTTGGCCTGACCTTCAACAGATAATAGTTTCAAATCGATGAGGCGCAACTAATCGTATAAAAATTTTCCTTCAAATATTTACCGACCGTGAGGCTACCCATAGGAAAACGGAAGTAAAAAACAGTTAACCGCAACATTCGGCACACATATTTTGTCGGAATCTTGTCATTTTTCAACCGTAGACGTATTTCATTATTTCGGTCATATCTTATTTCACGACACATTTGCATTTGAAGAGTGTACGTATAGTAACTATTTGAAACTATACATTCACTTAAATACTTAGTAAACAAGTTAAGGAACATTAGTGCATATGTTCCGATTTTGAATATAAAAGTTTGGAAAATCTATTCCAACCGTCAGATATCACCGTTAAGATTAAATACATGTATGAAAAAAAAATCCAACTACATCTGATAACGTTAAAGGCTCGATCGGGACGGTCAACCGGGTGAGTCAACCCTTTAAACGCTTAGAAATGGAAATTGGCCGGTGTAAATGACGTTTTTTTGCCTGACCTTCAACAGATAATAGTTTCAAATCGATGAGACGCAACTAATCGTATAAAAATTTTCCTCAAAATATTTACCGACCGTAAGGCTACCCATAGGAAAATGGAAGTAAAAAACAGTTAATCGCAACATTCGGTACACAGATTTTGTCGGAATCTTGTCATTTTTCAACCGTAAACGTATTTCATTATTTCGGTCATATGTTATTTTACGACACATTTGCATTTGAAGGATGAAGCAATGGGTTGTCGATAGTGATAGAAAATGGAAGGTGGTCTTTTTTTGTTTTTTTGTTTTTTATCATAGCCGACGAAATCAAACCTAGTACTCGTCGGCTATTCTTTTGTCGTTTTGTGTCTAAAATAAAATATGTTTTTTTCAATATAGTTTTGGCCGACGAAAATTCCAATTTCGTCGGTCAAACTTTCAAAAGTTTTCGTCGGCTATACTTTAAGAGAATAGGCGACGAAAATTTTAACTCGTCGGTCATTCTAGGGGTATAGCCGACGAAAATATTTTTTAGGGACGAAAGAAAAAATCGTCGGCCATTCTTGTGGAATAGCCAACGATTTTTTATTTTTAGCGACGAAATAAAAAATCGTCGGCCATTCTTGGGAATAGCCGACGAAAATAGTATGTCGTCGGCCGTTTTTTTTTTTGTCGGTAATGGGCTTTTTTCTGGTAGTGAAGGGGTCGAATTTGACAAGAAGGGAGAGCGACTTAGTGAAGAAGAACAAGCAACCATTGAGCCGAGCCTAAGAGAAATTGCAGCCGAGCTTGATGCCGTCCCTTTCAAGTTCAAGTCGTTCTTGTCAATTCCAAGTGCCACAACCAAATTTCGTCCAAGTGTAGAAGAGGCCCCAAAGTTAGATTTAAAAGAGCTCTCTAGTCACTTGAAGTATGTTTATCTCGGAGAAGAATATACTTTACCGGTTATTGTGTCTTCAAAGCTTTGTGAGAAGCAAGAAGGTGATTTGATAAGTGTGCTTAAGAAGTACAAAACCGCTATAGGTTGGACCTTGGCGGACATCAAGGGAATAAGCCCTACTACTTGTGTTCATTGTATATTGCTAGAAGAAGGAGCAAAGCCAACCAAGGAGGCACAACGCCGACTTCACCCACCCATGATGAAGGTAGTTAAAGATGAAATAATCAAGTTGCTTGATTGTGGGGTGATTTACCCAATTTCGGATAGTAAGTGGATATCTCCCGTGCAAGTAGTTCCAAAGAAGAGTGGTGTAACGGTTGTCAAGAATGAGAAGAATGAGCTAGTGCCACAAAGACTTGTAACCGGTCATCATATGTGCATCGACTAAGGAAGCTCAACGCTACAACAAGGAAGGATCACATGCCTTTGCCGTTTATGGATCAAATGCTAGAGAGGTTAGCCGGCCATGCTTTCTATTGTTTTCTTGATGGTTATAGTGGATACAATCAAATCATGATACACCTGGATGATCAAGAGAAGACCACTTTTACTTGTCCATTTGGCACTTTTGCATATAGAAGGATGCCATTTGGCCTATGCAACACACCCGGAACGTTTCAACGATGTATGTATGCTATCTTCTCGAATTTTATTGAAGACATTATCGAAGTTTTTATGGATGACTTTAGTGTTTATGGAAGCAACTTCAAGACTTGTTTGAAGAACTTGGAGAAGATACTTGAGAGGTGTGTAGAGACAAATCTTGTGCTCAATTGGGAAAAGTGTCACTTCATAATGACTCAAGGAATCGTGCTTGGCCATATAATTTCAGAAAAAGGGCTTGAAGTTGACAAAGCCAAGGTGGAGCTTATCCACCACTTGCCGAGTCCAAAGAACGTGCACGATGTAAGGAGTTTCCTTGGCCATGCCGGGTTCTATCGAAGGTTTATCAAAGACTTCTCTTCCATTGCAAAGCCATTGAGCAACTTATTGCAGAAGGAGGTACCATTTGAGTGGACGGATGCATGCGAGGATGACTTTTGCCGATTGAAGACCACCTTGTGCTCGCCACCAATTCTTGCTGTGCCTAAGTGGGAGGAGCCGTTTGAGCTAATGTGTGATGCAAGTGATTATGCGCTTGGAGCGGTGCTTGACCAAAGAATAGAGAAAAAGCCATGTGCCATATACTACGCCTCAAAGACTCTCAATGATGTTCAACTCAATTACACCACAACAGAGAAAGAACTCTTAGCGGTAATTTTTGCTTTGGAAAAGTTTCGTTCATATCTTTTGAATTTCAAAGTAATTTTTTATAGTGATCATACCGCCTTGAGATACCTGATGCGACCAAAATGCGTGCACAATTTACATACCTGTAAAATAATCTCATACATATAATACCCTTCTTGTGTCGATTGTAATATTGACAAATAGGGATCGTTCTATCCGGGGAAATCAAGGGCATTTAATTTCATAAAGCATCACATAATAATATGGGGGGATTGAAAATTGTATCTAATATCTACTGAAAATTACGAAAATAAAACCTAAATTAATATATACATATGATCAACATCTTTCACACATAACACTACACACAAAACTCACATAACACATAACAATTTCACACAAGGTAATAATATAGCAAACGGCAAGTATTCAAGATTAGTTTTAGTTCCAATTTAATTAGAGCCTTCGCGGTTCATCTAATTAGCAAAACTCCTTAATTATTTAGAACTAGCTTCGTGCATAATCCCAAACATAGTATTAAATAGTTTAAAGACACTTCGCGTAGAAATTAAACCAAGAAACACATAAGCACAATGAGTCAAATTGGAGACATATTAGCAAGTATGGCGTCACCTCATCTCACATCGATATGTAAATTTTCAGAATTACTCTAGTCCTTAGAACTAGTACAAGGTGAATCAACTTTATGTTTATAATCCACCTCATATTATATTCGGCAAGTGAAACCAATACACAAGGTTCAACCATGATCAAGGCTGCCCTCATGCATCGATTTATATGCATATGAATTCAGAAAATAAACCAAAATAAAATCAAGAACACATGCGACTTCAACTATATCATAAACCCTGATTAATTTCGTCACATGTTATGTTCAGAAATTAAACAAATAGAAAACCAAAACACATAACAGAATTTCAGAAATCCAAAGTAAAATTTATAAAACCAAAACAACATACATCAATCCATTCAATCTTTATAGACAAAGTATTGAATTTATACAGAAAATATAAAGCCATAAGAGATGTTGGAATTACACTTTTAAAGAACCTTGCAAGACTTCAACAAAGATGAATTCGGCAAAGGGAAGATGGTGCGAATTTGATGTAGGGGAATGGTACAGCTGTTCTACTTTCTGTATGGGATTTTTGTGGAGTTATTTTGGCAGAGCTTTGGCTTGTGAAAGTGAGAGAGAAGAGATCCTTTTTTTCTGAATATGTGCCGAACTATATATAAGGGAGCAAGAGGAACTAGGGTTTTATCTCTAAGGGTTTCGGCACAAAGGTATTGGTGCCGAATTCTTCCTCTTTTCCTTGCAAGGTAAGTCTTGATTTTTCCTTCTTTTGTTTGCCGAATTATTCCTTGTATAATTACTGAATATTCCTCCCTTATTTAATTCGGCAAAACCTAAATGAATGTGGAGAGAATAAAGTCCACATTCATCCTTGAATTTCTCTTTTAATTTCAGCATCAAACTCCTTCCTTTTTCGTCTCTTTGCTGTGAATTCCCTTCCTTATAGCTTTTAGAACTCTTTGGTTCTTCCCATACAAGTTTCGCATTGATTCATACATTCCTTTCTTTTTCTTCAGCATTGAAATCTTTCCTTGTCCTTGTTGCATTTGAATTCTTTTCCTTCCCGATTTCTTCATTTAATTTGCTTCTAAAATTCTTCATTTATCTCCTCTTTAATTCCTGAAAATAATAGAGAAAAATATATTAATAAAAGAAGATAAATTGTAGCACAATATGTTAAGAACAAGTCCTGATTCGATAAGGATTCCTGCTTTCATTAGGACTCTTCATTCGACATAGTTTCCTAGTTGAATAAGGTTTCCTAATTTCAATCAAACTCTTTGCAACTTCGTCGTTTTTAGAAACGACAAAATATTTTAGACTCCTAGTTCGATTAGGATTCCTAGTTTAATTAGGATTCTTCAAGAATTGCACACTTTTCACGTTTTAAGCTCTTTTCATCAATAACTCTGCCAAAGACTCCTGACTAGATTAAACGACTCTACATTACAACAATAAGAGTTAAACAATTGCATAAATGAGGATAAAACACATTAAGAATGTCGCATATTATGCTTTTATCAATACCTTATGACGAAGAAGGATGCTAAGCCAAGGCTCATTCGATGGATTCTTTTGCTTCAAGAGTTCGATATTGAGATCAAAGATAAGAAAAGAGTGGAGAATGTGGTGGCCGACCACCTAAGTCGAATTGTCAAAGAAGAAGATCGGCTGCCCCTTATTGAGAATTTTCCGGATGAGCAACTTTTTCGACTTGAAGCACAAGAGCCTAGGTCGACATCCACTTTTGCTCCCACTACAACTTCCACTACCACTTGGAGGAGGCTCACTTGCGAACCATGAAAGAATATTTTTATATCGCTTGGGCTTTCGGTGATCCGTCATTATATTCAAAACCTATATATGTATCATTATTAGAATTATGTATATAAATTAAAGCATAGAATTTTGATTATAGATATTATGCATATTAGAAGAAAAAACAAAGACTTTCTGTGAACAGACAAAGACTTCATATACCACTTCTACTCTGGATACATCATATTCATTATTCTGAGGAGAAGCATAGAAATGGAAAACAAAGACATTCATTACTAGTTGTGCAAGCATACCTTGGCCTTTTGTCTTCCTCCTTATTAAAAATTTTTAGCCCCAAAAACAATTGAAATCACCAACCAATGCGCAGTAGCGAGCACCTGCATTTCACAAGCTTAACTTAGACATATGATCTGCTCAATATGGAGTCCAGAAAACAAAGGTATGCGGTAGAAACATTATTAAATTTCAACAAAGACCAAAAGAGAGATATATCTTTCTTCAAAGTCAAAAATCAAAGCTAGAGAGATATATCTTTCTTCAAAAAAGACCAAAAGAGAGATATATCTTTCTTCAAAGCTAGCTCATCAGTCAGAAATCACCTCTATCAGCTACATTAATCACACCCACAATGAATATGGTAAGATAGTAATAGTTAAAGACTTAAAAGTGTTTGTATACAGTTGGGAATTGTTATGTTGATTATATACGTAAATGTGTAACAACTAACACCAGCTCTTCATTGAATTAATGAGATAATCATTTGTAAGTTTTTATATTACATAACTCTCAGTTATGATCTTGGCCCGCAGCATGCCTACCGCAATCATATCATTTCAACATATTTGCAACATATATCAAGTCCTTTTGACACAGCAATAGCAGCATTTCACAATTTTAACCATAAAAAGTGATCATATCATCAAGTAACTACAAACTTGAAGAAAGTGCTCAGCATCAGGAAACTTGACACCCTACTTGAAGACGAGAAAAATGCTGCCCTATTCGACAGTATAACCAACAGAAAAAGGGGAATACAATTTTAGCACAGTTTCTGAACTACTTTCAGAATTGGTGTTCAAACACCCAAGAATAGCCCCAAGCAGACACCCAATCACATATACAAATAACATGTTGAATCTTAGAAACCTTCATTTTTCTTGAGACACATGCAACCAACAATCAGCAACTTCATAACCAAAGCAAGATCAAAGAACTGGGTTCCTGAATTTCCTGTTGTCGCATAAAACTACAAGCTATACATAACCAAAATTCAATCTTTCTCACACTAGAAACCTCTCTATGACATCTGATATCAACCAAACTAAGATCCCATCAGATCAAAACACTCAGAAGTTCAAATCCAAAGCAAACTAATCAAACAAAACAACTTCAAATCGAAATGGGTACCCAGATTAAGACCAAAAGACTTCAGAATTCGGCGATTGGGTTACCACTGGGTTGGCGACTTTGAAGACGAGCTGCTCGTTTGGTCTGTGTAGTCTGAGGGCAGAGACGATAAGCATTTGCTGTTTTTTTTTTTTTTAGGTTTAGGCTGAATATATATAGTTTGGGCTAATTTCATCATTTTTTGGGTTGGGCTGCAGCCCAACCAGCCTCTAGTGTGGATCCGTCCCTGTATGCAGCCAACATATAAAGGTGAATTCTTTGTGTGCTTCATACAAAGGATTCTTACTTTTGGTATTCTTATATTTTAAAGATGAAATCTTGGTGTTCGAACACTGAAGTTGGGAAGATGAAAGCGTACCTGAAATTCAGTCTACGGTAGAGACCATAAACCCACGTTTATATGCCACAGGCATACCAAACGGTGCCGTTCTCGGTCTCCTTCATTTATCATTAAAAATATTTAAAAAAATATCTAATTTAGATAAAGATTGAGAAAAAACAAATTATTTTCTGGATAATGGAATTCAAAATTCGATTCTATCCGAACAGTAATTAATACGCACAGCTCCTACAACGGCTAAATTAGCCCCAATTGTATAAATACAAGCCCTAGCTAGATAGAAATCTGCACTCTCATCTTTCAGAGTTTGTTTTCAATTGGGTGATCCAAAACCCTAGATTTTCAGAGATGCAGCAACGGCTGCCGGTCGGTTACCGGTTTCACCCCACCGACGGCGAACTCGTCGGCTATTTCCTCCGAAGCAGAGCCTCCCTGGGTACTCAATTCCGGGAGGACTCCATCGTGGAATGCCCTGATTTTTACGGCAAGACTGAACCTTGGGTGATCTGGGAAAGTTATGGTGGTCCTGGGTTGGAGGAGGGCGAGCCCCTTTACTTTTTTGCCCAAAGGCGCAAACTTTCCGCTGCCGGAATTCGCTTCCACCGGAAAGTTGGCTCCGGCACATGGAGCGGTCAGTATCCGACCAAAGTTTTGGAGGGTGTTAAGGTCATTGGGCTTCGACGTGACTTTCGATATGAAAAGGGCTTGAATTCTGATCAGAACAATGGTTGGTTGTTGCAGGAATTTGAAATGGACGAGAGTGATGTCACTGTGCTCTGTTCCTTGCGAAAAAACCCAAATCAAAAGAGGAGGAATGGAGTAGTGCACAAGGAGAAGAATAAACAGATTAGTACTGTCATTGATAAGAAAAGAAAGAAGAAATGCAGTGAGGATGATCAAAACCAAGCTAAAAAGTTGAGAACTGCAACTCCTATTAGTCCTGATTTGGTTGTGGATTTATCTGATTTTGATTGTTATGAAAATACAGGTTCTTCATTGGATGGGAGTCTTGGAGGACCTGCATCTTGTTTGGGAGTTTCTTCATTTTCTTGTGTGGATCTTAATCTATTTGATTTTTCTGATAATGCAATTGCAAATGCCCTCTCACTTTTGCAAACCCACAACAATCAACAACCGAGTCAGGTGAACCCGTCTGATTCTTCCCTATTATCATCACCTGTTATTTCTGATCATGTTTTATGTGATCCTACCCAAAATGATGATGCAGGCTGTTCAATGGTGCAGAGCATCAGCTCATTTGCATCTGTTGGTTGTGAGGTGGAGGCTAATGGGTTTGGTTCTTGTTCTTCATCACTGCTTATTGATCATGATAATTTGTTTGATGTTACTGATAATGAAAATGCAGTTTCTTCACTTGGGCAAAACTCTAATGTACTTCTTGATGGTCACGATTGGAGCAACCAATTTGAAGGAGGAATTGGAGACCCCGACTTTTCTTTCGAGGATGTGGAGGATCATTACCTACTTCAATCTCAGGTTCTCGATGATGATGAGCAAATGACATTTGAAAATTTCAGCTCCCTGCCAACGCTGCCAATAGTATAGATGTTGTTATAGATTATATTATCTTATATATACTTTTTATGGCATATCTTTGTTTAGCCAGAATGAGATAATTGTAAAAACTAGCTGCAATTTCAGATCAATAAAGATCAATTATTTTTTTTCTTAAGCATTAGTGTTTCAATTGTGTACTGGTTTGTTTATCGTAAAGCTAGATAATGGGAATTACAATATCTGTGCTTATTTCTCTCGTGATTGAAAGTAGAGGCATATTCATGCATCAAACAAAACATTTTAATTTCTGTTCGACAGGGCATTGTTGTTCACTTCATCAATTAAACACTCTTTCAGCTTTTTTCTTCTAACTTCCAGTAGGATAAAGTGCACAACTCTACAGCTTGCAGCTTCGTATTATAAATCAATCATTCATGCAGCATATATCCAAAGCATATAGATGCAGTGCATGGTCATATGTCCATATCCCCATAAGTAAAAATACTTTGGTATCAATATTAACCAGCAAAACATATAGTTGCCGATCACATACTTATCTGCATTGTACTAATGAGGGAGCAAAATTTCGGTCCTGATAAAGTCGAGCTCAGTGTTTTACTGGAATTCAATGCTTAGGTGACCACATGCTCATAAATTGACATGGACATACCTTTCAATTTAAATGTGAAGATCGATCTTTACATAGTTTTGACTAGCTCACTGATCACAAATTACCTTTGTAGATACTCATCTTTTCAGCATAACACCAGATGACTCGCGTAAAAGCATGCAACAAGCACATAGATGAAGGGCATAATAACTGTAGTAATAAGTATATCCCACAATTAGTACACTAAAGTATGATGTCATTTTATTACAAAGACAAGGATTCACAAGCAAAAATGAACACCAAATTCTGTAACTCGATTGATCAGTACGTAAAAGCACCTAAATCCTATGTGCATAACTACATATACACAAGAAGCATGAACACCAAATCATGTTTGTCCGTAAAATTACATTCCGGCTTGCTGAGTGAAGCACTTAAGAGGTAGCACAAGATTTCTTTGCGAAGAAGAAACATTAGAGATTTAGAGGAAAGTTGCAGCAAGGCTTTTATTGTGTACTGTGTAGTGCGTGTGTAAATGTATAGAAAACTCTCAAAGGCCCTAAGGTGCTTAAGCTCAAAGCTTTCAATAGTCAATGAAGAACCTTGAAATATTATTCTCCTTTCATTTTCTTTTAATTTGTATATTGTAAGTAATAGCTGCTCTAATATACGTGTTAGTAGTAACATTTAATGGGAGATCTATAGGGTATTTTGGGGTTGCCAAGCTTTTAATCTGGCTGGTGAATTTTATTGCTGCTTCATAGTCCAAGTACATTGGACGAGCAGATGGAAAGGAAGGAGATGTCTGATATGTGTAGTTGGCTCTGTATTGAAGGATGTAACATTGAATTGTCTAGTAGCCATATAGTTTTGTCGAGGAGATTGGTTTGCTTTGAGAAAGACATCCATTGCTTGTCCAGGACTCATGGCTATGTAAGCTGTGTCTATGTGTTTATATAAGCTCCGCGCGTCTAGGCCAACATGACGAGTTACCTAAGTACTTCTTTAATAATAACCATACAAGAAACGTTAGTAGTATATGATGAGTAGAGATCGTTCTAGCATTAAGGGTGCCTAAAATATAAGAATATTAGAACACATATTCACAATTATTCACATATTCACATGTTTCAAACAATGGTGGATTTAGAATTTTTACTAAGTCCTATGTAAATAAACCAAAACAAGAAAATAAACTTAAGTTAATATTTATAAGTGATCATCATCTCTCACGCAAAACATAGCATAAAAACACACAAGAACACACAAGAATATCATGCAAGACTCGGCAGCAACTTATTTTACGTTTCCTAGACTCTTACTCAATTCCGATTACAATTAGGGCGTCAACAGTTATCTAATCGTTACTAGACTTACAAGTATTTAGAAAACACGCAACGTCAAATCCTGAAATTAACTAATCATATTTGAAAACACGCAACGTCGAAGTCAAACACATAAACTAATTATACACGAAAGTCTTATATCGGAAACATGTGCAAGGCATGGCGTCACCCATCCTATTAGCATGCAAGTTTCTCTGAATGATGGTAACCCTTTTGTAAACAACTTAGAATGAATTTACTCAACGTCTAACTCGATCCTAAACTGCTTTGGTGAATGAAATCGCAACCTACACAAGAGCCATGGTCGTGGTTTCATGTAAGCCTTGATTTTTATGCACGAATCCATGAAACTAATCGAATAAAAACCTAAAAATACATGAACATGCTACTGCGCTATTGTCTAATGCACGAATTCAAACATGTTTCAAGTTGTAAAAATCAATCATACATAAACAAGAACATTCGGATACATAGAAGAGTTTTACAAAACCGAAATTTGAAGTTTCTAGCTACATACAACATAGGCATCATACATAGAAGAAAAATACAAACCATGAGATGGTAGAATCATATTTTCAAGACACCTTGAAGAGTGAAGCTCGGATGCAGGAATTGGTGATGGAATTATTATCCAAGCACATTGTACCTGTAAAACAACATCATACATATATATTACCCTTCTTGTGTCATCGTTAGTATAGGACAAGTAGGGATCGTTCAATCCGGGGAAATCAAGGACTTTCAATCACATAAAGCATTATAAAATCAAATTGGGGGTTTGAATATTTATCTAAATACCTACTGAATTTTACTAGAATTAAATCCTAAATTAAATATATACAAGTGATCACCTTCTCCACAAAAACACATAGCACGAAATCATCAAGGCATGCATGACACGAAACCAAAGACTCACGGTAGCAAGTATTTTCACATAGCACTTAGAAACTTTCAATTCTGATTCTAATTAGATCCCTCAGTGGTTCATCTAATCGTTAAGACTTCACAAGTATTTAGAATTAACTCAGCGTATAACCCTAAACATATGCTAATCGGTTTACAAACACTCAGCGTCGAAGGTAAACACAAAGAAGCACATAAGCACAATAAGCCGAATCAGAGACATGCAAACATGTAATGGCGTCACTCAGCATATTTGAACATGCAAATTTTCAGAATTATGGTAACCCAAATTAAACAACCTAAACCACAACAACTCAGCGTATGATGTAATCTAGATTATTTTGGTACATGAAATAGGTACTCAAGGGGTAGCCACAAAGTCAGCCCTCAAGCACATGATTTGTTGAGCTTGAATTCATGAAAATTAATCAAAAAGTAACCAAGAACACATGCGAAACCTACTGCTCTTTATCAATAATCCACGAAATCATACATGAACAAGTTCATAAATCATAGCAAGAAAACCAAAAGAATTCGGAAATCATAGTATAATATACAAAACCAAAGTTTACAATCCACAAATCCATACAATATAAAATTGTAATTCATACAGAAAATAATAAAAGCCATGAGTTGCTCGAATCACACTTTGAAAGAATCCTGCAAGACTTCAAACAAAGAGAGCTCGGCAATGGAAGAATGGTACGATTTAAAGGTGGAAAGTGGTTCGGCTTCTAGGATTTTTGTATGGGATTTATGGAAGTACTTTGGCAGAGTTTCGGCAATATATTATGATAGAAGAGATGATATTTTCTGTATAAAACTGTGTTATATATAGGAGAACAAAGGGTGAGGGGTTCGGCAGCAACTAGGGTTCACAAAACCTAGTTTTACTCAAACTTATCCTATTGGCAGATTTGACATTCGAGTGAAGATTACAGAATATCTTTCTCTAGAAAATAGATATTGAGGTGATTCCAATTGGGTTGGAAACTAGACTCCCGTAGCTTTCTATCTATATATGGCACGTCATCTGGTTCGAAGTGAGCTGTCCAGGAGAGTCCGTGGAAGTTAGATGACGTGCACAAGAATTTTGTCGAATTTAATCAGGATTTGCTGCGATTTTCTTCCTCTGTTTCTGAATTATCTCTTCCGATTTTCTTCATGGATCATTCCTTCATGGACTTCTTGATGGACTCAGCTCATCCCTTGTTGGATAAATAATTCATGAAGCACCCGAAAGTTCTCCTTGATGGGCCGGGAAAACATTTGTCTTTCGGTAGGAAATAGGATTTTCTTCTCGGCAGCCTGACCTCTGTGTGTTCCGACTAGCATAACTTCTTCCTTAGAAATGTTTTTGCTGAGATTGCAATTGCATTAGAAACTAAACTCATAGAGCTTTCTATATATATGTGATTCGCCTCCTGGTTCCTTGTAAATCGTCCGGAATAAATTCGGAAAGTTGGATGTCGTGCACTGAAATCTTCTGGAAATTCCTAGATTCGCATCCAACTAGAACTTGTGATTTTATGCATCTTATTTTGCTCCGAATTCAGTGACTCCTTCCATTGCTTAATCTTTTACATGTCTACTGCATACGAGAGAAGAAAAATCTATTTAAAGCAAAGTTTATATTTTACAGATTCAACAAATTATCTTTGAAACTTGCAATTCGGCTTTTTACAATTTTTCTGCCTTTTCTTCTATATTTAGCACATTCTCACTTATAACTCAACCAAAACCCATGACTCAATTACATGACTCTATATTACAACAATAAGGGTTAAGTATTAGATAAATGGGGGTAAAAACACATTAAGAACGTCACATATTATGCTCCTATCAATTGGTGACTTCGGGTGAATGATGAATTTTTGGTAGTGGTGGTGGTACGTGGTTCGGCTTGGTATTTTTCTGGACTAGAACTTCTGAATTTGGATTAGAGTCTTTGGCTAGTACTTGTGCTTGAGATGAGATGCTTTTTCTGTATGTGCCTTTATCTAGAGGAGAGGCCGGGAGAGAATCGACAGAAATAGGATTACAAAACCTAAACCGAGTAAGATTAGGTTTCTTGTCTGCCAAGTTTTGTTCTTCTTGAATCTTCTGTCCAATTTCTTTCATGGATCATAGTTTCATGGACTTCTTGATGGACTCAACTCATTTCTTGATAGATAAATACTCCATAGATACAGTTGCAAGCTTCCCTAATTGGGCCAGGAACTCCTTCTCCTAGAACCAGCAGCTATGCGCACTTCTTTTCCTGCTAAGACTAGGGAACTTCTTATTTCCTTAATTTACACTTTTCTTTTAGCTTGGCTGACTCTCATATTCTTCATTTAGCTTAGCAACTCTCATTTGATGCCTTTAGATGCCACTTTGGTGCAAGAACTCATAACTTCTTCTCGGCAGGCAGTAGGTTGGTTCTTCTTGACAGACTTGACCTTTCGATGTTGTGATTGGCATAAGTTCCTCCGGAAAATAGCTATGGCTGTGATTCAAAATGTTCTAAATCGTCCTGAAGAAATTTTGGAAGTTGGATGATGTGCCTAGAAAATTACTGGAACTTGCTGATTTTGTGATAGACTTTTTCTTGCAGTTCCTGGCAGCTTCTTTTGCTCCAATTGTTATAACTCCTTCCATTACTCAATCATCAACATGTCTACTGCTCATAAGAGAAGAAAAACTCATCAAATACAAAGTGGAGGTTTTTCAGATTTCTACATTTTCTCTATACACTACCAGAAAAGGGGTTATAGCCGACGATATGGGAAAAAACGGCCGACGAAATAGTATCTCGTCGGCTATAACCCTTTATAGCCGACGAATTACTATTTCGTCGGCCACATCGTCGGCTATAATATTATAGCCGACGACTGCCGACAACTCGTCGGCTATAGTTATAGCCGACGAAACGTTTTTGGTTATAGCCGACGAGGATGGTATTCGTCGGCTATAATAGTTATAGCCGACGAAAAGTTTTTGGTTATAGCCGACGAGGAGGGTATTCGTCGGCTATAACTCTTATATCAGATCGACCTTCTGCATCAGGGAGCTCATTCGTCGATGAAATCATCCAAAACGCTCTGAAATCGTCCAAAACCTCGGCCATAAGCTTGAAAGGTACGTATATTGCTGTGTGTGTTGATTTAGTTGGTTATATGCAGAGGTGTGTTAATTTAGAGTTTAATTAGAATAAATGTGTGATTAATTTGATATATATATATATATATATGTGTTGAGATGAGATTATTAATGGGTTGATATATATGTTGTATTGGTTAGATAGAATTGAAGTTTTGTTGAAGATTAGTGATTGATTGTTGATTTATAGGTGATTTAGATGAATTTGATGAAAAAATGTATATATATATTAATTAATTTAATTGTAATTAAAAATATATTGTTGGTATATATACAAAATACATTGTGTTTAATTAATTAGGGAGATTGACGATGTTTTAATTAATTTAGGGATGCATGTGTATATATATATATATGTGTGTGTGTGTAATGATGAATTTTTTAATTAATTAGTACGTGCGTACGTACGTAGTACGTGCATATATACATATCTATATATAGCTATATTTATTTCTTGAATTTACAGGATGGACAAGAGTTGGATTACCCTTGGAAGATGGGATCAGGCGTATCATGATGGAGTTAGGAGTTTCCTGGATTTTGTGATGGCTAACTGTGGAGACACTACACTTCATTATTGTCCGTGTAAAAAGTGCAAGTGTGCCACCCCACGACACCGGTTTTCCATAGAGACAGTGGAGCAACACCTGGCTAGATATGGATTTTGGGTCCTATACACTAATTGGATTTATCACGGTGAACCAGAGTTTGCGGGTCGTCATGATCATGGACAATTTGCCGAGAGAGGGAGTTCCTCCAATGATCCGACAACGAACTGGATCAACGATATGTTTCCTCGTGAGAGCGGTGTCTTTGAGGAAGCACCAGATGTGCAACTCCCACCTCCGGAGATGGAGTGTTTCCCTGATATTGAGCCACTCGAGCCATTACCCCGATCTCCGGTCAACACAAGTGGTATGGAAAAGTACAACAACCTGATCGCATTGCAACAGACTCCGTTGTACCCCGGATGCAGTAAGACTGTCCTTGAATCTGTCATGGGAGTGATGAAGATCAAAACGGAGAACAAAGGCACTGTCAAATCGGTTGATGATTGGCTTCGGCTATGGGGTGGGGCGATGCCCCCCGGACATCGGCTTCCTACCAGTCATCATAAGGTGCGACATATCCTTAAAGATCTCGGCCTTTCCTACATCAAGATGCATGCATGCAGATACGATTGCGTTCTGTTTTACGGGGAAGGACTTGCATATCTTGAATACTGCCCATTATGCAATACAGAGCGGTATAAGTTCACTCCTAAAGGGAACAAGAAAGCTGTGAAGATACTTCGGTACTTCCCGCTGATTGATAGGCTTGAGCGGTTGTTCATGTGTGCTTTCACGGCCGAAGCTATGAGATGGTGGGCTGAGAGGAATGTGCCTGACGATGACACCCTTAGACATCCCGCCGACGGAGAGGCTTGGAAGAAGAACGTGTTGGAGTTTCCTGAATTTGCATCAGAGGTTCGAAATGTTTGGCTAGGGCTATCATCCGACGGTTTCAACCCTTTTGGCAAGAAAGAGCTTCAGTACAGTGTGTGGCCAGTTATTTTGATTCCGTACAACTTTCCACCGTGGATGTGCATGAAGAAGGAATATAACATGCTCACATTGTTGATTCCAGGCCCAGGTTATCCGGGAAAGTGTCTCGATGTGTATTTGAGACCCGTAATTGAGGAGCTTCGGTACTTGAGTCTGAACGGCCACCTGGTCTACGACCGGTTCAAAAATGAGATGTTCCGGATGCATGCCATGCTTGTTGGCACGATCAGTGACTTTCCTGGGAGGGGTATGTTGTCGGGCAGCGTCACCAGGGGTTACAGGGCTTGTTCAGAGTGCATGACTGTTGATTGCTCCAGTCCTCATTGCAGCAAGATTGTCCAGATGCGTCACCGTCGTTGGCTTCCGCATGACCATCCATTTAGGGACGATGCACAGACTTTTGATGGGACTGAAGAAAGGGGCTGGGCACCCGAGCAATGGACAGGGGAGGAAATATTGGCAGTGTTGAATGAGTATGACTTTGGTCCGCTTAGCAATCATCCCGATGTGTTGCGCACGATTCCAGAGAGGCCGGATCGGTATAGGTTCTGGTCACACAAGAGCATCTTATGGGAACTTCCGTATTGGGCCAGGTTGGCTACCAGATACTACCTGGATGTCATGCATATAGAGAAGAACGTGGGTGAAGCCGTGGTTGGCACAGTTTTGAATTGGGAGAAGAAAACAAAAGACACCCCCAAGGCACGCGTTGATCTGAGAAATATGGGACTGCGGGACCATTTGTGGTTGAGAGAGGGCAGGAGCAAAATGCCCCAAGCTCCTTACACCGTCACCAGGGACCAGAAACATGAAATCTTTGGATGGCTGAGTAATGTCAGGTAACTTTTTATTAGGCATGTATTCCCTAAAGAATCCGCCATCTGTTGTTGGACGACTATATATGCATGAAATCTAATTGTTGTTAATGGCTATGCAGGTATCCTTATGGCTATGCGGGTAACATAAGCAAGTGTGTTAACTACCGAGACAACAAGATGTACGGATTGAAGAGTCACGACTGCCATGTACTGCTTCAACGCCTCTTCCCTATTTTCATTCGAGCATACTTGGAGGATGAAGTGGTTGAGCCGTTGGTGGCGTTGTCAAGATTCTTCCAGAAGTTATGCGCTAGAGAAGTTAGAAAATCAGACCTCATGAGAATGCATGAGGAAATCGTTTTTATCTTGTGCAAGTTCGAGAGGATATTTCCCCCAAACTTCTTTGACATCATGCCTCACCTGATGATCCATCTTCCCCAACAATTGTTGCTTACCGGTCCCGTACACTACACTTGGATGTATCCCATCGAAAGGTACATGTTATTCATAAATTTGATTTATACATGTTTTTAAATAAAAGTTGCATGCTCTTAACACGCACTTGTTAACCTTGCAGACAACTTGGAGACTACAAGAAATATGTGCACAATAAATCTGCGCCTGAGGGGTGTATTGCTGAAGCTTACATTGCGCATGAGTGTGTAACGTACGCCAAGTTGTACTTGGGAGCGATGGAGGACCCCCCACAACATCCAAGTCGAGATGACCCCGAGTTCAACCTATCTATCGTCGCCAACTCTGTTGTACCATACAGAAGCTTCAAGAAAAAGGGTGTGGACAAGTTGCCTGACCATGAGGTAGGGATTGCCCACTGGTGGGTTCTAATAAACTGTCCGGAGGTACAATATTGGAAACGTCACCATCTTCACTGCAAGGAAGTTCGCGGTGATGTCGACTACCACAACACGACGTTTGCAGACTATTTTCCACAATGGGTAAGTGTATAAATATATATATTAGATGGCTTTCTTTTACAGTTCCCTATTCTTTAATCATAAACACACCGAGTGATTTGAGTTATATTTTTCAGCTGATGCAAGTGGCTGCGAGTGGTGGTCATACAAATTACTCAGAGGAATTGAGGCTGTTGTCGATGAAGCCGATATCTTCCACAGTCCGCCCAATGTGTGATGTCAACGGCGTTAAGTATATATGTGAAGCTAGAGACGGGGAACGCAAAACACAGAATTGTGGGGTGATGGTGGATGGTGCAGAGGGGGGCGTGGATTTTTACGGTGTCCTACAGTCAGTTGTTGAACTCATTTATGGGAACCGCATGAAAGTCCACTTGTTCAAGTGTCGATGGTTTGATACTAGGCCGCACCGCATACGGATCGATCAGTACGGCATACTTTCGGTGAATACCGCCACTAGTGTGTATGAAGACGACCCCTTTGTTTTCGCCACAGCGGCCAAAAAGGTCTTTTATCTTGACGATCCTTTGAACAAAGGCACGTGGAAGGTTGTTAACCATGTGTCTCAGCGAGACATATACAGTGCTACCACACTTGGTGTGAGCACAGAGTGTCAAGAAGCGACCGCATACCAAGAGCCGGACGCCGGCGACATTCCAGAATCCTCCACCATCCGCGATAATAATGTGACGCCGGGCAGAGTGGTTCGACTTCCTAGGGGTCAGGTGCCCATGTATGATGTTAATCCGAATCGTCTATATCAGGCAGACGATGACTCAGACGACGAGTACGAGCACCGGTTGCCAGATATTAACTACTATACTACGTCTGACTCAAGTGATGAGGATGATTCTGATTATCATCCTTAGTATACTATTTATGTATGTATTTGTGTACAACGGTGCATGCATGTATGAAAAAAAATTTTGTCCTTAATTACCGTTTTCCGAATTTTTGGGAAATTGTATTGAATTGTTTGTGCGATATTCAGGAATTTATTAGGTGAAATAGGCAATTTTCAGGCCCTAAATGGCAAATTTTCAGAAACATCAGCATTATAGCCGACGAAATGGACCATAATTCGTCGGCTATAATGCCCATACTGTAGCCGACGACTTACAATTCGTCGGCTATACTGTAGCCGACGACTTACAATTCGTCGGCTATACTGTAGCCGACGACTTGCAAGTCGTCGGCTAAAGTATATTGACCGAAACCATACGTAGACCGTTCAAATGCAAAAGTGTCGTGAAATAAGAGACGACCGAAATATTGAAATACGACTACGGTTGAAAAATGGGAAGATTCCGACAAAATCTGTGTGCCGAATGTTGCGGTTAGGTGTTGTTTACTTCCGTTTTCCTATGGGTAGCCTGACGGTCGGTAAATATTTGGAGGAAAATTTTTATACGGTTAGTTGCGTCGCATCGATTTGAAACTATTCTCTGTTGAAGGTCAGGCCAAAACACGTCATTTAGACGGGCCAATTGCCGTTTTAAAGCGTTTAGAGGTTTGACCAAAAGTTTGACCGTCCCGATCGAGCCTTTAACGTTGTCAGATGTAGTTGGATTTTTTTTCATACATGTATTTAATCTTAACGGTGATATCTGACGGTTGGAATAGATTTTCCAAACTTTTAGATTCGAAATCGGAACATATGCACTAATGTTCTTTAACTTATTTACTAAGTGTTTAAGTGAATGTATAGTTTCAAATAGTTACCATACGTAGACCGTTCAAATGCAAAAGTGTCGTGAAATAAGAGACGACCGAAATATTGAAATACGACTACGGTTGAAAAATGGGAAGATTCCGACAAAATCTGTGTGCCGAATGTTGCGGTTAGGTGTTTTTTACTTCCGTTTTCCTATGGGTAGCCTGACGGTCGGTAAATATTTGGAGGAAAATTTTTATACGGTTAGTTGCGTCGCATCGATTTGAAACTATTCTCTGTTGAAGGTCAGGTCAAAAAACATCATTTAGACGGGCCAATTGCCGTTTTAAAGCGTTCAGATGTAGTTTGACCAAAAGTTTGACCAAAGAATAGCCGACGACATACAGAACTTCGTCGGCTAAATTGTTGCGATCCGCGCCGTTTCATTGTCCGCCGTTGGATGGGGGAGATCTGACGGCTGCTGAGGTCCTTGACTATAGCCGACGAGATTCATACTATAGGCGACGATATGCATACTATAGGCGACGATATGCACACTTCGTCGGCTATAACCGGCCCGCAAAGCCCAACTTAGGCCCGGCCCGGATTTAGTTAGAGACTATAGCCGACGAAATCGTCGGCTATAGTCATAGCCGACGAATTAAAATGAAATCGTCGGCTATAGTCCCTCGATTTAAACTGAAACAGAGGCGCCTCTCCCCCATTTCTGCAGAAAACCTAAACCCCTAAATCGCCGCCCACCCCTCCCCGAGCCTCCCCGACGCCGTCCGAGCCTCCCCGGCCCTCCCCCACCCCTCCCCACCCCGTCCCCGGCCTTCCCGAGCCCTCCCCGACCCGAACTCGAACCGATCGGCGCCGTCCTTCCCTAGCCGCCGTCGCCGCCGCACCGCACCGCCGTCCTCGTCCCCTAGCCGCACCACCATGTCAGGTAGTCCCCCTCTCCCTCATTTAGGGTTTTTGTTAATTTTGTGGAATTTTGTGATTTTGTGGAATTTAGGTATTTTTGTGAAATTTTATGGTTTTTGTGAAATTATGTGGAATTTAGGGTTGTTGTGCAATTTATGGAATGTTGTGGAATTGTTGTTAATTTTTTGGAATTATGTGGAATTTTGTGAAGGATATATATATATATATATATATATATATATATATATATATATATATTTTTTTTTCCGGAATATATATATATATATATATATAATTAGGTATATGGAAGTTTGTGGAAATTTTTTTAATGTTGTGAAATTTTTGTTAATTTTGTGGAATTTTGTGGAATTTTTAGGAGGATATATATATATATATATATATATATATATATATATTTCGGAATATATATATATATAATTAGGTATAAATATATTTAGGTATATATATAATTAGGTATATATACATTTAATGAAGTTTTTTATTTTTGTGTGAAATTTATGGAATTGTGTGGAATTTTGTTTAATTTTGAGGAATTAACAAGAATTTTTCGGTATATATATATACCTTTAGGTATAAATATAGTTATGTATATATATAATTAGGTATATATATATATTTAAAAAAGTTTTTTATTTTTTTGTGAAATTTAAGGAATTTTGTGTTATATTTCAGAATATATATATATATAATTAGGTATAAATATATTTAGGTATATATACATTGAATGAAGTTTTTAATTTTTTTTGGAATTTTTGTGCAATTTATGGAATTTATATACTAATTGTGCAGGAAACCGTCGCTTTGTAGACCGATGGCTTGGCAGACGGACCGAGAGCGACCCCGACGCTCAGGCAGGATCCAGCCGTGGGGGGAGCGGATCCAGCGGTCGTCGGGGCCTAGGCCGGCCTATGAGTCGACGAGAGGAGACGTTGATGGGATTGACCCCGAGCGATCCACGTGGGGGCTCCTCGTATGAGTCGACGGGAGCGGGCCCTGACTCGAGTGTCGGAGGAGGACGCAGAGCCACCAGACCCCAGTGCACTTCAGCACTGTTCCAGGATCGGCAGCCGACCCCACCGCGCGCCGATCTGGACCCTCCAGAGATGCTCCCTGTCCCCCCACAGCGACAGCGTCCACAGATACGGGGCCCACCGTCAGGGGGAGCAGGCCCCTCAGGGTCCACGCCCCGTATGTCTCCGCCATCGGGGATGTACATGGTCCAGTTCCTCCCTGCCATCCCTGAGTACGACGCCAGGGGGAGGCAGATTTGGAGGCACGACCGGCCCCACGAGATTCCCTGGGAGGAGGCCTACTTCTACAGTCCTTTCGACTCAGAGGACTGCCGCGGCCTGTGGGCCGTTCGTGAGAAGGACAAGCAGTACAACGACGCAGGTAATTGATTAGTTTAATTAATTATTTAGATTGTTTAATTAATTATTTAATTAGTTAGTTTAAATAATTATTTAACTATGTATTCATTTTAATTATGAAACAGGCGTCCTCGTCAATAAACCCCCGGGGACGAGACGGACCAGAGGGCCAGCGAACATGTCGACCCTGGAGAGGGAGCTGGCCGGTGGGATCAGAGAGATCCTGCCCGGTCCCGGTGAGGATGGACGCCCGATTGAGCGGAGAGACACCACCACCAAGTACATCAACGCGACGGGCATGCTCGTGCGGGACAGGGTCCCACTGTTGTGGCCCGACTGGGGCTCTGTGCCCGATGAGATCAAGGCGCGAGTGTACAATGCACTGTCGGTGAGTTAAATATGATTTTTATTATAGAAAATAAATATTTATGAATTCAGTCCTTATAACTATATAAAAATATTTTCTAATTAATTTATAATATTGCAGCAATGGTTTAGAGTCCATCCTACCTTGGACTGGTGGAGAGACGAGCAGCTGAAGAACAGGTTATGTGTTTTGCTTTTTTTTGTATAAATGTATTTATTGGCAGTGTACGGATATATCTAACAGTTGTGTTTTGTTAATATAGGTACTCCGAGTGGAAGAACGAGCTGTCCACGCACTACAGGACGTACCATGTGGAGCAGCGCTTGGGGCGAGGTGCAACCCCCCACGAGTTCCGGTACAGGGAGTACGAGTGGCTATGGCTGGTAGCCTACTTCGGGAGCGACAGGGTCTCGGTAAGAAAATTTAGCCTGCTAGTATATAACTTTTTAATGTTATTTAATAATTAAATTACGTAGTTACTTAATTAAATTAATTAGTTAGTTAGTTAGTTATTAGTTATTAAATTAAGTTAGTTGGTTAGTTACGTAGTTAGTTAGTTCGTTACTAAATTAAATTAAATTAAATTAGGTAGTTAGTAAGTTAGTTAGTTACTAAATTAAATTAGTTAGTTAAGTAGTTACTAATTAAATTAAATTAGTTAGTAACTAAATTAGTTAATAATTTTATTTTGGTTAGTTCGTAATATTTTAATTTAGTTACTAATTTATATTTGCGTTTATATGTTCGTTCTTATAATACAGAAAATCTCGCGGACGAACAGCGACAACCGCAGGAGGAACGAGCACCCCCACCACGGCGGCGCCCGCTCCTGGAGGCAGTGGGCAGAGATGGCGAGGAGGGACCGACCGCTGAGGCCGTTGTCGTGGATTCATGCGCAGATGTATCCGGGGCGTCCCGACCAAGTGGTAAGTATTCGCCCATCTTCAATAAAAGTGTTTCATTAAATTAATTTATATATATTTTTTTTAATTTGTTTATTATATTTTCTTGTCAATTAGGCGGAAATCGATGCGGAGACCGACGCGATCACCTTCGGGATCGCGCGAGACACCCTGGGAGACGGGGCGTCCGACGAGGCGATCGCGGAGTTTGCCTCCACGATCGACACCCTTGAGCCGCGCTTGGCCTCTCAGATCATGCACGCGGCGGTAGGGACGGGGAACAACTACTTCTACCAGAGAGGCCTAGGCGCGGCGGGAGATGGAGTTCTCAAGTACACGCCGGCCAATCCCAGCACGCAGCGTGCGGCTTCGACGAGAGGAGACTTGCAGACGCAGCTGCAGAGGACTCAGGCGGAGTTGGCGAGGGCGGTGGAGGCGCTCCAGCAGGCGGAGTTGGCGAGGGCCGCGGAGGCTTCGGCGCAGCAGGCCAGAGACGCATCTGTGGCGGAGATGTACCGATGGATGCAGCAGTCTTGGGAGGCCCAGCAGGCTGGACTCCAGCCCCCGCCTCCGCCACAGATGCCCCAGTTCGTCGTCCCCACTCCCCCCCCGCATCGGAGTACGCTAGCCGATCAGGACAGCCATAGCCACCGGAACTCGAACGATCCGGTCGACGACGCTACGCGTTTAGGGGGTGATGATGAGTAGATAGTGGGTTAATTTGTACAGTATGTAGGATATTAGGGATGGATTGATGTGGATATTTGTTGGATATTTGGATGTTTGTTTGTGCATTTTCTGCAGCCAAACCGAAGACGAAGTGAAATTGGGCCCGAGTTAAATTTTTAAATTTTTTTTAAATATTTAGGGGTTATAGCCGACGATATAGGCATTATTTCGTCGGCTATAAGTGCTATAGCCGACGATTTTTACCAAAATTCGTCGGCTATAAGTGCTATAGCCGACGAAAATTACATATGTCGTCGGCTATACCCTCCCGGCTTCAGGCAAAAAAAAGCCGTTCCTGGTACCGGCGATTGTTATGGCCGACGATAGTGTCGTCGGCTATAACGGACGTATAGCCGACGATAGTGTCGTCGGCTATACTTCGGTTTAGGGGCAATTACGTAATTGTTGAAGCCGACGATCTTGTCGTCGGCAATGTTCGAAGTATAGCCGACGACGCTTTATTCGTCGGCTATACCCCGCGGTTTATAAGCCGACGACTTACGCCTCGTGTCGTCGGATATAGTATAGCCGACGGAGCATTCCCGACGAGACTATAGCCGACGAAGTATCGTCGGCTATGACTATAGCCGACGAATTAATGGTAACGGCCGACGAGATGGCCTCGTCGGCTATAAGGCCTTTTCTGGTAGTGATACTAGGCACGATTCTGATGTAAGTCTACAAAGACTCTTAATTCTATTATATGACTCGATTCTAAAAAAATGAAAATTAAACCAAAGTATAAATGAGGGTAAAACATATTAAGAACGTCGCGTTTTATGCTCCTATCACAATAATAGTGAGATTGTGTTCAGCAACTGCAAAAAAGTAATTCATCGATTAGTTTCAACTTATGGAAGTATGGAGCAGATAGGTAATGTACACATAAATATGACGAAATTAGCATACGTTAAACTACCATTAGAGCATGGACAAAGATCTCATGGTTTGCCATTTATAGTATAAGCAACTGAATGGGGTAAGCCGCTACCGTCGTCCATACCTACATCAAACAGTTCTTTGATATCTCTCTTCCTACCATGATGCTGCTTATATGCAAGGATCCACATGAAAATGAAAACTTATTGTGCAGATAAGTACATTTGCATATGCAGATTAGCATATTTAATTTTATTGTCACCGTTACGATCCATCATAAATTAACCACTCATATATTAACCACTCATTAGCTGTTAGTCAAATAGTAATCGTGCGATCATAACTATATATATATATATATATATATATATATATATATATATATATATATATATATATATGTGTGTGCACGCACAAAAGCGCACTACCAGAAAAAACAGTATTACCGACGAAAAAAAAAACGGCCGACGACATAATATTTTCGTCGGCTATTCCCAAGAATGGCCGACGATTTTTTCTTTCGTCGGTAAAAATAAAAAATCGTCGGCTATTCCACAAGAATGGCCGACGATTTTTTCTTTCGTCACTAAAAAATATTTTTCATCGGCTATACCCTAGAATGGCCGACGATATGGATTTTCGTCGGCCTTTCTCTTAAAGTATAGCCGACGAACACTTTAGAAAGTTTGGCCAACGAAATTGGAATTTTCGTCGGCTATAAGTTTTTATATTTTCAGATCTGGACAGAAGCTGCTCATTTAAAAAAAAACGAAAAAAAAAACGGGAGAAAGAGTGAAAAATCTGTGGGTATTGTTGAAATCTGTCCTCTTTTACATTGTGGAGCTATATATAAGTACATATATGTGTATATATGTTGATTTTGAGTTTTAGTTGAGTTGATTTTGAGTTTTAGTGATTTTGATATAGTAAGTGATTTTTTGTTTTGTTGTTGTTTTAGTGTTAGAATGTATGTATATATGTTGATTTTGAGTTGTAGTTGAGTTGATTTTCAGTTAGAGTATAATTATGTGTTTTAATTTGATGTTATTTTAATTAGTGTTAATATATATATAAATATGTTAATTAATGGTTGTTGATAGTGTAATGAACTTAAATAATGGTTGTTAATTAATTGTATATATATATATGAGTTGATGTTGATAATAATATATATTGTAATATATATGTGTTAATTAATTTCTTATTAATTAAAGTTATACATATATATTATTATCAGGCTATATATAGATCGAGATAAGAGTTGGATTTCGCTTCCAAGGCATGACCGACGATACACTACAGGAGTTGTGGATTTTTTGCAGTTCGTCGAGGAAAATACAAACGGGAAGGAATACCATTATTGCCCGTGCAAGAAATGTAAGTGTCGCAGTGATATGTGTCGATTTCCGATTAGGACAGTATGGGAGCACCTAAAGAGTAATGGGTTTTGGCCGAAGTACAAACGTTGGATATATCACGATGAGCCATCATTAGATGGATCGCATGATCATGGGCAGTTTTTTTAGGCGGGCAGTAGTAGTACATCCAACGATCCAACAATGGCATTCGTCAACGACGTGTTTCCTTTTGAAAGCGGTGTACGTGGGGAACAATATATGCATGACCCGGTGCAGCCGTTCCCACAAGTTGTCAACACTGCTGCCTTTGACAAGTACAACAAACTGATTGCATTGCAACAGACCCCTGTGTCTTCAAGTTCTGAGAAGACAGTTCTTCAAAGTGTGATGGAGGTAATGAGGATTAAAGTCGAGACAAAATCGAGCATCAGGCAAGTGGATGAATATCTACAGTACACTTCTTCGTTGTTGGAGGAGGGTCATCGTAATCCTACCAATCACCGTAAGGTCCGAAGTATCCGCAAAGATCTAGGGCTTTCCTATATTAAGATCCATGCATGCGCATTTGACTGCGTTCTCTTCAGGGGTAAAGATGCAGAAGGGAATGACCTTGCTAGCCTTGACGCATGTCCGATATGTCAGTCTGACCGATATAAGTTGACGGGAGCAGGCAATAGGAAACCTGTGAAAGTGCTTCGGTATTTTCCGTTGAGAGATAGGCTTGAGCGGTTGTACATGTCAGAAACCACCGCAAAAGCTATGAGATGGCACGGTGAGCGGGACGCGGGAGACGCAGATATCATGACACACATCTCTGACGGAGCGGCTTGGAAGCATATAAACAATGAGTTTCCTCATTTTGCGTCAGATGTCAGAAACGTCAGGCTCGGGCTCTCAACCGACGGGTTCAACCCTTTCGGCACCATGAGTCTTTCATACAGTATATGGCCGGTGGTTTTGGTACCTTACAACCTTCCTCCGTGGATGTGCATGAAGAAAGAATATAATATGTTGACGTTGTTGATTCCGGGGTCTGGTTACCCAGGGAAATGTCTCGATGTGTATATGAGACCATTGATTGAAGAGCTTAAGGTATTGTGGGACGTTGGTCATCCCACTTTTGACAAGTACAAGCAGGAGACGTTCCAGATGCATGCCATGGTTATTGGTACCATCAGTGATTTTCCTGCTTATGGGATGTTGTCGGGCAGCGTTGTTAGGGGATACAAGGCTTGTCCAGAGTGCCTCAGCAATTATGGGAGCACCCCTCATTGCAACAAGATATGCAGAATGGGTCATCGTGTGTTCCTTCCGGCGGATCACCACTGGCGTTACGAGTCGGCCGCATTTGATGGAACCGAAGAACACGGTGGTCCTCCCAGAAGATGGACGGGAAGAGAAATTTTAGCAGTAAGGGGGCACCGCGTATCAAGAGCCCAACTCAAACGGTATTCCTGACTCCTCTTTTATTCGCCTAGACACGCCGGTGCGAATTCGACGTGAAGAGCCACTGCTTGTTGATGTTGATCCAAATGAAGAAACTAACGAGGACTCTAGTGGTGAGGAACGACATAGATTACCCCTATCGAGCAATTCAGAAACCGAAGAAGACTCATCCGATGATTCCGATTACAATCCGACGGATTAAGTAATTTAGATGATGTAATCCTTTCATTTGTAATCCACTCGATCATTTCTAATGAATGGGCGTGGGGATGAGCCTCCCAGCTAGGCTGGGTTCCAAACCCCTTAAAAAAAAAATTGAAATATGTTGACTGCTGGGTTTCTGTTTTTTTTATGTTAAATTTTGGTTATATATGAACAGGACATATGGGTACGAGAGGTGTAACACAACTGATTTTTTTATTTTTTTCAAAGAATAGCCGACGAAAAATGCATTATTTCGTCGGCTATACTAATTATAGCCGACGAAATATTCGTGATTTCGTCGGCCAAAACTATATTGAAAAATACATATTTTATTTTAGACACAAAACGATAAAAGAATAGCCGACGAGTACTAGGTTTGATTTCGTCGGCTATTCTTTAAAAAAAAAAAAACAGACCACCTTCCATTTTCTATCACTATCGACAACCCATTGCTTCATCCTTCAAATGCAAATGTGTCGTGAAATAAGATATGACCGAAATAATGAAATACGTCTACGGTTGAAAAATGACACGATTCCGACAAATTCTGTGTGCCGAATGTTGCGGTTAACTGTTTTTTACTTCCGTTTTCCTATGGGTAGGCTCACGGTCGGTAAATATTTTGAGGAAAATTTTTATACGATTTGTTGCGCCTCATCGATTTGAAACTATTATCTGTTGAAGGTCATGCCAAAAAACGTCATTTACACAGGCCAATTTCCATTTCTAAGCGTTTAAAGGGTTGACTCACCCGGTTGACCGTCCCGATCGAGCCTTTAACGTTGTCAGATGTAGTTGGATTTTTTTTCATACATGTATTTAATCTTAACGGTGATATCTGACGGTTGGAATAGATTTTCCAAAGTTTTAGATTCAAAATCGGAACATATGCACTAATGTTCCTTAACTTGTTTACTAAGTGTTTAAGTGAATGTATAGTTTCAAATAGTTACTATACGTACACTCTTCAAATGCAAATGTGTCGTGAAATAAGATATGACCGAAATAATGAAATACGTCTACGGTTGAAAAATGACACGATTCCGACAAATTCTGTGTGCCGAATGTTGCGGTTAACTGTTTTTTTCTTCCGTTTTCCTATGGGTAGGCTCACGGTCGGTAAATATTTTGAGGAAAATTTTTATACGATTAGTTGCGCCTCATCGATTTGAAACTATTATCTGTTGAAGGTCAGGCCAAAAAACGTCATTTACACAGGCCAATTTCCGTTTTAAAGCGTTTAGAGGTTTGACTTCGCCGTTTGACCAAAGATTTAGCCGACGAATTCAAATATTTCGTCAACTAAACTCTTGCGATCCGCTTATTGTCCGCCGTTGGATGGCTCAGATCTAACGGCTGCTGATTTTCTAAAGTATAGCCGATGAAATCTTTGAATTCGTCAGCTAAACTCTTGCGATCCGCGCCTTTTCATTGTCCGCCGTTGGATAGGGGAGATCGGACGGCTGCTGAGCACCTAAAGTATAGCCGACGACATTCAAAGAATAGCCGACGACATTCAAAGTATAGCCGACGATGTTAAAGTTTTCGTCGGCTATAGTAAAGAATAGCCGACGAAATCTTTTTTAATCGTCGGCTATTCTATCGGGTATAAGTCTGAAACTGCCGAACCCTAGCCTCCATTTTGCTCATTTCCTCCTTCGCCGTTAGCAGCTGCTGCCGAACTGTCCTCCTCCTCCGATTCCGCCGCCGCTGCTCCTCCTCCTCCTCCGATCCTCCATTCGACTCCTCCTCCTCCTCCTCCATTAATTCGGCTCCTCCTCCTCCTCAAGCCGCCGGCCTCCTCCTCCTCCTCCTCCTCCTCCGATCCGAACCGGTAATTTTTTTTTTTCAATTTAATTTAATTTAATAAATTATTATATATTTAATTGTAATTATATAAATGGTTATATATTTGTTATATATTTGTTAATAAATTTAATTTTAACAAATTGTTATATATTTGTTATATATTTAATTTTAATTATATAAATTGTTATATATTTGTTAATAAATTTAATTGTTATATATTTGTTATAATTTAGGTATATAAATTGTTATATATTTAATTTTAATTATATAAATTGTTATATAAATTGTTAAATTAATTATATATATAAATTGGTAGTCTAATTATATATATATATATATATATGTTAATAAAGAAATATAGTTATATTTGTATATAAATAGTTATATTTAGGTTAATGGTTAGTATTATTTAAAATGGCCGCGGCTGCAGATGGCCGATGCATTCAGACAGTCTTCGGAGGCCGTCGCTCTAGATCGAGAGGTTCTGGAAGTTCCGCCGGTTCCGCAGACTCCGACAGGACCCTTAGCCAGCCTGAGAGGACCACCAGCCAGCCGCGAAGGAGTGTGGATTCCTCCCAGCCGCGGAGGACTGTGGATTCATCCCAGCCGCGGAGGAGTATGACTTCTCGGCACCAGACCCTTCTCCAGGCGGGGCGGCCGTCGAGCAGTTTACTTCCTCCTGTCGGGCCAGATGCTCCGAGGTTTAGTCGACAGCTATTTCAGGACGAGATAGCTGCAGGACGTTCCTCAGGTTTGTATGCCTGAGGTTCATCGGGAGCCGATGACGAGTCCGACGACGTCTGCTGGTGACTCGACTGACGGTCCTACTCTCCCAAACCAGCTGTACCTCCCGTACAACATTCCTGCGATACCGGAGGTCGACTATCGTGGTGTGCCCATATGGCCTGATATGCCTCAGTACGTGAGTGCTGCGGAGGCATACCGGCATCAGCCATTTGAGAACCCTGACCTCCTGATTTCGGCGAGGAGAAAAGGAAAGTCGACAGACGGGTCATCGAGTTCAGGTAACATTCGATTTTATTAATTAAATTTTTTATTAAAATTAACGCACTAATATTTAATTTTATTAACCAATCGTCGTTTTTGTGATAGGGACAGCCGCTAGCAGTTCAACAAGGAACACGAGAGGTGTCATATGTTTTGACACGCTCAGGAGAACTGTTGATCTGAGGGGGACGATCCAGATCAACGAACCTCCTAATCAGGAGGTTCAGGGGAAGAAAAAACGCGACAACTCGGGTTGCTGATTAGGGACAGATTCCCTATGTTGTGGACCCGGTGGGCTGATGTGCCCGAAGAGATAAAGCGGGAGGTGAACAACGCCGCGTCGGTGAGTAATTTAAAAAATTTAATTTATTTATCGTAATATTTAATAATTTTCGGTATTATTACAATTGTAAAACTAATAAAATATTATTTTTCAGACATTCTTCGAGATTGCCGAACACAAGCGGGATTGGGCGGACAGCGTGCAGAACTCGAGGTACGTTGGAAATTCCTCATCTTATAATTATTAATATTTTATGATTATAATAATATTTCTAATGTACTTTTATTTTTTTCGTAGGTTCAAAAAGTGGAAGAACGAGCTCCGTTCCCACTATAACGAATACGACAACCTTGGTCGTATGGGTACTCCCAGGGAGTTCATGTTCAGGGAGTACGAGTGGCGTTGGTTGAAGACAGTAGACTTCAACAACCCAGTTATGCAGGTAAATACTAAACTTCACTACAAATGTTTATTTTGTTAAAATTTTAATTATTAGTTTAATTATTTTATAATTATTACACTAATATTTTTTGATGCATTTTTCTAACATTTTATTATTTGTTTGAAGCAACGTTCTCGGATAAACTCTGAGAACCGCCGCCGGAACACAACCCCCCATCATGCTGGTTCTAGGCCGTTTGCACAATATCAGGAGGAGGCGCTTAGAGATCATCCTGATAGCAACCCGTACGTGGAGACGTTCAAGATCGCTTATCCACAAGCGACAGAACAGCTGGTAAGTCGTTCATTACATTTTTAAAATTTTAATTATTAATTTTACTTAATTATATATTTGTTAGAATATTAATTTTTTTTTCTCGTCCAATTAGGAGAGGGTGAACCGGGCCGAAGAAGAGGTGTTCCAGCAAGTAGTTCGGGAGACACAACCGAACATTTCAGAGGCAGATCTGGAAGAAGCCCTGCGCCAGGTCGACCGGTCCAATGTCTAAACGGCAGCAAGGATGTTCGACGCAGCCTTCCCAAACCGCTCAAACAACTACTACTGCCGGGGTTTAGGAAGTTCTGGACTAGGGCTCCTGAAGACCACTAAGGGAGGTCAAAAGAAGGGAGGCGGGGAGAGCCAACATGTGAGGGGGGAAGTGCGGAGATTGGCCGAAGAAAATGCAAGGTTGGCGGCCGAGTTCTAGAGATCACAGGAGCAACACCGCAAAACACAGCAGCATTATTTAGATCTGTCCAGTTGGAATGCTGAATGCGAGAGAATTCGGCGACTCAACTACGCCGGCCAACAAAACTGGTGGTATGAGATGTTCGCCGCACAACAACAGAGCCTTCCACCTCCGCCCCCGTTTCAGCCGTTAGTTGAACCTCCAATGCCTCAACCTCCCGAGTTCGGTCAGCAGGATGACGAGCATGATGGAGAGCAGGATGCTGGGGATGACGTCGTAGACTTTAGTGGTTTAGGTGATGATTAGGGTTATATTTTATGTATATTGGAACGAATTAAATAATAAGTCATTTAGACGTGTTTCATGTTGGTGTAAATGCATGGACTGTTTTTGTGATTTGCAGGTTGCTTGGAATGGTAATTTAGAAAATAATTTAATTTTTTTTTCACCAAATGTACGAATAGCCGACGATTTTGGCATTATTTCGTCGGCTATAAGCACTATAGCCGACGATTTTCACCAATTTTCGTCGGCTATAACTAATTAATGCCTATTAAAATATTAATATATTTCGACGCAATAACCGACGAAATAGATGAAATCGTCGGCTATAGTTCAGAACAAATAGCCGACGAATTTCGTCGGCTATTGTTTACGATATCGTCGGCCATACTTGAAAATACCCGACGAATTTCGTCGGATATTTTGCCAGGGTTTGGTCGACGAAATGATGTTTCGTCGGTAAAGTCGTCGGCCATACTCGCATATAGCCGACGATTTCCTTTTTTTCGTCGGCCATTGGAATAGCCGACGGCATTTTTCCGACGAATTATAGCCAACGAAAATTTCGTCGGCAGAAGGTATAGCCGACGAAATTTTGGCATAGTCGACGAAAAAATTTTCGTCGGCTATGCCCTCGGATCTGGTAGTGGCGGTTAACGAATCACATCATAGTTAATCACATTATTGCTTGTTAAGGACTACTCTATGACTCAATAATTAGCTCATATATACTTTGGGAATCCTGGTGGCCATTTGTAAAATACTTTCAATTTTGATCACAATTTACCATGTTCTTTGTGGCTGCTAATTATGAAAATTGTATTTTCTCGGTGTCGTTGAACGTGAGGTTAAGAATTGTTGGTGCTCCTTATTATAGATGAATGAATCATATGTGCTCAGTGGTTTTAAAATGATATGTTCATCTCCAGTCTAATACTTTCGTGTGACACAATGTATTTTTTTTTTCCTTTTTTTTTTAAACGGTGGCACAGTGTAACTACAAGTAGTGATAAAACACCTCCATTTTGTGAGGCCATTGCATTACTTTGAGAGCTCAAGGATCGAAATAGGCATAAACAAGCCACTTCCTCGTGATACATGTTCGATCTTTTGTTTTCATTACGTTGGTATAATTTTAGGGATAATAACTATTTAGTTAAAAACATGACAAAATATGTCCTAACTCAATGTTGTTTGCCCATTCTACCAAATCATAATAAAATGACAAATTTGTCATCCCAATTTCACCTCTCTCTCTCTCTCTCTCTCAAACGAATAATTATATAAGCTAATGCTGAATTGATGAATACAATCTAGCTATTACATTTGAATTATGATATCTAAATCCAATATTGGTGAGTTCTCATATATTAATGTTGTTTCGAATATAGGTGGTCTATCTTATGTATCACGTTGGTGTTTACACAAAGAAGTTATGTACTATCTTGAAAAGAGGTGATAGCGAGTGGATATGTAAGGGCCATCATGACATGAGTAATATATATTTGCAATGTCTTAATTCAAAAAAAAAAATATATTATTCTTTTATGTAAGTAGTTATATATTTACATATATAATGACTAATATTTTATATTATTAAGCTCACACCTTTTGCGCTTAAGTCTCAAGTTAGACTGAAGGTCCTGATGAAAAAGTCTTAGGATAGCGGTGGACTTTAGGGCACCAAAAAACCGAAAACACAGAACCGATACTGAGAAACCCAAATCGAAACCGAACGAAACTGATTTATCGGTTCTAGAATTAATATTAAACCAAATAGGTCAATTTCGGTTTGCGATTTTGGTCATGAAAAAAAACCGACCAAAATGAATAGCCATATATGTATTTAGTTATTAATATTAATAAGAAAAAATGCCCATTTAGTACTAATTTGGCCCCCTCATTACTCATTCCAATGACCATTTTATTTTTCTCCCCTATTGAACATAAGGTTACAACTCTATTGCCCATTTGAACAAAACTTTTTCAACCCTAGTACAATTTTAATTTTTTTCTTCCTTTTTTGTCCTTCTGTCTTATCTAACAGATTTTTGAATTATAATCGCTAGAGTCGCCGGATTCCGATCACCAATTTTTTTTTTACCAGAATTTTTTTTATATACATTTTTATAATCAAGTTATTGGATTATGGTTACTGACTCCCAGTAAGCAATTTGTAAATTACAGATTTCTAGTAATCAAGTTATTGACTCCAGTAATCAATTTACTGACCCGTAGTAATCAAGTTACTAACTCCCAGTATTCAATTTACAGATTCCATATTTTCAGTAATTAAAATACTGACCCCCAGTATTCAAGTTACTGACCCCCAGTAATCTGGTTACTGACACCCAGTAATCCAGAACCAGAGTTCATCAAGTTGCAAAAATTTAATCACAAAACATCCACACTATATTGTACTAAGATTTCATTGATAACATTGACAATAACATAAAAAACTTGCATATACAATACAGTAAGCATGTTATTGACCTCCAGTAAACATGTTACTGACCCCTAGTAATCAGGTTACTGACTCCTAGTAAACATGTTACTGACCCCCAGTAATCAGGTTACTGACCCCCAGTAAACATGTTACTGACCCCTAGTAAACATGTGCTCCTAATGTACCAGACAACAGCAATTAAAACCAAAATCAGAAGGATTAAATACAGGCAAGCTTTGGCTTCTTCGTCGGACATCAGGTAGTAGACGATGATGATGAAGGGCTTGAATATGAAGAAGACGAATAAGAATACAAAGGTGAAGAAGAATAAGACAATGAATAAGAATACAAAAGTCTGCAAAAGTCTGCTACACGGCTCCGACCAAGAAGCCGGACACAGGGCGTTGTTCCTGCCTTCTCCACACGCGAGACCCAGACCACCGGCACTGTACTGCTCCAACCTCGACGTCGGACCCAGGACGCGCTACGCCGGGCCCAGGGAGCTGCTCCTGCCTTCTCCACACGAGATCGGACCCAGAACACCGGCACTGCACTGCTCCAACCTCGACGCGACGCCGGGTTCATGGTGCTGCACTGCTCTAACCTCGACGTCAGACCCAGGACGCTCGGCGCCGGACCCAGGCCTCCTCCTGTCGACGTCGATGTCGGCGACGTCGTCTCTACTTGACCCAAAACGCCTCCTCCTTCATACGACGATGACGTCTTCTGCCCCAAAAGTAAGCTATATGCTCTCTTTGTTCATTGCTCTGGGTTGTTGTTGGTGGAGTCCTTTCTGTTGCTGTTGTTGCTGACATGGCGGCTGCGGTGAAGGAGGAGGAGGAAGGCGAGGCCGTGACGGCGAAGGAGGGAGGATCGTCTCCGGCGGCGGCGGCGCGGCAGTAAGGCAAGATGGTTGATATAGGAGTGGGTATGAGATTAATTAGGATCGGAGAGAGAGGGAGAGAGAGATACAGAGAGATATTTAGGGTTTAGGAAGGAGAGATGGAGTGGTTTGTTGATATAGAAGGGTATGAAAGTCTTTTATCTAAGAATCATTGGAGTGGGTATGTAACATTGGAATTGGCAATTTTTTTCCCATTTTTTTGCGCAAATGGTCATTTTCCCTATTAATAATAGTATTAGGTGTACGTCATGTTTTTATTGGTTAGAGGTTGCATAAGAAAAACTTGCACACACATGATTATGGTCTCTGAGTGTCTAACACAATTCGTTCCGCCCTCTAACTCATTCATTGTTATGTTTTGGTTTATATTTGTTGTGTTTCAAGAAGTATAATTAATTTTTATCGTTTGGTTAATACTTAACCGTAACTTAATTGATTTTAATTTTTTGTTATGTTCTGCTTACCCTTTTCTAATTTACTTATTATAATATGGATGTAGCTAATTTAACGTTTTAACTGAATCGATGACACCAAGTCTAGGGTACCCTTAACGTTTTAAAACATTGAAAAAGACCATGTAAGGAAGAAATTATTTGACGCAGTAGAAGGATGGTAGGTCTACAAGCAATAAACCTAAGTGGTAATAAAGGTTCTCAAGCGAAGAACCCTAAAGATAACTTCTGGAATCCACCAAAGAATAAGAGAAAACTCTTGTTTGATTGAAAGGTAATAAGATAAAACTGTCTACACCCGTTTAAGGATATTTAAATACTACTAAACAAACCCTAGGGCAACTAACAACAAAACCCTAAAGCTCAAGGAAATAAACAAACCAAATCCAAAACGAATTAGAAAACATAAATTCTGAAAACATATTAAACTGCTGTTTTGAGGCCCTAAACGAACTCGAAAGCCTGAAAAAGCCCACACGTCATGGCAAAGCGATTAGTTTGATTCCTGGCGTCTCCAGAAAGGTATCACAATCGTCAATCGGACACCGAATGCCAAATCTGCAACTTCCAAAACTGCAGCTTTAATTACGATTCTGCCACTGATCGCCATATTTGCAACAAATTCTATTTACATTTACTGCGATCAATCAACTCCTCAACCTCCTCCGCCATACGCTCTATATTATTATTATATTAGATTTTTTTGTTATGGAAGAAAACCCATCACTTTCCTATAATTAGAAGTGTTCAACGTAAGTAGACCTAACTTCTTGACTACTTCTGTATATGCCCATGTGAGAAATCACAAGTGGAATGGAAAGTAAAGAACACCTCACGTTTAATATAAGCATTACACAAACTTCATGACAGATTTTCTTCTCAAAACCACTATAAAAACAGAGCCAGCATCAATGGAATTCACAATTACAAACCAATTCGATCAATTGCAATCCGAGCTTGAGCACCAAATGGCTTATAAAGCTATGGTGCGCTTGGGTGCGGTTTTGGTCATTCTGTTGATTGCGTTTGCTGTAGCTGAGGGAGCTCCAAAACCAAAGGCTAAGAAAGTCAAGTGCCAAGACAAGAAGTTTTACAGCTGTTACCACAGAGATCTCTACTGCCCAGCAGCATGCCCCCGCACTTGTGTTGTGGATTGTAAGAAATGTAAAACTGTATGTAAGGCACCTCCTCCACCACCACCACCTCCTCCTCCTCCACCACCACCACCACCTCCGAGGCGTAAGTGGCGCCGCTCAGCCCCTCCTCCCCCAAAGAGGTATCACCATTCGCCAGCTCATCCTCCCAAGGCCTATCCTTCACCACCACCTGCCCCTTCAGTTGTTCCTCCTCCTCCTCCTTCAACTACAACTCCAACTCCGCCACCCCTTATTTCTACCCCGCCATCACCACCATTGCCTCCTATTTCTACCCCATCACCGCCGCCATCCCCTATTCCTAACCCATCACCACCTTTCCCCCCTACGTCAACACCGTCCTCCCCGCCACCCCCTAATCCTACCCCATCATCACCGCTACCCCCTACTTCTACACCACCTTCTTTGTATCCTCCTCCACCACCGCCTTCATCAGAGGTTGCGGGTGAAAGGAGAGTTAAGTGCAAGAACAAGAACTACTCTCATTGTTATGGTCTGGAGCTAAGTTGTCCTAGTGCGTGCCCTCAGCAATGTGAAGTTGACTGTGTTACATGCAGTCCGATTTGTAGTAAGTTCATAAAACCTAAATTTTGATTTCCTCTGCCAGATTAATGAGCTCATTGAGCTGCATGTGAAACAATTATAAAATACAATTGCAAATTGATTTTAGTTCGATATGGATTATTTACCTGATTCACAAGTGTGTCATACGCAGACTGCAACAAGCCAGGTGCAGTGTGCCAAGACCCCAGATTCGTAGGTGGTGATGGTATAACCTTCTACTTCCATGGCAAGCGAGACCAAGATTTCTGCCTCGTTTCAGATTCCAGTCTGCACATCAACGCCCACTTCATTGGCAAAAGAAACAAAAATATGGGGAGAGACTTCACTTGGGTCCAGTCTCTCGGTATCCTCTTCGACAACCGTAGGCTCTTCATTGGTGCCAAAACAACCTCCACTTGGGATGACACAGTCGACCGTTTAACCCTAGTCGTCGACGACGAAACCATCAGCCTTCCCGACAACGAAGGTGCATACTGGCAGTCACAAGGCCTCCGGATCACAAGGAGCAAGAACACAAATGCTGTAGAAATAGAAGCTGAAGGAAACTTCAAGATCAAAGCAATGGTGGTGCCGATAACAGACACAGAGTCGGTGATACACAGGTATGGGATTACACAGAAGGATTGCTTTGCTCACCTTGACCTGAGCTTCAAGTTTTATGCTCTAAGTGAAGAAGTGAATGGCGTGTTAGGGCAGACGTACGGTGAGAACTATGTGAGTAGGGTTAAGATGGGTGTTGTGATGCCTGTTTTGGGTGGCGATAAAGAATTTGCTTCGTCTAGCATCTTTTCCACTGATTGTTCTGTTGCTAGGTTTAGTGGTGAGAGCAATGGTTCTGATTGGGAGAATTCTAAGTATGCTAACACTATGAATTGTGCTAGTGGGATGGATGGCCGTGGAGTTGTTTGTAAGAGGTAATCAATAGTGCCCTAGCTTCTGAATAATCTCTTAATCACTACTGTAAAATAATGGCCAGCCGTCATGAAGAAATGGTAAGTCTGGCCAATTTCATGTATTATCAGTTTATCATAATTGGTTATATGTGTTCAAGGAAGGTTAATTCCGTAACTTCCGTGGTGTGTCTTGTCCTAATAAGGCTAGTAGTCTAGATACTTTATTAGATAGGGAATCCCTGATTACCAGAGATACTTGATGTAATGCCTATATAAAGGCCTCCTTATCAATCAATAAAGATACAGTTTATTATCATCTATTTCTCCTAGAACACGTTATCAGCACGTTGCTCTAGCCTCCCGTCTAATAGCCCTAAAAACCCTAAAATCCTGATTCCGAAATTTTTTTTCGAAACCCTAACCTACCGTCGGCCGCCGATTCTTCTCTTCGGCACCGTCGGCCTCTCCTCAGCAGCACCTGCGCTGCCCGCCTGCACCCCCCCTCCCTTGCGTGCCATAACTTGCACGCATACCCGAAGATTCAAGATTGCTCGCAAGCCAAGCAAGCGGCTTTTGAAGCCTAGTTCGTTGCTGAGAAGAAATCAAGAAGAATCGAAGAAAACAAGCTTCCCCAAAAGTCAAGTTTCGTTTGATCAAGCTTCTCTTGAAGAGATGGCTGACACTCAGCGTCCAGAATTTGACATCTTGGATTCCAAGGCAAGGAATACAAGAGGTGGATCTCAGATGTAGAGAACACCTTCATTGGTAAAAGATTTACCGCCACCATCAACCCTCCTGAGGATGCAAGCTTACAAGCTTCTCCTGAACAGAAAGCACAAGCCCTGATGTTTCTCAGACGCCATATCCATCCAACGCTCAAGAAGCAATACCTGAGGAAAACCGATCCCAAAGAGCTATGGGATATCCTCAAGGACCGCTTCGACAATGTGCATGACGCACAACTCCCAGACCTCATGTCCGATTGGGAGCAAATCCGCTTATTGGATTTTGATTCCTTCCAGGAATATCATCAGACTATGCTAAACTTGCAATCTGATTTGAGCTTTTGTGGGGTCGAAAAGACCGATGACGATATGATGGAGAAGACTTTCACGACGTTCCCAGAATCTGTGTCTATGTTGTCGCATCAGTACCGCGATCTCCGTGAGAAAGGCACTATCAAAATCTTCAGTGATTTGATGAATGTGCTTCAAAGAAAGGAGAGGTACCATGAGTTGATTCTTACCACCAATAAGAGGCCTCGAGGACCGAAATTCATTGCGGAATCTCATCAAGCCCGTGGTAAAGCTTCTAAGCAAAAGCATCAACCTCATGAACGTCAAGCACCACCACCACGTACGCCAAGAGCAACACGTGGCGGACGAGGAGGGAGAAGAGGCGCCGGCCGTGGCCGACAGCTTTCTTGGACAAGGGATGGTGGCGGCGCCGCCGCTCCTAGAGGAGGGAACCAGCCCGGTTCCGGCCCTCGACGTTGTGGCCACGCCTCAAGCTCTGCTTCGGCGCCTTGCTTCAAATGTGGCTCTAAGAATCATCTTCAACGCGATTGAACAGCAAGTAGAGAGATTCAAGCCGCTTACAAGAAACACAAACAATACATAGAACAAGAAACGAACTATGTAGGAGACTTTGAGGAAGAAGAATACGATGAGGAAGATACCAACTTCACCATCGATGACTTCCAACCTACCAAGAAACGTAGGACTCAGGAGTATGATACTCCGGATTATGAATAAGTATTTGACTTAGGTCATGAGATACATGTTCAAGTTTGATTTTGATTGTTATTTTGACATAATATAGTCAATAAATCACGACTTTGTTCGATAAGTCGTTCTATTTAGAACAACCTTGATGTACTTTTGAGTTGTCATCAATAATATTTCTCTTATTCTAAGAATGATTTGAGATTTTTACATCCCTATGAAAGCATAAATGGTTCAATGCGTTCAAATTACAATGGCATAATTATTTTGAGTTCACCACAATTCTGGTGATGTTAACTCAAATCCGAAATAAAATCCGAAATAAAATCACAAAGACAACTGAGAGACTCGCGAGAAATCGCATTGCACATTAGGCCAGCCTATCGGCAGGAGCTTGGCCGCGACTCGCCAGGCCTCGCTCGCCAAGGCCACTCAGCCGCTTGGCCGCGATTCGCCAGGCCTCGCTCGCCAAGGCCACTCAGCCGCGACTCGCCAAGCCTCGCTCGCCCAGGCCACTCAGCCGCTTGGCCGCGACTCGCCAGGCCTCGCTCGCCATGGCCACTCACCAAGCTTGGCTCAACACCGAATCCGGTTTTTGAAACCAACATCGATAGCCTATCGAACAAATGCAACTTTTGCATCAATGGCTCGGCAACGACGTGTCTTCGGACTCGCCATGCTTCGGATTTAGCTCAACCGTCGCATCGTATTGTCTCAATGCCCGACCGGCCCTCACCACTCGCCTTGCTTCAGCTCGGCCTCAGGGTAGCTTCGGCCTTACCACAGCTTCAGCTTTGGCTTGGCCCCGGCCTTTGCCTTGGCCTCGGCCTTGGCTCGGCCACGCCACCTACGACGGTGTTCGGTCTCAATCTCTGACCTAGGCTATGTTAACTCAATGTTGGTATTCGGTGATTAAAATAAGGCTTATCTCTTTCTCTCAAGTTATGTCGATGCCATGGCTATGTTATTGGTCTTAATGCACTTCATTTTGTGATGATATATTGCCTCAGTACACTTACTTTAAAGTGTTCGCCAAAGTCTAAAGTAGACTATTGATTCAATTTACATTGTTTTTGTAGATGTATCAAGGCGAGATTGAGTGTTTGTTGGACTGTGCAACAACTCACACGATTCTGAGGAATCGGCAATTGTTTTCGGATTTTTCCCCAAGAGAATCGTCGTTATCTACGATGACAGGAACCGGACCCGTCATTAAGGGTCGTGGCACTGCTCAATTCTTATTGCCAAATGGCACTGAAATTCGGGTGGAGGACGCCCTATATGCGCCTAAGGCGCCAAGAACCTTGCTAGCTTTCAAGGATGTACGTGACAACGACTATCACCTCAAGACTTATGTTGAAGATGGAACTGAATATCTGTTGATCACCTCCACTCAATCTATGCGCACTCGCATTGTGGAGAAGTGTAAACGAGTTCGAAATGGCATGTATTTCACAACCATTCGAGCCAACGAATCTCATGTTGTTATATTATGTGATTCTGATGCTTATAAGCTTTGGCATGATAGACTCGGTCATCCGGGTCGTGATCTGATGATTCGTATTCTGAAATGCTCCCACGGTCATCCGTTTTTCAGATCACAAAAGCACAGAGGGCGCCTCGGCCTCGGTTCGGCCGCCATGTCGTCGATAGCTGCCTCTCGGCTCCAAGGAGAGGTTCGGCCTCCTCCTGCTGCTCATGCTTCTGTAGCGATGTCTAATGCTCATCGTTCGTTTTGCAAAGCTTGTTCACTAGCAAAACTTCAAGCAAGACCATTTTTTGCTATTAATAATAAACAGAATATTCCGTTCCTACAACGAATACAAGGTGATATTTGTAGACCTATAACACCAGAATGCGGACCATTTAGATATTTCATGGTTCTGGTTGATGCGTCAACGCGTTGGTCACACATAGCATTGTTGTCCACGAGGAATGCTGCATTTACTAAACTCCTAGCTCAGATCATTAAGCTTCGGGCTCACCACCCGAACAATCCGATTAAGTCAATCAGACTGGATAATGCTGGAGAGTTTACGTCAAAGTGTTTTGATGACTATTGCATGTCAGTTGGGATTGAAGTTGAACATCCCGTGCCCCACGTTAATTCTCAGAACGGTATTGCAGAAGCCGCTATTAAGAGACTACAGCTTGTTGCTAGGTCCCTTGTCATGGCCACTAACTTGCTGGTTTCGGCATGGGGATATGCAATATTACATGCAGCTATGCTTATTCGTCTACGACCCACAAATAGCCAACCATTTAGTGTGTACCAGTTGATAACTGGTTACGAGCCTGATATTTCGCATAGGCATACTTTTGGTTGTGCCGTATATGTGCCTATCACGCTTCCACTGCATACCAAGATGGGTCCACAACGACGATTAGCTATTTATGTTGGATATGAAGCACCAACAATTGCCTGCTACATAGAGCTTCTGACAGGTGATCTGTTTACTGCAAGATTTGCAGATTGTCACTTTAATGAGACATCCTTCCCGCCGTTAGGGGGAGATGGGGCCGCATCCGTCCCTAGTGAACATCAGGAATTGACGTGGTTCTCTCCCACTATGTCTCATTATGATCCCCGTACGTCTCAGTGTGAGACCGAAATACAACGCATATTGGAACTACAAAAGGTGGCGGATTCAATGCCCGACTCCTTTACTGATATTGCGAAAGTGACTAGATCAACCATACCTGCTGCGAATGTACCTGCAAGGCTCAACATTCCTCGCCACGCGCGAGCACGCGCCGCCGGTCTCGGACCCGCAGCCCTAGGTGCCATCGGCACCTCCAAGTGGAGAGCCGGCGTCGACCTCGGATCCTCCTAGAAAGAGGGGGAGACCAATCGGTTCCAAGGACAATGTACCTAGAAAGAGGGCATGTGTCCAGGCACAAAGTGATCCGTTCATCATCGATACTGTGACGCCGTCACACGAGATTGTCTCCGACTATACCTATGTCCAAGAATCAACTCTGAATCATCTGGGGACCCCTCAAACTCACCGTTGATGTTGGAGAACAAGGAAATCTCACTAAACTACTTATGCATGCACAATCTTATGGAAAGGAATTCCATGTATATCGATGATGCATTCGCCTACGCCGTTGCTCAAGAAGTCATTGACGACGACGATATGGAACCCCGCACTGTTGATGAGTGTCAACGTAGGGCGGATTGGCATAGTGGGAAGAAGCAATCCAGGCTTAACTAGACTCTCTAAAGAAAAGACAAGTATTCGGACCGGTTGTGCCTACACCGCCGAACGTGAAACCTGTTGGACATAAATGGGTCTTTGTCAGAAAGCACAATGAGAATGGTGAAGTCCAGCGATATAAAGCTCGACTCGTGGCGCAAGGTTTTTCTCAACGCCCTGGAATTGATTATGAGGAGACGTATTCTCCTGTCATGGATACTATTACCTTCCGATACTTAATCAGTTTGGTAGTCTCAGAGAGACTCAATATGCAGCTTATGGATGTTGTAACAGCGTATCTTTATGGGGATCTAGATACGGAGATGTACATGAAAGTGCCAGAAGGACTTTCGTTACCCAAGTCAAGTGAGCAAAAACCACGAAGTTCATTTGCTATCAGGTTGAGACGATCTCTATATGGACTCCGACAATCTGGTAGGATGTGGTACACACGGTTAAGTGATTACTTGATTGGGAAAGGATACAAGAATGATGAGTTGTGCCCTTGTGTGTTCATAAAGAGAAAAAGTTTAGGATTTGCCATTATAGCCGTCTATGTTGATGATATGAACATCATTGGAACTCTACATGAGATCAATGAGACTGCAAGCTACTTGAAATCCGAATTCGAGCTGAAAGATCTGGGAAGGACTCGGTTTTGCCTAGGCTTAGAACTAGAGCACCGAAGTGGTGGAATCTTTATACACCAATCTGCATATGTTCGAAAGATGCTCAGGCGATTTAACATGGACAAAGTTATGCATCCTACAGGCACTCCCATGGTCGTTAGAAGTCTGGATATCAACAAAGATCCCTTTCGTCCGAAAGAAGATGACGAAGAGGTCTTGGGAGCTGAATATCCATATCTTAGTGCAATTGGAGCTTTGTTATACTTAGCTCAGTGTACTAGACCAGACATCGCTTTCTCAGTGAACTTGTTAGCTAGATTTAGCTCTGCGCCAACACAACGTCATTGGGTTGGAATCAAGAACATCTTTCGATACCTTAAAGGAACCCTTGACATGGGCTTGTACTATCAATACACTCATCAGGATTCGACATCTAGTTGATCTCTTGCATCCAACAGCCAAACCGTGGCTCGGATCGCCACCGGTCAGCCGCCAAGACTGGCTTTGGCTCAGCAGCACCCTGCCTCGCCACAACAAGCCGCGGCTCATCCATCCGCCATCCTGCAGCCATATCCGCCAACATATCCTGACCCGAGGATGCTAAGTCGTGGTCCCGATACGGCTTTGGCGATACCCCCTCCTACTCAGATACACCAAATGATGTGATGGTAGGATTTGCTGATGCTGGATATTTGTCAGATCCACACAAAGGACGTTCTCAAACCGGTTATGTTTTTACCATTGGGAATACGGCGATATCTTGGAGATCAACCAAACAAACCCTTGTTGCTACCTCCTCGAACCATGCTGAGATTATTGCACTATATGAAGCAGTCAAAGAATGTGTTTGGCTTCGCTCAGTTATATCTCACATTCGAGAGTCTAGTGGACTTGAGTCTACTACGATGGGACCAACTTGCATATTTGAAGATAATGCAACATGCATTGAGCAGATGAAGTTGGGATACATCAAGGGTGACAATACTAAACACATTTCGCCTAAGTTCTTCTACAATTAGCAGCAGCAAGAGACTTTGAATATCCAAGTGAAGCAAGTCAGCTCAGAAGAAAATGCAGCTGATCTGTTCACCAAGTCTCTACCCAAATCTACATTTATAAAGCATGTAAAGCGCATTGGTATGTGTCGCTTATCCGAACTCAAAGACTGATTGACTATCAGGGGGAGTTCTCGTCTAGACTTCAGGGGGAGTCTAGTTATGCATGTCTCACATACTTGTAGTTGGTGCGTTGTACTCTTTTCCCTTAGACCATGCTTTTATTTTTGCCCAAGAGGTTTTTGTTTGCTGGCAAAAGTTTTAACGAGGCAACAGTTCATGCACCATTGAGGACGCGACACAAGGGGGAGTGTTCAAGGAAGGTTAATTCCGTAACTTCCGTGGTGTGTCTTGTCCTAATAAGGCTAGTAGTCTAGATACTTTATTAGATAGGGAATCCCTGATTACCAGGGATACTTGATGTAATGCCTATATAAAGGCCTCCTTATCAATCAATAAATATACAATTTATTATCATCTATTTCTCCTAGAATAATATGCAAACTAATATCGTAATTTTCATCATAATCCACACTCAAAACAAATCCGGCTCCTCTAAAGTGAGGAGGTTGTGAAGTTACGTAAATTTCATAAAATCACGACACTTAATCTAATCTAAGGGTCTTCAAATATACACCTCATTATTTCATTATTTTTTTGGTTTTTCATTTAAAACCCTAGTTAACTGGCCGTTAAGTGTTCTTTTTGACATCTCTATTTGTGATCGACGTGTCCCCTCTGCGTCACAGTTCCATCTTTGTTCTTTCTTTTCCTTTCGTCTTGCTCCCAATTATCCCATGGCTGCATACTAACCATGGACTGATCGACGTCTTGCACTTGTGTTAATAAATGCAAGAAGTGGATTTATGCGCTATTCTTTTTTTTATAGAAGATCTTAAGCTTGTTGCACAAACTGAACTTGTTCTGTTTCTATTTCTGTTGGGACTTGGAAGAAAAGGGATGGTAAATCACATCTAGTATTGCATCTTGATGAATTTTAAGAACTCGGTCTTGAACTCAATCACGGTTACAATTTTTTGGAACTCACATATATATTATATTTGTATTCTCTATTGCGTACAAGTTATAAAGATCGATGTGTTCATTGCCATTCAATCAGATAAACAATCAACACTGCAGATCATGAATGAAGCAACGGCTTTTTTTTGTCGATTCAGCAAGACACTCGTCGCTTCAGCATCCAAGAGACAGAAAGTCGTCGCTTCATTCTAGTCGTTTCGATTCTAGGTGACGATTTTTGCTACAATTGTCGTCGCTTGGATATTTTAATTAAGCAATGACATTAAAGTTTGTCCCCAAATATTGAGAACGAAGTTTAGGTCGTCTCTTCCAATTCTAGCCGACGAAGTTTGAGTTGTCGCGTCGTGCTTTTAGCGACCAATTTTGGGTCGTCTTTTGCAGTTTTGGGCAACGAAGTTTGGGTGGTCATTTTATATTTGCAGCGACAAACTTTGGTTCAATGTTCGTCACTTCACTGAGAAGAAAAACTTTGAAAAATAAAATTGAAGTGACGAAACATTGATCAATATTTGTCGCTTCATGCTTTGTTACAGAGAAGAAAAACATATTCCTGGTCTGGTTTGAACCAATTTCATTCGCATAAAAATAACACAAAACCTGCATTCAAATCATATCACACATATCCAACATAACACAAGCACACTACATTTTATAAATATGTAGATTTCATCCAAATCCGAGAATATATTTCATAACAACAATGTACATGTGTTCCAATTATAAGGGAAAAAAAAGGATCCTGATCAAGGTCTTCCTCAGGATTACCTAATGAAGAACATGAGGATTTATCGGCGAGTATCGGAGTTGTTGCTGCAACATTGACAGCCAGATTGCCTTGGGCCGAGATGAAATCATTGAGGGTAGCCTCCATCCTTGCTAGACGTTGGTGCATCTCTTCTTTCTCGATTCTGCTCCGCTTAGTGACAGCTGCTAGTTAGCTCCTCAAATCATCAACCTCCGAATTGTTGTGGGACACGCGTGCACCGCCTCTTGGTTTTGGCGGGCGTCTTAATGCACCCTCTAGTCCTGCAAAAATGGTTGAAAAAAAATAAATCAAATTAAAAACCATTTCGTATCTAAAATAAGAAAACACAACACAATACAAAATGTAAAAGATATTTAAAAAAAAAATATACCTCGGACCCTCGTCCCCGGCTTCCCACCCAACTCCGTCTCGACTACACCCACTTGCTCCTCGACAGTAACGGGGCCCGTCACGTGACTGCCGCCCGCTTCATCACTCACTCAATCGAGAAGCACAGAGCTCATCCATCTTCCTCTTCACTGCTGCCTGCAAAAAAAAAGTCCATTGATTTGTGTTATTATACTTTTTAATTCTAAAAAACTGAAATCGTTGGACCAATAGGGAAATCACTCACCACTTTCTCCTGCGCATTCTGCAATGGTTGATAAACATTGCAGACTGTCTGCAGTATAGGCGCTAGATGCCCTTTCTCCTCATTCATAGCGACCCGGTAGCTGTAGGGAGTGGTGTCAGAGTGATGGTTGATTGCATACCCCTTCTCATTTCCCTTGTTCCGGTTAGCGGCGTTCCGGGCACACATCTTATGTAAAAAGAAGTACGAATATGAGAATAATAAGTTATTATATGAAATGCAAAAACCTCTAATTAATTTACATTATCTTATAATCGTTGTCCTCAAAATGAACTTCCAAATACTCCCACTGCTCTGGTCGGTGGATGAACTGTTCAGGCGTCGCCTTTGATGCTTCAACGTAGTGAGTATGGCAGTCGTATTTCCAATCCTTGTAAATCTTTGCAGCCGTCTCGTCTATGTATTTTCACATGCCTGTCTCGGTGGGAGGGAGGTCATAGAGCATTTAGTAAAAAACAATTCAAAAAAAAATCATTAGAAAGATCATATTTCAATATAATGTAACTGAAAAATAGTTTTACGAAATTATGAATGAAGCAATGTTTTACCTCCATATAAGTGGTCAATGCATCTTGGTGCTCCTCATCCAGCTCAGCAAAAGAAGGCGCAAGCATCGGCACTTTGCTCCGGACGGCGCTCCCGATGTCTCGGGACATCAAAGTCCTCCACTTCAAAAGGCGCGGACCCTTGTGCTCTTCGGCGTACTCAACCTTCAGAGGCTGGTTGTTGTTCATCATCTTCAAATATTGGGTCTTTGTGCTCGTTACGATGCCAAGCTTCTCAGCGTTCCGCCCCTTCAACTTCTTTCCCGTTGTCATATCAACCACCTCTGCCATATGAGGAGCAAGTAGTAAGAACCAAATCCAATTAAAGGCAACTTAGAGGCAGATATATAAGAGGCAGTTACATTACATATAAGAGGCAGCTGCATTACAGGCCAATTATAAGTCCACCGAGGCAGCTGCATTATAGGCCAGTTATAATGAAAGCAAATGAGGCCAATTATAAGCTTGGGATATAATCCCATCCATAATGAAAGAGAAATTCTAACAAACGGTACAACTCATACATAGTTATAATATTTGATTGCAAAGGTAAAATACTGTTACCACATCATTACAAAAGGCAGCTAAGAGTGAATAGGCCACAATTATGCGCCTAATTGTCTTAAGAGGCTCATCTCTCTTAACTTAGAACTTAATTAACATAAAACAATACACTTAAAAGAAATCAAAACATAAACATGAGAGCCTTTCCAAGATTTTGATTAAGCCTACACCTCACTGATTACAACTAAAAAATTAACCTATGAATATAGGGAAGCTGCAGGAAAGTCATACCCGTAACAATCACTCTCTTTCTCTCCTTCATAGCCGTAACACGCCAACCATATGACCCTCCAACCACCAGAATACTCAACCAACATCATATCAACCATATATCAACCAGCATATCAACAGCATATCAACCAAACCATACACATAGCACCAACATCAGCACAACCAAACCATAATTATATAATTAAAATCGAAAAAAAAAACTTACCTGGCTCCTTAGGACTCCTCTTGGTCCTAATGATTAATGGAGGACCGTCCTCACCTTGCACAGAGGCAGCTTCAGCGCCACCGCCACTGCTAGCGCCATCTCCAGCAGCCCCCAAGCCCGAAGGGTTCATTTCTTCCATAGACGGGATTGGTACCAGCGTGCCTGTCTCTGGAATCGCCGTCGCCGACTCTAATCTCGCTGCAACTTCGGCCGCCTTCCTCTCTCTTCTCTTCTCGAACTCCTTCTTCCTCTTCTGGGCACTAGAACCTGGTGCTATTGATGAATCGAAAGGGTTAGAGTTTGTAATTTCAGGTTTTGGGGTTTTGAATTTAGGGGTGATTAGGGGCGATTATGAGGTTTTTGGTGAGAAGGGGTTAGGGTTTCGGGGCTGAATTGGGGCTGAATCGGATGGATTGGGTGAAAAGCTTTAGGGTTCAATTTCATCTGAGTTGGAAGAACATAAGATGAATCGCACAAAAGAGGAAGCAGAAGCTTCGACTCTGTTCATATTTGATTTACTTGAAGTGACGAACTTTGTCAAAACTCGTCGCTTGGTATTTAAGTTAGCGACGACAACTCCAATTTCGTCACTTCATATAATCTGAAGCGATGAAGTTGAAACTCACAAGATAACCAAGTGAGGTCCAACTTCGTCGCTTCAGAGAATATGAAGTGACAAAGTTAAATCTTACAAGGTAAACTAGTGAGGTACAACTTGGTCGCTTCATGTTACCTGAAGCGACAAACTTTGGAGAAACTCGTCGCTTGATATGTTAAAGCGACAAATATTGTCCAATATTCGTCGCTTCAATTGAACTTAACACATTAGTTATGTTTAGAGTTATGTGTTTTTATTTAATTAGAACATTGTAAATATTGTTCAAAATTACAACAATAAATATATATCATCATCATCATATTACAACATGTACCATAATTAACTGGTAGTCTTCCTCTTCGTTGTCTCTGCCATCATCGTCTTCATCTTCCTCTTCCTCTTCCTCATCAAATTCATCGCCACTGTCATCTTCCTCTTCCTCACCCTCACCGTTTGATTCTTCATTCTATTCGTGTACTTTTAAATCGAGTTGGAGATTAGATGCATCAATATGGTAAAATTGTATTGAACTTAGTCTGTCCTCTTGGTAAGGCTATGTGATTTGATTCCCTGAAGGAGGCCTGTTATCTTATGTTGCCGACACTATATACACTTCTTTTGCCAGCACTGATATCAGACCATGATCTACCTTGACGGTGTTAATTTCTTCGGCATCCAGATCGTCAGTGGTGTTGTGTCATATAACTTTCAACAATACGACTGACAAATTGTCTGGGTAACATACCTCGACTACATAGTCAAGATGGCCATAGAAGTGTTGGCACAGGTTTCCAACGTTCGTGCTTAACATTACCCCGCTATTTTGAGTCACGAGCCTTTGATCTCTATCGAATGAGACATACTTGATACCGTTCATATAGCACGCCTTATAAATCTAGGTGAATTGCGGACCTCGACCCAATGACCATATTGTCCTGTTAAAATTAGGGTCTTCAACATCATTTCTTCTCTTGGCTTGAAAAATAGATGGTGTTAGTTTTATACTATTTAGAGTTTAGGATATTTGTATAAGAAAAAAAAAATTCAATTTTCGTACAAATTTTAAGAACCATCGATAGAAACTCCTCCTCATAGGGTGCTCGTCGTAATCGTCACCATGTTTCGCTATGTACATCGGAAAATGAGCGTCCATGTAATATTGAGCTTCTTCTGTATCCGTCAAAATTTACCAATGAGCCTCAGTAGTTTCCTCCTATGTTAACCTGATATTTCTGATGGTATCCATAATACACGGCTGAACTAACTGAGAAACACAACTAATATTCCATATTAGGGGATTAGGCTCTTCATGTTCTTCCAAATGCAGATACGACTTACAGTACGTCACTGACTCCCATGATATTTACATTTCTACAATACTCCCCTCCGGATAACGTGTATTACTCATTGACTGTTTATAATCACCTCATTGCCTATAAAATGATGAATATGATTAGTGCATATATAAAGTTAGTGTAAATTCAGTTTTAACAAAGGAAACATATTTGGTTAGTGTATATACCTTTCCGTCGGATACATCCATGTAAAATATACTGAGCCTGTAAGCATAACTTGTTCGGGAAGGTGAACCATGAGATGAATCATAAAGGTGAAGAAATGTGGAGGAAAATCAACTCCAAATTGCAAAGAATGATCATTATCTCATCTTTTATCTGTTGGACATCTGCCTTTTTCAACTCCCTATCACATAATTTCCAAAACCAATTTGACAATGCTATCAATGGTTTCACGAAGTTATTTGGCAAAAATCCTCAGATAACCACTGGAAGGAGACGTTGAAGCAGGACATGGCAATCATGCGTCTTCAATCCATAAAACTTTTTCTCGATTAGTTTCACCTTATTTCTCAAACTTCCCACATAACCAGGTGGATACCTAATATCGCGAAAGCATTCAAATATTTCTTCACGACGATCTTCTTGAACTAAAAATGATGCATGAGGAACCTTTCCTGTCCTCTTTTCAGCTTCCGAACACCATTGACTTTTGCGTACTCCTCTTTTCTCCAAAGCTTCGCGAGCCCTTGGACCATCATTGGTCTTCCCTTCAATTACAAGAATGGTCACCAGAATATTATCACCGACGTTCTTTGTAATGTGCATGACATCTAAACAGTACATATGTAACAACGATGACCAATAGGGAAGCATCCAGAATACGCTCTCGTGGGTCCAACATTGTCTGTTGTGTGCTAAGTAAGGGACATGAAAATCCGGATGCTGGCTAAGAGTGGCGTAACTGTGTGACCTAATTTCCTCTAAAATTTCATCTCCGTTTTTATGAGCTGGTCTTTTTCTCCACTTTGGCTTCCCGTTAGATGCCAAACTGGATCGCATTGGTGAATTCTCGTCGAGCCATTTTCGATGTCCTTCATAAACAATTCTCCCACAAATATGCTCCTGGTGAAAGCCTAAACTCGCACACAATAATAATCCTACCAAAGGTCGTTAGTAGTATAAGTAAGTAGGGATCGTTCTAGGCCGGGGATTAAGGGTACCTGAAACATGAGAATGTTAGAGCAAATATATACATATATACATAAAAACACGTCACACATGGGGGATATTAGGGATGAGGTTCAGCAGCAAAAGGCTGCCCCTAACTAATGAACACGAAAGTAAAAGACAAGAAATAAAATCCTAAGTTACTATGTACATGTTGGTCGACACTCTTCCACAAATTACTAGCACGAAAGCAATCAAAATACATAACCAAATAGCAAGCAAGACTCACGGCAATCATAATAAAATGATGTAGACTCGACTTAGTTCCAACCTAATTAGCTCCTAAACGGTTTCACTAATCGATTAAGACTCCTTATGTATTTTAAGTGACTAAACGCCTAACCTTAAAATTATACTAGTCACCTTTGGATATTCTAAACGACGTAAACAAACATGACAAGTAATTAAGCACATAGTCTTTTTAGTTGGAAACATATTAGCAAGTAAGGCATCACTCTTCTCACATCGATATGTAAATTCTTTAAACCACACTACCAGAAAAGGGGTTATAGCCGACGATATGGGAAAAAACGGCCGACGAAACAGTACTTCGTCGGCTATAAGGGGTCATAGCCGACGAATTACTATTTCGTCGGCCACATCGTCGGCTATAATATTATAGCGAACGAGTTGTCGGACGTCGTCGGCTATAACTATAGCCGACGAAAAGATTTTGGTTATAGCCGACGAGGAAGGTATTCGTCGGCTATAAGAGTTATAGCCGACGAAAAGTTTTTGGTTATAGCCGACGAGGAGGGTATTCGTCGGCTATAACTCTTATATCAGATCTATTCTGCAGCAACGAGCTCATTCGTCGAAAATATTTCGAAAACGCTCTGAAATTGTCCAAAACCTCGGCCATAAGCTTGAAAGGTACGTATATTGCTGTGTGTGTTGATTTAGTTAGTTATATGCAGAGGTGTGTTAATTTAGAGTTTAATTAGAATAAATGTGTGATTAATTTGATATATATATATATATGTGTGTGTGTGTGTTGAGATGAGATTATTAATGGGTTGATATGTTGGTTAGATAGAATTGAAGTTTTGTTGAAGATTAGTGATTGATTGTTGATTTATAGGTGATTTTAGATGAATTTGATGAAAAAATGTATATATATATATATATATATATATATATATTAATTAATTTAATTGTAATTAAAAATATATTGTTGGTATATATAAAAAATACATTGTGTTTAATTAATTAGGGAGATTGACGATGTTTTAATTAATTTAGGGATGCATGTGTATATATATATATATATATATATATATATGTGTGTGTGTGTAATGATGAATTTTTTAATTAATTAGTATGTACGTACGTACGTAGTACGTGCATATATACATATCTATATATAGCTATATTTATTTCTTGAATTTACAGGATGGACAAGAGTTGGATTACCCTTGGAAGATGGGATCAGGCGTATCATGATGGAGTTAGGAGTTTCCTGGATTTTGTGATGGCTAACTGTGGAGACACTACACTTCATTATTGTCCGTATAAAAAGTGCAAGTGTGCCACCCCACGACACCGGTTTTCCATAGAGACAGTGGAGCAACACTTGGCTAGATATGGATTTTGGGTCCTATACACTAATTGGATTTATCACGGTGAACCAGAGTTTGCGGGTCCTCATGATCATGGACAATTTGCCGAGAGAGGGAGTTCCTCCAATGATCCAACAACGAACTGGATCAACGATATGTTTCCTCGTGAAAGCGGTGTCTTTGATGAAGCACCAGATGTGCAACTCCCTCCTCCGGAGATGGAGTGTTTCCCTGATATTGAGCCACTCGAGCCATTACCCCGATCTCCGGTCAACACAAGTGGTATGGAAAAGTACAACAACCTGATTGCATTGCAACAGACTCCGTTGTACCCCGGATGCAGTAAGACTGTCCTTGAATCTGTCATGGGAGTGATGAAGATCAAAACGGAGAACAAAGGCACTGTCAAATCGGTTGATGATTGGCTGAAGATATGGGGTGGGGCGATGCCCCCGGACATCGGCTTCCTACCAGTCATCATAAGGTGCGACATATCCTTAAAGATCTCGGCCTTTCCTACATCAAGATTCATGCATGCAGATACGATTGCATTCTGTTTTACGGGGAAGGACTTGCAGATCTTGAATACTGCCCAATATGCAATACAGAGCGGTATAAGTTCACTCCTAAAGGGAACAAGAAAGCTGTGAAGATACTTCGGTACTTCCCGCTGATTGATAGGCTTGAGCGGTTGTTCATGTGTGCTTTCACGGCCAAAGCTATGAGATGGTGGGCTGAGAGGAATGTGTCTGACGATGACACCCTTAGACATCCCGCCGACGGAGAGGCTTAGAAGAAGAATGTGTTGGAGTTTCCTGAATTTGCATCAGAGGTTCGAAATGTTTGGCTAGGGCTATCATCCGACGGTTTCAACCCTTTTGGCAAGAAAGAGCTTCAGTACAGTGTGTGGCCAGTTATTTTTATTCCGTACAACTTTCCACAGTGGATGTGCATGAAGAAGGAATATAACATGCTCACATTGTTGATTCCAGGCCCAGGTTATCCGGGAAAGTGTCTCGATGTGTATTTGAGACCCGTAATTGAGGAGCTTCGGTACTTGAGTCTGAACGGCCACCTGGTCTACGACCGGTTCAAAAATGAGATGTTCCGGATGCATGCCATGCTTGTTGGCACGATCAGTGACTTTCCTGGGAGGGGTATGTTGTCGGGCAGCGTCACCAGGGGTTACAGGGCTTGTTCAGAGTGCATGACTGTTGATTGCTCCAGTCCTCATTGCAGCAAGATTGTCCAGATGCGTCACCGTCGTTGGCTTCCGCATGACCATCCATTTAGGGACGATGCACAGGCTTTTGATGGGACTGAAGAAAGGGGCTGGGCACCCGAGCAATGGACAGGGGAGGAAATATTGGCAGTGTTGAATGAGTATGACTTTGGTCCACTTAGCAATCATCCCGATGTGTTGCGCACGATTCCAGAGAGGCCGGATCGGTATAGGTTCTGGTCACACAAGAGCATCTTATGGGAACTTCCTTATTGGGCCAGGTTGGCTACCAGATACTACCTGGATGTCATGCATATAGAGAAGAACGTGGGTGAAGCCGTGGTTGGCACAGTTTTGAATTGGGAGAAGAAAACAAAAGACACCCCCAAGGCACGCGTTGATCTGAGAAATATGGGACTGCGGGACCATTTGTGGTTGAGAGAGGGCAGGAGCAAAATGCCCCAAGCTCCTTACACCGTCACCAGGGACCAGAAACAATAAATCTTTGGATGGCTGAGTAATGTCAGGTAACTTTTTATTAGGCATGTATTCCCTAAAGAATCCATTTGTTGTTGGACGACTATATATCACTAGTACAGAAATCGATTCAGATGACGGTTTTTAACCGTCATCTCATATGCTCCCAAACTGTCATCTATCGCAATGTCATCTATTAAAACGCATTCAGATGACGGTTAAAACCCAAAAAAAACTGTCATCTACCGATCATAAGGATGACAGTTTTGTATTCAGATGACGGTTGGCATTCATGGTGCCAACTGATGCCAACTTACGTGCGCATTTTTAGTGATGAATGGCATATATTGAGATGACAGTCGACTGTCATCTAATGCTACTTTTTATGTCAGTTAATATATCAAACCAAGCGTCGTGTGATATCTTCTCAGACGTCATCTTTCATTTTTAATGACTGTCATCTGAATTTTGAACAGATGTCATTTACACTATCATATAGTGTGTCATCTGAGCTCTCTTAGACGGCAGTCTTGCATAATATTGTTTGTGTCATACGATTTTGGTTCAGATGTCACTCGTTTGTGTCATATGAATGTGTTTCTAACGTCAGTTATTTTATGACTGAGTCTGTCATTTGAGTTCTGTCATTTGAGTTCATTTGATATGTTACCAAATGAACAGTACTGACCAAATCCACAGTACTGGTTCATCTCCACATATAAAACCTGAATTCATGCAAATAAACCAAAACTGTAGGATAGTACTCAATAAACCTGCCATATTTATATGTCTCTACCTAGATTTGTTTTAAACCATGAGTAATACAATCACTTCTAAAAACACATGCATTGGCAGCAAAACCAAAATCAACTTCTTCCATCACAATTGTAGCTGCCAGTAGCAAAAAAATGACCAATTCAAGTCCACATAACTGTAATAGGATTGGCCATATACTATAGGTACCACTAGAATTCTGAGCATTCCCAGTAGTGTCACAGTCATCAGACACACTAACAACAGTCCATGGGTCAGATGCATTCCAATGAAAATCAACAACTTTGTCCCTGCATAGATGTGAAATAAAGCCAAGGATGTGAGAAAAACTAGAGACTATGAGAACAAAGACTCATAGTTGATACACATAAAAGTTGGAAAAGATTAGTATAGTACAGTTCAAACTATTTAACTAGAAGAGCAAGTCCCAAACCTGTGCCCAGCATGCTGGAAAAACAAACCAGGAGGAGAAGTTGAGTTCTTGGAAGTTTGCTCCTTTTTACTGACCTGCAATGTATTACATTTACAAGAAATTATTACATTAGATGTCTGGTGAAGGGAGAGTGGGGAAGGCGAGAATCCACTCCATCAGAATGGCGGCCGTCTGTAGCAGAGACGGACTGTATATATATACATAAAAAAATAAAAAATACTTCTCATACCCTTACAACAACAAAAATCTCATACAGACTACCATTTATTATAATGATCAAGAAGTATTCATCAAAGAACAAAGTAGGCACATCAAAGATATAAAAGGCATTAGCAGGAAAATTTCTACAACACGTATGCCTGTCTATTCACACCCTTGGTGCATACAATACATTTTTAAGCCAAAAGAAAAACGAACGATGGAGAAACAAAACTTTGAGCACAGAACTTGAACCAAAACAAAAACAGAAACATACCTTGCTTATTTTGAGGACCCCCAGAAGTTGGGTTTGGTACTCCACAGCTTTACAAGGCTCAACAAGGTCTATGACCCTCATCATTGTAGCAGTAGCCAAAACAGAAGGGAGATAACCAATGCATCTTGAATCTGATCAAAACCCATCAACAAAAACAGTTCATTATACTAACTTAATAACCCAAAACTCAAAAGTCTATCTCTCATTGTCTTTGTTCTTATCGAAAGTTCTAAGCTTTGATTTGTAACCGATGTGGAGGTTATGCTTACCCAAGACCAAAGACAGAAGCAGACTCTCACAGCGCTTCAGAAACTCCCAGTGAATACTTGTCTTCAATCCAAGCCTTCATATGATGAGGTCAAGGAAAGAGATTGGAGTCACTGGGTGCATCCTCCATTGAAGAGTTGAGAGCACCAAAAGCTCCATTCTTTGAACTGTTTTGGCCTCAAAGACATACTTGGTATCCTCCACCTGACCCAGAACAAAACCCACATTTAGATTTGGGAAACTCAATCAGAGAATGACAATAAAGATTGAATCTTGATGAACAAATAATGGGTCAAAGATTAAGACTTTACTTGAAGGTCTAGAAGAAGAGCCACTTCGGTCTCTTCCACTTTGGCCGCCAGAGAGATGCAAGCAACAGAGACGAGCTGAACCATCCAAGGCTTGTCTCTCTGGAAATGGACGCTGGAGATGAACCTGTCGAAGTAGTTGACGGCTAGGATTGCAGTGAGAGCTGTGAATCATGTGAAATAAGACTAGGCTGAATTCTACAACACAGGTGCACTGGTGTTACCATACGATTGCATTATGTGAAGCAGTGGTGTTACCATACGATTGCATTAAGACTAGGTTGGAATCGTATGGTAGCAGCCTTGGACAAGAAATGAAATAAGACTAGGCTGAGCTTCTATGAGCTCATATACACCCACCAGTGGCGGAGATGGAAGTGGCGGAGGAGCTAGAATTCTGAGGAAAAGAAGACGTCAACTGATGAGGAGGCGCACACGGCGAGTTTGAGATCGGCGACGGGACTCTTGATTTCGCATCACTGGTGGACTTGTTGGTTTCTCTTGATTCCAACTTGGTCGAATCGGTGGCTGTAGTAGTTTCTTGCTTTGTTGGACCATGCGGTTGCCTCATCATCCCATACAACACCTCAGCGATCTCAATCTCTATCTCGTCTTGAGCCGACGGCGATGATTTCGTCATCGCTGACGACATCTTCGGCGGCTTCAATCTCGGGCCATTGGGTCTCTACACAAACAGAGAACAAACGTCAGTAAAGAAAAAGATGAAAAATCAAGGGAAGCACAAATTCGAGAACACCCACCGGCTTCTTCCTAATCGAAGCGTGAGAAGAAGAAGGTGAGGTCGGAGCTGGGGACGGTGCAGCCATCGACGATGTGCTGGGCCGGACCGGAGAAGTAGAAGCTTGACGGTGAAATTGGTCTCCAACGACGCCACAACTGGAAGGCCATTCATGAGACCTCTTCGTAGAGGCTGAAAATTACAGAAAAGGATAAAATCAAAATTAGAATTCCCCATATTCCAATAACTCCCTTCGAAGATGTCGTCAGAGAGAGTAAGAGAAATGCTCGGTGATTCTGGATTTGGTTGTGGGAGATGGTGAGGCTCTGGCTGAGACTCTGATGAGTAGACTCTAGTGTTGAATATCAGAGAGGGAAAAGAGAGAGGTCGAAGAAGAAGAAGGAGATGGATTTAGATCTGAGGAGAGAGTGAAAAACAGAAAACTAATAAGGGGGAATGGTCTGTGGGGTGTGTTATTTTTGGGGGTAGTGGACCGATGATTGCGTTAAGGGAAGAAGCAATGTGGGCCGTTGGATCTGGAGCTGGGGTAAGGGACTGTTTGGTGGAGCAGCTGGCAAGCACGGGGGGCTTTGATTTTGAGCAGGATGGAAAATAAACAAAATAAAAAAAGAATTGCGAAATAAACGTTGTCAGATGTAGTTGGATTTTTTTTCATACACGTATTTAATCTTAACGGTGATATCTGACGGTTGGAATAGATTTTCCAAACTTTTAGAATCAAAATCGGAACATATGCACTAATGTTCCTTAACTTGTTTACTAAGTGTTTAAGTGAATGTATAGTTTCAAATAGTTACTATACGTAGACTCTTCAAATGCAAATGTGTCGTGAAATAAGATATGACCGAAATATTGAAATACGTCCACGGTTGAAAAATGAGAAGATTCTGACAAAATCTGTGTGCCGAATGTTGCGGTTAACTGTTTTTTACTTCCGTTTTCCTATGGGTAGCATGACGATCGGTAAATATTTTGAGGAAAATTTTTATACGATTAGTTGCGTCTCATCGATCTGAAACTATTCTCTGTTGAAGATCAGGCCCAAAAACGTCATTTAGACGGGCCAATTTCAGTTTTAAAGCGTTTAGAGGTTTGACTCACCCGGTTGACCGTCCCGATCGAGCCTTTAACGTTGTCAGATGTAGTTGGATTTTTTTTTCATACACGTATTTAATCTTAACGGTGATATCTGACGGTTGGAATAGATTTTCCAAACTTTTAGAATCAAAATCGGAACATATGCACTAATGTTCCTTAACTTGTTTACTAAGTGTTTAAGTGAATGTATAGTTTCAAATAGTTACTATACGTAGACTCTTCAAATGCAAATGTGTCGTGAAATAAGATATGACCGAAATATTGAAATACGTCCACGGTTGAAAAATGAGAAGATTCCGACAAAATCTGTGTGCCGAATGTTGCGGTTAACTGTTTTTTACTTCCGTTTTCCTATGGGTAGCCTGACGGTCGGTAAATATTTTAAGGAAAATTTTTATACGATTAGTTGCGTCTCATCGATCTGAAACTATTCTCTGTTGAAGATCAGGCCCAAAAACGTCATTTAGACGGGCCAATTTCCGTTTTAAAGCGTTTAGAGGTTTGACTCACCCGGTTGACCGTCCCGATCGAGCCTTTAACGTTGTCAGATGTAGTTGGATTTTTTTTCATACACGTATTTAATCATAACGGTGATATCTGACGGTTGGAATAGATTTTCCAAACTTTTAGAATCAAAATCGGAACATATGCACTAATGTTCCTTAACTTGTTTACTAAGTGTTTAAGTGAATGTATAGTTTCAAATAGTTACTATAGCATTGTCTGATGAATATTGTCTATTGAGGTTTTTGGCTTAGTGAATTGGTTGGTGTGGCGCGCTAGCTATAGGTTTCCCAAAATTGGTTGGTTTTCGGAGGTAAAAATGCCGCCATTTGTTAAAATTTCAGCCCTAAATACAGACGACAGTCGAACCGACATCTGATTGAGTGCATTATTCTAGTGAGCCTACTAGGAAAAATCCCAAAACCTGTGCCTTCAAGCAAAATTTTAACAAATTTCGCACCCAAACATTAGATGACGTGCAACCGTCGTCTGATGTTTCAACCTTTCAATTTTTGATGGCATACCTAGGCTGAGTTTGGGAGGGAATTTTCCCACTTAAGGGAATTTTCCCGCTTATAACTTGGTAGAAACCCTAAACCCTCAGATGACAGTCAACCGTCATCTGAATTAAGTATAATTTTTGAACGATGAGTTTTTGAGACGTCTACCATTGCCAATACTAAATTTTGGATGTTTTCCTCATAAACTGAGAAAATGTGATGGCATACCTAGGCTGAGTTTGGGAGGGAATTTTCCCGCTTATAACTTGGTAGAAACCCTAAACCCTCAGATGACAGTCAACCATCATCTGAATTAAGTATAATTTTTGAACGATGAGTTTTTGAGATGTCTACCATTGCCAATACTAAATTTTGGATGTTTTCCTCATAAACTGAGAAAATGTGATGGCATACCTAGGCTGAGTTTGGGAGGGAATTTTCCCGCTTATAACTTGGTAGGAACCCTAAACCCTCAGATGACAGTCAACCGTCATCTGAATTAAGTATAATTTTTTAACGATGAGTTTTTGAGATGTCTACCATTGCCAATACTAAATTTTGGATGTTTTCCTCATAAACTGAGAAAATGTGATGTCTAAAAGCGATTCAGATGACGGACAAACTAGAACCGACGTCTGATTATTTCAAAATCAATCAGATGACGGTTAATTTTTTTGCGTCATCTGAAAGGCGTCATCTGAAGGTGTTTTTGTAGTAGTGTATGCATGAAATCTAATTGTTGTTAATGGCTATGCAGGTATCCTTATGGCTATGCGGGTAACATAAGCAAGTGTGTTAACTACCGAGACAACAAGATGTACGGATTGAAGAGTCACGACTGCCATGTACTGCTTCAACGCCTCTTCCCTATTTTCATTCGAGCGTACTTGGAGGATGAAGTGGTTGAGCCGTTGGTGGCGTTGTCAAGATTCTTCCAGAAGTTATGCGCTAGAGAAGTTAGAAAATCAGACCTCATGAGAATGCATGAGGAAATCGTTTTTATCTTGTGCAAGTTCGAGAGGATATTTCCCCCAAACTTCTTTGACATCATGCCTCACCTGATGATCCATCTTCCCCAACAATTGTTGCTTACCGGTCCCGTACACTACACTTGGATGTATCCCATCGAAAGGTACATGTTATTCATAAATTTGATTTATACATGTTTTTAAATAAAAGTTGCATGCTCTTAACATGCACTTGTTAACCTTGCAGACAACTTGGAGACTACAAGAAATATGTGCACAATAAATCTGCGCCTGAGGGGTGTATTGCTGAAGCTTACATTGCGCATGAGTGTGTAACGTACGCCAAGTTGTACTTGGGAGCGATGGAGGACCCCCCACAACATCCAAGTCGAGATGACCCTGAGTTCAACCTATCTATCGTCGCCAACTCTGTTGTACCATACGGAAGCTTCAAGAAGAAGGGTGTGGACAAGTTGCCTGACCATGAGGTAGGGATTGCCCACTGGTGGGTTCTAATAAACTGTCCGGAGGTACAATATTGGAAACGAACCCATCTTCACTGCAAGGAAGTTCGCGGTGATGTCGAGTACCACAACACGACGTTTGCAGACTATTTTCCACAATGGGTAAGTGTATAAATATATATATTAGATGGCTTTCTTTTACAGTTCCCTATTCTTTAATCATAAACACACCAACTGATTTGAGTTATATTTTTCAGCTGATGCAAGTGGCTGCGAGGGGTGGTCATACAAATTACTCAGAGGAATTGAGGTTGTTGTCGATGAAGCCGATATCTTCCACAGTCCGCCCAATGTGTGATGTCAACGGAGTTAAGTATATATGTGAAGCTAGAGACAGGGAACGCAAAACACAGAATTGTGGGGTGATGGTCGATGGTGCAGAGGGGGGCGTGGATTTTTACGGTGTCCTACAGTCAGTTGTTGAACTCATTTATGGGAACCGCATGAAAGTCCACTTGTTCAAGTGTCGATGGTTTGATACTAGGCCGCACCGCATACGGATCGATCAGTACGGCATACTTTCGGTGAATACCGCCACTAGTGTGTATGAAGACGACCCCTTTGTTTTCGCCACAGCGGCCAAAAAGGTCTTTTATCTTGACGATCCTTTGAACAAAGGCACGTGGAAGGTAGTTAACCATGTGTCTCAGCGAGACATATACAATGCTACCACACTTGGTGTGAGCACAGAGTGTCAAGAAGCGACCGCATACCAAGAGCCGGACGCCGGCGACATTCCGGAATCCTCCACCATCCGCGATAATAATGTGACGCCGGGCAGAGTGGTTCGACCTCCTAGGGGTCAGGTGCCCATGTATGATGTTAATCCGAATCGTCTATATCAGGCATACGATGACTCAGACGACGAGTCCGAGCACCGGTTGCCAGATATTAACTACTATACTACGTCTGACTCAAGTGATGAGGATGATTCTGATTATCATCCTTAGTATACTGTTTATGTATGTATTTGTGTACGATGGTGCATGCATGTATGAATACATTTTTCGTCCTTAATTACTGTTTTCCGAGTTTATGGGAAATTGTATTGAATTGTTTGTGCGATGTTCAGGAATTTATCAGGTGAAATAGGCAATTTTCAGGCCCTAAATGGCAAATTTTCAGAAAGATAAGCATTATAGCCGACGAAATGGACCATACTTCGTCGGCTATAATGCCCATTCTGGGTAATTTAATATGCAAGTCGTCGGCTAACGACAAAATGTTGAAGGTCGTCGGCTAAAGTATAGCCGACGACCTGTAATTCGTCGACTATAACCCCTGGCCCGGATGTTGACCCAAACCATTGCTTGATCCTTCAAATGCAAAAGTGTCGTGAAATAAGATACGACCAAAATATTGAAAAACGTCTACGGTTGAAAAATGGGAAGATTCCGACAAAATCTGTGTGCCGAATGTTGCGGTTAGCTATTTTTTACTTCCGTTTTCCTATGGGTAGCCTGACGGTCGGTTAAAATTTTGAGGAAAATTTTTATACGATTAGTTGCGTCTCATCGATCTGAAACTATTCTCTGTTGAAGGTCAGGCCAAAAAACGTCATCTAGACGGGCCAATTTCCGTTTTAAAGCGTTTAGTGGTTTGACTTTGCAGTTTGACCGTACCGATCGAGCCTTTAACGTTGTCAGATGTAGTTGGAATTTTTTTCATACATGTATTTAATCTTAACGGTGATATCTGACGGTTGAAATAGATTTTCCAAACTTTTAGATTCGAAATCGGAACATATGCACTAATGTTCCTTAACTTGTTTACTAAGTGTTTAAGTGAATGTATAGTTTCAAATAGTTACTATACGTAGACCCTTCAAATGCAAAAGTGTCGTGAAATAAGATACGACCGAAATATTGAAATACGACTACGGTTGAAAAATGGGAAGATTCCGACAAAATCTGTGTGCCGAATGTTGCGGTTAGCTGTTTTTTACTTCCGTTTTCCTATGGGTAGCCTGACGGTCGGTTAAAATTTTGAGGAAAATTTTTATACGATTAGTTGCGTCTCATCGATCTGAAACTATTCTCTGTTGAAGGTCAGGCCAAAAAACGTCATCTAGACGGGCCAATTGCCGTTTTAAATCGTTTGAGGTTTGACTTTGTAGTTTGACCAAAGAATAGCCGACGACATACTTAACTTCGTCGGCTAAACTCTTGCGATCCGCGCCGTTTCATTGTCCGCCGTTGGATGGGCGAGATCTGACGGCTGCTGAGAGCGTGAAGTATAGCCGACGAGATTCATATTATAGGCGACGAAATCCATACTTCGTAAAGCCCAACTTCGGCCCGCAAAGCCCAACTTCGGCCCGGCCCGAATTTCGGGTCAGAGTATAGCCGACGAAATTCGTCGGCTATGATTATAGCCGACGAAATTCGTCGGCTATGATTATAGCCGACGAATTAAAATTAAATCGTCGGCTATAGTCCTTCGATTTTCAGACTATAGGCGACGAAATTCATTCTTCGTCGGCTATAACAGGCCCCCAAAGCCCAACTGAGGCCCGGCCCGGATTTCGGGTCAGAGTATAGCCGACGAAATTCGTCGGCTATAGTCCTTCGATTTAAACCGCAACAGAGGCGCCTCTCTCTCATTTTCTGCCTAATTTGGAACCCTTCGCACCCGACGCCGATCGACCCAGCCCCACCCGACGCCGATCGACCGATCGACCCAGCCCCACCAGCCGCCGCCCCTAGCCGCCGTCGCCGCCGCACCGCACCACCTCCCCTAGCCGCACCACCATGTCAGGTAGTCCCGCTCTCCCTCATTTATGGTTTTTGGAAATTTTGTGGAATTTTGTGGTTTTGTGGAATTTAGGGATTTTGTGAAATTTTATGGTTTTTGTGAAATTATGTGGAATTTAGGGTTGTTGTGCAATTTATGGAATGTTGTGGAATTTTTGTTAATTTTGTGGAATTTTGTGGAGGATATATATATATATATATATATATATATATATATATATATATAATTAGGTATAAATATATTTATGTATATATATAATTAGGTATATATATATTTAATGAAGTTTTTTATTTTTTTGTGAAATTTATGGAATTTTGTGGAAATTTTTGTTAATTTTGTGTATTTTTTAGGAGGATATATATATATATATATATATATATATATATATTTCGGAATATATATATATATAATTAGGTATAAATATATTTATGTATATATATAATTAGGTATATATATATTTAATGAAGTTTTTTATTTTTTTGTTAAATTTATGGAATTTTGTTAATTTTTTTTTAATTTTGTGGAATTAACAACGATTTGTAGGAGGATATATATATATATATATATATATATATATATATATATATTTCGAAATATATATATATATATAATTAATTAGGTATAAATATATTTAGGTATATATATAATTAGGTATATATACATTTAATGAAGTTTTTAATTTTTTTGTGGAATTTTTGTGAAATTTATGGAATTTATATACTAATTGTGCAGGAAACCGCCGCGCTGTAGACCGATGGCTTGCCAGACCGACCGAGAGCGACCCCGACGCTCAGGCAGAAGCCAGCCGTGGGGGGAGCGGATCCAGCGGTCGTCGGGGCCTACGCCGGCCTATGAGTCGACGAGAGGAGACCTTGATGGGATTGACCCCGAGCGATCCACGTGGGGGCTCCTCGTATGAGTCGACGGGAGCGGGCCCTGACTCGAGTCTCGGAGGAGGACGCAGAGCCACTAGACCCCAGTGCACTTCAGTACTGTTCCAGGATCGGCAGCCGACCCCACCGCGCGCCGATCTGGACCCTCCAGAGATGCTCCCTGTCCCCCCACAGCGACAGCGTCCACAGCTACGGGGCTCACCGTCAGGGGGATCAGGCCCCTCAGGGTCCACGCCCCGTATGTCTCCGCTATCGGGGATGTACATGGTCCAGTTCCTCCCTGTCATCCCCGAGTACGACGCCAGGGGGAGGCAGATTTGGAGGCACGACCGGCCCCACGAGATTCCCTGGGAGGAGGCCTACGTCCACAGGCCTTTCGACTCAGAGGACTGCCGCGGCCTGTGGTGTGTTCGTGAGAAGGACAAGCAGTACAACGACGCAGGTAATTGGTTAGTTTAATTAATTATTTAGATTGTTTAATTAATTATTTAATTAGTTAGTTTAAATAATTATTTAACTATGTATTCATTTTAATTATGAAACAGGCGTCCTCGTAAATAAACCCGCGGGGATGAGACGGACCAGAGGGCCAGCGAACATGTCGACCCTGGAGAGGGAGCTCGCCGGTGGGATCAGGGAGATCCTGCCCGGTCCCGGTGAGGATGGACGCCCGATTGAGAGGAGAGACACCACCACCAAGTATATCAACGCGACGGGCATGCTCGTGCGGGACAGGGTCCCACTGTTGTGGCCCGACTGGGGCTCTGTGCCCGATGACATCAAGGCGCGAGTGTACAATGCACTGTCGGTGAGTTAAATCGTATTTTTATTATAGAAAATAAACATTTATGAATTCAGTCCTTATAACTATATAAAAATATTTTCTAATTAATTTATAATATTGCAGCAATGGTTTAGAGTCCATCCTACCTTGGACTGGTGGAGAGACGAGCAGCTGAAGAACAAGTTATGTGTTTCGCGTTATTTTACTATCATACTATTTATTGGCAGTGTACGAATATATCTAACAGTTGTGTTTTGTTAATATAGGTACTCCGAGTGGAAGAACGAGCTGTCGACGCACTACAGGACGTACCATGTGGAGCAGGGCTTGGGGCGAGGTGCAACCCCCCACGAGTTCCGGTACAGGGAGTATGAGTGGCTATGGCTGGTAGCCTACTTCGGGAGCGACAGGGTCTCGGTAAGAAAATTTAGTGTGCTAGTATATAACTTTTTACTGTTATTTAATAATTAAATTATGTACTTACTTAATTAAATTAATTAGTTAGTTAGTTATTAGTTATTAAATTAAGTTAGTTAGTTAGTTAGTTACATAGTTAGTTAGTTCGTTACTAAATTAAATTAAATTAAATTAAATTAAATTAGGTAGTTAGTAAGTTAGTTAATTACTAAATTAAATTAGTTAGTTAAGTAGTTACTAATTAAATTAAATTAGTTAGTAACTAAATTAGTTAATAATTTTATTTTGGTTAGTTCCTAATATTTTAATTTAGTTACTAATTTATATTTGCGTTTATATGTTCGTTCTTATAATACAGAAAATCTCGAAGACGAACAACGACAACCGCAAGAGGAACGAGCACCCCCACCACGGCGGCGCCCGCTCCTGGAGGCAGTGGGCAGAGATTGCGAGGAGGGACCGACCGCTGAGGCCGTTGTCGTGGATTCATGCGCAGATGTATCCGGGGCGTCCCGACCAAGTGGTAAGTATTCGCCCATCTTCAATAAAAGTGTTTCATTAAATTAATTTATATATTTTTTTTATTAATTCGTTTATTATATTTTCTTGTCAATTAGGCGGAGATAGATGCGGAGACCGACGCGATCACCTTCGGGATCGCGCGAGACACCCTGGGGAAAGGGGCGTCCGACGAGGCGATCGCGGAGTTTGCCTCCACGATCGACACCCTTGAGCCGCGCTTGGCCTCTCAGATCATGCACGCGGCGGTAGGGACGGGCAACAACTACTTCTACCAGAGAGGCTTAGGCGCGGCGGGAGATGGGGTTCTCAAGTACACGCCGGCCAATCCCAGCACGCAGCGTGCGGCTTCGACGAGAGGAGACTTGCAGACACAGCTGCAGAGGACTCAGGCGGAGTTGGCGAGGGCGGTGGAGGCGCTCCAGCAGGCGGAGTTGGCGAGGGCCGCGGAGGCTTCGGCGCAGCAGGCCAGAGACGCATCTGTGGCGGAGATGTACCGATGGAGGCAGCAATCTTGGGAGGCCCAGCAGGCTGGACTCCAGCCCCCGCCTCCGCCACAGATGCCCCAGTTCGTCGTCCCCACTCCCCCCCCCCCCCCCCGCATCGGAGTACGCCACCAGGCGATCAGGGTAGCCATAGCCACCGGAACTCGAACGATCCCGTCGACGACGCTACGCGTTTAGGGGGTGATGATGAGTAGATGACTAGTTAGGGGGTTAATTTGTACAGTAAGTAGGATATTAGGGATGGATTGATGTGGATATTTGTTGGATATTTGGATGTTTGTTTGTGGATTTTCTGCAGCCAAACCGAAGACGAAGTGAAATTGGGCCCGAGTTAAATTTTTAAATTTTTTTTAAATATTTAGGGGTTATAGCCGACGAAATGGACCATATTTCGTCGGCTATACCCTCCCGGCTTCCGGCAAAAAAAAGCCGTTCCCGGTACCGGCGATTGTTATGGCCGACGATTAATTCGTCGGCTATGCCGGACGTATAGCCGACGATAGTGTCGTCGGCTATACTCCCGGGTTAGGGGCAATTACGTAATTGTTGAAGCCGACGATTCTGTCGTCGGCAATGTTCGAAGTATAGCCGACGACGCTTTATTCGTCGGCTATACCGCGTGTTTTATAAGCCGACGACTTACCCTGAGTGTCGTCGGCTATACTATAGCCGACGGAGCATTCCCGACGAGAGAATAGCCGACGAAGTATCGTCGGCTATGAGTATAGCCGACGATTTAATGAAAACGGCCGACGAGATGGCGTCGTCGGCTATAACCCCTTTTCTGGTAGTGCCACTATATCCCTAAAAACACCATAAGGTAAGCAACTAATCGTTCATCTTATCTTATGAATATTTTGGCTAATGAGATCTATACCCCGAGTACATTGCAATTGTATAGGGCAGCAACTTTTATTGCACACCGATTTAAAGAATAAACCAAGTACGAAACTACAACTAAATTAACATGCTTGCCGGTTATCCTATTTACTATCTTGTTACATATTTCCCTTACTTTTTTAACATGCAATCCGATTTCTTACATCCAAAAACCAAATAAAGATAAAGAAAATGAATTGATCATGTAAATTATAAAACCAAACTTCAATCCTAACAATACATAGACATAACGTTTGAAACCAAGAATACAAGTTATCTTCATAGACAAAGTTTAACATAGCTATAAAGAAAGAATTACAAAACCGAAAGTAGGGAGTAGATCACACTTTTAGAACACCTTTGGAGCTTCAAGTCGTGTTGATCTTGATAGAAGATGATGGTGGTTCTACAGTAATTTTCTGGAGGGTGGTGATGGATGTGTTTTCGGCTAGGTTTTCTTTGTAGGATTCTTGGAGAATTTTGGTAGAGCTTTGGCTAGATTTTTGCTTTGGAATGTGACCCCCTCATTCTGAATTTGTGCCAAGCTATTTATGGAGGAAGCAAATGGGAGAGTTTGGCAATATAGGTGGAGATTTATGGTGGAAGTTTGTTGGTGGTGGTTTATTGGTGGAGGAAACATGTGTTTATTTTCGGCAGCTTTGACCTTTGTGTATTGATTCGGGCATAACTCTCTCTAAAAAATAAATATTGAGATGATTCTGGTGGATTTGGAAACTAGACATCCATATCTTTCTATCCATATAAGGCTCGAATTCTGGTTCAATGTGAGCTGTCCGGGAGAGTGTGTGAAAGTTGGATGATGTGCCCAGGAAATGACTGAAATTTATTGCAAGCTTCCCTTAGTCCACAATTTCAGCTCCAAGCTTTCCTTAGTCCACAATTGCAGCTGCTAGCTTCTCTTAATCCACAATTGCAGCTACTAGCTTCTATCACCTAGGACTTGTCACATGCCTTGTCCATGTGCTTCACACATTTTCTGATTTGTCTTGGACATGGTAGGAAGCTTCCTAGACATTGCAGTCTTCTCTTCCTTTTCCTATCTGGAGTAGGGAACTTCTTCTTTCCATATTTTGCACTTCTCTTTTGCTTGGCTGAATCCTCTATCCTTCATTAAGCATGGAAACTCCCATTTGACACATTTGGATGCCCCTTTGATGAACAAATGTAGAAAGTGGCAAAAATGGGCAGTAGGTTCCTTTCTCGGAAGCACTACGCCATTTGTTGTGTAAAGCGACTGACATGCACTGTCGCGTAAAAGGTAAAGTCCGTCGCTATATCGTTTAAGTGGCGGAGAGACCGTCGCACCATCACAGTCGCGTAAGTCTCGTCGCTTACGGCTTTAGGCGACGGACTTTCCAATCCTTGTCGCTGACATGGTTCTTTACGCGACAGAGTTGACGACTGACGGTTAAACACTTCGGTCTTAAGCGACGGACTTCTACCTCGTCGCCCTACTTTTAAGCGACAGACATTTATTTTTGTTCGTCACCCTAATTTTAAGCGACAAACATTTATTTTTGTATCTTAAGCGACGGATATCTTAATATGTGTTCGTCGCCTAAATATATTACAATTCTGATATATATTTTATTTTCGCGACAGATTTATTTTAATCCGTCGCTTAATTTTAAACTTAAGCGACTAATAATAGTAGTCGCCAGAATTTTTGAGTGACGGCACATATTAATATATTGATTTTACTGCACTCACCCGCGACCGAAATATGTATTCTTAAGCGACTAACATATTGTAGTGCGTCGCTTAATAAGAACTAAGGCGACGAAGTTTGGTATTTGTACGTCACTTCAGATGATCTAAGACGACGGAGTTTGTGAGTATCCGTTGCTTAAGGCAATTTTTTGCAAACATACAGAACCTGTTTCTGCATGTTGCCCCTTTTACAAAATCAAATCAAACCAAACCAATCAATCCTGCACAGCCAAAACATGCCAAACCAACACATTTTGTTCACATATCTGAAACCAACACATTCATTTAAATATCTGAAACCAACGCATTCATTTAAATATCTGAAACAAGGAATTGTGCGAATACATAAATTTTTCTCTAAGTACAAACTACATATACTAGACATATATAGAAGTGGTGGACAACCTCCATATCGTGAAGTCATGGGTTTTGAGAAGAACTACCTGCACCCGGAGCCCCTGACTGTTGTTGCACCATGAGCATCACAATCATGCCTTCTATTTGACACATGCGCTCATCATGGGCTGCATCTCTTTGGTGGTCACGCTCTTCCATTTGCGCCATCAATTGTTCTTTAACTTCACGAACTCGTTCCTCCACGATGCCATCAACTTCCATATGCCAGACCCCTCCTCTCTTCTTCGGCGACCGCTGCATGCACCGTCCCACCCCTCAGACGTCGGTGTCTCTCTTGACCCCAAGTCGAGCGGATATCACTTCGATTTGATCCTCGACGGAGAGAGGTACTTCGAGGGCAATTTCCGGGTGTAGGGTCGTCCTTTCCCCTACTAGTTTGTCCACATATTTTTTCATTGCCTCCTACAATAACACACATAACCAATGTTAATAAGAAATACATAATGACGCAATTGTAAAACAAGAAATTGAACAAAAAGAGCGGAAGTCTCACCACGTGTGGACCGCCCACAGGGTCTTTTGCATATGCATCCTCGAATGCACGGACGAACGGGGCTGGATGTCATTGATCCTGATGCAGCTTCACCCGGTAACTGAAGGTAGTTGTCCCAGAGTGGTGGTTCATCGTTTTTGGACGCGAACGAATCTCCTTCATTCTCACACATAAGGCCTGTACCACATCATTTACAACCGTTACATGTACAGGTTAAAAAGCCTACCAATAGAGTATTAACATTTAGGTACTGCAGCAATAGATAAAAATATTTGGATATTAGTCGCAGCTGAAATAAAATACATGTCACATCACAGGCTAACATAATACCATAAGTTCCTAGAAATGCTTAACTAGTTAGTAATGCTTATATGGTTATAAGAATAAGAGGTGGCCGAAGACACAAGTTCCCCAAATTCTACATGTGAAGATATTGTATTCATCTCAAATCCCTTATTTCTAAAAAACTTGAAAAATTAATTGAAAGTTACACAGATACTTGACAACATCTACGAATTATATATAATCAATCAGCAACTAAAGCAACAAAACCCCTGAACAATCGTGTAACCAGAAATTCAACAAACAGCATAAGGGGTAAAGAAACACACCCAAATTGCAGGAACGAAAACCACACAGAAAAGAACCCATCAAGTTTACATTCATACTGGGCCTTGAGTTTTAAAAGAGACGAAAGAGAGAGAGATTGATTACCGCATGAGTAGGGTCCTTGAAGTGCACCACCAACCACTGCCACTGCGCCGGACGATGCAGGAACTCAAGAGGAACCTCATCCCCCCACTGCAGCAAATGTTGTCGGCAATCAGATTTTCAATCCTTATACCGATCGGCTGCCGTTGTCTGAACAAAAAGCCACAGGCCATCATGATTTGGGGAGAGGTGGTAGTGTGGCTACATAGACACAATGGACTCACATTAGTAACAAAGCATAACAAAAATAAAATTTGTAAAAAAAGTAAAAAATATATTAAACAACAAACTTACCGAGAGGTAGTCGGACACGATCCCTCGGTCCTCAACGCTCAATTCCCTGTAGGTGGGCTTTATCGTGGGGACACTGTCCTTGACACAACTTCCAATGTCCCTAGAAATGAGGTTTCGGACCTTGGGATCCTTCGGGTCTTTGTGGTACTCATCGTACTCCACCATGATCTCCCCCCCCCCCCCCCCCCCCCCCGTGGTCCGGACCAGCTCCTGGGTCTTTAATCCAACCACCACACCTCTCCTCTTTGTTAGTGGTGTATCTACATAGAAACGGCGAATATAACTATTAAATCCTTAATTACCAGAGATATTCTAAGCTTTCATATCATCTATATCTATCCTTAATGAAATTAAACATCATAACCAAAACATACCGCTCATCTCCAAGTTCTTGCAACGAATGCTGCGTGTAGTTGTCGAAGACCCGGTAGACGCAGAACCGCTACTAGGACCGCTAGATGTCACAGGCGCCATTGCTGAGAGTGGGGGACCGCTTACCAGCAATCCTGGTGATGCAGCTGAAGAAGCAGGAGCAGGTGCTACAGCAGGAACTGGAGCAGGAGCTGAATGAGCAGGACCATGAGCTGAAGGAGCAAGAGATGGAGTTAAAGGACCAATAAAAGATGGGTGTGACAGCCCAGATGAATCAGCATGCGCCGTCGGTACTGGTGGTGCTCGTAGTGATCGTCTCATCAACTCCTGCCGAATATCACGGTCCTCAAGCTCGACCATCTTCTTCGTCTTCGAATATCGAGGTTTTGGAGGCATTGCTGATATAAGAGGTAATTAAATCAAATTAAAAAATTATGAAAAAATAAAAACATTGATCAATATAATAAAGTCATCAAAGTACATCAAATAGAAACTATGCTAACCTTGACGAAAAAGACAATAAAGAAATTATGTCTAACACCACCAAATTGTGTCCAATTAGTACCCTAAAGTATAAAGAACCACACAAAGGGAGGGCTTTAGCTTGATTCATGTCGATATTAATCAAGATAATGTTTGTATTATAGTGCTGTTCAAGGGTCATCAATTAAGGACAAGAGAGGTACAGCAGTGGTTCCCCTCTTAAACACTTTAGTAATCATGACCAGACAAAGCTTGGGACAGATCTAATCTAAAATCAGTACTTCAATTAATTTGTACATTTCTATATTACAACAAGAAAATCTGAGGTGGACTAACTGGAAGGACTATATACTTGAGAACTTACATAGCATGTAAGAGGTAATATATTGGTCTCATAAAGTTTATCACTTTCAAGAACAACAGACATCAAAATTGAAATTGCATAGAAATAGAGTTGTGAGGGTCTTTTGTTAATCAGAATATATGTAATTTAAGTATCTGCAGGCCCATGCTCTATTATTAATTACCTTGCTTGATTATTGGACCACCCATACCATTTTAGCAGAAGAAAGATTAGTCTACAAGATTCTTTGTTTGTTTTGCAGCTTTGCATTAGTATCATACATACAATGAAAAAAGTAACCCAACTCTTCTAATATAAGCTCTAGCAGACCAAGAGAAAGTGATTTGACAATGTTAATGTAATTGTATTTAGTTCTATTCTCTGGTTATTTCCTTCGTTCTATAAAGATTCAAGCTTTCAGTTGATTTGTGTGAGCTCACTTCAGATTTGTGTGGAAAAAAGAAAGTCATATCAGAACTTAGGAGGGAGTACCTTCACGGAGGGAGTCGTCGAGGGTGGCGGAGACAGAGGCGTGGACTGTGGCGGAGTCTGGAGGGAGAGGACGGAGGAGCGAAAGGGGCGACCGGAAGGGTGGTGGCCGGTGGTGATAGTGGAGAGAGGGGAATTAGGGATTCCGGGACGGGTTTTGCAGAGGGTGGAGAGAGGGGGATTCAGGGTTTCGGCTGGAGTAAGAGATCGGACTGGATGGTGGCCGTGGTGCAGACCGGAGACAAGAGAGGTGGTGGTGGTGGCGATTCGGGAACTTCAAAAATTAGGATGGAATTAGGGATTTGGGAGGTCTGAAGGTTTTGGGGTTATATATGTCCTCTTAAGCGACGGACTGTTCACGTCGCTTCCCATTTATTCCGACGCTTTAGCTCTTTTAAATTTTTCGCCAAATTTTTAGCGCAAGGGCACGCGCCATTTTTCCCAAAACTTAAGCGACGTGAAATTTTAATATTTGTCGCTTTAAATCAGTCTCTGCGACACATACAATAGTCTGAATGGGGAGCCATAGTACCGGAAGGTAAACGTTTATGAATTTTTACATGGCTGATTAGGTCTCATCTATTTGAGCGTCTACTGTGTGAAAGAGTCGGACAAACAAGGTCATCTAAAGGTACGTAGCCGCGTTTTCGTGCGATCGGATTAGTAGAAAATATGGTTGACCGGTTCAATCGAGCATCGAACGTTGACGAAAAGAGTTGATTTTTGTACTGTCCTCATATTTAACTATAACGATCACATCAGACGGTTAAAAATTTAATTTTATAAATTGAGCCATTAGAATGACAACATGCTTACTAAAGCGGTATAACTTAATTATTAGATTATACTCAAGTGTACTACTTTTCTAAGGAAGTGTATAAAAAAAATTCAAATTTTGAAAAACAGTGTGAAATAGCATTTGATCGTTACGACGAAGTACAGTGGTGGTAAAAAAATCACGTTGCTCTGTCTAAGTTAGAGGCCCGATCGATGCGGTCAACGATATTTATACTAATCGGTCCCTATGGGGAGCCATAGTACCGGGAGGTAAACATTTATGAATTTTTACATGGCTGATTAGGTCTCATCTATTTGAGCGTCTAATGTTTGGAGGAGTCGGACAAACGAGGTCATCTAAAGGTACCTAACGGCGTTTTCGTGCGATCGGATTTTTTTAAAAATGAAACATGTTTAAGCGACGAATAATAAGATTGTTCGTCGCTGTAGATCTAAAGCGACGATGTCGAAAATGTTAGTCTCTTAAATAAATATGTTTAAGCGACGAATAATAGAAATGTTCGTCGTTGTTGACTTCTAAAGAGACTATGTTTGCAATGTTGGTCGCTTAAGTGAATGTTTAATATTTCATTCTGCCATTTCAACAAGGGTTGTGGTGAATAGTAGAAATTATCTTAAGCGATATATATGGAAAGTTCCATCGTTTTTATTATATTCTGTTTTAAAAAAATACATTTTCAATTGTCGATTCTATTTTAAACCGGAGCTCTTAGCGAGGGACACTGGCCACATCCGGCGCTTAGCAGATCTTAAGAGACTAATGAACACTAAATACGTCGCTTTAAAATAATGAATTTCAAAATCAGACATTCTGCAATTACATTATATTTTAAACCAACCCTAATAGCGACGGATATTGAAGAACTATGTCGCTTAATAGATCTTAAGAGACTAACAAACAATAAATAAGTCGCTTTCAAATATATTCTGTTTACAAAAATGACATTTTCCAATTAGATTATAATTTAAAATATATCATGTTATTTTTTTTAAATAAATATTTTGCAATTAAATTTCATTTTTTAACCAACCCTTAAGCGACGGAGATGGAAAATCTCCGGCTTGTTAATTTAAAGCTCTTAATAAGCAACTGAGGTAGGCTAAATCCGTAGATTCAAAATATACTGCGTTTTTTTTTTTGCCTATTTTATGCAATAAAAGTAGGAGGCGTTAGTTATATGTTGATCAATCAAAGCAACTGTCCAGTTATAGAGAATACCTGTCGCTTAAGTCGTCTTAAGCGACTAAGATTTACCAATCGGTCATGTGTTGCTTAATTAGGGTTTACAAATTACATTTTACATAAAACACTTAATGAAACGATCAATTTTCATCAAACAGATCTTCCTCATAATCAGCATAATCATCCTCTCTATCACTTCCGCCTTCATCTTCCTCACTTTCACCTTGATAGATTCGTCATCGTCGCTTTCGTCATCAACCTCGTCATCATCCTCGTCCTCTTCATCATTGTAACATTGAATGGGTACATCTATGTGTGGAAGAGAACCGAAGTCCATGGTGAAACCAGATATAGGAGTGTAAGTTGGGATCGAGTCCGCGGTAGGTTCTTGATAGGGTTCGTCAACTTCATTCCTCCTAGGAGGTCTGTTAGTTTCATCCCTTGCAAGTGTGCTAGCACTGTACGTACCTCTGTGTGACATCACATTAACTACTTTCCAAGGTTCACCAGCCTTCGGGTCATCTAGATAAAACACTTGTCTTGCCGTGGAGGCAAGAATAAATGGTCTATCCTCAAACCAGCTGGTAGATGTGTCCACTGATAAAAGACCGTGATCTAACTTTACGCTTCCAGGAACGGTAGGATCAGTATCGTACCATTTACACTTGAACAAAACAACCTGCATACCTTCTGAATATATTAGTTCGACAACGGCTTCAAGAATCCTGTAGTATGAGATCCCTTCCGTCTCTACCATGACCCCACTGTTTTGAGTCTTCAAGCGTTGGTCTCGCTGCCACGTGACAAACTTAACTCCAGTCACAGAACATTGTGAATAAATATGGTGTGCTTGAGGGCGGCATGCCAAAATGTTTAGTTCAGGCGTATAATCTGAACCTCCTACTGCTTGCAGTCGTGTGATCTGTAATATAAATATAAACCGTTACTGCAAAGTTGAATATCTGGTTGTTTATATAATGATCAAATTATAATGATTGTATATACAATTTTTAAAGTATGGAAGAAAGTTCTCAATACGCTCTTCATCAGTCATATGTGGATAGATTTCAGTTACTTGATTATAGTGAATTTGAATTAAGTCAGCCGCTTCTGTACAGTGCTCCATTACATTCCAGTGAGCCGCATATAGTTCTTCCCTACTTAAGCGAGCCTTTACTACGAAACTTTTGGGCTTCACGAGTTCGGAAACAATAGAGATATTGAATCGAGGCGCACTGCCAACGTTAGCTTCGCCTGTGGCATCATCTATATAAAAACTGCAATATGTCGCACACTCATTTGTAAGGTATTGCTCAGCAATACACCTCTCTGGGAAACGTGTGTTTCTAACAGTCTTTTTGTAGTCCCCGAGTTGCCTGTCAAATATTATAGTTAGTACAATACATATAGACAGAATCATTTAGTTGAAATAAATAAAATAATGCATCACCTTTCCATGGGAAACATCCAGGTAAAATGTACTGGTCCGGTAAGCAGAACTTGTTCGGGAAGGTGAATCATGAGATGAACCATGATGGTGAAGAAAGCGGGAGGAAAGATCCTTTCTAATTTACGAAGAATCATGACTATTTCTTGCTTCATGTCACAAACGTCCTCTTTCTTCAACTCTCTAGCACATAGTTTTTGAAACCATCTAGACAACGCTATTAACGGCTCAACGACGTAATATGGCTGATATGGTCGGATAACCACTGGAAGAAGACGTTGGAGGAGTACATGGCAGTCATGCGTCTTCAATCCATAAAACATTTTATCATTCAGATTGACCTTATTCTTCAAACATCCCGCATAACCATAAGGAAACTGTGCATCTTTAATCCATTTGAAAATCTCGCTTTTTGCCTCAAGAACAACTGTATACGGTGCTTGAGATACTTTATCTTTATTTTTACTTGACTCGGTTTTCTTTTTCTTCCACAACCTCTTCCGTATCTCTAGTTCCTGCAGACCTTCACGAGCTTTTAGATCGTCCTTGCTCTTTCCTTCAAGATTGAAAATAGTTCCGCTGATGTTGTCGTACACATTCTTCTCAATGTGCATGACATCTAAGGTATACCTTATTCTCGATGTGGTCCAATACGGCAACTCTCAAAATATACTCACGTGAGTCCAACACAGTTTCTCTCTAGTTGCTCTGGGCTTGAACTTGGGATGCAAACTCTGAACAGGGTAGTCATGACAGAGGATACTGCTATAAATCTCATCCCCAGTCCATGAGCGTGGTTCTCCCCTTAACTCAACATTCCCATTAAATTTATCTGCTGCTCGACGCCATGGATGACTTCGGTCTAGCCATCTGCGGTGGCCCTGGTATGCCATTCTCCCTGTCAAGTTACTTGAATCAATATCTTCCAAACAAATGGGACATGTTTTGTAGCCTTTTGTCTGGATGCCTCCCAACATCCCTAATCCGGGAAAATCACAATAAAAATAGTCGCTTTAGATATTTTCAGCGACTGAACAAGACGTCGCACACTCTGACCGTCGCTTCAGAGGCTATTAAGCGACGGATAAACATAGTCGCTTAATATTCATCGCATTAGAGAGTTTTAAGCGAAGGATTTGTTCTTTTTGCGACATAAACATTGTTAGTCGCTTGAGAGCATGTATATGCGACGGAAGTACGCAATGTCGGTCGCTTAACACAACAAATGGCGTAGTGTAGGGCAGTGACCTTGTCGTATTGTAGCTGGCATAACTTTTTTCTCAGGGCAGCTTTCGATGTGATTCCAAATTTTGTAGAAACTAGACTCGTAGAGCTTTCTATCTATATAAGGCACATCTTCTAGTTCCAAGTTATGTGTCATACAAAAATTCTGGAAGTTAGGACAAAGTCCCAGAAAAAATCCTGGTAGTCCCTGGATTGTTTTGCTCAAACTACCAAGTTGCAGCTATCGTCTGGGCAACTTTCCGAACTCCGATTGATCTGAAATTTTAACCAATACACTGTAGCTTGCCAACTATATGCATACCAAGTTTCATCAAATTTGGAAAAGGATAAGTCACTCTAACACAAGCCTCAGAATCACGAAAAATACATATTTTTCATTATTTTCTCAGATTTCTATACTTAGTTATTTTCCGGACAATTAAGCACATATTTTCAAAACTTCACCAAAACAACACTAAACTATATTATGACTCTATCTTAGATAAATAAGGGTTAAACGAAGCATAAACGAGAGCATAAGCATATTAATATCGTCGCACATTGTGCTCCTATCAGCTCCGCCGCCAGCTCATCTAGACAAATTGGACATGCCTTGTACCCTTTCACCGTTGAGCCCGCAAGCATCCCTAAACCAGGAAAGTCACTTATAGTACACATCACGGCTATCTTCATTGTGAATACATCATTGTTGACTCTATCAAAAGTAGATACTCAATTTTCTCACAAATCTTTGAGCTCGTCGATCAAGGGACGAATGAGTACACTAAGGCACTTTCCTGGAGATTTAGGGCCATGAATCAACACGGCCAGTATATTATATTCCTTCCTCATATACATATTAAGGGGTAGATTATATGACATCACAACCACGGGCCATGTACTATACTGGATTGTCATTGTGCCAAATGGACTGAAACCATCAGTTGTCACTCCGAGCCGCACATTTCTTTCCTTAATGTCGTCGAAACCTGGAAATGTCTTGTTAAAATGCTACCATGCTTTTCCATCAGATGGGTGCCGGAGGGTACTTTCATCTGGTCGCCTCTCTTTATGCTATCATATATGCTTTGCTGTGTGTGGGGACATAAATAGGCATTTCAACCTTAGAGTGATAGGGAAATACCAGATTACCTTTTTTGGAATTTCATCCGTATCTGGCTTATATTTTTCAGCACCACATACGGGACAAGTGCGACAAATTTTATTTTGACCTCCCCTGAACAGGTAACAGTTGAACTCACAAACATCAATTTTTTCATATCCAAGGGAAAGATCCTTGAGGATATTTGTAATTCTCGAATAACTCACAGGGAAATTATGCCCTTTAAAAAACTTATGCACCCATTTACATAATTTATCAATACTTGTATTTGACCATCCATTTTCAACTTTAATTTCCATTGCATGTAATATGACATTTAATACAATTTCTTCCCTTCCTTCATACAATGGGGTTTGTGACTCCCTTAGAAGCCTTTCATACTTAGCATAATCATCATCTACCATGTCATTGAAGTGAACTTCAGCATTTTCTTCAACAACATTATGCGGTGCATCTCCATGGTACCAAGATAGTATGGAAATACATCTTGTATAATCTCCACAGGTGGGATCACTGAAGGACCGGCAACACTAGATGCCTCGACTCTGCCTTGAAGCCATTGTCTCCGTCGACTGATCATTGCAGGTTGACCATAAATTTCTCCGTGTAGGTGACAAACTGTGTAAGTCGGATCCAAACCACAGTGCATACAGTGATGATAAATCTCTACGAGTTCCTTATAATAAGGACCATTTTTTCAAATTGCGCACGGACAAGGGAGATACGTGGTTCCAATACTGTGAGTCTTCCCAAAATTGATGAAGTTACCTACGCCTGTTCTATAGTTAGGGTGTGTATAATGATGATTCATAAAAGATTTGTCGGGGAAGTCATCTATGTTTCCTGTCATAACATAAACAGACAATATTCATAAAGTTAGCACACAACATTTATGATACAATCAAAACCTATCCCAACACTTCTTCTCCTTATTCCTCTAGGTTGGGTCCTATCCCCATCAGGTGAACACGACTTTGTTGATCCTTTTTCTATTCATGTGGTTTCTGCTACAGTTTTGTGAAATTTCGGCATCATCTCCCTACAATTCCTCAAATGCACAAAAATCTAAACAACATAATTTGTACTCGAGGAACATTGCAGAGAGACACTGTCGAAACTATATCCCAAAACTGAAACTGAAACCACATGAATAGCAAAAGGATCAACAAAGTCGTGTTCGCCTAAAATGTCCAAAAATGATACAATTCGATAATCAACAACTCATCTCGATCAACTAGATGAGTTGTTGATTCTCAAATGGGAGTTCTAAGCTGATAAACACCACAATTATATATAATATGAAACCATAAATTTACACACGGCACCACACTCCCTCACTAAGTCACTCGCATGTTTCAGAAACCCTAACTACCACAATCCACACACAGCACAAATCAATTACATCATTAATTAATAATTTCAACCTAATCTACCATAAAATTCTAATTTCACTAAATTTCACTATTTCACAAAATTTCATTTTCACTAAATTTCTCAATTTCACTAAATTACACTAAAATTCAATTTCACTAAATTTCACAATTTCACAAACTAACATAATCTCAATTTCACTAAATTTCACTAAAATTCTAACATTTTCAATGAACCCATTCCATGGTTTATCACAATTTCCATATTCTAACACTAAAAACAACAACAAATCACAAAATTCAACACCCTAAATCTAACTTCGATTAACCAATATAACCAACCATTTCTCATGAATTAATACATAATATGCTCACAAAGAGGGATAAATAGAAGGAAATTGCACTAATCTTACTTAAGAATCAAATAATTGGCAACACAAGTCCAACAATGTACACTTTCTTCTAATTTCTCCCTCTTCTCCCTCTTCTCCTCCAAGAACAGATGCATAAACCCGAGTTCTGCCTTTCTCAATTTTTTTTACCTATATATACAGCTGTCATTTAAGAGGAAGTACAATGATTGATGAAAAAAAAATAAGCGACAAAGATTGACCAACATTCGTCGCTTCGTTTATAATACAGCGACAAAGTCTATTAACTTTGTAGCTTCAATAATTATCTAGCGACGAAGATTGAATGTTCGTCGGTAAATTTTCCAAAACCTGGTTTTTTGAAAAACGGAGGTGACAAACCACCAATATTTGTAGCTTTGTGAGCGATGAATTGAAAGAAAATTGCGTCACTTTAATAATTTGTGAGCGACGAATTGAAAGAAAAATGCGTCGCTTCAACACATTCAAGCGACGAGTCCAATAGTTGTCGCTTGGATGTGTTGAAGCGACGAAGTTTTTTTTCCCTTTTGATTCTTTGTCACTTCTGACCTTTCCTGCAGTAGTAAATTGACTACAGGATTTATGAATAGAATCTGGTAGTTCGATTTCTCCAAACCATAAACAATCTCACAATCCAATTTGTAATAATGAAAATAGATTGATAGCATAGGACTGATTCTTGATGAATATACTGATCAATATAAGTGCATCTGTGCAAGAACTCATTCCGTGGTTAATTAGTATGCAGCCATAGACACAAAAAGAAACTAAAAAGAAAGGAACACACTACCAGAAAAGGGGTTATAGCCGACGACGCCATCTCGTCGGCCGTTTCCATTAAATCGTCGGCTATAGTCATAGCCGACGAAGTATCGTCGGCTATTCCGTCGTCGGGAATGCCCCGTCGGCTATAGTATAGCCGACGACACTGAGGGTAAGTCGTCGACTTATAAACCACGAAGTTTAGCCGACGAACAAAGCGTCGTCGGCTATTATGAGAACATTGCCGACGATAGAGTCGTCGGCTATTATGAGAACATTGCCGACGATAGAATCGTCGGTTATAACTCTCCCCGAATTACCCCTAAACCCCTAAAGTATAGCCGACGACTCTATCGTCGGCAATGTTCTCATAAAAGCCGACGACTCTATCGTCGGCTATAAGTCAGGCATAGCCGACGAATTAATTCGTCGGCTATAAACTTCGCCGGTACCGGAAACGCCTTAATTTTTGCCGGAAGCCGGGAGGTTATAGCCGACGAAATATGCCCATTTCGTCGGCTATAACCCCTAAATATTTAAAAAAAAATTATAAATTTTGCTCGGGCCCAATTCCACTTCGTCTTCGGTTTGCCTGCAGAAAATCCACAAATATACATCCAAATAGCCAACAAATATCCACATCAATCCATCTGTAATATCCTACTGTACAAACCCCCTAACTAGCCATCTACGTACACTACTAACTACTCATCACCCCCTAAACGCGTAGCGTCGTCGACGGGATCGTTCGAGTTCCGGTGGCTACCGCTACCCTAATCGCCTGGCGTACTCCGATGCCGGGGGGGGGGGGGGGGGGGGGGGGGGGGAGTGGGGACGACGAAATCGGGCATCTGTGGCGGAGGCGGGGGCTCCTCTCCAGCTCGCTGGGCCTCCCAAGATTGCCGCATCCATCGGTACATCTCCGCCGCGGCCGCGTTGCTGGCCAGCTGCACCGAAGCCTGCTACTGGAGCGCCTACACCGCCCTCGCCAACTCCGCCTGCGTCCTCTGCAGCTGTGTCTGCAAGTCTCTACTCGTCGAAGCCGCACGCTGCGTGCTGGGATTGGCCGGCGTGTACTTCAGAACCCCATCTCCCGCCGCGCCTAGGCCTCTCTGGTAGAAGTAGTTGTTGCCAGTCCCTACCGCCGCGTGCATGATCTGAGAGGCCAAGCGCGGCTCAAGGGTGTCGATCGTGGAGGCAAACTCCGCGATCGCCTCGTCGAACGCCCCTTCCCCCAGCGTCTCTCGCGCGATCCCCAAGGTAATCGCGTCGGTCTCCGCATCTATTCCCGCCTAATTGACAAGAAAATATAATAAACGAATTAATAAAAAAATATATATAAATTAATTTAATGAAACACTTTTATTGAAGATGGGCGAATACTTACCACTTGGTCGGGACGGTCCGGATACATCTGCGCATGAATCCACGACAACGGCCTCAGCGGTCGGTCCCTCCTTGCAATCTCTGCCCACTGCCTCCAGGAGCGGGCGCCGCCGTGGTGGGGGTGCTCGTTCATCTTGCGGTTGTCGCTGTTCGTCTTCGAGATTTTCTTTATTATAAGAACGAACATATAAACGCAAATATAAATTAGTAACTAACTTAAAATATTAGTAACTAACCAAAAAAAATTATTAACTAATTTAGTTACTAACTAATTTAATTTAATTAGTAACTACCTAACTAACTAATTTAATTTAGTAACTAACTAACTTACTAACTACCTAATTTAATTTAATTTAATTTAGTAACGAACTAACTAACTATGTAACTAACTAACTAACTTAATTTAATAACTAACTAACTAACTAATTAATTTAATTTAGTAACTACATAATTTAATTACTAAATAACATTAAAAAGTTATAGACTAGGCTAAATTTTCTTACCGAGACCCTGTCGCTCCCGAAGTAGGCTACCAGCCATAGCCACTCATACTCCCTGTACCGGAACTCGTGAGGGGTTGCACCTCGCCCCAAGCCCTTCTCCACATGGTACGTCCTGTAGTGCGTCGACAGCTCGTTCTTCCACTCGGAGTACCTATATTAACAAAACACAACTGTTAGATATATTCGTACATCTTTAATCGTCTTCAATCTAACTCGAATGATAGTAAAATAACGCGAAACACATAACCTGTTCTTCAGCTGCTCGTCTCTCCACCAGTCCAAGGTAGGATGGACTCTAAACCATTGCTGCAATATTATAAATTAATTAGAAAATATTTTTATATAGTTATAAGGACTCAATTCATAAATGTTTATTTTCTATAATAAAAATACGATTTAACTCACCGACAGTGCATTGTACACTCGCGCCTTGATGTCATCGGGCACAGAGCCCCAGTCGGGCCACAACATTGGGACCCTGTCCCGCACGATCATGCCCGTCGCATTGATATACTTGGTCGTGGTGTCTCTCCTCTCGATCGGGCGTCCATCCTCACCGGGACCGGGCAGGATCTCCCTGATCCCACCGGCGAGCTCCCTCTCCAGGGTCGACACGTTCGCTGGCCCTCTGGTCCGTCTCGTCCCCGCGGGTTTATTTACGAGCACGCCTGTTTCATAATTAAAATGAATACATGCCTAATAAAAATTCTGTACTAACTAACTAATTGACTAACCAACTACGTACATAATTTACTAACTAACTAATTTAATTTAGTAATTAACTAACTAAATAATTTGCTAAATAATTTAATTTAATAACTAACTAGCTAAATTAAATTAATTTACTAAATAATTTAATTCAGTAACTAGATTAACTAGCTAAATTCTTTAATTTACTAACTAATTTAAATTACTAACTAACTAACACATTTAATTTACTAACTAACTAACTAATTTAATTTAATAACTAACTAACGACCTAACTAATTTAATTTACTAACTAATTATGAACTAAGCTTCGACGTAGTTAAATAATTAATTAAACAATCTAAATAATTAATTAAACTAACTAATTACCTGCGTCGTTGTACTGTTTGTCCTTCTCACGAACACACCACAGGCCGCGGCAGTCCTCTGAGTCGAATGGCCTGTGGACGTAGGCGTCCTCCCAGGGAATCTCGTGCGGCCGGTCATGCCTCCAAATCTGCCTCCTCCTAGCGTCGTACTCGGGGATGGCAGGGAGGAAGTGGACCATGTACATCCCCGATGGCGGAGACATCCGGGGCGTGGACCCTGAGGGGCCTGATCCCCCTGACGGTGGGCCCTGTCGCTGTGGACGCTGTCGCTGTGGGAGGACAGGAAGCATCTCTGGAGGGTCCTGATCGGCGCGCGGTGGGGTCGGCTGCCGATTCTGGAACAGCACTGAAGTGCAGTGGGGTCTGGAGGGTGCGGTTGTGCGTCCTCCTCTGCCGCTCGAGATTGGGCCCGCTCCCGTCGACTCATACGATGAGCCCCCACGTGTATCGGTCGGGGTCAATCCCATCAACGTCTCCTCGCGCCTGTTTAGTGGCCGGCGTAGGCCCCGACGACCGCTGGATCCGCCCCCCCCACGGCTGTGTCCTGCCTGAGCTTCGGGGTCGCTCTCGGTTGGTCTGGCAATCCATCGGTCTACAGCGCGGCGGTTTTCTGCACAATTAGTATATAAATTCCATAAATTTCACAAAAATTCCACAAAAAAATAAAAAACTTCATTAAATATATATATACCTAATTATATATATACTTACATATATTTATACCTAATTATATATATATATATTCTGAAATATATATATATATATATATATCCTCCTAAAAATTCCACAAAATTCCACAAAATTAACAAAAATTCCACAAAATTCCATAAATTTCACAAAAATTCCACAAAAAAATAAAAATCTTCATTAAATATATATATACCTAATTATATATATACTTACATATATTTATACCTAATTATATATATATATATATATATTCCGAAATATATATATATATATATATATCCTCCTAAAAATTCCACAAAATTCCACAAAATTAACAAAAATTCCACAAAATTCCATAAATTTCACAAAAATTCCACAAAAAAATAAAAATCTTCATTAAATATATATATACCTAATTATATATATACTTACATATATTTATACCTAATTATATATATATATATATTCCGAAATATATATATATATATATATCCTCCTAAAAATTCCACAAAATTCCACAAAATTAACAAAAATTCCACAAAATTCCATAAATTTCACAAAAATTCCACAAAAAAATAAAAATCTTCATTAAATATATATATACCTAATTATATATATACTTACATATATTTATACCTAATTATATATATATATATATATATATTCCGAAATATATATATATATATATATATATATATCCTCCTAAAAATTCCACAAAATTCCACAAAATTAACAAAAATTTCACAAAATTCCATAAATTTCACAAAAACCCTAAATTCCACAAAATTTCACAAAAACCCTAAATTTCACAAAAACACAAAATTCCACAAAATTAACAAAAACCCTAAATGAGGGAGACCGGGACTACCTGACATGGTGGTGCGACGGGGACGAGGACCGGTGGTGCGGTGCGGCGGCGACGGCGGCTAGGGGCGGCTGCGTTCGGATCGAGTTCGGGTCGGGGAGGGGTCGGGAAGGACGGGGAGGGGGCGGGGAGGGGTCGGGTAGGGACGGGGAGGGTCGGTCGGCGTCGGGGAGGGTCGGTGGTGGTCGAGGAGGGGCGGGCGGCGATTAGGGATTTAGGGGAGAATGCAGAAAATGAGGGAGGCGCGCTCTGTTCTGCTTTAAATCGAAGGACTATAGCCGACGATGTCAATTTTAATTCGTCGGCTATACTATAGCCGACGAATTTCGTCGGCTATACTCTGACCCTAAATCCGGGCCGGGCCGAAGTTGGGCTTTGCGGGCCGAGGTACGTGGGGCGGGCCGGTTATAGCCGACGAATTTATAGATTTCGTCGCCTATAGTATGAATGTCGTCGGCTATACTTCACGCGCTCAGCAGCCGTCAGATCTCCCTCATCCAACGACGGACAATGAAAAGGCGCGGATCGCAAGAGTTTATTCCTTGGTCAAATAGCAAAGTCAAACCTCTAAACGCTTAATTTAAAACGGCAATTGGCCCGTCTAAATGACGTTTTTTTGCCTGACCTTCAACAGAGAATAGTTTCAAATCGATGCGACGCAACTAATCGTAAAAAAAATTTCCTCAAAATATTTACCGACCGTCAGGCTACCCATAGGAAAACGGAAGTAAAAAACAGCTAACCGCAACATTCGGCACACAGATTTTGTCGGAATCTTCTCATTTTTCAACCGTAGACGTATTTCAATATTTCGGTCATATCTTATTTCACGACACATTTTCATTTGAAGGATGAAGCAATGGTTTTGGTCAATATACTTTAGCCGACGAAATGCAATTCGTCGGCTATACTTTAGCCGACGACTTGCATTTCGTCGGCTATACTTTAGCCGACGACCTTCAACGTTTGGTCGTTAGCCGACGACTTGCATATTAAATTACCAGAATGGGCATTATAGCCGACGAAGTATGGTCCATTTCGTCGGCTATAATGCTTATCTTTCTGAAAATTTGCCATTTAGGGCCTGAAAATTGCCTATTTCACCTGATAAATTCCTGAACATCGCACAAACAATTCAATACAATTTCCCATAACCTCCGAAAACGGTAATTAAGGACAAAAAATGTATTCATACATGCATGCACCATCGTACACAAATACATACATAATATACTAAGGATGATAATCAGAATCATCCTCATCACTTGAGTCAGACGTAGTATAGTAGTTAATATCTGGCAACCGGTGCTCGTACTCGTCGTCTGAGTCATCGTCTGCCTGAGATAGACGATTCGGATTAACATCATACATGGGCACCTGACCCCTAGGAAGTCTAACCACTCTGCCCGGCGTCACATTATTATCGCGGATGGTGGAGGATTCCGGAATGTCGACGGCGTCCGGCTCTTGGTATGCGGTCGCTTCTTGACACTCTGTGCTCACACCAAGTGTGGTAGCACTGTATATGTCTCGCTGAGACACATGGTTAACTACCTTCCACGTGCCTTTGTTCAATGGATCATCAAGATAAAAGACCTTTTTGGCCGCTGTGGCGAAAACAAAGGGGTCATCTTCATACACACTAGTGGCTGTATTCACCGAAAGTATGCCGTACTGATCGATCCTTATGCGGTGCGGCCTAGTATCAAACCATCGACACTTGAACAAGTGGACTTTCATGCGGTTCCCATATATGAGTTCAACAACTGACTGTAGGACACCGTAATAATCCACGCCCCCCTCTGCACCATCGACCATCACCCCACAATTCTGTGTTTTGTGTTCCCCGTCTCTAGCTTCACATATATACTTAACGCCGTTGACATCACACATTGGGCGGACTGTGGAAGATATCGGCTTCATCGACAACAGCCTCAATTCCTCTGAGTAATTTCTATGACCACCCTTCGCAGCCACTTGCATCAGCTGAAAAATATAACTCAAATCACTTGGTATGTTCATGATTAAAGAATAGGGAACTGTAAAAGAAAGCCATCTAATATATATATTTATACACTTACCCATTGTGGAAAATAGTCTGCAAACGTCGTGTTGTGGTACTCGAGATCACCGCCAACTTCCTTGCAGTTAAGATGGGTTCGTTTCCAATATTGTACCTCCGGACAGTTTATTAGAACCCACCAGTGGGCAATCCCTACCTCATGGTCAGGCAACTTGTCCACACCCTTCTTCTTGAAGGTTCCGTATGGTACAACATCGCTGGCGACGATAGATAGGTTGAACTCGGGGTCATCTCGACTTGGATGTTGTGGGGGGTCCTCCATCGCTCCCAGGTACAACTTGGCGTACGTTACACACTCATGCGCAATGTAAGCTTCAGCAATACACCCCTCAGGCGCAGATTTATTGTGCACATATTTCTTGTAGTCTCCAAGTTGTCTGCAAGGTTAACAAGTGCATGTTAAGAGTATGCAACTTTTATTTAAAAACATGTATAAATCAAATTTAGGAATAATATGTACCTTTCGATGGGATACATCCAAGTGTAGTGTACGGGACCGGTAAGCAACAATTGTTGGGGAAGATGGATCATCAGGTGAGGCATGATGTCAAAGAAGTTTGAGGGAAATATCCTCTCGAAACTTGCACAAGATAAAAACGATTTCCTCATGCATTCTCATGAGGTCTGATTTTCTAAATTCTCTAGCGCATAACTTCTGGAAGAATCTTGACAACGCCACCAACGGCTCAACCACTTCATCCTCCAAGTACGCTCGAATGAAAATAGGGAAGAGGTGTTGAAGCAGTACATGGCAGTTGTGACTCTTCAATCCGTACATCTTGTTGTCTCGGTAGTTAACACACTTGCTTATGTTACCCGCATAGCCATAAGGATACATGCATAGCCATTAACAACAATTAGATTTCATGCATATATAGTCGTCCAACAACAGATGGATTCTTTAGGGAATACATGCCTAATAAAAAGTTACCTGACATTACTCATCCATTCAAAGATTTCATGTTTCTGGTCCCTAGTGACGGTGTAAGGAGCTTGGGGCATTTTGCTCCTGCCCTCTCTCAACCACAAATGGTCCCGCAGTCCCATATTTCTCAGATCAATGCGTGCCTTGGGGGTGTCTTTTGTTTTCTTCTCCCAATTCAAAACTGTGCCAACCACGGCTTCACACACGTTCTTCTCTATATGCATGACATCCAGGTAGTATCTGATAGCCAACCTGGCCCAATAAGGAAGTTCCCAGAAGATGCTCTTGTGTGACCAGAACCTATACCGATCGGGCCTCTCTGGAATCGTGCGCAACACATCGGGATGATTGCTAAGCGGATCAAAGTCATACTCATTCAACACTGCCAATATTTCCTCCCCTGTCCATCGCTCCGGTGCCAAGCCCCTTTCTTCAGTCCCATCAAAAGCCTGTGCATCGTCCCTAAATGGATGGTCATGCGGAAGCCAACAACGGTGACGCATCTAGACAATCTTGCTGCAATGAGGACTGGAGCAATCAACAGTCATGCACTCTGAACAAGCCCTGTAACCCCTAGTGACACTGCCCGACAACATACCCCTCCCAGGAAAGTCACTGATCGTGCCAACAAGCATGGCACGCATCCGGAGCTCCTCATTTTTGAACATCTCATTTTTGAACCGGTCGTAGACCAAGTGGCCTTTCAGACTCAAGTACCGAAGCTCCTTAATTACGGGTCTCAAATACACATCGAGACACTTTCCCGGATAACCTGGGCCTGGAATCAACAATGTGAGCATGTTATATTCCTTCTTCATGCAAATCCATGGTGGAAGGTTGTACGGAATCAAAATAACTGGCCACACACTGTACTGAAGCTCTGTCTTGCCAAAAGGGTTGAAACCGTCGGATGATAGCCCTAGCCAAACATTTCGAACCTCTGATGCAAATTCAGGAAACTCCAACACATTCTTCTTCCAAGCCTCTCCGTCGGCGGGATGTCTAAGGGTGTCATCGTCAGGCACATTCCTCTCAGCCCACCATCTCATAGTTTCGGCCGTGAAAGAACACATGAACAACCGCTCAAGCCTATCAATCAGCGGGAAGTACCGAAGTATCTTCACAGCTTTCTTGTTCCCTTTAGGAGTGAACTTATACCGCTCTGTATTGCATACTGGGCAGTATTCAAGATCAGCAAGTCTTTCCCCGTAAAACAGAACGCAATCGTATCTGCATGCATGAATCTTGATGTAGGAAAGGCCGAGATCTTTAAGGATATGTCGCACCTTATGATGACTGGTAGGAAGCCGATGTCCGGGGGGCATCGCCCCACCCCATATCTTCAGCCAATCATCAACCGATTTGACAGTGCCTTTGTTCTCCGTTTTGATCTTCATCATTCCCATGACAGATTCAAGGACAGTCTTACTGCATCCGTGGTACAACGGAGTCTGTTGCAATGCGATCAGGTTGTTGTACTTTTCCATACCACTTGTGTTGACCGGTGATCGGGGTAATGGCTCGAGTGGCTCAATATCAGGGAAACACTCCATCTCCGGAGGAGGGAGTTGCACATCGGGTGCTTCATCAAAGACACCGCTCTCACGAGGAAACATATCGTTGATCAAGTTCGTTGTTGGATCATTGGACGAACTCCCTCTCTCGGCAAATTGTCCATGATCATGAGGACCCGCAAACTCTGGTTCACCGTGATAAATCCAATTAGTGTATAGGACCCAAAATCCATATCTAGCCAGGTGTTGCTCCACTTTCTCTATGGAAAAACGTTGTCGTGGGCTGGCACACTTGCACTTTTTACACGGGCAATAATGAAGTGTAGTGTCTCCACAGTTAGCCATCACAAATTCCAGGAAACTCCTAACTGCATCATGATACGCCTGATCCCATCTTCCAAGGGTAATCCACCTCTTGTCCATCCTGTAAATTCAATAAATAAATATAACTACATATAGATATGTATATATGCACGTACTACGTACGTACGTACTAATTAATTAAAAAATTCATCATTACACACATATATATATATATATATATATACACATCCCTAAATTAATTAAAACATCGTCAATCTCCCTAATTAATTATACACAATATATTTTTTATATATACCAACAATATATTTTTAATTACAATTAAATTAATTAATATATATATATATATATATATATATATATATATATACATTTTTTCATCAAATTCATCTAAAATCACCTCTAAATCAACAATCAATCACTAATCTTCAACAAAACTTCAATTCTATCTAACCAACATATCAACCCATTAATAATCTCATCTCAACACACACACATATATATATATATATATATATATATATATCAAATTAATCACACATTTATTCTAATTAAACTCTAAATTAACACACCTCTGCATATAACCAACTAAATCAACACACACAGCAATATACGTACCTTTCAAGTTTATGGCCGAGGTTTTGGACGATTTCAGAGCGTTTTCGAAATGTTTCGAAAAAATTTCGACGAATGAGCTCGCTGCTGCAGAATAGATCTAATATAAGGGTTATAGCCGACGAAGACCCTCCTCGTCGGCTATAACCAAAAACTTTTCGTCGGCTATAGTTATAGCCGACGACTCGTCGGCTATAATATTATAGCCGACGATGTGGCCGACGAAATAGTAATTCGTCGGCTATAACCACTTATAGCCGACGAAGTACTCTTTCGTCGGCCGTTTTTTTTCATATCGTCGGCTATGACCCCTTTTCTGGTAGTGACATCTTGACGCAGACGAGATACGACGACAAGAACTTTTTGTTTTTGATAGAGTTAACGGAAAGTTAACTAGGGTTTAGATGAAAAATCAAACAATTAATGAAATACTGAGGAGTATATTTGAAGACCTTTAGATTCGATTAAAAGTCGTGATTTTATGAAATTTACGTAACTTCATAACCTCCTCACTTTAGAGGAGCCGGATCCCATTGTAACATCATATGAACATATTAAATATCTTAATTTGAAGAAGGAGAATACACACACACACACAAAATTTTGATATGTACTAACACCATAAATGAAAGATCATGCACTTAGAGCATCTCCACTTCTCTATAATTTCTGTGGTGAAGCATTTCAAAAGCAGAACCAGCTGATAGAAGTGTGGAGATGTATAGTGGAGTGAAAAAAAATAATTAAGAAGAGTGGGAGATGTCATATTCTGCATGTGAGGTAAGGCTTCTAAGATTTTATGATGATCAATCGATCAGTTCGTTATTTAGGGACAACAGTTGAACTTGGCTTTGGAAATGATATAATTAAACATTGTAGTTCATCGCCTTTTGAAGCATCATTTTGAGGATTTGAAGTCGTTAACCAGAAATGAACTAGTAGAAGAACATAGGTCTAGGTCTCTAGGAGACAGAGTTGTTTGAATTTCAGCAATTTATGATAAAAAGAATACTTGGCAATGCTTTGCATGCGTCCAATTTCATGTAAAAGAGAGCATAAAGAACACAAATAATCCACGAATAGAATTCTTTGCAACTCTCATAAGCTGTCGAATATGTATAACTTTCTTCATCCATTAGATTTTGCCTGATCTCCTATTGCAAATGGTTTAAGATTCCTTATTGTGTTGCTCACCAAAACAACATATATAATATGCGCATGTCTCAGTTCTCCATCTCCTTTACTTGAATGATGTCTATGACTTGAAGTATGAAGAGGGGTGAGAGTAGGTGGAAAAGATGTCATTGCCATATGGATTAGGACTTGACCAGAATTCTACAGAAAATGGAATACACGCCATGAATATATGATCTAAAGATTCTAAATTGCAAGAGCATCTAGGACAATGAGCAAATGTAGCCATTCCCATATGGACTCTTGGTTCATAAGTAAGAAGATAACCCATGAGCCAAGGTCCAGTGTAAAGTTTTTGTTTTTTCAGGGCAGGTTGAGCTTCCAAATGACTCCCATTGCCAGAGTCTGGTTTTCCGACCGAAGTGATGGAATTCTGATAAGCAGTTTTGAAGTACCTTGGCGAGTAAATTTGGTTTCAGATTGGCATTCTCCCGGCCCAGTCCCCACCAACATGAATGCCAAGATTTTGAGTCACATTTAGTGAGTTATAATGTGACATTATATTTTCATAACATTTCTATATAACTGATTGGATTCCTAATTATTCTCTTTTATCAGTCGAAACTAGGAGATGCATTACATATAAGTATATTTGAGGCCTAAAGACTGGTTGGAATTCTTGAATGCAAAGGGTTTACCAGAAGTATAGGCAAGGTATGCGCGGAGGTTACTTGTTAGATTGCATTATATTTTGGATTCTCATTGTTTGAGGTTATGATCTCCAGATTGTAGAGAAAATCAGTAAGACTAGTTGAGGTCTGACTCTAATTAATTTTTAGCAACCACCTGAAGCTTTTTCCATATACTGAACTACCTCAGACTTGTTTCTTCTGAATACATGCAACTTTTAAATAATAGAGAAGCAGAAATGGGAAGAACTTGCTGTTAGTTAATTTCTAGAGCTGCAAATTAAGAAAAGACGATGAGAAAATAGAGTATATAGTACTCTAGAGACCACTTGCTTCCTTGGCCTCAAGGATTCACTACCAAAACCATCAATATTACAATAGGAAGCAAAGAAACATGGATATAGTTATCAAAAGATATGATGGATCCACCCTTTGAAGTTACCTTGTTTTCTGCAGAAAACATTGGAAGCAAACACCATTAACATGTATGAATTAATTGACCAAATTCTCTCAACTATACACACACACACACACACACACACAAACACATCACATATTTATTTGTGTTTTTAAGGACTTACTACACTGTTTTGGGTGACATATGCATCTCAATGCTGCACCACAATTGCCATTGACCTTTTGACACTCATTGCAGATATTGGGTATGCGATCAGGCACCTCAAAAGCAATTCTAGCCCCCATGTCATGTTCTTCATAGTTCTCACCTGGAGACTTTCTATTGACCCTGCTGCAACATGAGCAGTTAAAATCACTAGGATTAAATTCCAAGCCAAGCTTTCTGAGATCATCAACTAGTAAACAAGAAGTTGGAGAAATCCCTTCAAGTTCTTCAATCTTTGAAGAAGCTCCACATGCGTGTAAGCATGTCAAAGTGTGGAAAAGTGGTGATGATGGAGTTTTTGAGTTTGAGCAGTTGTAGAGTAAAAGTGAATTGGAAGTAAAACCAGTTGAGAGAAGGTTTGGGGAGGCATAGTTGAGTGAAGATGAACAAGAAGAATGGGAGATGTTCAGAGTTTCACATCTGTGGTAGGGATTCTCAGATTTACATATGATCATTTGGTTCATTGGGGACAATGGTGTGTAGAAGTTAAGTTCATCACTAATGGTGGCTGAAACATTTTGAGGAATTGAAGTTGCCAACAAGAAATTGAGTATCAAAAGAAAAGGGTGTAAGATGCATAGTTTCTTGAAATCCAGCATTTTGAAATAAAGCACAGTTTTGAATGTTTTGCTTCACAATACAATTAAAAGGAAGCAAATGAGGAACAAGATAGCAAAGAATCTACTTTTACTTTCTGTCTATGGACTTTTAGCATCTTAACTGGGATATGTATATCCCTTTGCAATTTCACTTTTCCACTCTACAGTGGAATATGACTTTTCTGCACCCTTTTCATTCTGGATGATCATTATTTTTTTCACCACTTGCAAATTTTGGATTTCGATTGATTGATCATCAAAACCCCTATGCTTTGCTACTGTAAATTTTTGAATCTACTGTCAAAGTATTACACTTTTGCTGAATTATGGCTGAAAATTCACCAAGTCATTAGAAACCAAACTTGATTTGCTCACCATGAATGACACCACAGAATTTTATTTCTGTAAAAGGTTTTCTTGATTAATTTGATTTCATTTGTGTCGTTTTCTTTTGAACATTTGAACCTTTTACTGATATTATTGCATAAGAATGATTATGTAGCAGGCATAGTTGATAATTGTTGACATGAATGGGACCATTTAACCTTTTACTGATCAAAATTGTTCCTCATTTCTTGAACTATAACAACAGAAAGCAACAAAGTCAAAAAGTAAACTAGATCCAGAAATTAGGCTAATTGTCCGATCACACTAGAAAATATGACCCTAATATATTTCCACAGAAGTTGAAATTATATTAAAGTCATCATCTTATCTGCATAATTGAAAATTACCATAATCAATTAAGCACAAACCACAATACACAGAGATAATACACAGGCAGAAGCAGCTAGCATACATCACAGTTCCATTTTCATGATTCTGATTTAAACCTCTTGTTTGACTTCTGCTGCTGCTGGAGGGGGTGGTGGTGGTGGTGCAGGCTTGACAAGAGTAGCTGGGAAATCAAGCAGCACAATCTTTTCTATCACAGTCGAAAATGTAGCAGAGAATTCTGCATGTTTAGGGTGGATGAGGAACACGCCGTAATCTTCCTTCTTGTCGAATGTCATTAGGATGGCATGAGTAAAGCCTTGCGTAAGCATCTCCTGGCTCTCCAAGTCCTGTCCCCTGAAAATTAAAGCAAAAACACACACCACTATGGATCATGTTGCAAGAAATTTCAAGTGTGCTAAACTTGGCATGTCAAATACTCTTGATCGCATGTTATGTTGCGAGACTGTCAATATAGAGTTCTGGACTACATTTACACCTTAAAATGAGAATCAATTCATCTTTTAACATGTTTAGGTCTTATGGACAGTAATATATACAGTTAAACTTGATCAAAGTTCATGATAAGTCCATCTATGATAAATTTGAGATCTAATCGAGCAAGACTTACCATTCATAGGACTTAACAGCATCAATCTCAGCAACCAACTTCTCAAGCCCTGTGAGAATCTCCTCCACCTTCACATCTTCCTTGAACTTAACTATCACCAAGTGTTTGAACTCTCCCATATCGGCAATGTTATTGAAGCAAAATGAATCTCAGAAGCTCTCAATTTATAATCCCACACTACACACATGCACAAGTTAATGTTTGCGTGTCAACTTCTACAGTCCTATGACTCCTATCTGTCCTGAGAACTAGTAATGTCACACCCTATGACCCATTTCATCACTATGTTGAGGCAATCAATCAGAAAAAAAGGGATTGGGGTCTCTCCTCACAAGGACACTGTAACATTATAACTTAGGGCAAGTGTTAGACAGACAAATACGTTCACAAGATTTGAAAATAATGAGGTTTAGCCTCTAGAATGACCCCAGATTTGATAAAGGAAGCTTTAAAATAACAATTAAGACAAACTGGTATATCGAGAATAACAGCCTATCACAATAGAACAATGGCTAAAAAGTCAAGTATGGAGTATATGACACGAGCTAGGATAAAGATAATGAAGCTCATGTCCCTCCTTTCCCACTGAATGCCTATATGTCCATGAATATTCATCTAAATAATTTCTGGCCAACTTTTCTTGCTATTTAGTCTTTACGGATTATATGTCTGTCTAAAATCATAGTAGTAGCATAGTATTTTCAGTGGCTCCAATCACATTCAAGAAAACAAAAATTTCATTCCTAAAGTATATGCTATCGATGCATTTCACTAAATATTACAGAAACACTATTGTTGCTTCAAGAATTGTAGCAAACCAAACTAGTCGCTCAATATTTCTCATGAATTGTAGCAAATTTAGAATATAATTAAAGTGTATTTATTGGGACCTCCAAATTTGTTCACTTGATCTTCAAAATTTGATACGTCACAATTTCACAACAGACGAACAATGTTACTGTAATTCACTTTATGAAGCTATTTGTACATAAAATCCCCACAAGTCAGTAACCTTGGCGCTCCATCGCACATAAGAAGATTGCTGCAGATGAACAATGGAAAAAGGGCAGGGGTCCTTTGTTAGTCTCTTCTATTATGACCATTTTATCGATGTTGCTGTAGACCTCTGGTACACACTTTGGTGCTCGCTATTCATCCAAGTACTTTCATAGCTTGGCAGAACATAATTCATGAATGTACCCCTTCAAATTCATTCATTTCATTTTCATTTGTTTTTTTTTTTTACCGGACAAAAAGAAAATCCATTCATTTCATTTTCCCTTTCTCCATCTGAATGAGATTCAGAAAAGATTTGATTGGGTGCTGCTAGACTTTTTTCCATGTCCTGGCCATGTGATCCAGAGGGAACATTATAATTTGTATCCTTGCCGATGGAAGATATGTCACATACTCATCTTTAAGGAATCTTAACTAGGGTCACCTTACTTTGCTAAAGCTGCTCTTCCGATGGGACACTTCAACCAAAATATGATTTAGCTCTACAAGTCCAGCATAGTTTCACAGAAAATGAAAACAAAACTTTATTTTTATGGTTTTGTATAAGTAAAACTGTAAAACCCTTCTGAGTTTTGAAGTAGCAGCATGTCTGAATAAAATTTTATGATTGTTCTGACAAAGAAAAGAAGTAATGGAAGAAAGATGAATTAGTGTGTGCATATATTGTTGGGATGTGATTGTCCTCATTTTGCTGGTGAGACATTGCAGATCTAATATCGTACCAAACATGATTAATATCATCCATCAATCGTCACTTCCAAGAACAATACAGTCCCACAGTTTCTATACATTACGTATAAACAGCTAGTCCCACTGTTCCGTTTTCTTTTACAGCAGTTGATGGAGTTTTGTATCAACAAAATTCCGAAATCACATGCAGTAATAACTCTTCGAACTATTAGACTCCTGCACCACTCTTCATGCTTGCAACTTGGTTATGGTAAGCAGTATTTGATCATAAACGTCCAGCAGGACAGTTTTAGACTGCCCCATGATCGAGTAAGGCCACCTAATTCGTTAGACACATTGAAGGTCATAGTAATTGTATGAAATTTCTTACACTTTTGTGGTCTTAGAATCATAAATTCATAACCTATTTTAGGTACTTATCGACCTAAAATTGTAAGTCAAGGTTAAAGAGCCAGGCAAAGGAACATACCGCTAAGAATAGTTGTGGATTCCTACAGTTTAGAGATTTCTTGAGTAAAATACTACTGCCAGTAGTTGAATTGTCGAAATTAGGATCATGAAATTTGAACGGCCGATGTGTTCCTATACATAGTGGGAGTCAGCTATGCATATTTGGAAAACTTGACAATTTGTAACAACAAATTTAAAAAAAGAAAAGAAAAGGAAGAGGTGGAAAAGTAGAAGCTGATTGAGGCAGGCAGGCCTCGTGCGGGGAATAAATAAGTGAAGAGAAGTAGGGTAGTGAGGGTGGCCAGTGAATTTCATCATGAAAATCAGGTAAAGCTGCGTTTGCGTAATCGTACAACACCAACTGCTCCGGCTTCAACCACCGACACTGCCGTGAAAAGCCTTCCATGATAACCTTATTTACCATAGTTTCGGAGTTTCACTTCCCCAGTTTGGGTAATTTTGGAGTGGGGGAGGAACACGGGAAATTGAAATGAGATATGACTGCCATGCAGAAGTGTATTATTGAGACTAGTGAGGTGCTGAATGTTCGAGTGTGCAAACCACCTCCCTCCTTGAGGCTCCCTCTCCCTCTCCCTCTCATTCCTCAAGTATAGATTTTTCATTAGACTCCATAAGCTATATTAGTTCCTTGAAATGGAGCATAGGAGATGCAAAGTCCAACTATCAATTCTGAAACACCAACACGTCCCAATGCCTCTCCATTGAAGCTGAAGTTGTTGGACTTTAAGGGTCGTCGCCCATAGGCAACTTTTCTGGATTCTTGATGTGGCGGACGGCCGGCAGTTGTATGTGTGAGACAGATTGTTCTTTGATTACACTGGGGAATACAGTTTGTTTGACCTCGTGGTTCTAATCCTTCTGTTTTGTTTCAAATTGTAAACAAACAAACAAAAAATGATTTGGGTTCCACTGCATCAAAAGTTTCCATTGTTGCACTGGCAAAGTGGCTTGTATACAGATCAACATCACAGCTAAACTGTGCACTTACATTTGAATTTAGGAAAAAAATTGATGATCTCTAACTACTGTGCTGCTCGCCGGAAAGATACTCTCGTGACTTTTTAAGCCGAGAAATTCGTTTCCGATGTCCACGACCCTGCTTGTGTTGTTCCCACTCGTGTGCTCCTCTAAGGATCTTGTCACCACAGGCCTACCAAATTGAAATTACAGTTACAAACCAACTTGAGCAAATTAAACTATGAGTCCTTATAAACACCACAAAAAGAAATTGCTAAAGGAAGAAAAATTGCAAAAACGTATGGTAACCGCTCCGAAGTTCTAACCTTGCATGTATACTGAGTCCATAAGTCCCTCTGTATTATATTCATTTCAGTGCTATTTGGAGTATCCAGATTAGGCACCAAAGTTGTATCCTGTATAAGGAAAGATCTTATCAATTCAACAACTGGTCCAACCACGTCTGCAGCCCATGTAGCATCCGATTTGCCTGCAATATGTTTTACAAAAATGTGCATCAACATACAAAAAGGATTACAATGATCAAGTCATATGAACAAGCAAAACAAACAAGGAATACAAATCGCCAAACTCCCTACATAGAATGGACTCGGTTGCATCAAGTGAATGTATGTTCCATCCAAACAACGTACCCAGTCGATTTATCCTTCGTTTCTGTAAAAAATAAGAAAAAAAATTAGACCGTGTCTTCAATTTACTTTAGCAATTTCCCAATTCTGCAAAATAACAGAATATATTTACTTTACAGGGTCTTTGGGTGCAAAGGATTCTCTGTTTGTTATGACTAAGAGCATTACTGAGGTTGGGCTTAAGCTAACCTAAGCTAACTTTAGGATATGTTTTGTGCTGTGTATTAAGTTTTGCTTCTACTTTTCTTTCTTCCATCTGACCAAAGAGGAAACACAATCTTCTCATCCCCATGTTTTTCGACAGTATGCAGAACATCAATATCTCTGTGAATCATCTCATCCTTCTGAATCAGGTATTGCAGAATTCCAACATGGTATGGGATTTTGCAGATTTGGGTATTGCTTTTTATCCTTTTGTAATTCATAAACTGAAAACGCATAATCAATTTTCAATAACCAATCAAACTCTGTTGATTATATCTCTGGCAAGTTCTGCAGTACCCTATTTTGCTCCAGCATGACCAAGTTACTATTCATTGGCTGCAATACCCAAACTTGCACAATCCAAAACCAAGTTCATTTTCATCAACTACAATACCAATTCGCAAAGCATTCAGATTCTTAATTTAGTTCATCCAAAATTGATGAAATTAGAATTGGGAAAAGATATAATGAGGGATGAACTTCCGTTTTCTCTATCTAACATCAAGTATTGATTATGAAGACTCCCCTTACCTATGATATTGCACGGAGTTTCTATAAGCATTAATAAGAAACAGTGATATGGTAGAGTTAGAAAAGCAATGAGTGATGACAAAAGGGAGAAGAGCGATGAGCGAGGAAGAGAGTGATGAGCAGCTAATGCAGCAACCACAACTGGGTTAGAAAAGAAACATCCTCTTTGAAAGAGCCCAAGAAACCCCAGACTTTTTTGGTCCAAATTAAAGTATCCCTGGTAGTTCAAAGGTCTTGGAAGTTATTTTCCAGTTTTATGAGGAGTATTTACGAGTCTAGTGCTTTCAAGAGTATACTCAAGTCTTAGGCTAAGTACTCAGGGGTCTTGACTGTGTCTTTGTCTATTTAACTCTTTAAGTAATCCAGGGTCTTAATATTAATAAGTCTTTAATAGAGTCTTCTGGTGTTTCAGGAGTCAAGGGTTATGTACTTTCAGTCTATAAATATGGCTACCTTGGTATAAAAATAAATTGAACTACATTGAAGTCTTAGTTCCTTGGTTTCTCTTCTGCTACTCTAATCTCTGATCTCTTCTATCTGCGCCCTGCATTGCCTACTTTATCTAAAACTCCAGCAGCTCCTTTTTCTTCTAAATTCACATATTTTTTAGACTTGTCATCTGAAGCTCACTCTGATCTATTATTCTGCACCAGCAGCTATTAGCGCTCCTGATGGAGGGAGGAATGAAGAGAAAATGGAGAGACAAAGTTCTTACCAAAGGAAACCCTTTTCAGCATTGTGAGCATGTTTAAAAAATAAAATTAAAGATAAATTAAAGATACTAATTAGTACATTTAGGCATTTATTGTAGTACCTGGTCATACCAAACATCACTGAGATTCCTTAAATTGTAGCTAAAACAAAGATACATTTGGGAGATGGGAAGAACTTATTTAAATATCAGTTTCGTAATTAGCAAATTCTCAAAATATCAAAGGCCCAATAGGCCTAATTAATTAACCATATAATGCCTCAACATGATGAACACATATCCAGTGCTTCAGATATTTCAACCAGAGAAATGTTTATAGCTTGGAAACAGATTGTATTGAAATGTATGAAAGGATCCAACAAAATTCCAGCATCAAAATCAGAACATATTTGCAAAAATAACTAACCTGACGACGAACAAGTCTTCTGGTGTTCAGTTTTACTTTCTCAATAGCTTCTTTTAAAACAGCTTTGGATTGAGTGTCAATCAAGGAATCCAAGATGAGCCTCATATTCTCTTTCAATTTCTTATCCACCAGGTTTACTGATTTGAGCATTGACGTATCTTTCAAATGATTTCCTTCGTCACTGGCTTCAGTTATGTACAAACTCAAAAAACTTTCGAACTCCCGAACCCCAATGGCCTGCCGGAAACCTCGAGTATAATCTGCATTGTGAGTAAAAATCTCATAGACTTCATCGAGGAGTCCAACATCAATCATGGAGTCTACTCTTTGATCCACATATTGATCTAGCACAGGAAGAGAAGCATCCATACATAGAAAACAGCAATTGTATCTGAAGTTATCAACTCGGCCCCAGTTCTGTTAACCAGCATGCAAGAATCAATATCGTTATATTTGGTTTCATTCCATCACTTTAACCAAATTTGTTATATTTCAATACTTGTAAAACAAAATCATGATGACTAAATGGTAACACATGTTGCAACCCAAACATAGACAATCAATGCATTGCTTCACAGCAAAAGTAGTATAAGAGGAATCTGTGTATGTTCAAGCAGATCATAAACAAATGTATAATTCAAAAGGAAAACATACGCGGTGAATCATGAAGATAGACAGTCAGAAAATACAATAGCACCTCCAGGTTGGACACTAAGGTTCACTTAAAAGTTAAAGATAGATATATCAAATTGTTATACGTAATATTAGATATTTAAAAGAGGATTACTAACTTTGGCAGCCTTTCCCTGAAGAATTTTGCTAGGGAGAACACCATGGTGAGCATACATACTTAGGTACTGATTAATCTGCAAAAAAACCAACACCACGTAAGATTAAGAGCCACTAGAATGCCTGGCGTACGTAATAATTGATATATATATATTAACTCAAGGAGAGATCATTGGTAATTTTTATCCAAAAATTATCAACTTGAGAAACGTGTGTGCCCATGCAACATTGAAATTAAATGCCGATCCAAATCCAACGAATCTGTACAGCCCTCTTGGATCATCTACTTAGTAACTTCCCCATACGAGGAGATCGTTGGCAATGGAGTCACCCTAAAGCTAAACACATGACATTAAATTTAGAATTGACTATTAATTTGCGTATAAACATATTTTACCACGTCCACACGATATGAATTTCCTAAAATCAGGCAACCAGCCCATCACTAAACACTGATCAATGCTGATGACCATTGCTTGTTTCTAAGTACAAAATCAGGATCAAGCTCGTAGGAAAAGTAATGGTAAATTATTTCTCAAAACAACGTAGCCTGATGAGTCGGGCACACAAATCTGAATTTCTACATTCACATGAAAATGCACTAGTTAATACGTAGGACACCTACTTTTCTGTGATCATTTGGATGGATTCTGTTTGCTGCAATTGGATCAATGACTTTAAGATCGTCATAACTACAACTGGAATTGTCTGCTTCAAATGCAAGCTCAACCTGTTGTTGTCCCGCTCCTGGTGTAAAAAGCAAAAAACAATATCCCAAATTAAGATATCTATAAACAAAATTTTTATAGAGATCTTAGTGTGAAGGAAAATTCAAGAGCTAAGGTCATTGCTTTACCTGGGTGGTCACCCAAAAATCTTTCGCCCATATCTTCAACTGTGTCATCAAGAAGGAATGGACTAACAAGAGCCTGAATAGAGTTTTAAAAATAAGCTTAAAAGGATAGCCCAAAAAAATGAAAAAAAATAAATAAATACAGTATGATTGAGCTCGAAAATATATATGTCGAATGGAAAAATATAACTTAAACCCATGGATCATAATCACTATAAAACGTATATGTCACTACTTATATTCACTGAACTGGAAATTACCGGTTTACCACACACAGGTAACTTAAAAACACCTACTTACTTATAAGGCAAGTATAAAGAGAATTGGCCCCATTGGATTGCTAAATCAGTTTTCACATTTTATTTCATTTAAAACTAAAACGAAGCACATCTTGGAAACCTTATCCAAAGTCAAGCTCCTTGCTTATTTTATAGTCGAGATACTAGCAAGTACCTGGATCTAACCAACAGGCAACAGGATGCATCAGCTCAACAAAGAAGACATCACCCTCCACAAACACTTCATGCACAGCCTTGACTGGGACATCACCATCAAGACCCTGAAATCAGTGTTTGGAAGAGGTAAAACTACAATTTTGGGTGGAAGAAATGGAAGTAATGTGTGTTTTGTGTGAAAATACTGGAGTCCAAAGTTCAGTGTGATAGGACTACATTCTGGTTTGATTAATCAACACAGTTAAGTTTTGACCACCTCTATAACATTCTTCACAAAACTCTCCAGTTACGGAAGTGATCTTTGCAGAAAAATAAGATTGAATGCTCAATTCCAATTAGCCCAGTAAGGAACAGAACTCTTTAGTTACCGGCCAAGTGTTATACCTAAGAAATTATATATATGCATCTTATGCAGCAGCTCGTAAAGGTTTAAAGATACGATGAAGAAAATTCAAGGTTAGAAGACCCATTAACCTGGTGGATGATATTGGCCTACTTAAGATCATGCAAAACAGGGTCGAGCAAGGTTCTTACTTCTTTCCAATTTAATTTTTCTTAAGGTTATTTTCAAATATTTTATTACTTTTCTTTGCTAGGGTTTCTTCTAGAATTTAAATTATTATATTTTAATAGCAAATGCCTCAGAATATACTTCTACAGTCAACAGGTGGTGTTATTCTAAATTACACACACACACACACACACATATAAGTTTAAAAAAATAAAAAATAATATGAAATCTCAAAGTTCACACCTAACCAGTATGCCTAATTATTTGGACTAAAGAATATGCATGAATGAGATGGTGCAACCATGTCCAGGCCAATAAACTGAAAATCTTGACTAACAAAACTATCAAGAGCATGGTCCTTCCAAGTATAAAAGAATAACAAAGCACTAATTATCTAATATCAGAGGTCATAATGAAACAATTTTCTACCTGAATATAGTAATTTGTGCCCCCAACTATGACTGGAAGGCAGTTGCGAGACAAGATGTCATTGATTAGCTGAAAACCCCACATGTTGAGTTAGTTCAAAACATAAACAGATTGCAGTATAAGTCTGGATCCAACACAGAAGTAGAACAAAAAGAATGACGGAATGAAACAGAGAGTATAGAATGGTATAAATAATGGAAAAAAATGCAAGTTGTTTCAAATGTTCAGTACCATATTGTCATACATGGTCATGAAATCCATATCGTCATGTAACTATTCTGCCTAATGTTAAGAATTCAATTGCTATGTCCAAGAAAATGGACATCATGAACTTAACTATGTATTATCACTAGATCTATAGTAAACGGCCCAACAGACAACTGCTCCAGCACCTATTCAAGTTTCAAGTTTGCACCAGCACCATTGTGTCCTATATATCACCCACCACTATTGTCAATAATTTTATATGCTAAGGCCTGATCAATCCCATATATACAAAATCCTATAAATGCAGAAGAACAAACCCATGAAATCAAATAAAATTAAAGATAATCAGATCATGGAAAAATAAGTGACCTTCTCTGGTCATCAAAATCACCATTCACTGAGACTTTCTTTCCCTCACAGGGATAACCATCAAGAACAACTAGAACGCTCTGTCTCCTTCCCTACCAACCACCCATGAGCTTGAAATAACACCCACCAGAGAATACTGAAGCTAGGGCCCCACATCCGTCCAATTGACTTCAACCATCATAATTAACACGGGTCTAACTGTGATGACCAGTATATAATGCAGCCTCAGATTTTGACAACTAGTAACATTTACAAATCGAATACAGATTATCCCCCTGTGTTGCAAACATGTCTCGGGTACTACAGAAATGCATTTGTTAACCTTTAAGAAAGTTTGACTTTTTGATACCCCATCACGGCCAATGTATACAAGGGAAGACTTAATATGCAAGGTTACAGGGAAGGCTAATCATAATACCCCAAAAAGGTTTGAAAAAATAGAATCTAAGTAAGCCAACCCAAAAGGTTTGAGCATTTTTGAAATCACTTTCAAGCTTTGGCCAAAGGAAACAAAGCTAAGACTCCATGTGGATGGCTATAGCTGGACATTTCCTGGGTATGTGATAGAATATTTATCATCATAAGTGGGTATGAGCTGAAGAACTTTTGGACCATCTACGTTTATGGTGAACCTACGGCTTCAGTTTCTTTTGATTTCAGAGTTACTTTCTTCTAATAAGTTGGAAATGCTGAATGCTGTGAAGTTGTGGTCTTTTTTATCAGTATATATGTATTTGTTAGAGAGATCACTGATCTTGTTCTCAGGTTGTGGATTACTCATCCACCCATTTTACATATATGCTTTCATAAAGTCTTGTTCATCCTCCAATAGAAAATAATATATACTCTCTATCAAACTAAGAAACAATGAGATAGAGATAACAGTTGCAATCTAAAAACATAGCGTGAAAGAGCTCTATCTGAACCTCTTAAGAATCCGACACACAAAGAGAAGTCACATATCAAACTCTGTCCCACAAGAGATTTACCTCCTAAACCCGATGACACTTCAAAGATCCTCCTTCTATGTTCCATCTTACCACCGAAAAGACAGCCTACACAAGACAGCTTCACAGCACTATTTACCTCTTCCTTTATCTCTCAACAAGAAAGTATAATATGAAGCTAAAATGTTCTTATCACTTTAGACTCCAGAAGAAAATTCTGACATAAGGTCAATGAAGTACAAAGGCCTAAAGTATAACATTTCACTTGTATGTATGAAACAGCAACAAAAACAATGACACCAATCCATGCAGTAAAATCAAAAGACGGAATTTTCGGGTTTACTTACCGGAATGGCAGAGTCCCTGAAGTCTTTAGCAGTAAACTCCACATTGGGGCATATAGTGCCCAGAAGATGATGAGGCACTCCTACATTACCGACCAATTTCCAAAATCAACAACAGTTAAACAAAAAATACTAAATAAAAAAAATGGAGGAAGGGAAGAGAGTAGGGACCGTTTTGATCATGAAGAGGAACCTTGTTGGTGAGAACGTTGAGACCATCGTAGACCTGCATTGAATCGGCGTTGATTACTTCGATAGGAAAGTGGGCTGCCAAGTCGATGGCGAGCTTGGACTTCCCGGAACCTGTGGGTCCCATAATCACCACCACCTTGGATTTCTCTTCTTCTTCTTCTCCAACTTGGGTTCTCTGCGCTGCGCCACAATCCATGCTTCTCTCCCTCTCTTTCTGTAGTTGGGACTTGGAAGCACCGAAGCAGTACAAGGGGTGAGTTACTGAGTTTGCTGTTTCTGTTGTTGTGTTGTGAAGGCTTCTAAGTTGTCGTTGTTGTTGGTCTTTTTTTTTTTTTTTTTTTTTTTTAAGAAAGATGAGGACTTCCAAGTTAAAAAGGACTAGCTAGTTGAGAACGACATCGTTTCACCAACTTCTCCACCGGTACTGTTAAGTCTTTAGTTATATAAGAGTAGATAATTTATGTAAATTTTCATCTAAATTGAAAAACGTTGAAGCATTCATAAATATAATTTACCAATTATAAATTTAGACGGTTCATGTTTAATAAATTTTATCCGTCGATCAATTTAATCTAATTTAATACTTTTATCTAGATATTTGTAGAAGTGAACAACTTATAAAGTCGTCTCACAAGTTAACGCCACGCTATTCAACAACGGGCAAGCGGCTTGCTGAACCAAGCAAACCTTGACTCGGCCCTCCATTCCTCCATCCTCTCCAGGGTACCCGAAACCAGCACAGCCATCCTTAGCCATCTTTAGCCATTAATAATAGGGAAAAAGACCACTTGCACAAAAAGGGTGAAAAACTTGCCCATTCCAATGTTACATACCTATTCCAATGAATCTTGTCAAAAATACCTAATTACCCTATACTAAACCCTAATATCCTCATTCCCCTCTTCCTTTCTAACCACCAGACCTCACCTCTCTCTCTCTCTCTCTCCGGCACCACCGTCGACGACAAAAGCCACGACCATCAACGCCTAGACCAAGTTGTAGATCTGACGACGAGGAACAATCTGAGTGGCATTGAAAACCTGTGCAAGCCGCAGAGATCCGTCGCCGATGGATCAATATTCAAGCGAGGGGATTCGAATAGAAACTCATCTTAGTTTGGGGTTTCTTGATGATCGGGACGACACTTCATTTATTCAATCTTGGTTTTTAGTTCTGTTGGTTTTGGGTTTCAGGTGAAGAAGATTGAGGTTTTTTTTTGGGTTGTAATACTATTGGCGGCGGGTCCTCCTCCTCCAACATTAGGGTTTTGATCGAATTGGGAATACTATTACTGGGGTCAGTAATACTATTACTGGGGGTCAGTAATTGATTTACTGCGGGTCAGTAATCTAGTAACTGGGGGTCAGTAATCGATTACTGGGAGTCAGTAATACTATTGGCGGCGGGTCCTCCTCCTCCAACATTAGGGTTTTGATCAAATTGGGAATACTATTACTGGGGTCAGTAATTGATTTACTGAGGATCAATAATCTAGTTACTGGAAAATATGGAATCTGTAATCTGATTACTAGGGGTCAGTAATCGATTACTGGGGGTCAGTAACGGGGTCAGTAACATGGTTACTAGAAAATATGGAATCGGTAACCTGATTACTGGGGGTCAGTAATCGATTACTGACCCCCAGTAATCACATTACTGACCCTCATTACTGACCCTCAATAACTTGAGTCAAGTGACTGGAATCCGGCGACTAAAGTAATATTGAAAAAACAAAAAAATTCCGGCGAAAGAAAAAAAAAATCCTGTGAAAAAATCCAATTGGGAAAATCTGATTATTAGGGATCAGTAACCCTAAAAAAAATATGATTATAAAAAAAAAAAATTCCTGCGAAAAAATTTTGGTGACCGGGCTCCGGCGACCGGCCATGGGAGGCCAGCAGAGTTGGGTGACATTTCGGCAAAGTTTTTTTTATCTTCTATTTTTTCAGCACATTATAATTCAAAAATATGTTAGATAAAACAGAAGGACAAAAAAAGAAGAAAAAAATTAAAATTGTACTAAGGTTGAAAAAGATTTGTTCAAATGGACAATAGAGTTGTAACCTTATGTTCAATAGGGGAGAAAAATAAGGTGGTTATTTGAATGGGCAATCAGGGGGCCAAATTAGCACTAAATGGACATTTTCCCTTAATAATATAGACTCCTAGTTATGTCTGGGACTCTGTTTTACTCAACAACAACAAAAAAATATTTACCAAACTTTTCAATATTTACCAAACTGAAATATTTACCAACCTTTCAGTTTGTAGAATGATATGAATAGATCACTTATGTAAATTTTCAGAGATATTCAAAAGTTTGATTTATTTTTATTAACCTTCAATGACCTGTTATTATATAGTGGCGTGTTTGGTAGAACAATGATCAGAAAAAGTGATATAACATTAGTAGCTGAACTAGATGAATAACTCTTCCCTTTCGAAGTCATGATTTCATTAGCACACAGAGTGACAGAGAAGTCTACCGAATTTAGAAATACATAGTTGGAAGAAATTAAAACTTTCTTCATGAATACACAGCCAGTGAAATATACAATCGAAAAATCACAAAATTGCAAGAAAAAATTAAGCTTCTAATTACAGGCACACATGCACAACACATTTCAACACATGATTAGCAGTTTAGCACACAGTAAATCTTAACGCAGAGTTTCGACATGTTTGTTCAGCTCCTCCAGCTTCTTCATCCTCAGTCTCTCGCTTTCACCCACAAGCTGAAAGATATTACAGTATGTGAAATTGTTTGAAACTCAAGTAAGGAACATATACTAGCTTATAGATCACCTAAACAAGAATTGAGTATGTCAAAATTGTGAAGCTCTTTCTGAAAATTAAGCAATTCACCTCCATCAATCTGGAGAGTAGTTGAGCTTTTTCTCTGTTCTTCTCGTTCAAAGCCTCGACTGCTTCCTTGTATTCCTTTTCCTGTGATCAGCACTCAATACCATCAAACAACTTGTAAAAATTACAGTAGCAAGGTACAAAATTAAAATTTTAGCTGGATTGCTGGAACATTTTCTGCCTACAGCAAATAACTAGTCTGTATAGATCTATGTATAATCCTGAATTATAATCTTGTAGCTGTTGAAAACAATTGAGGTTGAATGACTTGCACCACACAGATGCATAAAAACAAGTAAGAAGTTGATTGAACTCTTTTCTTAGTATAACAAGAGTAACTATGACTACATGACAATACACACACACACACACACACACATATCTATAACAGAAATGTCAAAAACGTATCACCTTCCTCTGGCAGCTCTGTCCCAGTGGCTTTAAATCTTTGTTAACTAAATCTATCCTCTTACGAATATTTGCAACCTCCTTCCTCATGGGATCTGTCAGTGCTTCCAGCTCCTGAAAGATTGATTAGTTTTAAAGTGACCTCTATATAACTTCATTGAGAAGTTTGGGATGAACAATTTATAACATATTACATATACCACTTTGTACCAGCTGAAATCTGTAATTTCTTTTCTAGCTTCCCGGTATCAAGTTATGACATGGACACCTTATGAATTCTAGGTGGTTAGTTAGATAACAAAGCATTTGAATCATAGCTAAACTTTCTTCACTCGATAGCTTCCCGGTATCGAGTTATGACATGGACATCTTATGAATTCTAGCTGGTTAGTTAGATAACAAAGCATTTGAATCATAGCTAAACTTTCTTCACTCGATAGTTTGATTGAAACTTCCATCAACTCTTGTATTACTATTCCACGTTCTAAATTGCATTGGAATAAGGAACATCTAATATCATGATATAGTGGCAATTGCGGTTTACTTACTTCACGAATCTCAGTTAAGCGCCTACTTGCTTCTTCAGCTCGTCCCAGCTGAGCCTGAACCTTGTCTCTCACCTCCAACTTCTTCTTCTCAATCTCCTCCTCCTTGACACGAAAAATAGCCAATGCAGACCTTGACATCTCTTCTTCCTTGTCATCAATTACTGGACTCCCAGTGTAACTAACAATGGCGCCAGAGTTCTTATTGACAAGCTGCATCTGCAATTGCTGCTGCTCCCATAACTGTTTTGGCGTTGCCATTGCTTCCTCTTCAACCTCTATTCTCTCCCTGGAATCACTCTCTAAATGATGATCTCTAGGTTTCTCCTTTTCCTTTAAATGATGGCTGTCTTTCTTCTGTTGTAGGTGCTAAAAAAGGGTAGCTTTAAAGGTATCAAACCCATCAACACAGCTTGCTTTACAACAAAAATTGTATTACAATATGAGTTTGAATGACCAAAATGCCTAACAATTTGCTTTACATCAAAAAAGTTAATAGTAAATTTGTAGCTTTGTAACCCTTTGTTGAATGTATCAAGACTCACTCAAAACCCTCTAATCATATTTCCATCTTTACTCAAAAACCTACATGATAAAACTGGAAATTACATTCTTTGTATCAAAGTTATTCCTAATACATCAGTACTGTCCTTACCTACTGGCTAAAGTGTTTTTCTAATTGCCAGTAAAATATGAAAATGGATCCATCTGGTATGGTAAGGTAGCTATTTTCTCAAGTTGGTATATTGGCAAATTCAGGTAACCAATCCCAGCTCTTATTCCTTCATGTACAAAACTACACAGACATATTATATTAGTGCACTCCTCACTTCCTGGAGTACATATGAAGAGATATATACATGTATAGTGTATAATCTAGAAGGAACAGGTACCAGTTTTTCATAATAATTCTAAAATGGGTTTCTTTATGTCAAATGTTTTATATATAAGTGAAATTTGGTTGACAGCTAGGTCTGAAAGAGTAGTGGTGATTAATCTTTGTCTGTGAATAGAGGGGTGGGGGACTGGGGGTACTTGCCTGCTTGGGGTGCAAGTTTTGTATTGAGGAGTGGAAGCCTTAGGGGACAAGACAGATTAGGAGAGACTCAAAAGCAGTAAGAGTTGTCTATGTCACAAATAAATTTTGGTTTTCTACTATATCAAATGCTTTTGGTGAGATTCTCTATCATGTCTCGAGTTTTTTTTTTTTTACATGTTTCCTTAAATCGAGTTGATCGAGTCGAACTAACTCAACAGACATGAATCATATATGAATCAAGGTATCTAATTGTTCACAGTAGCCACAAATGGGCTACACAGGCCCACAGACCCGCAGCTAGCATGCTCGGGGCCGGACCGAGCCCCGGAGCAGGATCCCCAGCACCCGGACCCGAGGCCCAGCAATCTAACCTATGACTGGGGGCCCGGGAGTCGAGGACACCAGCCTGCCGAACAGGTCACCAACTATTTTGAAAAATAGTTTACAATCTGCCTAGCATTCCAACGGTTCAGCCGATGTAACATTGCAAAATATGTACGCCAACTATTTTGAACGAAATCCAAGGCAAACCACCGGTACTAAAATATATGTCCAAAGGCAGGCAACAAAAAAAAAACCTGTTCCAGTAGATTTACAAAAAAAAAAAAAAAAGAGACGGCAAACAAAAATCCTAAGGAGCCACTTCTTCCTCCCCAGCGGGCCTAGCCTGTCCACCAGCTTCCTCAGGTGGAACCGCCGCATCCCCCCTACTGGGTTCAGATGGCTGAAGTCCGCCTTCCCCTTCCGGCTGCTCCTCCTCTGCCGGCTGCCCATCAGCATCATCATCGGCCCGCGCCTTCGGCATTTGCGAAGTGATCAGGTATCCCTTCTCTTCCCACTCCACGTAGGCATCAGCGATACCCGACTCCCTAGCCTTCACCAGGAGCTCAAGAAACTGATCACTATCGTGATATTTCTAGATAACCCGCTGGAAAAGCTCTGGGTCTTCTTCTTCAGCCGCAGCGGCAGCTTCCACCTAGAGCTCATCCACTTTGGCCTCTAGCTCAGCCCTCTCTTCCTCAGCCCGCTCCTTCTCCTCCTCGAGGCTCCGGACCTGGCCCTCTAACTTGGTCACCTGCCTCTTGGCCCTCTTCTCCAGTCTGACCTTCTCCCGCTCAAGCCTGGACTTCTCAGCCTCCAGGCGCTCACGGGTTCCGGTCAGAACAGCCACCTGCCTCTTCAGTTCCGGCAGCTCCTCACTCGGGTCCGGCTGGTATAGATTGTACAACAGTTATAGAACGACAGGAAGCCGATTAAACAACAACAAAAAATAACAAAACCCTGCATAAGTTTTATGAGCGGTACCGTAGCGCCAAACAATTCTTACCCGGAGGACCAACTCCTTGCTCTTCTGGCGATTCCCCCTGACAGGGCTCCAGCGGCCCCAGGCCTATCCAGACCAAGGCCAGCCACATCCTCCACCAGGTTCCGGACGAAGGGACTCTCCAGACCTCCCATCCTCTGTTCCTCCACCGGAGCGGGGCTACTCTGCTGACCGGCAGAACTTGAAGCAGCAACGGCTCTGTCCCTAGCAGGACTCATCGCACCACTGGTGAACTTGAGCCGTTTCACCAAGTTCTCACCAGACGACCGGCCGGTCAGCGTCACCAGCGCGGAGGGCGGGACGTCCATGATCCTCCGCCTCTTCTCACCCAGGTCACCCGGGGAAGAAGATTGTGCGCCAGTCAAGGAGACCCTGGTGACGAGCGGGACCGATCCCGGTCGATACAGAATCCTATCCGTCGCACCAGGAACCTTTGGTGGCCCTCCAATGGTCTTACCCTTTCCGGGTCCCGCAGAGGGTGCTGCGGCACGAGTCTTCACACGCCTCAAGGTGTAGGCGTCATCCGCAAGATCTAAGGCCATCGGTTCGGCATGGACGGTAAGTCGGCCAGACTCCCGATCCACCGAGGTCCGCGAAACGGCATCCCCCTTCTCCGTCAACCTCAAGACAAGGTCCTCACCGTCCATGGATAGTGTGTTACCGGGCTTGACGACCGTCCGGGAAGATGCACCTACAGAACAAACAAAGGGTTAGTATCAACTCAGTCAGCGGGAACGTCACTACTAAAACCCTGCTACGCACCAGGATCCCGCCCGAGACAGCAGTACTCCAACACCTCCCGCCATATGAAGTTGTAGGAGCTTCGCTCAAGACCATCCCAGCACCCGAATATCGTAGTAATCCTATCCCGCTCCAACTCAGACAGTACGTACGATTGGTCACCAAGGGGCTGGAAGGCACTAGGAACCCGGTACATCCTCCTCCTTTTCTGCCACTTCTCACCTGCCATCACCACCTTCTTCCTCCAGTTATTGTCCACCCAGGAAGGCAGGTGGGTGATGATAGGCTGAAAGTGTCGGGCGCTAAACGTGAGACAACCCCGACACCCTTTCTTTTTCGAGAAAGACAATCTGTACAACGCCCGGAACTCGTTCACCGTCGGCATGCTCATTCCGGACAACTCGTACAGACAACCAAGGCTCAGCAACTGCCTCCACTGGTTTCCAGGTAGCTGCGTAGGAGACACGTGCAGAGCGCTGAGCATGTACTGCACAAAGTCTGGCAGCGGAAGGGAGAACCCATGACAGAATTGGTCTCCATGAACAACAACCCAACCCTCCTCCGGGTTACAGGCCGATTCCCCGGGATTCAGTGGCCGTAATTTCACCTCATCCGGGATGCTCCATGTCTCCCGGAAGGCGGCAACCTCCGCCGGGCTCATGGTACCCTCCGGTTCATCACACACAACAGCCCATTTCCCATTCCCGACAGTGTAACTCACAGGCGAAGTACCAGGAAAGGATACCCAGTGCGGGATGCTCTCATGCCCCAGAGACCCGGACGAGGAGACCTCGCCCTGGGAGCAAGCAGCTGCTTCGGACTCCGGGGAAACCGAAGTAAGCCAATCTTCCAACCTCTCCTCATCGTCCACCACAGGACGTCTGTCGGCCGATTCGGAAGTCCCAGCAGAGCTCCCAGAAGCCATTTAACCTAGGGGGAGGAAAACAAAACCCCACTGCTGGTCAGCGACAAGCTAAAATAGCGCTTTTTACGGCTGCTCCCCAAATCTGCCGCAGATTTCCCGCTCAAAACAACTCACCTGTCGCGACAGAGCGCCCCCCGGCAAAACACCAACCAACAAAGAAAAAAAAAACACACCAAGCAAAGAAGGCGAAACTTACCGATTACTATGCACAACCGAGGAAAGTCAGTCCTGGAAAAACAACGAGCAATCGTGAGTAAGAACCAGAACGCCTGAAGCACGGATAGCGCGAGGGTACCTTCACAGAACTTTCGCCGGATTCCTCTCCAAACCTTTTTCTTTCTGAGCCAAGACCAAAAACAGCAAACAATGAAGACAAATGAGGTCTTTTTATAGACGGGTCCGATGCCCTCGGCACCCCTGTAATCCCCCTAAAATACTCAATCGGGGCAAGTCAAACGCCTACGAATCCAGGCCCTCCATCTCAGATCGCTCCCTACTGACACGTGTCCCAGTATCGATAAAATCCCCACGCCATCATAGCTGATGGGACTGATGGGCTTTCTCCTTCAATGCATGTCAGCCACCTGCCCCGCCTACAAGCAGCAGTTAAGGGAGATAGGGGAGAGAACCGAGGGGTTACGAACTATCCCCCACTTCCCCAAGAGCCAACCTCAAATCAAGGAAAAACATTCTACCGGTTCACAGGCATTCCACCGGTTCACAGGCATTTCATCGGTTATGTAGCATTGCACTGGATCCAAGGCACTCCATTGGTCTAGTCACTTTCCTTCGCGGCTACGGGCACGGACAAGCCAGCAACAACTCAAGGCTTCAAACACATGGGCTTTATAAACCCGGGAGAGTTTACCTCTAACACATGCAAACTCTTCCAGCAGGCTAGAAACCCTGCATCACACTAAGCTGTGAAAAATATGGGGATCCATGGCGAGACTTGTTATCTCCACGCCACCCCACCAGGCAGATTGTTTCTCTAACACAGAACAAGTCTCCCCGCAGGCTAGAAACCCTGCACAGCCTCACGCTTATTCCAACACAAGCTGAGAAGAACTAGCGGATGTTGACCGGTGCTTAAACATGGCCGCAACACCCCATCGGTGGACCTGTTGGCTTGCACCCATCAGGCCTTCCCGCAGGCTCGCAACCCTGCACAATACCCCACGCTTACTCCAACACAAGCTGGGACGAATCAGCGGGTGTGGATTGACGCCATGACATGGCCTAAACACCCCACCGGGCTACTCCCCGGCCTATTCCACCGTTGGCAGAAATTTTTCACTAGGGGACTCGTCCCAACATGGCACTCCATTGGTCGAGTCCTTACGCTCCATATTCATCGCATGGCGGATTTCAACGCCACGTCATCATCCCATGCACTCGTCCGGGTTTCACCCCGCTCCATATTCATCGCATGGCGGATTTCAACGCCACATCATCATCCCATGCACTCGTCCGGGTTTCACCCCGTTCCATATTCATCGCATGGCGGATTTCAACGCCACATCATCATCCCATGCACTCGTCCGGGTTTCACCCGTTCCATACTCATGGCATGGCAAGACTTCAGCACAACACCATCATTATTATAAACACATACTCATAACTGCCACACGTCATCACTAATAGGTACTCACATCACCAAGCACCATCATAACAGCCCTTCTACTCGAACGCCCGGCCAAGCTCAATCTTCAATACGGACTTGGGGGACTAGGCACCGTTGGGTCGGTAACCCTGCGGGTCTGCGGGACAAGAGCGAGACATATTAAGTCCCCATTCAAGATTGCACTTGACCGGGAACTTGGGGGACTTGTTGACAGTAGCCACAGAGGGGCTACACAGGCCCACAGACCCGCAGCTAGCATGCCCGAGACCGGACCGAGGCCCGGAGCAGGATCCCCAGCACCCGGACTTGAGGCCCAGCAGTCTAACTTATGATTGGGGGCCCGGGAGCCGAGGACACCAGCATGCCGAACAGGTCACCTTAGCTGCCCCTTTGCGCACGAACAGAAGGGAACCAGTCCCACATCGAAGAGTAAGACCAGACCTCACGATCGACTACCTATATAAGGGCCTCAACTACCCTCATTAATAGGTAACTTAACTCTCCCACTACTTATCATTCCCGCTTAAGTTATCTATTTGCTCCAACCTACATATCTGAGGCAAGTCTTGATTGTGTGTGTGAGGTTTATAGTTTCTTTGATTATGTAACCGGAAATTCTTATATGTGCACGGCCATGTGATTTTAGTCATTTAAAATACTTTATATGTAAGACCCACCAAGTAGGGCTGGATTGGTAGGTATACCAACTCCATTTTCCCAGTACCATATACCAACCAATATATGAGTGGTATGAAAAATCCACCATTTATACCAGCCAATAACGTTGGTATACCAATTAATTGGTACGGTTGGTACTCGGTTGGTACGGTTGGTAATGGGCTTCTACCAACATATTTATGGCTCAAAAATTTAAAGGCCAAATTCAAATAAGTAACAAGAAATAAGTCAAATAACAACACAACTCCATAGTCTTATACAACTTCAACCAAATTACCAAATAAAAAATCACAAACTGAATGGCAAAGTCCAAATAACCAAACTTCTAAAGTACTAACAAGTAACAAATTTTCAAAACGATTGAAAAAAAGAAGAAAAAAAGATGTATTTTTCACTATTTTAGTATAAGTTGGTAGGTACAGTATACCATGGTATAGGGAAAACATGTACCACCTACCGTACCATATTTTGAAGTTGGTACAGTATACTGTACCATGTACCATGTACCAAGTTGGTGGTATACCAACGTATTTGGTACTGTTGGTATATGAATTGGTTGGAATGGAATTGTGTACCATTGCCAGCCCTACCATCAAGTATGTATATGAAGTCATCTAATCTTGACTATTCAAACTTTATGTTTATGTATCCGCCGTGTATTGAAGATATTCTTCTATGTAACTATATTTTTTTTTATGAGAATCACAAAGCACTAGAATTTTTCTAAGATTCTTTTTAGCTTTTTGTTTTGAGAAATTAGGAAAAAAAAAACCATATTACAACCTGAGGGAAAAATCGGTGGTGGAAAAAAGCCTCACACGCTTCCATACCTAAAGAACTAGGAAAAATGATCATTTGATACAAATTTGGAGGTTTGTTTGCCCAAACCAATAACTACTCTAAGATATTGCCCAATTGAACACAAGATAACTACACATATTGCTCGTTTGAACAAATCTTTACTAAAACTTAACAAATTAGGACAATTTTACCCTCATCCTTTGCCACATACATAGAGAGAGAGAGACTTTGCTGGACTCCGGTCACCAATCACGGGAATCCAGACTCCAATCACTGGTTGCAGACTCCGGTGGCCTGAATTTGATCGCCATAATCTAATCGTTGGTTTTTTTTCTTTTCAAATCCCAATAAGCCTCATTAATAAATTATTGACCCCCAGTAACCCTTAATAATAAATTACTGACTCCCAGTAACCCTTAATAATAAATTACTGACTCCCAGTAACCCCTAATAATAAAATATTACCCCCGATAACCCTTAATAATAAACTACAGACCTTCAGTGACTCCAATTACCGACCTCTAGTAACCTATGAAGCACGAAAGCGTGGACTCAGTCACGTTTCCTTCTTTAGAAGCGGGAGTGAAGCAAGAGCGCGTCGAAATCGCTTGGAAGCTCGTTTCTTGAAAAAGTGAGGTTTGGAAGCTCGACCGAAGCGCGAGCTTCCTAATTGGAAACATGAGCTCCCAAATCGGTCATTCACTCATTCTTGGTTCCGTTCTAAGGAAGAGATTGTGAAGAGGAGGTGGTTTTGAACCAAGCTTTGGTCAAGGAGAGATAAAATGTCACAAGGGATATGAAATTGGAGAGAGAGAGTTCTAAGGAAGAGATTGTGAAGAGGAGGTGGTTTTGAACCAAGCTTTGGTCAAGGAGAGATAAAATGTCACAAGGGATATGAAATTGGAGAGAGAGAGAGAGAGAGAGAGAGAGAGATGCAAGATGTAGAAGATGATAGGGAAGAGAGTGATGCGAGATCCCAGTAGTATCAGTCTTTCTAATCTCGCAATGATATTTCTTTTCTTTAATGAGATCAAATCTTTTGACCAAACAGAAAAAAGAGAGAGGAGAATTAGATAAGAGACGTTGAAGTAAGAAGATGGATTTTCTTTTGCTTTGCAATTTGAATAGGTTTTAGGATAAGCTGTTCTGAGATTAATAATTATCTCATTTAATCTCGTCGTAAATGGGGTTACACAATTATATTATTAAAGTATGTAAATGTTCTAGGAAAAAAGGAATAGATGTAAAGCGTAATCTTTATTGATAGAAAAGGAGACCTTTATATAGGCATTACATCAAGTATCCTGAATAATCAGGGATTTTTTATCTACTAAGATAACTACCAATCAAGTCTAATTAGGATAAGACACACATAGGAAGTTACAGAATTATCCTTCCTTGAGCACTCCTCCTTGTGTCGCGTATCTAATATGACACGGTGCATAACATGTTGCCTCGCTAAAACCTTGCGAAACAAAATAAAACCACTTGGTAAAAATAAAAAACTTGGTCGAAGGGAAAAGAGCACAACGTACCAACTACAATTGAAGATTACATGTGAGGTAGACTCCCTTTGATGTCTACAAGACAACTCTCCCTAATTGGTAACTCAATCTTCGGAGTTTAGATTAATGGTGTATACAAATGCTCCTCACAAGCTTCAAAAGTAGGCGTGGTCAATGATCTAGTCATTGAATACGGCCATATTACCCTTGTGTTAGACCAGCTAAAATTTGCTTTACTTGGTCTTAAGGAAGAATGTTGCTTAACAACTCAAAACTAGAGTTCGTGTTGAAAATCAGATTCACACGCAGCATGAACTTCGTATACTTAAATAGTCATAAATCCTTCGATACAGTAGGTATAAATAAACCGTAAAGAGTTATGGATACTAGACATCTATATCTTTCCAGTGATATAAAGTATAAAATGTGGTTCGTTCTGAGTTGATCACAAAGCTCTGTCAAAGGTGACTGATCTGCAAATTACCGGACAGATTCGTCATACTGTGCTAAAACAGCCATAACTCACTCAATATGATAGCTATGATCAAATAGTTTATGTCTTTGGAAAGTAGACACATAGGCCTTTCTAATGGTACCAAATTTACAATATTCTGATGAGTGAGCTATCATGTAGGTTTCGGGGAATTTGACGTATAGAACCAGGCATATTCTGGAATTGCCTATTAATATGTCTTTCATGGTGGGATCGAATGAGCCTATACCTTTCACACTTGAAATAAAGTACTGCCATATACCATGCTATTGCGTGGGCACATTTAGCCATTACCTTGACTTTATAAGTTTATAGTGAATGAGAGGTCGAGTCAAGCATGTTATGACAAGTACATGATTGCGCACATCGTAGTTAGACTGAGAGTTTCATCTCCCAAGACTTGTCGTCACATAGATGAAACGAGTCTTCTCAAGACATCGACTAATCATGGGATATATATAGGCTTTGGTTTAACGTCCATTAGATAGCCATAAGCCGATATATGAATAAGTTCATCACTAACGGTTCTCACATTCGAGACCAAGTATTCCCAAGATCTTTTCATTCTTAACGTCGGATTAGTGATACTTCAATCACAATTCATCCTAAGTTTACATGCAAATAGGCATGATTCCTTTCATCCCATGTCCAATCAAGTAGTCACTCAATCGTGTTTTTTGCTTACTTGACTTGGGTGAAAACTAATCCGTTTAGGATGTTTATATACATCTCTTTACTTAGTCCCAATAGAGATGATACAAGCTGCATGTTCAGTTTTTCGGAACTACCTAACTGACAAGGTAGTAGAGTGCAATATGACTCCATTACGAGAACATATGTCATCGTAGTTGATTCCAGGGCGTTTGTGAGAGACATTACGCCATAAGGTGAGTCTATACTCTTTTTCTCGCTACGCTTTCAATCAAAGATTATCGATAGGGTTTACACTTGCGGTGTCGGTATCACCTGACCAAGGACATATCTCTTTTTTTAAACTAGATCGCATATCTTTCTATGTAGGCCAATTCACAACGTTGGTATTTGCTTTAACGAAGTGAGTATGTTTGATATCTAACTCATAAACTATGTACTCATGTACATTAGTGTAATTCGTATTTGTAGAGATCTTTATATAGATTGGCTTCTCATTGAGGCGTTCCCCAATGATAACCATAATCCAGAAAATCCATGAGACGAATGAGTTGTCATTGATTGAAAGATCAAGTTGTGTCATACTCGCATTCGACGAGTGTATATCAAACTAAGTGCCCTCTCTACTATTCTTGTGAGAGTCATGGCCTAGTGACATCATCTACCACTTTTGTGGAGTCACCATGTCACCATCTATGAGTGACAATGTGTCCATTTATTCGGACATCAATCCTTACAGGCATGTTTGAAACAAGAGTATTATTCTGATCTTTTCCTTGAAAGACCAATAGTTTGCTCTTTGTAGCATATATATCAAATCTCGTCACTTTGATTCATGAGACTTTGGAGAACATGATGAGGCATAGTGGGGACAAACCACGACAATACCAAATCGTTCTACTTGAAGAAACTTGTTTTTCTCTGCCCCTAATGACGAGGAGACTGACTCATCAAAAAGTGACATAAACGAGATCGCCTGTTAAGGTTTTATATAGCGGACTATAGGTGGAAGCTTATTATGTCTTATTCAAAGACTTTATTCATAATCAAATAACTCATCATTAGGCGCTTGTGGTGGCACAATATGGCACATAAAGTATGTGGACGAGAAATGGTATTGATCGTTAACACTTACACGTTAACAAAATGCGTGCCGTTACAAAATGTAATATGCATGTATGCTTCCTGAAACGTTTCACTAAGTTCTGGGACACCCAATGCTACCAAATTTGAACAGTAGGTAGAAACGTATGTTAAGGTTCCAACGCCGCCGGCCTCATTGCCGGAACCGGCCGGAATAGTCACCGGAAGTTAGTGAACGTTTGTGTCGAGTGGTTTACCACCTTCTAAGTGTCTAATGACCCTGAAATTTTATGAGCAGGTAGCCAGTATGTTAGGAATCGGTGAACTAAATTTCACCTCAAGAACCAGCCTAAAGGTAGGTGAACCGGTCCGTCCAATGATGAGTCCGCAAGTTGAAAAACCTGGATTTTTAGGTTTTTCTCAACTTTTCAATCATTGTCAAGGTGCTTCATAACATCTAAGTGTTATGACTTGAGTTTAACCAATATATGGATCACCAAAGTGTCATTGTGTCTCAAAAATTGAATCATGATAGGACATTAAGGCCATCAACTTATGTATCATTATCTTTAGCGTATGAGGGCGGTACTCTGAAATTTTGCTAAAGATTAGGCTTCCAAATATTCAGCATTGCTAATTAGGGGTGGGCATTTGGTCTCGAAATCCCGATCCCGTACGGGACGGGACGGGATTCAATTTTGAAAAATAGAGATCCCGTCCCATCCAGTTCAAAATCTCACGGGACGGGACCGGGATTAGCATCCTGAATCCCGTCTCGTCCCGTTTAATAAATAAAATTAAAATAATTATACTATATATATATATATATATATTAACTTGATCTTAGCCGTTGAATTAAAAACTAAAAAACAATCCACCGTTAGATTCAATTAAACCTAACTCACCCTCACCCACCCTATCTCACTCTCAGACTCAATTCGTAACTTCGTATCTTCCTCAGCAGCTCAGCCCCCGTCCTCTCCGTCGTGTCCGATCCCGTCTCCTCATCTCCTCGACCAGTCCATCACCTCTAGCCCTCGTCTTCTCCTCTAGTACCTGCGTCGTCTTCGATCCCGTCTTCCTCTCCAGTCAAGTCCTCCGAGGCTTCGACTCTCCGTCGTCTCCGAGCCCATGTCCTCTTCCTCTCCCGTTCGGCGCTCGCCATCTTCCTGCATAAACCGATTTCATCTTCGCGACTGATGGCCGATTTCGTCTTCGCCTTTTCATCTGCTCCAACTTATTGAAGGTTCAATTGAAGGTTCGATCCAACTGATTGCTTCGTTCGAGTGGAGGTCTGATTCGACTGATTGCTTTGATTATCAGCAGAAGTCTGGCTCGATTGAATTGAAGGTTCGATTCAGAATTGCCCTGAATTGCTTTGCTTTGATTATTCTTTTTTCTTTTCTTTTTCTTTTTAAAAACCAGCTTTGGTAGTTCAATGACTCTTCTGAACTTTATTCTTGCTGGCTGCTGCAGTCTGCTTACAATAGAAAGGGGGACAGAGCCGATCCTTCGACATGGCCCGAGGTGGAAGGGCCACTCACTGTAAGTCTGTAACATGACTTTCAATTATCTGAAAATTATTCATATATTATGTTCAAGTTTGTCAAAGGTCTTTTAGGTTATGAATTCAATTGGTTAAACCAAAAGGTAAACCAGCTAGGTTGTTTCAGTATCATGAAAACATATTTCATCTTGTAATGTATATGTGCATTTGGCTGGTTATGTAGGTTGTTCTATTTGAAGGTTGGATCCTTGGCTTCAAACCTGTTCCTGTCGAAAGCTGTACATTAAGTTTATTTGATCTTTGCGTTGGACATTTGCTTTGTGCTGGATGATAAATTAATAAGTTGTTAACTTGTTATTGTTGTGTACTTGTGTTGGACATTTGCTTTGTTATGTAATTCAATGAGTTTAGATTTAGTGATTATGTAATATACTTATGAATGATTTGGTGACTACTGTGACTATTGTTTAACATCTTACTTATGGCAATGGCATGAGTAAGATGAATGATTCTGCAATTATATTCTCAATATATTGTTGTGTAATGGACTCCTGGATGTAATCAATATATAATTTAATACAGCTTAATTGTTACATGTAAGCCTTCATGTAAGTACCTTGTATTTTTAATTTCATGTAATTCTGTTTTGGATATCACGGGATCCCGCTTTGGTCCCGGTCCCGTCAGGATCCCGGGCCTAGCGGGATCACTTTTAAAAAAGTGTAATCCCGTCTCGTCCCATCCGGTTTAAAGATTCACGAGACAGGACCGTGATCAAGTGAATCTCGGCCCGTCCCGTCCCATGCCCACCCCTATTGCTAATGAATGTTCATAAGGGGGGATCATATGCACATATAAATGCATAGATTGTGCTTACATTGACTTGGAGGAAGACTTGGGTGACATTAATGTCATCTTTAAGCCTTGAGTATTGCTCATGACGTTACCAAATATTCTTTTAGTAATCTTTGATCCCAATAGCTTCTTTGCTCAAAAGAAATAATGTCCATGACTTTCTTATATATGGATTATCAAAACATGTCCAAAATTCTGGACGATGTATAGAAGAGTCTACATGAGTCGTCGATTCAAAGAATCCGAATCATAATACACGTGAAATACATTCATAATATTGACTCATAAGTTGTGCGCATTCATTCGAAGCGATACATAATGAATTTCTTCTATTTTCACCATGAGTTTTAAGGTGATAAACGTTGGCACGAATATTTTTAAGTAGTGACCAAGGTTCAATTGCTTCTTTATGCATAGATAGCATATGTGACTTTGAATCATAATGTCATAAGACATGGAAACATTGAACATGAAAATGCTCTATGATAGTAACAATGGATTTACAAGATTCATTTAGATTAGCTACACACTCAATGTCTATATAAGAGTGTAGAGACAAGGTTTTATATCAAGTCATATAAACCGAAATATATACTCAATTCCTATAGAGTGGGTTACATGGCGTGTAGAATCACAAGATAAAACATAGGCATGCTCAAAGGCGTAGTAAATGCATCCGTTAACGCTCAAAAATAGAGCCGAAAAAATAACTAAATGAGCCAACATCGATACTATATAGACATAAATGTCTAAAAACCAAGTATCAAGGACCGAAGCCATGAAATAGCTATCTGAGGTCGAAGCCAAGGTAGAGTGCAAGCCAAGCCGAAGCAAGGCAAGAGAAAGGTCGGGGTCATGTATAGGCGAGTGCAACGTTGCCAAGACTGAAGCCGAGGTAGTGCACGGGCGGGCCGAGGCCGAGCAAATGTCAAGGCACGCCAAGGCCGAAACCAAGACATGTCGAGGCAAAGGCAAAGGCTTATGGGGCCGAGGTTTGATGTTGGAGTCGAGGTCATGCGGGTTGCCGATGGCTAGCCGAGGCCGAAGCTAAGGCTTACCGAGGCGTAAAGTAAGGACTTGATGAGGCTGATGCCATGCAAAAGGCCAAAGGCATGCCGAGACTGAAGTCAAGACGTGCCATAGCGGGTGCAGGGGCTTATAGGGTCGAGACGGGATGCGGGCTGGGCCATGTGCAAGCCAATGTCGGGGCCGAGGCTAGGCCGGCCGTGTACGTACCAAGGTTCGGAGACCGAGGCGGTTGTAGCGGTTTGGTTGTGGCCGAGCCGCCCGCAAGCCAAGCCAAGGCCGAAACCGAGGCAAGGCGAGGCGAGCTATGGCGTGCGCAAAGGTGCCAAAGCCAAGGCCACGCAATGTGCATGCGTCCGCGCATGTATGCAAGCATGTCTATATATTTCTTGTCGAGCATAGACTCGTTTATCTTTGTGATTTTTGAGTTAACATCACCAATTAGATTGGTGAACCCAAATCAACAGGCCATGTAAATGTGTAATGCGATACATTACATTCACAGATAGCTTTTTAGGGAATCGAATCATGTATGCATCATAAATGCCAACGGTCACATCGAGGTCTTGACCATAGAAAGTATATCGACTAAGTAGCATTAGTCACACATGTGAGGTCCATGCCTTCACAAAATAAACGGATTTATAGTCACTTTGACTATGAAATCGAAAAATCCGTAATCATGAAGATATACTCTCATCTTTTTCCATATATTTCTTGTCTATATTGACCATATGATTGCACTTTTGCAATTAGTGAACCGATAGAACTATATCAATGACATGATACTTTTTTTTTAATGGCCCTTTTCTTCTTTTTTTCTTTATGACATGGGGGTTTCGAGGCGTAGCCTCCCCCTCTTTTTCTAAACGTGTGATATGAATTTCGTCACTTGTCATTTTAGGGCGCATTTTACGATAAATTTCTTTTTCTCAAAAGAACAAGAGGGAAAGAATTGAATTTAGGTCGAGACCAAGATTATGGTAACTCAATTCAATACTTGTTGTGATAATTTCCATCACATATCGATGTTGCAGTGACAATTACCGTCACACATCCTGAGTTTGTCCCTCTTAATGTGACTCCCTTAGAATCGTCACATGCATCGAAAATATTATGTCAGAATCGTGATAAAATATTCACGAAGAGTTTTGGTTCACAGTGATATCACAGCCACAAGCCCAACTTTGGTCGGTAACATCACAGTTACCCCTTAAATACTGTGATACGCCGTGGTGGGTGGGGCCCCTTTGTATCGTCCCGAGAAGTAGAAGAATCGGGATGAAGTAGCAGAGAGTTTGAAAGTCCCGGAAAAGACAAAAGTCCCAACAATTGAAATTGCAAAAGCATGAACTTTTATAAAGTCTTACCTGATAGTTCATTAAATGAACTGTGTTGTAAATTGAGCTTGAGGACTCGATTATAATCCTTGAGCAAATTGCAATAGTCGCTTGATTCTTGAACGAAATGCTGAAAATTACTTCTCTTCATCGCGTACAAATCGTCATAATAGGTTGACAAATAACGGATTTTCGCCCAAAAGGGCTGCTGAGCTCGGCAGAGGCCCAGACCCGACTCGGGTCGGGTTGTTTGAAATGGGTCAAGCCGGTTCTGGGTCGGGTCCGATCTGGGAATATGGGTTTGGCGTCGACGTCGTCTATTGAAACGCTGTGACGGCGGCGTTCGATTGGGCAGGACAAGCACGGGTTGAGGGCCGTGCAAGTGATAGAGGGAACCATAGAGCGGCGAGGCATCAGACTGGGCAGAGATGACGGGGACGCCACCATGGGTAGTTGGGCTTGATGGCGGCCGAAGTTAGATCGGCGCTGGGCTGCCTCGCGACGGGGAGGCATCGATGGAGGCTCGACCTTCAACTAGGAAGGACTCCGGCGAAAGAGTCGATGGCATGGGTGCCTAGAGCTATATTCTAGGTGCCCTGAGAAATCGTCATCCTCTGCCGACAAAGCTGTCGTCTGCAGAGGTCGATATCTTCTTTGCTTTTCTTGCCGACAAAGAAGTCGTCGAAAGAAAAGTTTCTGGGGGTTCTTCTTTTTCCGACAAATAGTTGCCAACAGAAAGGCATATTTTAAGGTTTCTGAATTTTTTTTTTCAGCAAAAAACTAGGGTTCCTGAATTTTTTTTTCAGGGCTATTAGACGAAGGCTAGAGCCACGTGCTGATAACGTGTTCTAGGAGAAAATGAATAGATGCAAAGCGTAACCTTTATTGATAGATAAAGAGGTCTTTATATAGCCATTACATCAAGTATCCCTAATAATCAGGGATTCCCTATCTACTAAGGTAACTACTAATCTAGTCTAGTTAGGTCAAGACACACATAGGTAGTTACATAATTATCCTTCCTTAAACAGTAAACTATTAATTTGTATCTCCTATTAAATAAAAAAAGACTTTTTACCAATAACTACACTTTTGAGCTCATAATTACCAATAGCAAGTGTGTGTTTTTTAAAATTACCACTAGCAGGTTTCCATCCATTCAACTAACAGAATCCATCAAATAGTAATTACGAAATTGCTCTTTTAATTTTTTTACGACATTGTTGAGGGTCAGTAGCATTACGCAATATTAAGGGTCAATAGCATTAAGCAATTTTTTAGGGTCTATATTATGTGATTTTGTATGGTCAGTAGCATTACACTAAATGTAAATATATATTTTAGGATATGCCAATATCTAACAACCCATAAATTTCCATAAATTAGTATAACACTACTGACTGTGAGCCCCGCAAATATTAACAAGCAAAGTTGAGATCGTGTTAGTATTATTTTACGATCTCGGTAATTAAATGAGAGCACTCGGAAATATTTTTCAGAATTTTTCCCAATGGGAAAATCCTTGATTTAAAAGCTTGATATTAAATTATACGTCACGATGAGTTCGTGAGAATTCTCAGTGAATTTTCTTGATACCCAATTTATTTTATATGATTTTCTAAAGTTTGAATTATTAAGAAATTATGGAAAATTGAAATTTCTATTTGAGTGATCTCACCCGTTAAATCTCGCTGTTAAATTCCTGGCCTTGCATTTCGAGTCAGTGAAGACTATAAATAGAGGAGCTGATTGAGTCAAACTCTTCAAGTAAAAAACATCGAGCTATCTCTCGAACTCTCACTGACTCGACTGAAGCACAGAGGAAGACCAAAGCATAATCTCTCCATCCTGCCACCTCTTAACGTCGAGTTACCCTCGTTTGTACCACCTTGACGTCTTTGACAAGCTTATGGTAGTGTCTTGTTCTGTTGTCAACGAAGAAGAGAGAATCGATGAAATGAAGCTTCGAGCTTTCCAACGACACCTCTGCATTCTTCGGCCAACGAGTGGGCTGACCTGGTATCTAATTCATCTCCTCTTTGTTCCCTACAAGTTTGTGTAATTAGTTTATCGAATTGATTAAGGTTTGACAAATTTGTTTTTGGGTTTGCTCTGTTCCTCGTGCCTCTTGACGTAGATGGAGTTTCTGGCTTATATCGACTTGTCTTCTATCTTCTTTGTGTTCTGTGGTGAAGCCTTGAATTATTTGGGAGGCTGTGATCTTTTCTAGTTGATTTTCTGGTTTTGGGATACGAGAAGGTGAGCTTGAAGTTCTTTGTCAATTTTTCAGAATTTGGTTATAGCAGCACAAGATATATAATTGTTATGTATTGTGAAAACGAGCTGTTATTGTGATTAGAGTTGGGTTTGGTCATGTTGGTTTGATTCTTATTGTGTGGTAGAAGAAGGGGCGGAACTAGGAAATGAATATACCTAAAGCTATATTTAAGAACAATAAAAATTGACAATTTTTTTTTTTTAGGTTTGGAAGCCAATGGGAGGCTCATCCTTACAGCTTTGATATTACCATCCAAAATATAATACAGGGGAACATGAAACCAAAACACTGTAAATTACATAAATTACATAGCTAGCTAAACTTTACCCTACGAGGTCCACTCATTTCAAACTCAGCAATTACATCATTATTATCAATATTATCAGCATATGTCCTTTCATTATAAAGAACCATTAAATCATCAAGAAAATCATCATTCATCTTATTTCTAAATTTACTTTTGATGATGTTCATAGATGAGAATGTCCACTCTGTTGTTGCTGTAGAAATTAGAAGAGTCAAAATAAGACAAATCAACGATAAATCATGGGATAAAATAAGAACTTACCGAATTTAACCAACCGTTGATATAAATCAGATACATGCATAAGTTGTCTTTGCAAATCTTAAAGCCTTCTGAACATCTGCAACAAAGAACCCACACTCCAAATCTAGAGCAAGCATATCATAAGATGAAAAGCCTGAAGGATAAAGCTTCTAAGCAAGTTTGCACACATCTTCAGGTTTGAATGCTCGAAAATTATAACATGGATCAAATGAAGCACTAAGAAGAATAATCTCTAAGGAACTTTCTGTAAATCTGCTTTCAAGCTCTGCCAACTGAAAGTCTATCACAGCATAAAGTATATTGACACGATAATAGTTCTCATTGGAAATCTTCTTTTCACAATCCCTCAACCCTTTCTTGTAAGAAGCTGTCATATCGAGCATAAAAATAACATGCTCAGCACAAAATGCTCTAACTTTCATAATCAAATCATCCCAACCATTTTCTCTCATATCTTCAAGCTTTTCTTTTGTTATTGAAAGAAAATACAGAGTATTCAATATGTCCATGTCTTTTCTTTGCAAAGTTTGACGCAAAAAGTCGGTAATCCTCATAAAACCATGCATCATCAGCAAACAATAAACAAAATCAAACTTTTTCAAGGCCTTACGGATTGCTTTTGCTTCTCCTTGCACTTTGTCTACTCTATTCTTATACAAATCATCAATAGTTGTTTGGGTAGCTCCAAACAACTTAATCAAACTTGAAAGAGTACGAAGATATGAACCCTAAGGAGTAGCCCCTGCTCTTTGCAAAGTGCAAGCTTAATTCATACCTGAACCTCTCTCAAGTTTACCAGCAGCCACTAAATCTGGAATTTCCACTTTTCTGAAAGCTTTTAACATAGAATGTCTTTTGGCAGAAGAATCAAAAAAGTTCACAATCATAGTCAAAGTAGAAAAGAATTGTCACAAATCATACACTCATTTAGCTGCAGTATTCAAAGTCAATTGTAAGCGATGAGCAAAACAATGAACAAAATATGTATGTAGACACTCTTTTAAAAATAAAGCTTACAAGCCATTAAATTGCACCATCATACCCTTAGCCACGTATATTTTCTACTTGAAGATCATATTGAGCAAGGACCTTAGATATCTCATCCTTCAAAGTTTGAGAACACGTGTCAACAACACTAATCACCTTAAAGAACCGTTCTTTAATAAACCCTTCACAATTGACAAATCGAATAATTATTTGCTCCTTATTTGACACATCAAGACCTTTATCAATAATGATGCAAAACTTAGAATCTCCCACTTCATCACGAATCTTGGCTCTTACTTTGTTGCCAAGAATATTTGCAATTTGCTTTTGAATCTTTAGAGATGTATACTTGGCATTTCCCAGAGCATTGTCTACTACTTTGTTGACTTCAACATTCATTCTTTTAAAAGACTCTAAAACCGCATCAAAGTTGCCACTATTGAGAGAATCAACAGATTCATCATGATCTCTAAAAGAACATCTTTGTCGCGCTAACAACCTCACGGCTTCTATAGTGGCAACAAGCCGTAGCCTATTATTTGTTACTTCTTGTGAGGATAATGTGTGAATCACCCTTTCTATATGCCTTGAAGGGTTTTTCAAATTTTCTTACTTTTGAATTGAAGCATTATGTATGGACATTATGCCTCCCACATGAAATAAAATACCCGACTGCTTGGACATTATATTCTTCCAACCATTAAACCCAACTTCAGTGAAGGATAGATGTCGGGATGGATAATCATCAAATAAGAAACAAGGGAAGCAATATGCTTTATCCTTCTCAAGAAAATACTCAAGCCAAGACTATTATTTAAACCATTTATGATAAAATCTTCGTCCTTGGCTTCCATGACAAGTAGAGGGATAATTGCTTAAATGAGGTTGACATGGTCCATGTACCACGTAAACTCTTTGAACATTGTCTTGTTCATTCAAATAATATGTACCTATAAGACGACGTTTTTCTGGGTCCCGCTCAAGTGATGTAATATCATAATCTCAATTCCTTCATTTTGATCATCAAGTAATGGAATTGATGGAGAAGGGTTTAAATATCATTCACGGAATCTCCAATGACATTAGTAATCTCCACTCCACTTCCACTTTCAATCTTATGATGATCATTCTCACTAACACTTGAAAGAGTGCCACTCTTAAACCATGAAAACAAGTAAACGTTTGGGATTTCAGTTATCCGTCATGATATTCAATACACCTATAATGAATAAACAAATTAATTATAGTGACAAATGTTATAGTGAATGAATCAGTTAACATATGAGCAATTCAATATCAAAACCCATAGTTTAGAGTTACAAGATCAAAGACAAATTCGTTTCAATTGGGATTGGGTTTGATTTACAAAATCAACAAGAAGAAAGTGAAAAACAGAAGCATGAGATTATACGTTTTAGGTGGAGCAGACATGCGGTAAGGACAACCAACGGCGAGGTCGCGAGGATGACCACCAACGAGTAGCGAAGTCTTTAAGATGGATGCTGAGGCTGTTGGTTTTCTTTTTCTATTCTTGGTCGAACAGAACACGTTGTTGGTGTTTTTTTTTGTCGAACAGAACACAGTGGTTGTGTTCTTCTATTTAGTTTTTGAAACACACTAATTTTTTTTTCTTCCCCAAAAAGTACGTGGGCTAAAGCCCATAGAGCCTTTGGGCTGGGTCCGCCCCTGGGTAGAAGTGGTACTGAGTTTTTTTGTTAAATGTTAGTAAATTGAGTTTCTGGAACAGTGGTTGATAATCTTTGAATTTGGTTAATCTGGAATTTAATAAAATTTGGTGGAGAACGATAGTCTTCTGTAAATTTTGATTTTGTATAATTACAAGTGGAATAGCTAGTAGTTTTATGTTATACGGTATGATTATAATGAATTTGGATCAGTTGGAGGGGTTGGTTGATTAAGTTGGAATTAATTATGAAAAGTTGATTATTCTTATATTTGATAAGTGATGATGGCAAAGGAATTGAGCTGTTGTCATGATACTGGAATGCTTATGTACTACTTTGGTATTGTGTTGGTGCTCTGAGTAAAATCATGGGTGCACCTATTGAATTTGAGTTGGTGTTGGATATTACGTCAATTTAGTCGAAATTGGTTAAATATTGGTCAACGGGATTGATCCTGCTTTAGTAGGGGAATGTGTTTATTAGACGATTTATTAATCGTTGTTATTGCATAGTCGATAAATTATTAATGACTGTTATGTTGGACAATGGGGACTCCAGTTACCCGATGAACGAAAGTGGAAAGCTCGTGACTCCCAGGGTATGCGAGGAAAAGCATAAGAATCCAGGTAGGAGATTCAGGACTTTACTCGATTAGAGCTTTCCGTATTTAATTATAAAATGGTGTATGTTATGGTTTGGTTATTTTATATGCAAATGCGTACTAACCAAACTGTGAGAGATTGTGATGGCTTGAGAGCGAAGGGTAGTACTGACTTTCTTGGGTTCGATCCCCTTAACCTTCGGAGGGTTTAGTTACACCGATCGTGCGAGATTCCGGTTATGATGACAGACTCGTAACATGTGTGTAGCTAAGTAGCGGACGCTCTCGCTACGCTTACCTGGTGATCTATATATTTTGAGGTAAGGTCGTGTAGTGGGTCTATTAGACCGGCCATTAGGTAATATATGGACTCGGGCCCGTATTTATTTGATATTTATGCACCGATTTTTGAATCAGAATTATTTTATAAAGTTTGTCTTTAATATTTGATTTAAGCGTGTTTTCATATTGGGATCCCAAACGTTTAATTGGTTTTCAAACTTAGTCGAGTTTAAGTTCTATGAGTAGCGAGGACGAAAGCTCACCCCTACAATGGTGTGTATGCAGGTATTGTGCACTAGTACGGGACAACAGAGGATGGAGCTGGGTGTGTAATTCAAGTTTGGTAAATCATTTTATGGTTTTTCATTTTAAATTTTATCTTGAATTTCAGAATTTTGTTGATGCTTGAGCTTAATTGAATTTCCATTTACTCTTTAATTTAAGTGTCAATTGTATCAAGTTCTCGACGAATAATGTATTTTACGAGAATTATAAACTTTTCACCTCATAATTATTGTAAACCTTTCCGCTGTGTTTATTGAAAAAGATTTTACATAAAATGCCTTACGTTTCTTTAAAATGTAAATTTGGTTTCTAGTTTATGTTTTAGAGACTCGCGACAATGTAATGTGCTCAAACTGGTGAGGTGCAGTTTGAGGCGTTACACTAACCCTAAAAAATGAGGTAATACTACTGAATGGAAACCTGTTAATAGTAATTTTTAAAAACATTCTTTGCTATAGGTAATTATAGGCTGAGAATTGTATCTATTGGTAATTTTTTAAATAAAAAATTTTCAAAAAATAAGTAATATTAATTTATACATATATATATATATATTAATTTATTCGACACCTCCAAAACATACTCGCTTCTAAAAAAAATTAAAAAATAAAAAACGTTTCCGCATTTCCAAACACTTCGCTTCCACGTATCCGCACCCGATTCCATGCAACGTAGCTAGGAACCACCGATAATAATTTACTGACCTCTAGTAATTCTGATAATAAATTATTGATCCACAGTAATCTCAAATATTAACCCCTTGTAACACTCTATAATAAATTATTGACTCTCAGTGACCGCTAATACTAACCTCTAGTACTGCACGATTGTAATTTACTGACTTTTTGTAAGCCCGATTGTAAATTACTGACCTATAGTGATTTTAACTATTGACCACTAGTAACTCGTAATTATAAATTACTCTCTTCTAATAAATATGTTATTAACCCATAAATAATAAATTTACTGCCTTGAACCAATGAAGAAGGGTTAAGAAAATCACAAATAAAATGAAGAATCACATATGAAATGAACCAAAATTGTCAATAATATAATAACACGTAGATGACTGTGATAAAACTTTTGTTCTTTATTAAGGTAAGGCCAACTCCAATCATGGAGTCATTTGTCAAATGAAAGCCCAACGTCAATATTTGACAGCCCAAAATAACTCCAACAACATAGTCAATTACACTTGTAATTGACACCATCCTTTCTCATGTCAAATTTGACATTCCAAAAGCAACTAGTACGTCTTTTTTTATTATTATTGTTTCTTTCACTTGTTTTATACAACTTCTTCTTCGTTCTCCCTTGATCACCAAATACCCAAAATAGATGCAAACATCCTCTTCCATCTTTCTTTCTTTCTTCCTTCTTTTGTTGAAAATCATGAAACATGGATTTCAATTATCTGATTCATCCTCAGATGTAGAGAATGAGTTTTGGGATCTGGCTATTCATCATCAGACGAAGAATTATTCAATATGCAAATTGTTGCTCTAAAAGAAGATAAGGGAAGGAGAAGGCGTTGAGGTTCTGTTCCGGATCATCTCTATAAAGATAGAGAACGACTTCAAGGCCACCAAAAATTGTACAAAGATTATTTTTCAGAAAATCCGATCCATAAAGAAGATGTATTTCGGAGGAGGTTTCAGATGTATCGGTCTTTGTTTCTTTGAATTTTAGATGGGGTAACAGCTCATGATTCCTGCTTTGTCAAAAAAAGAGATGGGTACAGGCCAACTTGGATTCTCTTCTCTACAAAAGGGTAGGGTTGCAATCAGAACCAGTTTATGCAGCCATTAAATTTCTAAGCCATTAAAATGAAACTGATTTCAGTATTTTTGTTAGCCAACTCACTTTGTTGCTATAATCAATTGTATTTACTGCTATAATCAACTATGTTTCATATATGTTTAACACAGATTAACACCTCTTATATTTTCTATACAAGATTCATAGCTAACAAGAATTTTTCCTCCCTTTTTCAGCGGGCAGATGCAAAACAGCTGTATGAAGCACAAGAGAACTCTAAGTTCAATCTTGATCATGCTTGGATTTTGCTGAGGCATCAACCAAAGTGGATACAACTTAATGAAGAGCAGAGCATTAAGACAAGTAAGAAGAAATCAAAGGATTCAAAGCCTCATATCCCATCATCAAAACTTCATATCCCAACATCTTCAATTGTAGGCTCTGGTATAAACATTGAAGAAGAAATTAACATTTATGATCCAATGTCTAGACCACTGGGGAAGAAAGTTGAAAGAAACAAGTGACTAAATAGAGCTAATTCAAAAGCTGTATCTAGATAAAAAAGAAAGAGATGAAAAGAAACTAGCAATAATGAAAGAGAAACTTGAAGTTGATAAAGAAAAATTGAGAGTTAGTAAAGCTGAAGCTGATAATAGGAAGTTTGAAGCAGAGATGAGAGTTCTGTCAATGGATACTTCCCTTATGAATCTTGAGCAACGGCCATACTATTCAAAAATGCAACTGAAAATTTTGTATGGAGAATAAATCTTATCTTTTGTATGATGTTGTTCTCGGTGTTTGTTTGTTTTGTGGAATGTAATTTCTAGAGGGTCAATCTGTTTCTCCTTGTTATTCATCATGTACTAGACTTATTAATTTTTATTCTAAGTACTGCCGCATATATTTTAGCTAACTTAATTATTGATTATATGGTTTTGTTAATTGTTATCATCCCATTTTGTGCAGAACATATGCTTAATATATATTTCTTGATTTTTTTTTTCAACATTTGCAGCATTGTACTAAACGAATAGAAACATAAGAGTGTTTTGGAAATTCTTAGATGCACCAACAAGTGCCTGAGGTCTACCATTTATATTGATTCAAGTGTTATCAGATTACATTAACATCAGTTTAGTGCTTGACATCAGTTTACAATATGTAACAGAACTTCAAGAAGTATAGATGATAATAGATAACAAACAGAAGATATAGTTAGGATCTTATCCTAGAATCTAATTGTAGCTGAGATATAAGAGTTGTAGATGAGAGAGAACTCCTATTGGAGATGGGAATATTTTGAAGTTGTTTCTGATCTATATGCATGTACATCCTATTTGCCTAAGTTCTCTTCATCCCTTCTTATCATTTGATTTTTTTATATTTTGGTGACTAAAAATTATTAAAATAATATATGAATTTGACTATATTATTGGAGATTGCAATTGTCATATATGCCATGTCACAAGTTAAAATTTAAATTTGACAAACACATTTGACAAGATCATTGGAGTTGCTTTAAGGAGCCCTGTGTTTGATATCTTTCCAAACAAACAAAAGAGGGGGTATGCATATAAAAAGGAATAAAGCAAAGAAAGATACTGTGAGGGATGAAGAAAGATAATAAAAATTTATTATCTTTTTACCTACTGATTCATGCCCACTAGTGAAGAATTTTCTACTTAGAATTGAAAGAGGAGGCATCTAGACGACGTCACAGTTGATGCGATGACCCTGACCTGGTTAGGGAAGCTAGTAGATAGGCATATCATGCATCCCACATCACCCGGGGGAGAATGGATGATGTGCTTACATATGCAGGGTTAGCCCTATACTTTGAGACGCGTTTTGGGGTGAAACCTCAAGAACAAAACCGTGTGGGCCAGTTGGCTTAAAGCGGACAATATCTCAAGTGTATGGGCTGGACTGCTACAGTTGGACAATTGAAAGCTGGCTAGAATTATCATATGTATCTTAACCAAAGCATCTAGTTCTCAAGTTGGACAATATCTCAAGTGTATGGGCTGGACTGCTACAGTTGGACAATTGAAAGCTGGCTAGAATTATCATATGTATCTTAACCAAAGCATCTGGTTCTCATGAGATTCAATATAGCCAAGCATCGTTGACGAATTTGAACTCCGTCACCAATAACGATGACCTCGTGGTCTCTGACGACGTCATTTTTCGAGGTGTGAACGGGTTGAAATTTTGAAGATTTGAATTCTTATGATTTGATCAGAAATCAAAATTCAATAACGACGATGATTTTAGATCACTTGCTGAATGTGATGGAGGCGTCGAAGTTGGCGGCAGACTAGAGATCAGAGAGTGAGGTCGTTGTCGTCTTGGTCGAGGTGGCGACAACGTCGTCTTCATCGAGGAGAGAGAGAGAGTAACATGAGTGAGAGAGGAAGAAGGAAGGTAGGACTGTATTACACTATTACTTAGATTAAGGGCAAAAGAGTATTTTCAGCAAGATTCATTGAAAGGGGCATGTAAAATTGGAGTGGGCAATTTTTACTCTTATTTTGTGTAAATGGTCATTATCTCTTAAAAAATTGTTACAGTGGACAAGAACCAATACTACATGCCAAAACTACCAGCATATATATATCGGTAACCTCCCCATTACATTGACAACAAAAACTAGTCCATGTAAATGAAATCTTACATCCGTATTAGTGTAGGAAAGCCATGAAGCATAACACCATACCCAAAAAAGAAAAGAAAAAACATAGTCGCCTCTAAAACCCTAAACAACCAAGTCCTCCCATTTGATTCCAAACCTCCTCGTCCGACAGCATCCAGATCAACGCCGGTATCCTGTTACTGGTCTTGTGGTCTTGCTGCTGGACGGGTATCAAAATAAAGTTGCAAGTTGGGTCTTGATAGGGCTTCTTTGCTCGAAGGTTCAGATGGTGTTGGCTTGTTTGTTCCTTTGCGTATTTCATGTCTGTCGTTGTTTTGGCAGTGGCTTGTGTTAGGATAGTTTGGTTTGCTGCAGTGGTGGCCGATTGGGGTGTTGCGGTGATGGTTTAAATTTGATGCGATGATTTCAATCGATGTAGTACGACGGTGGAATCAGGCAATCCACAAGGTCAGTCAATCTTGGAATCAGCCAAACTCAGTTCATGTCGTCAGGCAGTGGGGACAGGAATTGAATTTGCTATTTGGGCTTAGATGTTGAACTTCTTCGCTCTTGATTCTTCTAAATTCTAGTTTCAAGGAAGCCTCTCTTGGCTTTACTAAATATATTTTCTTAGTTTTATTAGTTTTTGCTAGTAAGTAGGTAGAAATTTCTAAGCATGTTTCTTGTGCACTAGTATTTATTTTCCTATGCACTACGTGCCTATAATATATGTCGAAATTTCATAGTTTATAGGCTCGCTTTTATCTAAGTGAGTGTTGAATTGTTTTTTTAGATTACTGTATCATAAGCTAGTCGTGTGTTCTTATATGTCCACTATAACCAAGTAGAATGATTAGTTTGTGTAATCTCTTCATCAATTAAAATATATTTTTCCATTTCCTAAAAAATAAAAAATAACACCATGCCTATGAACTCAAATCCAAAATCACTAAGTAAAGATCTAATCACTGCCTCTATCAATGCAAAAATAGATCTGTTTAGTTGTATACTTGATATTGACACCCATTAATTGTGCATTCAATTCGATTAATGATATCCACTCAATCGAGCCTCAATATCATAACCTACTTCTAGTGGTTCTTCACATTTGTGTATACCTAAATATGAAAATTCATCGGGTGTCACATTATTGTTGTTTTGTTTTTAATTTTAATTTTACTTTTTATGTAAATCGTCAATGGCACAATTTCTTTACCGTCTCTCTATCCCTTCTGAGTGATTGAAAGGTACACCAATGAGCCTCCTGTTGACAAGTTGGGTGTCTTCTCTAAGCATTCGTAGGTTAATCTCTCCTCTCTCTCTCTCTCTCTCTCTCTCTCTCTCCTCCGCCTCGCCCAGTCTGGCCGGCCCTAAACCCCCAATAAACCCTAGCACGCCTCTCCAACAATTTCAATAGCTATGCTTTTTTCACTGAAAAATCTAGCCAAATACTCCTCTTACCGAACCAAGTACCTCGCCATCCTCACCGGCATTGATTCCCGCTCACTCCCATTCACCACCGCCGCCACACCTACCGGCACGTGCCTGATCCCGGCCAAGGACATCGCCCTCTCATTCAAGCAATGGTTCAAGTCCGGCCACAACCTCCTCCTCGACCAAATCTTCCAAATCCTCAAGTCCACCGACTCCGGCGACCACCTCCACGACTCCAACGACCGCGTCGACCTCGCCCTGTCCCACCTGGACCTCCGCCTAACGGAGGATCTAGTCCTGGAGGTGCTCCGCTACGGTAACGACCAGCAGCAGGACGTGCTCTCGTGCCTCAAGTTCTTCGACTGGGTCGGCCGCCAGCACAGCTTCCGCCACACACGCGCCACCTTCAACGCCCTCTTTAAGATCCTCTCACGCGCCAAGCTCATGTCACTGATGCACGACTTCCTCGCCTCTTTCAGGAAGCAGCGCTACGACCTCGCCGTCAGGTTCCACGACACCTTGGTCATCGGCTACGCCGTCTCCGGCAAGCCCGAGGTCGCGCTCGAGCTCTTCGGCAGGATGCGGTTCCTCGGCCTCGATTTGGACAGAGTCGGATACCACGTCCTCCTCAACGCGCTCGTCGAGGAGAACTGCTCCGACGCCGTCAATGTCATTGCTCAACAGATTTCTCTAAGCGGTTTCGAGAGTGACGTCACGAGTACCATCATGATCAAGTGGCTATGCAAGCAGAACTTGCTAAAAGAGGCGGAGCAGTATTTGAGGAGAGTGGTGGCCGAGGGGAAGGGGAGTGGGTCTTCAGTTGGGATTCTGGTTCGTGCTCTCTGTCAGCGCAAGGAATTTGACAATGCTGCTAAGCTGATGAATGAGTTTCAGGACTTGGAGGTCGTTTCGATGCACAGGGCGTATGCTGTGTGGATTACAGACCTTACCAAGGCCGGGAGGTTAGATCAAGCATTGAGGTTTTCACAAAGTAAGCAGGAATTGGAAGGGTATATTCCGGATGTGTTTAGGTATAATATTTTGATTGCTAAACTTTTGAGGCAGGGTAGAGTTGAGGAGGTTTATGATCTCTTGTTGGAGATGAAGGAGCGTGAGATTTCGCCCGATAAGGTCACTATGAATGTTGTCTTGTGCTTCTTTTGCAAAGTGGGAATGCAGGATGTCGCTCTTGAACTGTATGATTCGAGGTCTGAGTTTGGGCTCACCCCCTCTAGCATGGCTTACAACTATTTGATTAATACTTTTTGCAATGGCAGGGTTGATGAGGCATACAGAATCTTGGAATGCTCTCTTGATCAAGGTTATTTTCCAGGGAGGAAAACATTTTCTATATTGGCGGATGTTTTGTGTAGAGAGGGAAAGCTTGATAAGATGAAGCAGTTGGTTCTTTATGCTTTAGAGCGGAATGTTATGCCGAGTGGTGAAACCTATGACAAGTTTCTTGCTTCTCTTTGCAAAACTAAGTGGGTAGAAGAAGCTCATTTGATATATGACCAACTTCACAGAATGGGTCAAGTTTGTAGGAAGAGTATGTACATCTACTTGATAAATGGTTTTCGGAAGTTACATAAGGATGAAATTGCTGCTAAACTTCTGATTGAAATGCAACAGCATGGTTACTCACCTACTCAAAGGCTGTTCCGAGATGTAGTTTGCTCTTTATGTGATACGGTGAAATCAGACGAGCAATTTTTCACCTTATTGGAGATGCAGTTGTCTTGCCAAGAACGTACTTGTCGGATATACAATGCCTTCATCTATGGAGCTGGGTATGCCAAAAGGCCTGATTTGGCTAGAAAAGTATTGGAGATGATGCAGCGTAGTGGAATTGAACCTAATTTGACTTCTCATGTTGTTATGTTGCATAGTTTTCTCAAGAATGAAAGATATTCGGATGCTCTGAACTACTTCAATGATCTGAGTCACAAAAGAGTGTTAGGGAGAAAACTTTACGGCACCATGATTATCGGTATGTGCAAGGCTAAAAAACTAGATATAGCACTTGACTTGTTTACAGAAATGAGAGAAAAGGGAGTCATTCCAAGCGATGAATGCTACGAATTTCTTATACAGTCTTTCTGCTGGAACAAAGAATACAATACAGCAGTAAACCTCGTCAACGACATAGAGAAAGTCGGCCGCCGCATCACATCTTTTACTGGCAACATACTTCTTTTAAATTCCTTGAAAAGTCAAGAGCTCTACCAGGCTTGGGTTCGTCAAAGAGAGGTGCAAGTTCAGATCTCAGATAATTCAATCCTTGGTCTGCTTATTGGTGCATTCTCTGGTCGTATTTGGGTGAGCAAAGAGATTGAGAACTTGGAAGAAGTAATTGCCAACTGTTTTCCGCTAGACGTGTACACATACAATCTGTTACTTAGAAATTTCTGTAATAGCAACAACATGGACGGTGCTTGTGCATTGTTCGATCGGATGTCTTGGAAAGGGTATGTGCCCAATCGATGGACTTATGACATCTTAGTACAAGGTTTTCTTAAGCTTGGGAAGACAGACGAGGCAAACAGATGGCTACAAGCTATGTTTGCGAAAGGTTTTAGTCCAACCAAGCAAACAATGATGATTTGATTAACTTGGATTCCTAATCTAACTCCAAGGAATTTAATTCCCATTCGTTGATGTCTCTATTGCGGTATGTGCTATTATTATTTGGCCTTCTGTTTGTCCTTTATATTATTTTGAAAGTGTGTAGAATTTAACGTGACTAACTGACATGCCACTTCTCATGTAGGCCTTGATAACAATTGCTGATCAGGCTTGCTTGAGAAAGAATTGGTATTCACATCATTTGCTTTAGTCCAATATCTATTATAAGGATGTAATTTACTGTCCACTATTATCAATCCTATTTTTACTAGTGGGTAAAGTAATATTTGGAACTTTTAGTTATATATATCTACAATTACAGGTAGATTGGTTCCATCTGAGATATGTAGGTAACACTAATGTGAGTGTCGTTGCACCCTCCCAATTCATTAATTCACCCTCTGGAAATTGTAGTAAGTTGAATGATTTTTTAAATAGAACTTGTAGATGGGTATTGCTATAGGAGTCCGAACAACTTGAGGGCAACATATTATGGGTTTAGGAAGCTAGGGATATGGCTTTCCTAATAAATTATACTTCCCACAAATGTAAAGAAAAATGTGAAAAATACCCACCTAGTTTTGTTAATATTTCAGCATAATTTTCTCTGTAGAGCATTCTCTGACTAGTTTTAAGTTTCTGTTAAATATGTAGATTTTATAATTCAAGCATGTAAGTGTACTAAATTATTATACTTATACAAGGTGGAAAGACTACTTGCGCCTGCCAAAATACTTCATGCCAAAATTTTCTAAATCAGAGTATACATCAGAAGTACTGTATTTTTTTTATTTTTTGTTCCATGGACAGAGGCTTACTTATCTATTTTACTTGTAATGTTTTAAAAACATGATTGCAGAGCTTGCCTTGGGAAGTATTGTGAGGCGAGTTTTGCACATCATTAGGGAGGAGGTTATTTCTCTCACTACAGCTGCTATGGCTGGGTTTAACTTATCAACTGTTAGTGATGATGAAGATGATGGTGAGCACGGGAACTCTCTGGTTTAATCTTCTGCTGTAGTTGCAGCAGCTGCAAAAAGCACCCTGCGTCCTCCTTCCTTGCAATCCCTTCTTGAAGACATACCTGATGCAGCAGCTATCCCTCAGACTTATTCATCTGGGTTGATTCTGAAGGAAGAAGTAAATGTACGCTCCTCATTCTTTGGATATTGGGAGGTGTTTTAATATACGCTTTTTTTTTGTTTTTTACTGGATCAGAAATGTGATTAAATCATGTAGTCTTAAACCTATACTTCTGATAATAAATGTTTGCTATTTGTGTTTGGAAATCAGTCATTGGAGTCTTCCTATGGTCGATGGTGGTGGAATTAGACTTGTTTATTTCAAGGAAGATTAAATTGCCTTGAGACTTTTTAGTCAAATGCATTTTGGGTCTAGCAATGGTCTATTGTGGTGGCGTTGGACTTGTTATTTCAAAGAAAAATTAGACGGCCTTATGAAATCTTGATATTTATTTTCATTTACAGCTGCTGATGAAAGTTCTAGAAGCTGGAAGCTGAAGCATGGTGATGCAGGACAAGATGTCATTGAAGCAGTCAAGGAACTTATTGAGATATTGGCACTTGCCATGAATAGATTGCTGAGAAAGCAGTAGAGTTCTTTCACCATAAGTATGTTTTCCTTCTGGTCTTGACTATTAACTTCACTGCACTATTACTAGTTTGTATTTTCTTCCAAATCTAGAAGCTTTGCAGTCATATCAGCTCAATTTCCGCCTTGAAGATATACATATGTTATAGTGCTCATTTGCAGTCATATCAGCTCAATTTGGTCTTTTCTTGTTATGGGTAGTTTCTTCTGACTAAACTGCCGGTGTACAGTGGTGGAATTAAGAATCCTAACTTGGGGGGTCCGAATATAAACGTTATGTACTAAGATGAAAGGGATATTGATATACTTTTATTTTCATTTTGAAAGCTTGTTAACAAAGAGTTTTATAACATCTTATTGACTTGTTCAATTTAATCTTTCATTTTCTCAGTTTATATGTAGTTGTGCTGAGTGGACTAAGGGTTGGGGGTGCGGTGTTCGGTTTCTTGATTATGTTCACGGGGTGGCCAAGTGGTGTATTTCAGTTCTGTTGGCCTGAGCAACAGTGGCAATGGAAAGCAAAACTTGGCCGATGAAGCAAATTGTCTATATGGTTGTCTGGGAAGTGCAGAAGATTGAGATGATCTTGGTTTGGGAACCAAGAAGCATCATGGGACGCTGGGCATCCCTTTGTTACTTGCAGCTGTTGCGCATAATCTAAATATTTAGTTGATCAAATTTTGACCTGAGCTAGTATTAGTAAATGAAAGACTTAGGAGACAGTCTGCTGCTAGTAAGGTTGGATATCAAATCAAACTTTCCCAAGATCACGAAGAGATGAGATTGAAGTCCCCAGTACTTACAGCACCTGAATCTTTTTTCGTTGTTTGTAGATAGTGTATAGGGGATTGTATGAGTAGAACTAAAGCCTTATCGTGCCGTGTAGTTAGAAACTTAGAATCGGGAATTGCTGATGCTTAAAAGATATTAGACTCGGATAAGAGTGTTAAACCCCATGTAACACCAAAGAATGACCAAATCATCTCAAAAACTTCTTTAAGTTTCTCCAATACAAAACCTTTGGCAAGCACCCAAAAAAAGAAGACTGAAACAAAAGCACAAGCATGGGGTTTTAGAATGGCTTTGATGAATACAAGTAGCTGTGTTATCTATAGGCCTATTCCTTTTGAGAACACAAGGAAATTTCTCATCTTCTTTGGAAGTTGAGGAACTTGATACCATAGGCAAATACAAAAAAGAAGAGGAGTACCCAACCAATATGAGCAAGGACTACAGGTACTAGAAAGTCATAGTCATATCCCAAGTACTCCTTAAGGAATGCATCAACTGCCTTTGGTGCTGCACCCGGAATTTCGAGTAAGCTCTTATTATCACCAACTTGAGATGTGAAAATGCCATAGATTGTCCAAGCCACTGGGGAACACCAGTAGTACCACCTCCACCATATTGGGATTAGCTGCAATATTAGAGCATGAACTATTTGGTTTATTACAAAATATACATTAAAATGGATAAAAATGAAGTTTTTTAATGTTTTAGATCAGTTCTTTTCGACTTTCACACAAAAAAAATTCTAATTTTTCATTAGAAGCTGAAGCTTTTCATTTCGTTTTAGGATTTCGTTCTTAGAAATCATGCATATCTACTTCCAAATGAAGATTAGTAATGCTAATGACGTACCGGTCTAGGGATGAGGAAGCCAGAAAACAAGTTCCAGAAGCTCAGGAAGAAGGACATAACAATGGCAGCAATCTGGTGTCCAGGAGTTAGTGCAACCACCATCATACCGTACATTGAAAAGTACGTGAAGCACATGAATATGAAGTAATAGAAATACAAAAACTTGGCCGCCTTCCACTGGTATCCAATCATGGAATATAGCAGAAGTGCATAGATGAAGGTCTGTATTGCAACATAAATTGTTTCTATAGCCACCTGCAAGTCCAAAAAATAAATATAATGAGTAACAATTACAGAGCTGAGGAAAATTCGGAAATGTGAGACATATAAGTATATGCACCTTTATATTACCTGAGCAAAGGCATAAGGCAACTCAGAATACATTCCTGCTGCTCGCTCACGATAGAATACTGTTCTCTCAATTGCCACTACAGATTGCACTGCAGAAGCGTTGGATGCTCCGAGGAAAAGAACAGCGGCATAAGTTGCTCCCAACAGGTTAATCAGGTCTTGCTGTTTGTGTCTGTAGATAATACATAGTCGTTTAGTGTCTTGTAAACTTCCATGAGTTACTTAAGTAGTGCATATATTTTCGAAGAGTTGTAGCTACTGTTAGAAATCATCAACATACATCTTGTCTCCTTTTCCCCAAAAGATTACACCAAATAAGATACCAATAACAACTGTCATGAAAAACCGGATTGCATTGTAGTGCGAATTTCTCCAGTAAGACCAGTGCTGTTTCCAGAAGCAAGCCTTGCACTGAGTGAAGAAGCTTTGTGAGTAGCGAGTAGGGAAGTACAGATCTTTAGAACCTGGCTGTGGAGTGCTTAGCTGCTTGATGAGGTCCTGGTTTCTCCTGAAAATTAAATATGTAGAGAAAATTCACAACCCAAACAATGGAGGTGGTGAATAATATGAAGCTATGTATTCACTTATTACCTATGGATGTCCGAATTGGCGTAAACTTCTGCAAAATCAATGTGGAGTTGAGTCTCAACTGAAGTGGAGCTGATTTCTAACATCCATGTTGCAGGATTGTACCCATCTTTAATTTTTTGAACCCCTTGAATACTCTGCAAGAGGTTTTCCAAATCATCACTCAAAACAAACATAAGTGTTCACCATCACCATGCTCTTTATAATCAATTGGTCACAGGAATCCATGTCTTCCATTTCCTACTACTACGTACTATATGACTCACAAATTTTAACTCAATCAAGTTGGTCTTTGACACTCACTGCCTATATCTTCTATTTGAGCTAGTCTTTCTTTGGTCACAAGTGCAAATTACCGGTAAACTTACTTTTTCAAACACATCACTAATATACAGTGAATTTGGAATTCATTATTTGACCATTCAAGCATATTAGGAAAATTCACCTCAAAATACTCAACAAGTTTGTGAGAATGAGGACCTAGGGGTCCAGCATAAATAACTTTTCCTCCTCTTTTCATCAAAAGTAGCTGCAACAGAAACAACATCATGTTGAGATGGTTAGAACAGCATACTGTCTACTAAGGATTTTTAATCAGGACTGATAACCATACCTCATCAAAAGCTTCAAAGATATCTATGCTTGGTTGGTGGATTGTGCACACAACAGTTCGGCCAGTATCTACTGTGTTCCTTACAGCACGCATAACAATTGCAGCAGCTCTAGCATCAAGGCCTGATGTAGGTTCATCCATACAGATTATGGAGGGATTGGCTACCAACTCTACAGCTATTGTGAGCCTCTTTCTCTGTTCAGTTGAAAGACCATCTACTCCTGGAAGTCCGACTAGAGCATTCCTCAGTGGGTTAAGCTCAACTAGTTCCATGACTTCTTCAACAAACATCTATATGATAAACATTATTTAAACATAATGATGAATGTTATCTCAAATTCTCAATTAACAGTACTAAAATCATCAACGTACCTTTCGTGTTTCCTTCTTAACATCTGAAGCAAGACGCAACCATGCGGAATACAGAAGAGATTCATAGACAGTCACATAAGGAGAATGGATGTCATTTTGTTCACAATAACCGCTAACTCGAGCAAATGTAGCTTGGTTTTTTGGGTAGCCTGAAATGCTAATACTACCTTCAATGTACCCACCAGTCTTCCTTCCTGATAAAACATCCATCAAGGTTGTCTTTCCAGCACCACTGACTCCTACTAAAGCTGTTAAAACACCTGGCCTGAAAGCACCACTGACATCTCGTAGCAATTGTAATCTGCTCTCTTCAATCCCTTGACTCTTCATTTCCTGATGGTATGAGAAAGCTCTAGCTCATTGGATCTAAAGTTTATATCAAGTACTATAAGCTAGTAAACTCCAACTTTAACAGTGGAAAAGAAAAAAAACAACTTGATCTATGCATTTGGTTGTTTAATCTCCTAATTTGTATAGCATGGTGTATTGAATGAAGTGTCTTACAGCTGGCATATCCACATAGTAATTAACATGGTCAAAAGCAAGTGAAAGGGGCTGGAAGGGCAACACCATTCCTCTTCGAGTTTCATTGTTTGAAGAACTCATGCTTGAGCTTGTATTCCCTCTGGTATTGCTCACTGGAATATCAGTGCCTACATAAGGAGATAGCAAATGAGATAATTTAGAACACAGTAACTAATAAACTCATAGCACTAGTTAAGTTATCCATCACTGATAAAACAGCATGGAAACTAAATAACGAGCACAAATAGCATAGGCCACACCAACCATCTGAATTGGATGTCAAGTGATTCTTAGTATTGGGGTCAGACTGTTCTTCTGAAATCACTGCTTTAGAAACAACAAGTGCTGAAACAGCTCCAGAATAGCACAGTGAGTAGAAGCTTCCTAATTTAATAGCACTGCAAATTACTAGGTGAAATAGTGAGAAACTTACGCTTCAAAAATGTTAGCGCTGCAATGAAAAGAACGTTAAAAAGAAGAGAATATGCAAAGAGTGCTCCAATGCAAATCCAATACCAATATTCGTCTACAAATAGTCCTCTTTCCTTGAGAAGGGTCTTTCCAACTGTGGGTTGGCTAGAACCATTTATTGGCTGTGACACAAGAAGAATGATACTTGTGAAATAGCCAGAAAGAAAAAGGAGCCTACCGAAGGAGTTTCTTCCTCTAGGATTTAATATGTCTGATAACTTAGTAAACTTACGCTGCTCCATCTTTTGTCAAGAAACTCATTGATGGCAATGGCATTTTGTCCATACATCATAGGAGAAATATAATAACCCCAGATCATCCATGGTTTACTGTCATCTGCACAAGTAAAAGTAGTATCTGTTTCTGATATTTGCTAAAAGAATCATGAACAGAATACACAATATAATTTCTATTTTTGTTAGTTGTGTGCATGCTAGTCAACATATAGATATGTAGCCTATTTTACTTCAAGTCGAGGAAATTCCAAATCTCAAAGAAGGAAACGTCACCTTTGGCAACTATAAAACCTCCAAGCACAAAGACCAGTAACAAGGTGAAGGTTCCAATTGTTTGCGCAACAACTTCTGTTCTTCCAGCAGCAGCAATGAAACGGAAGAGGGAAAGAGCCATCTGATGCACTCCAAAGAAAGCCAAGAATTGTTTGAAAAACCTGAAAATAATAAAAGTTATCAACAGGAGCAGATAAATAAAGGCACCAAGACTAGATAAATCAGTACCTACCTACTTGCAGCAGGTGCAAAACCAATGGTGTAATAAGTGAGAATGATCCAAATTCCTGACTCCAATACTGAAATGGGGATTCTGAGGAGCCAAAGGGGCAAGCCGAAAGCCCACCCCGGATAAAATAAGGCATCTCTCTGTTTATAGAACACAGGAAGCCGAAACACTGTCATGGCAAGCTCGGCCATTCCATTAAACATGACATTGATGAGACTGAAAAACAATGCACCCCAAAATTTTGCTGCATCTTGTATTTGACCAGCTTTCATTTCCGTTCTGAAGAACACAGTCAATGCAATTGTAGCCATGATTGTTATCTGGGTGGTCTTAAATATGTATACGAATGAATTGCGTTTCATAAGTAGCCATTCCTTTGAGAAGCACGCCTTGAAGAGTTCCCAATTAGAGATTCCATACTTTTCTCTCAGCAAAGCACCAGGATGGGCACTAGACTTATCATAGGGGACTCTTAGATCTGCTGAAAGCCTTTGGATAATATAATAGGAGTTGAAGGCCTGAGCAAACTCGGGTACAGATATATATTTGTAAGGTTGATTCCTTTTGAACCAGTATTGTTCTTGATCCTTCTTGGAAGTTACTTCTTGCAAAAAGTCTGCAACCCCTTTCCTTTGGGGGCATTGGAAGCCCATATGTTCAAAAAACTCAAGAACATTCTCACGGGAACCTTGATAGACGATTTGACCCTCTGAGAGTAGGATAATTGTTAGGATTGTGGATCCGATTCCACCTAGCATTAGGATTACTAGTCCTGATCAAAGTAAGGAAGCTTTGGTTGTATCCTACTTGGTTATAGATTACTATGCCTATTGGGAATAGGATTACCAATGGCTTATAGATTCAGGTAGACATCTATAAATAGAGGCATAGGTAGTAGTAGTTATCATCAAGGTTAAGAGAGAACAAGTGAGGTCTTGAGAAGTTAGAGAACTTCTTGTGTGAGATCTTGTATTCTTGTTTGTGTTCTTCTTCTTCTATAGTGAAACCCTAGCAGCCCGAGGACGTAAGCTATTGCTGAACCTCGTAAACTTGTGTGTTTTGTTTCTCGATCGTTTGTCTATATTGTTTCTCATTCGACACTTCCGCAAGAGGAATTCTAGGGTGAATTCCTAACAATTGGTATCAGAGCCAGGTTTCTGGAATGGGGACAACGATAGAAGACGTTGAGAAGAGGGTCGATAAGTTCGACGGCAATGACTACAGCTTATGGAGGTCGCAGATCGAAGATTACTTGAACATGAAGAAGCTTGCTAAAACATTGAGCGGCAAGCTCCCAAAAGGCATGGATGAGGAAGATTTTGTCGAGATGGATAGGATGGCCCTTGGAGCAGTTCGGCTATCGCTTTCAAATGAAGTACGGCGATTCGTCATCAAGGAGAATTCGTTGAAGGGAATGTTGGATACCTTATCCGACATGTATGAGAAGCCAAATGCTGTTCAACAACTCAACTTGATGAGGCGACTGTTCACTCTGAAGATGGGTAAGGGTATATCTGTTCGCCAGCAAGTTGGGATAGTATGTGATATTATCGAGCAACTGGCTTCGGTGGATGTTGAATTCGACGAACACATCAAGTCGTTGGTGTTGTTGACTTCTATGCCTTCTGATTGGGATGTAACTGTAAACTCGATATGCAGCGGAGCTGGGACTAAGAAGAAGTTGGGATTTAATGAAGTGCGTGATACTCTTCTAAATGAGGAGGCGCGAAGAGTGAATAACCTTGATGATCCTTCAAGTTCTGCGCTATCTATGGAGAATAGAGGTAGAACGTTCAACAAGAACTCAAGCAGTAATCGTGGAAGGTCAAAGTCTAGGGTACCAGGAAAAGGTCGAAGCGTGTCAAAAACAGGAAAGTGGTCTGAAGGGTGTTGGCATTGTGGGAAGACCGGACATCTCAAGAAAGATTGTAACCAGTGGAAGGACACAATAAAGATGGCAAACACAACTGAATATGATTCGGATGCACTTGTTTTGAGCGTTTCGGAAACACCATTAGAGACATGGATTGTGGACTCTGGAGCATCTTTTCACTCGACTTCACAAGGCGAGCTCATGGTGAATTACCGGCATGGTAATTTTGGAAGAGTGATTCTTGCTGATGGGAGAGCCTTGGAGATTGTAGGACGGGGTGATGTGAAGATCTCGCTCGGGAATGGTGGAATATGGACCTTGACCAATGTTAGACACATACCGCGGTTAACGAGAAATTTGATTTCTGTGGGTCAGTTGGATGATGAAGGATGTCGTACTACCTTTGATAAAGGTACGTGGAAGGTGAGTAGAGGAGCTATGGTGTTAGCTCGAGGACTCAAAACAGGATCACTTTATACGACCTTGAATATAATCGCTGTTGTTGAGAACAATGAAGGCGATACGATCGTTGAGAAGAATGAAGATGCAAACTTATGGCATCGTAGACTTGGGCACATCAGTGAGAAAGGTATGGGAGTACTTCAGTCGCAGGGTAAACTACATGGTGTGAACTCAGTGAAGATTGGGCTTTGTGAAGACTGTATATTTGGGAAGCAAAAGGTAGTGAGTTTCTCAAAGGGTGGCAGAGCGCCAAAAGATACAAAACTGGAGTTGGTTCATACTGACGTGTGGGGACCTGCATCTGAACTCTCCGTAGGTGGCTCAGAGTACTATGTAACATTCATCGATGACTCCACAAGAAAGTTATGGGTTTACTTCATGAAACATAAGTGGGAAGTATTTGAGACTTTCAAGAAGTGGAAGGCGATCGTGGAGAATGAGACCGGATTAAAGGTCAAATGTCTGAGGTCGGATAATGGAGGTGAATACTGTAGTAATACCTTCAAACAGTATTGTGCGGAGAACGGGATTAGGATGGAGAAGACGATTCCTGGAACTCCACAGCAGAATGGAGTGGCTGAACGCATGAATAGGACTCTGAATGAGCGCGCAAGGAGCATGAGGATACACGCAGGATTGCCAGACATGTTTTGGGCTGATGCGGTTAATACTGCTGCTTACTTAATTAACCGCGGACCGTCAGCGCCATTGAAAAATCTCCTACCTGAGGAAAAATGGAGTGGAAAAGTGATAGGCCTATCGCATTTGAGGGTGTTTGGTTGCGTGGCATATGTTCACATTGAGTCCAGTGCAAGAAGCAAGTTAGATCCTAAGTCTCGAAAGTGCATATTCATCGGCTATGGCGGTGATGAACTTGGATATAGGTTCTGGGATATGCAGAAAAAGAAAGTTGTAAGGAGCCGGAATGTCATCTTTAATGAAGAGGTGATGTATAAGAACAGGCAAGCAGCAGAGCCTGAGAGTCCTGTAAGAAAAGATCGGCAGTTTGCGAGATTGGAAAAGATATCCAATGAAGATGTGGCGGATGAAAGTCGTGGCGGATGTCCGAGGCTTGTGGCGGATGAAAGCCATGGCGGATGTTCAAAGCCTATGGCGGATGACCAAAGGCGTGGCGGATGTCCGAGGCCTATGGCGGATGAAAGCCGTGGCGGATGTTCAAAGCCTGTGGCGGATGACCAAAGTCATGGCCGTGGCGGATGGCCGAGGACTATGGCGGATAGCCAAAGTCATGACCTGGTAACGAAGGAACGACAACAAGGAGAGGCTCCTGAGGTCGCACAACCTGAACAAGTTCCTAGTAATGAGCCAGCGACACCTTCTTTTGTGCCTAGAGTATCGTCGAGGAGTAACAAAGGAATACCGGCGGATAGATACTCACCTTGTGCTAACTATTTGTTATTGACTGATTGTGGTGAACCCATAAGTTATGATGAAGCAATGCAACATAAAGATTCAGCTAAGTGGGAGGTTGCCATGCGAGATGAGATGGACTCTCTCATGTCCAACAATACTTGGGAATTAGCTGAGTTGCCAGCAGGCAAGAAAGCATTGCATAACAAGTGGATTTACAAGATTAAACAAGAAGTTGATGGGAGCAAACGTTACAAGGCAAGGCTAGTAGTGAAAGGTTTTCAGCAAAGGGAGGGCATCGATTTTGATGAGATTTTTTCTCCGGTTGTTAAACATACAACAATCCGGGTGGTGCTTGGTTTAGTGGAAGCTGAAGGTTTGTATTTGGAGCAGCTAGACGTCAAGACTGCTTTCCTTCATGGAGATTTGAAGGAGGTCATATACATGAAGCAACCACAAGGTTTCATAGCACCTGGTAATGAGGACTTGGTATGCAAACTGCAGAAGAGCCTGTATGGCTTGAAACAGGCCCCTAGACAGTGGTACAAGAAGTTTGATGCTTTCATGTGTAAAAGTGGATACACAAGATGTCAATCGGATCACTGTTGTTACTTCAAGAGGTTTGACAAAACTTATATCATCCTCTTACTATATGTGGACGATATGTTGATAGTTGGGGCAGACTTCAACGAGATTAAGAAGTTGAAGAGAGAGATGTCAAATCAGTTCGCAATGAAGGATTTGGGTGAGGCGAAGAAAATCTTAGGGATTAAGATTATTCGCGACAAAGTGGCTGGTACTCTGAAGCTTTCACAAGCAGAGTATGTTGAAAAAGTGCTCAAGCGATTCAACATGGATGAATCAAAGGCGGTTGGCACACCGTTGGCGGCACACTTTAAGTTGTCAAAGAAGCAGTCACCCAAGAGCGAAGAGGAAAAGGAAGCTATGAAGAAAGTGCCTTATGCATCGGCAGTTGGATGCCTAATGTATGCTATGGTGTGTACCAGACCCGATATTGCGCATGCAGTTGGAGTTGTGAGCAGGTACTCGAGTAATCCAGGGAAGCAACATTGGGAGGCTGTGAAGTGGATCATGAGGTATCTTCGGGGTACTACTGATATGGCTCTTTGTTTTAAGAGAGGTAGTGCTGAATTACAAGGGTACGTAGATGCAGACTTGGCAGGAGATAATGATACTTGTCGGAGTACTACTGGTTATGTGTATACTGTGGGTGGTGCTGCCGTATCTTGGGTTTCAAATTTGCAAGGGCAAGTAAGCCTGTCTACAACGGAAGCTGAGTATGTGGCAGTCTCGGAGGCTGGTAAGGAGCTGGTGTGGCTAAAAGGTCTGTTGGAGGAATTGGGTAAAAAGAAGGAGAATTGTGCATTGCACAGTGATAGTCAAAGCGCAATTCACTTAGCTAAGAACCCTGCTTTTCATTCAAGGACTAAGCACATTCCTATGAAGTATCACTACATACGAGAGCTTGTTGAAGATGAAGTGTTGCAATTGTTGAAGATTCAAGGAAGTAAGAATCCTGCTGATATGTTAACTAAGTCTGTGCCATTAGGTAAGCTGAAGCTGTGCTTGGCTTCAGTTGGTCTCCAAGCTTGAAGATGGAGACGTTGGTTGTGATGATGGGTTTCGTGTGCTATATCTGAAGAGTATTGAAGAACGGCGTGATGGCTACTGGCGTAATCGGCTCCAAGTGGAAGATTGTTAGGATTGTGGATCCGATTCCACCTAGCATTAGGATTACTAGTCCTGATCAAAGTAAGGAAGCTTTGGTTGTATCCTACTTGGTTATAGATTACTATGCCTATTGGGAATAGGATTACCAATGGCTTATAGATTCAGGTAGACATCTATAAATAGAGGCATAGGTAGTAGTAGTTATCATCAAGGTTAAGAGAGAACAAGTGAGGTCTTGAGAAGTTAGAGAACTTCTTGTGTGAGATCTTGTATTCTTGTTTGTGTTCTTCTTCTTCTATAGTGAAACCCTAGCAGCCCGAGGACGTAAGCTATTGCTGAACCTCGTAAACTTGTGTGTTTTGTTTCTCGATCGTTTGTCTATATTGTTTCTCATTCGACACTTCCGCAAGAGGAATTCTAGGGTGAATTCCTAACAATAATGTCATCAAAGAGGTCAAATGTCTCTGGTGCAGGCTGCAGGAGAGAAATCATCATTGTTATGTCCATAATATGAGCCATCTGCCCCATGTACTTGACAATTTGAAATGTGGTGGAACTATCCAATCCTGTTGATATTTCATCCATGAAAAAGGCTCTTGCTGGCCCGACTAACATTTCACCTACATCCAATGAAAATGATGATCGAATCAACCCTCCCTACAGCTAAAACATATATTCTTCATGTATATGAACCTATTTACTTGGTATTAGTCGAATGATGATGCAGCCTAAGTAGCATAACCACTATCTAAAAGAAAAAGATATCTACAGGAAGCACCTAAACTGTCATAGACAAAAGGAAGCTATTCTAATTTTCATTCGGTATAGCGTATACATGTTTGTAAGTGAGTGTAAATGTGTGTGTGTGTGTGTGTGAGGGGAGGTTGAGGAAGATATACTAGAAACATTGTACATGCATTATACAATTTGAAGCATTTACGATTCAGTTTCAGTAACGACACATCTCCAGGGAATTGAATCTTTGCTTTCTCAAGTGCCTCAGTTATAAATGACAATCTAACAAATTCTGATCATATTTAACCGTACATACCAGTAGTTACACGCTTCTTCTGCCCTCCAGATATTCCCCGCCTCATGTCATCACCCACCATAGTATCAGCACAAATATCCAGTCCAAGTATCTGTCAGATAATAAATAGATGTCATACTTGTCAAGCAACACATGCAAGAATTTATGGATTTCTTGTCTGGCAAGCAGACCTTGAGAACATAATCTGTCATCAAACTATACTTTTCTGGCCAGCCACTGCTGTGGCTTTCATGAATGCATCAATCTCAGGATCCGGCTGTATGCCTTCTTGCTTCTCACGCCTTGACGCTTCTGCCAGCATTTCATACCTGCTTCCAACTCCCAGGCACCGTCCGGAGAAATCAAGAGTCTCGCGTACTGTCATCTCACCATAGTGAAGATCATGCTGGCTAATATATGCACTAGTTCTCTGGGGAACAAATTCAGAAAACTCATGTCCACAATAGGTAACTTTTCCTGTTACCTGTTCAACCAAAACACCAGCAAGGGGACATGAAATTGTAGACCCAGAAACATACTTAAAGGTGCAATCGAAGTAAGAGAGAGGGAAAGAAAGTAAGACAGACCATTAAATCATCATCAAGTTTTCCAGAAAGTGCCTTTAAAAATGTTGTTTTTCCTGAGCCAGGAGATCCAAGAAGTAGAATCATTCTGGAAAACAAACAACAATAAAGCAAAAATGACTTTCAGAAACCATAGGTAATGAAAACACTAGGTAGCAATAGGTTTTACTTAGCAGATACCATATGTGAAACTCCATCATAAAAGCTGGTATGATGTCTATAGTGAAAACATTATCATATGAAGAATTCAGATATATACCTTGCTGGTCTCACTATTCCAGTCACATCATGAAGTATCTTCACTACCCTTTTTTTCGATGGAGATAGCCCACAAAGTCCAAGAACACCCTATAGAGTGAAAAACAATAATGCAAAAGGAAAGAATCATATGCACAAGAATGAACCTGCTGCTACAAATCCAAAATTTCAAGTTCACATTATGCAACTTTAAGTTTTCTACCTACCAAGTAGTAGAAGATAGTTCTCTTTCCCAAATCCAGTTTCATTTAAACTGAGCCATTATCAGTGATTCAGGAATTGTTTTAGGTTAGGATTGTACCTCCATTGCATTTAAGGTCGAATTGTACAGAGTTGGAAGTGCTCTAGTCCCAACATATGCATCTCCCTCAACCGATAAGTGCTGGAATCTCACATCAATCTTTGGAACCTCAATTCTCACCCTAATTTCAAAAACGAAAACTACTTTAATTATACATGCCATCAAGTCACTCAATCAAACCACAAATACATTTGAACTCTCTGCAGCGGATGATGGGTGCCTACTGATCAAACTCAAGCTTTAAGAATCTAGTGGTGAGCCTAGTGAGCAAACTGGAAGCTACAGAAAACCCTACATTGAGTAGCTCTATATTTAAAAGGGAACTAAGAGCATAGCAGTGTGTGATCTCCTAGTATAGCTAACCCATAGAAATCCCTCCTAAATTTGGAAGACCTGCAGCTTGATCAAAAAGAAATACAGTAGAGATGAACACACACTACTAACCTGTCAGTCCTGTCCCTGAGCTTCCTGAGAAACTTCTCATTATCTTCCTCAACAACCTTTAGTATGCTATCCATCAACTTCTTCTTATCTTCAGCGCCAAGCATTGTAACATCAACCTCATCATGCACTATCCTTCCGTTACTCATGACCTGCCTCAACATTCCCTTCTTCAACCTTTCATAAGTGGGCAGCCGCTCTATTGCAGCCCACTTCAACTCCTCCTCCTCCTCTTCCTGCCTCCCACTCCTCGGGAATGCGTCTGGCTGATCATTCCACATGTCTTTAATGCTTGTTGCCCGCCAATTCATGCTACTTCCAGACCGCACCAAGCCTTCTCCGGCCAATGCTGCCGCCATTGTTGAATTCTCCTTAGCCGAAAATTCAAGTTTCTTACTACTAAGTTAAGGGAATATCAAATGAGATCATGTTTTGTGGTATAGGGCGTTTGAGAAGACATATTGAGAATGAATGAGTAAAAGAAAGAACACATAGCCACATAGGAATTATTCGGACAGTCTCTTTTCAGAAGAGGGCAGGCACTTAAACACTTGGGTTTATATAGCAGTCTGATTCCCCAGAAGTATTGACATTGCTAATAAAGAGAAAGAGAAGGCGTACGGATGTTGATGAAGTATCTGGCATGGTTTTCATTTGGGAAATATATGGTTGTCTTGGTCCCCAGGAATAAGGTGCTTCTGCTTTAAATATTTTTAAGCTTGTATTGTTTATGCATGCAAATTCATAGTTACATGCGTGAAGTTGCAGCAAAGCAATCAATTCTATTCTCCCTTTTTCTTTAATCCTTTCTTTTGGCATACTAATAAGTAAAGTAATGATCATACCCGATAGGCATTAGGAAAAATATGACATGTACATTCTGGAATCACACAAAGCTAAGTTTCGTAAAGAGTAAACAGTAAGCGTTACTTCTTTATATATGGTCACTCCAACAGAATCAAATTTGATAGCTTTATTCTTGAGTACCCAAAATGGCCACACTCGTCAAAGCCATAAGATACTTTCCTCCTCAGAATACTGATGAGGATATGAACAAGATGCAGCTGGGTGAAAGAATTGAAATAGCAAATCATCTTATGTGTTTTGCTCTACAGAATACCATCAAACCACTAAGAAATCAAAACGCAAAGGCAAAAGACTTCAAGGGACAATATTAAAAGCATTTTAGATAAGTAACAAACGCCAGCACTAGAAATGATGCAGTAAGAATAACTTCTAGCTAGAAACTCACTATCACATGTGAGTTTTGAAAGTGAAAAACCTTTTTCTTTTTTTTTCTTTTTTTTAGAATTTGGAAGTGAAGAACATCAAGCATGAACTGTACAATAAATTTTTAGTTCTATAGGCAACAAGGATCCATAGACAAAACATCACCACGTTTCAACGCTATAGCTTGAATCCATTCTTTTGGTTTACTCACTTAGTCACTCCTAGTACCTATTCCAACAAGTCTTTAGACCTCCTGAGATGTTAAATTCTACTTACTACTACCATGTACTTTTGGAGTTTCATCAATTCAGTCATTAAACTTCTAATTTAATCAAAAAAGTCCTTGTACTTTCCAATCTCATTAAATCGATTCAGTCTGTTACAAATCCGTCAAGTGTCTCCATCAACTTGCTAACTTGGCAAGTGCAGACTTGACATATCAACTTGTGGGGACGTTCTCACAGAGAAACTTCCCAAAATAACCCATCAATTGTGTTTCCTATAACATATCAACTTGACGGATTAGTAACAGAATGGATCGATTTGATGAGATTGGAAAGTACGAGGATCTTTTTGATTAAATTAAAAGTTCAAGGACTAAAATGATGAAACTCCAAAAGTACATGGTAGTAAGCAGAATTTAGTCCTTAAATGTTTTTACATAACTCTGAGAAATTCTTAACGGAAACGGATTCGGCTCCTCTAAAGTGAAAAGGGTGTAAATTTACTTCAAGTTATTAAAATCTTGACTCTATTTAATATAAAGGCCCTAGCTAGCAATTGAGAACTCACTCTTTCATCAATTTTTGGTTTTTTGTCTAAACCATAGTTAATTAACTTGCCGTTAACTTAAAAAAAATATATAAAAAAAAAAAATTAGGGTGTTGGCATCAGTTTCTGCGTGTTTTCTTTGTGCTTCCATGGCAACTCATTCATGGTTGCAGATATCGAAGAAAAAAACAGAGACTGGACTTGCATTGAGTTGCGCGCAGCAAGGAAAATGCGCTACGAATCATAACCTAGCTTGGAACAAAACTTGTTCATTTGTGTTAATTGGAAGAATCATTCAGAAGCAATACAACGTTGGGAAAACCTCAATGAATGAGTTCGTACTTTATTAGTACGTCCATGACTGCTAAAAAAAGTTGAGTGCACTTCCTCCTATCTTTTGATAGTTAATTGGGAATTCTTCCCCAGTTTCAATCTTGAATGATAGTTTTTCGTCCTTAATTTCGTGTTACAAGAGTTGTTTTCTTCTTCTACATTTCATGATTTTGGTTACATATATGGCATGGATCACTGTATAAGCCTTGAATATTGCACTAGAAACGATAGGGCAAAACCAATTGACATAATAAACAATTGATTTTTTTTTTTCTTTTGAGAAAGAACCAATTGATTTGTTAATCAAGAACTGCATAATTTTTCTTTTCTTCTGTTGAACCATGGGTGCGTTGCCATGGAAGCACATATAAATCAAACGCAGCAACTCCACGCCAAATCCCTAATTTTGTCAAGGCAAGTTAACTATGGTTTAGACATACACTACAATAAAAATGGACAATCAACTGGGGATGGGTGGCCTTTAAAGGAAAAAAAATTCACATATTTCCAACAAATGTGACTTTTTGTATTATTATACTAGCTTAACCCACACCTTATGTGTGTGGAGGATGTAGAGAGAAATAAAGGGTACTATTTTATTTTAGATTTTATATTTTTTAAATTACTATTTTATCCTTACATATTAAATCTATATCAAAGTATTTTAATATTTCATGGTTATTTTTGTCAAATTTTTCAGTTTTGGTTGACAGAGTGGATTTCTTTAAAATTTTAAATAACAGTATAGACAATTAAAAAAGCAACAATTAATGAGATTTGTGACTTATTTTGCAATGGCCACGTACTCCTCTAAATGCAACATATGAATTGTGGCTATTACCCTTTATTTTTGTAGTGAAAAAACCAAAAATTGATAGAAGAGTGAGTTATCAATTGCTTGGGCCTTTAGATTAAATACAGAGTCAAGATTTTATGATCTTAAAGTAAATTTACATTGCCGGATCCGTGATTTCTAAAAACACATACCACACCGGCCAGTTCCTCCATTAACATTGGTAAAAGCCGCATCAACATTGAGCTTGATAAAACCAATAGGAGGTCGTTGCCGTCGAACCTGTATAGGGTTTATAGGAGGTCATACAGTGACGTGAACATACTTGTACTCTTCCCAATTGATCATAGTCAACAGCACAACCTCTTCCGCTGGCCTGGCATCATCTTCCCAAACCTTGGCATTTCGATTTTCTCCAAATGGCCCAAAGAATCATTAAAGCTAAATCAAATTTAGAGAAGAGTTTTGGTGTAGAGAAACTAACCAACAATGCATTGTAGACAAGGATACCATTGAGAAATTGAGTCTATATCTGACAAATCTAGTTCATATATATAATTGCGCAAGAGATATTTGATTATTACCATTTTGTCAATATACTTGGTATCTTGACTAATTGGCAATCGTCACATATATACAGCTAGGGCACTAGGAGAGAACGTTGGCATACAAACCAATCAAAACTACAAAGAAAAATCATGTCTACATTCTTACATTTGAAGATAAGTGTTTGTTTCTAGTCCTAAATTCTTAGCTGTACGATTAAGTCGTTTTCCTTCCCTCGATTCTTTATTTTTCTTTCTTTCTTTCTTTTCTCTTTCAATTGCCATAGTTTCATTCTGGTTGAATTTTTTTCTCCACAAAATGGATGTCTGCCTCTCTCTCTTTCGCCTAAACCCTAACCGCCATGGTTTGGGTCTCTATCAATGGTGCAAGTTGCCATCACCAAGCAGATCGTCGATCTCTGCCTCACGTTGTACTCTTGCAACACTCCAACGTCGTCTCTATTCGACGAGTTCTCTATCGGGTTTTCTCTTCATGGAAACCCAACGCAGTATTTTTGGAGCAGAGAGTGAGGTTGTTGTGGGTGGCGTCTCAAATTGGCTACTAGGCAATAACATAGATGGTGTAAGGCCGGGGCAAAAGCGATTGAAAGCAGATAAAGAGATTGAGATCGGTGAGAGTCTGAGTCCGCCGACAAGAGCTTGGCTAGAATGGAAGCGACATATTGATAGTGCTGGATATGACTGCGTACGCCGATTTGCCGAAGCTATGGAGATCTAGACCCGTGCTGCCATCGTCAAGTAGCATGGAGGAATTCCCAGATCGGATGACGCGGTGGACTGCGGTGCAATTATGGTCGTTGCTACGATGGAGGCTGAAGATGTTTTTACGGCTGATGGAGGAGTGAATTGGGTATCCAAATCTTTGGGTCAACCCACCACTATTTGGAGGCCCAAATTTATTGGGGTATCTAAATCAGTATGGGTGCTCATATTGTTTGACAAAAACATATGAGGGAAATTTTGGGCCCAACTATGGACCCAACAAATAGACTCTAGCTCTCTAAGGTTTCGAATTTGTGATCCCAGTGGCTTGATCCAATATACGAAGTTCTATTTTGAATTTTGTGGTACCATTGAATCTTCTAGAATAGTACTGAAAGATGATTCGAGCTAGCTATTTTGTAAGAGCAGAACATTGAGTGTTCAATGAATGGACATATTTCTATATACCATCGTGGGTACTACCACAACTTCTTGTTCTGTCTGTATATGGCAGCGAGAGGATATGCAACGGTCATTCTAGTTTGAGGGTAGAATAAGTTTATCTTATTTTGATGATGTTGTAGAATGTGTTCTGCATGTGTTACAATACAATTGTATTCTCGCTAGATTGAGATCATATTTTGTAAGAGCGAACCATTGAGTGTTCAATGAATGGACATATTTCTATATACCATCATGGGTACTACCACAACTTCTTGTTCTTTCTGTATATGGCAGCGAGAGGATATGCAATGGTCATTCTGGCTTGAGGGTAGAACAAGTTTATCTTATTTTGATGATGCTGTAGAATGTGTTCTGCATGTGTTACGATACAATTGTATTCTCGCTAGATTGAGTCATATTTTACCCTCAAGGCAGAATGACCGTTGCATATCCTCTCGCTGCCATATATAGACAGAACAAGAAGTTGTGGTAAAAAAAAAAAAGTTGCCATAGTTCTTTCTCTATCAAAGACAAAGACACAATACTGCCTACAAAGTGCTTAGAGAAGAAGAAGCAAAAAAAAAAAAAAAAAGTCATATGTGAGATATGGTCGAACCGTGGCCTATATATATATATATATATATATATATATATTGATTGATCATCATCATACTATAAAACAATACCGCAGCCTCGTTTTCTCTCTCTCTCAACCTAGGGTTATGGTTAGGGTTTTGAATATAGATATTTGGTGCGACTCATATGGCGGCAGTGACGGCGTTGATAGCCTCCATGACTACACGTCTGGTGTCCAAGCTCTCTCTTGGTACCGAAGAAGAGCAGGTGGACCTGGGGGATCTTCGAAGTCTGGAAAACGGGTACGTTGTTTCCCGTTTCTTTCTGGTTGGTCGTCTCAACACCAGCAAAGCTACGGCTTGGGAAGGCTGCGTCGAACATCCTCGCTGCCGTTTGGACATTGGACCGGTCGACATGGCGCATGGCTTCTTCTAGATCTGCCTCTGAAATGTTCGGTTGTGTCTCCCGAACTACTTGCTGGAACACCTCTTCTTCGGCCTGGTTGACCCTCTCCTAATTGGACGGAAAAAAAAAATTAATATTATAACAAATATATAATTAAGTAAAATTAATAATTAAAATTTTAAAATTGTAATGAACGACTTACGAGCTGTTTTGTCGCTTGTGCATAAGCGATCTTGAACGTCTCCACGTACGGGTTGCTATCAGGATGATCTCTAAGCGCCTCCTCCTGATATTGTGCAAACGGCCTAGAACCAGCATGATGGGGGGTTGTGTTCCGGCGGCGGTTCTCAGAGTTTATCCGAGAACGTTGCTTCAAACAAATAATAAAATGTTAGAAAAATGCATCAAAAAATATTAGTGTAATAATTATAAAATAATTAAACTAATAATTAAAATTTTAACAAAATAAACATTTTTACTGAAGTTAAGTATTTACCTGCATAACTGGGTTGTTGAAGTCTACTGTCTTCAACCAACGCCACTCGTACTCCCTGAACATGAACTCCCTGGGAGTACCCATACGACCAAGGTTGTCGTATTCGTTATAGTGGGAACGCAGCTCGTTCTTCCACTCTTTGAACCTACGAAAAAAACAAAAGTGCATTAGAAATATTATTAATATCATAAAATATTAATAATTATAAGATAATTATAATATCATAAAAACAAACGTACCTCGAGTTCTGCACGGTGTCCGCCCAATCCCGCCTGTGTTCGGCAATCTCGAAGAATGTCTGAAAAATAATATTTTATTAGTTTTACAATTGTAATAATACCGAAAATTATTAAATATTACGATAAATAAATTAAATTTTTTAAATTACTCACCGACGCAGCGTTGTTCACCTCCCTCTTTATCTCTTCGGGCACATCAGCCCACCGGGTCCACAACATAGGGACTCTGTCCCTAATCAGTGACCCCACGCAACCCGAGTAGTCGCGTTTTTTCTTCCCCTGAACCTCCTGATTAGGAGGTTCGTTGATCTGAATCCTCCCGCTGCGCTCAACAGTTCTCTTGAGCGTGTCAAAACATATGACACCTCTCGTATTCCTCGGTGAACTGCTAGCGGTTGTCCCTATATATCACAAAAACGACGATTGGTTAATAAAATTAAATATTAGTGCGTTAATTTTAATAAAACATTTAATTAATAAAATCAAATGTTACCTGAACTGGATGACTCGTCTGTCGACTTTCCTTTTCTCCTCGCCGAAATAAGGTGGTCAGGGTTCTCAAATGGCTGCTGCTGGTATGCCTCCGCAGCACTCACGTACTGAGGCATATCAGGCCATAGGGGCAGACCACGATAGTCGACCTCCGGTATCGCCAGAATGTTGTACGGGAGGTAAAGATGGTTTGGGAGAGTAGGAGCCTCAGTCGAGTCGGCAGCAGACGTCGTCGGACTCCTCAACGGCTCCCGATGAACCTCAGGCATACGAACCTGAGGAACATCTGCAGCTATGTCGTCCTGAAATAGCTGCCGACTGAACCTCGGAGCATCTGGCCCGACAGGCGGAAGTGAACTGCTCGACGGCCGCCCCGCCTGGAGAAGGGTCTGGTGCCGAGAACTCACACTCATCCGCGGCTGGGATGAATCCACAGTCCTCCGCGGCTGAGAGGAATCCACACTCCTCCGCGGCTGGCTGGTGGTCCTCTCAGGCTGGCTAAGGGTCCTGTCGGAGTCTGCGGAACCGGCGGAACTTCCAGAACCTCTCGATCTGGAACGACGGCCTCCGAAGAACTTTCTGACTGCATCGGCCATCTGCAGCCGCGGCCATTTTAAATAATACTAACCATTAACCTAAATATAACTATTTATATACAAATATAACTATATTTCTTTATTAATATATATATATATATATATATATATAATTAGACTACTAATTTATATATATAATTAATTTAACAATTTATATAACAATTTATATAATTAAAATTAAATATATAACAATTTATATACCTAAATTATAACAAATATATAACAATTAAACTCATTAACAAATATATAACAAATATATAATAATTTATATAATTAAAATTAAATATATAACAAATTATTTACTTAAATTATAACAAATATAATTAATATTAACATCAAATTAAAACACATAATTATACTCTAACTGAAAATCAACTCAACTACAACTCAAAATCAACATATATACATACATTCTAACACTAAAACAACCACTACCAGAAAAGGCGTCATAGCCGACGACGCCATCTCGTCGGCCGTTTCCATTAATTCGTCGGCTATAGTCATAGCCGACGACGTATCGTCGGCTATTCTCTCGTCGGGAATGCTCCGTCGGCTATAGTATAGCCGACGACACCCGGGGTAAGTCGTCGGCTTATGAAACACCAGGTATAGCCGACGAAAAAAGCGTCGTCGGCTATACTTCGAACATTGCCGACGACAAGATCGTCGGCTTCAACAATTACGTAATTGCCCCTAAACCGAAGTATAGCCGACGACACTATCGTCGGCTATACGTCCAATATAGCCGACGACACTATCGTCGGCCATAACAATCGCCGGTACCAGGAACGGCTTTTTTTTTTGCCTGAAGCCGGGAGGGTATAGCCGACGACATATGGTAAACATCGTCGGCTATAGCCCTTATAGCCGACGAAATAATGCCAATATCGTCGGCTATAGCACTTATAGCCGACGAAATAATGACAATATCGTCGGCTATAACCCCTAAATATTTAAAAAAAATTAAAAATTTAACTCGGGCCCAATTTCACTTCGTCTTCGGTTTGGCTGCAGAAAATGCACAAACAAACATCCAAATATCCAACAAATATCTACATCAATCCATCCCTAATATCCTACATACTGTACAAATTAACCCACTATCTACTCATCATCACCCCCTAAACGCGTAGCGTCGTCGACCGGATCGTTCGAGTTCCGGTGGCTATGGCTGTCCTGATCGGCTGGCGTACTCCGATGCGGGGGGGGAGTGGGGACGACGAACTGGGGCATCTGTGGCGGAGGCGGGGGCTGGAGTCCAGCCTGCTGGGCCTCCCAAGACTGCTGCATCCATCGGTACATCTCCGCCACAGATGCGTCTCTGGCCTGCTGCGCCGAAGCCTCCACGGCCCTCGCCAACTCCGCCTGCTGGAGCGCCTCCACCGCCCTCGCCAACTCCGCCTGAGTCCTCTGCAGCTGCGTCTGCAAGTCTCCTCTCGTCGAAGCCGCACGCTGCGTGCTGGGATTGGCCGGCGTGTACTTGAGAACCCCATCTCCCGCCGCGCCTAGGCCTCTCTGGTAGAACTAGTTGTTCCCCGTCCCTACCGCCGCGTGCATGATCTGAGAGGCCAAGCGCGGCTCAAGGGTGTCGATCGTGGAGGCAAACTCCGCGATCGCCTCGTCGGACGCCCCGTCTCCCAGGGTGTCTCGCGCGATCCCGAAGGTGATCGCGTCGGTCTCCGCATCGATTTCCGCCTAATTGACAAGAAAATATAATAAACGAATTAAAAAAAATATATATAAATTAATTTAATGAAACACTTTTATTGAAGATGGGCGAATACTTACCACTTGGTCGGGACGCCCCGGATACATCTGCGCATGAATCCACGACAACGGCCTCAGCGGTCGGTCCCTCCTCGCCATCTCTGCCCACTGCCTCCAGGAGCGGGCGCCGCCTTGGTGGGGGTGCTCGTTCCTCCTGCGGTTGTCGCTGTTCGTCCGCGAGATTTTCTGTATTATAAGAACGAACATATAAACGCAAATATAAATTAGTAACTAAATTAAAATATTACGAACTAACCAAAATAAAATTATTAACTAATTTAGTTACTAACTAATTTAATTTAATTAGTAACTACTTAACTAACTAATTTAATTTAGTAACTAACTAACTTACTAACTACCTAATTTAATTTAATTTAATTTAATTTAGTAACGAACTAACTAACTACGTAACTAACCAACTAACTTAATTTAATAACTAATAACTAACTAACTAACTAATTAATTTAATTAAGTAACTACATAATTTAATTATTAAATAACATTAAAAAGTTATATACTAGCAGGCTAAATTTTCTTACCGAGACCCTGTCGCTCCCGAAGTAGGCTACCAGCCATAGCCACTCGTACTCCCTGTACCGGAACTCGTGGGGGGTTGCACCTCGCCCCAAGCGCTGCTCCACATGGTACGTCCTGTAGTGCGTGGACAGCTCGTTCTTCCACTCGGAGTACCTATATTAACAAAACACAACTGTTAGATATATTCGTACACTGCCAATAAATATATTTATATAAAAAAAAGCAAAACACATAACCTGTTCTTCAGCTGCTCGTCTCTCCACCAGTCCAAGGTAGGATGGACTCTAAACCATTGCTGCAATATTATAAATTAATTAGAAAATATTTTTATATAGTTATAAGGACTGAATTCATAAATATTTATTTTCTATAATAAAAATCATATTTAACTCACCGACAGTGCATTGTACACTCGCGCCTTGATCTCATCGGGCACAGAGCCCCAGTCGGGCCACAACAGTGGGACCCTGTCCCGCACGAGCATGCCCGTCGCGTTGATGTACTTGGTGGTGGTGTCTCTCCGCTCAATCGGGCGTCCATCCTCACCGGGACCGGGCAGGATCTCTCTGATCCCACCGGCCAGCTCCCTCTCCAGGGTCGACATGTTCGCTGGCCCTCTAGTCCGTCTCGTCCCCGCGGGTTTATTGACGAGGACGCCTGTTTCATAATTAAAATAAATACATAGTTAAATAATTATTTAAACTAACTAATTAAATAATTAATTAAACAATCTAAATAATTAATTAAACTAACCAATTACCTGCGTCGTTGTACTGCTTGTCCTTCTCACGAACGGCCCACAGGCCGCGGCAGTCCTCTGAGTCGAAAGGACTGTAGAAGTAGGCCTCCTCCCAGGGAATCTCGTGGGGCCGGTCGTGCCTCCAAATCTGCCTCCTCCTGGCGTCGTACTCAGGGATGGCAGGGAGGAACTGGACCATGTACATCCCCGATGGCGGAGACATACGGGGCGTGGACCCTGAGGGGCCTGCTCCCCCTGACGGTGGGCCCCGTAGCTGTGGACGCTGTCGCTGTGGGGGGACATGGAGCATCTCTGGAGGGTCCAGATCGGCGTGCGGTGGGGTCGGCTGCCGATCCTGGAACAGTGCTGAAGTGCACTGGGGTCTGGTGGCTCTGCGTCCTCCTCCGACACTCGAGTCAGGGCCCGCTCCCGTCGACTCATACGAGGAGCCCCCACGTGGATCGCTCGGAGTCAATCTCATCAACGTCTCCTCTCGTCGACTCATAGGCCGGCCTAGGCCCCGACGACCGCTGGATCCGCTCCCCCCACGGCTGGATCCTGCCTGAGCGTCGGGGTCGCTCTCGGTCCGTCTGCCAAGCCATCGGTCTACAAAGCGCCGGTTTCCTGCACAATTAGTATATAAATTCCATAAATTGCACAAAAATTCCACAAAAAAATTAAAAACTTCATTCAATGTATATCTACCTAATTATATATATACGTACCTAAATATATTTATACCTAATTATATATATATACACCTAATTATATATATACATAACTATATTTATACCTAATTATATATATATATATATATATATATATTCCGAAAAATATATATATATATATCGTCCTAAAAATTAAAAAAAATATTTATACCTAATTATATATAAATTAGTATATAAATTAGTATACTAGTATATAAATTCAACAAAATTCCACAATTAGTATATAAAAACCGTAAATTTAACAAAAAATCCACAATATTAGTATATAAATTCCACAAAATTAACAAATTTAACAAAAAATCCACACAATTCCATAAATTTCACAAAAACCCTAAATTCCACAAAAAATTCACAAAAACCCTAAAATTCACAAAATTCGACAAAATTAATAAAAACCCTAAATGAGGCTCGATCGGGACTACCTGACATGGTGGTGCAGTCTGGACGAGGACCGGTGGTGCGGTACGGCGGCGACGGCGGCGACGGCGGCAGGGGCGGCTGCGGCAGGGGCAGCTGCGGCTAGGGGCGGCTGCAGCAGGGGCGGCAGGGGCGGGCAGGGGCGGCTGCGGCTGGGGCGGGTAGGGGAGGCTGCGGCAGGGGCGGCTAGGGCGGCTCGGGGCGGCTCCGGCAGGGGCTTTCGGGTCGGGGAGGGCTCGGGAAGGAGGGGGCCGGGGCGGGGAGGAATCGGGTGGGGCCGGGGAGGGTCGATCGGCGTCGGGGAGGCTCCGTCGTGGTCGGTCGTTGTCGGGGAGGGGTGGGGAACGATTGGGAAATTTTGGTTCTAAGCAGAAAATGAGGGAGAGGCGCCTAGGGCTCGGTTTAAATCGAAGGATTATAGCCGACGATTTAATTTTAATTCGTCGGCTATACTCTTACGGGCCGGGCCAAAATCCAGGCCGGGCCGAAGTTGGGCTTTGCGGGCCGGTTATAGCCGACGAAGTTAGGTATATCGTCGGCTATAATATGCATGTCGTCGGCTATAATATGAATCTCGTCGGCTATACTTTACGCTCTCAGCAGCCGTCAGATCTCGCCCATCCAACGGCGGACAATGAAACGGCGCGGATCGCAAGAGTTTAGCCGACGAGGTTAAGTATTTCGTCGGCTATTCCCTGGTCAACTTTTGGTCAAACCTCTAAACGCTTTAAAACGGCAATTGACCCGTCTAAATGACGTTTTTTGGCCTGACCTTCAACAGAGAATAGTTTCAAATCGATGCGACGCAACTAACCGTATAAAAATTTTCCTCCAAATATTTACCGACCGTCAGGCTACCCATAGGAAAACGGAAGTAAAAAACACCTAACCGCAACATTCGGCACACGGATTTTATCGGAATCTTCCCATTTTTCAACTGTAGTCGTATTTCAATATTTCGGTCGTATCTTATTTCACGACACTTTTGCATTTGAACGGTCTACGTATGGTAACTATTTGAAACTATACATTCACTTAAACACTTAGTAAATAAGTTAAGGAACATTAGTGCATATGTTCCGATTTCGAATCTAAAAGTTTGAAAAATCTATTCCAACCGTCAGATATCACCGTTAAGATTAAATACATGTATGAAAAAAAATCCAACTACATCTGACAACGTTAAAGGCTCGATCGGGACGGTCAAACTTTTGGTCAAACCTCTAAACGCTTTAAAACGGCAATTGGCCCGTCTAAATGACGTGTTTTGGCCTGACCTTCAACAGAGAATAGTTTCAAATCGATAAGACGCAACTAACCGTATAAAAATTTTCCTCCAAATATTTACCGACCGTCAGGCTACCCATAGGAAAACGGAAGTAAAAAACACCTAACCGCAACATTCGGCACACAGATTTTGTCGGAATCTTCCCATTTTTCAACCGTAGTGGTATTTCAATATTTCGGTCGTATCTTATTTCACAACACTTTTGCATTTGAACGGTCTACGTATGGTTTCGGTCAATATACTTTAGCCGACGACTTGCAAGTCGTCGGCTACAGTATAGCCGACGAATTGTAAGTCGTCGGCTACAGTATGGGCATTATAGCCGACGAATTATGGTCCATTTCGTTGGCTATAATGCTGATGTTTCTGAAAATTTGCCATTTAGGGCCTGAAAATTGCCTATTTCACCTGATAAATTCCTGAATATCGCACAAACAATTCAATACAATTTCCCAAAAATTCGGAAAACGGTAATTAAGGACAAAATTTTTTTTCATACATGCATGCACCTTTGTACACAAATACATACATAAATAGTATACTAAGGATGATAATCAGAATCATCCTCATCACTTGAGTCAGACGTAGTATAGTAGTTAATATCTGGCAACCGGTGCTCGTACTCGTCGTCTGAGTCATCGTCTGCCTGATATAGACGATTCGGATTAACATCATACATGGGCACCTGACCCCTAGGAAGTCGAACCACTCTGCCCGGCGTCACATTATTATCGCGGATGGTGGAGGATTCTGGAATGTCGCCGGCGTCCGGCTCTTGGTATGCGGTCGCTTCTTGACACTCTGTGCTCACACCAAGTGTGGTAGCACTGTATATGTCTCGCTGAGACACATGGTTAACTACCTTCCACGTGCCTTTGTTCAAAGGATCGTCAAGATAAAAGACCTTTTTGGCCGCTGTGGCGAAAACAAAGGGGTCGTCTTCATACACACTAGTGGCGGTATTCACCGAAAGTATGCCGTACTGATCGATCCGTATGCGGTGCGGCCTAGTATCAAACCATCGACACTTGAACAAGTGGACTTTCATGCGGTTCCCATAAATGAGTTCAACAACTGACTGTAGGACACCGTAAAAATCCACGCCCCCCTCTGCACCATCCACCATCACCCCACAATTCTGTGTTTTGCGTTCCCCGTCTCTAGCTTCACATATATACTTAACGCCGTTGACATCACACATTGGGCGGACTGTGCAAGATATCGGCTTCATCGACAACAGCCTCAATTCCTCTGAGTAATTTGTATGACCACCACTCGCAGCCACTTGCATCAGCTGAAAAATATAACTCAAATCACTCGGTGTGTTTATGATTAAAGAATAGGGAACTGTAAAAGAAAGTCATCTAATATATATATTTATACACTTACCCATTGTGGAAAATAGTCTGCAAACGTCGTGTTGTGGTAGTCGACATCACCGCGAACTTCCTTGCAGTGAAGATGGTGACGTTTCCAATATTGTACCTCCGGACAGTTTATTAGAACCCACCAGTGGGCAATCCCTACCTCATGGTCAGGCAACTTGTCCACACCCTTTTTCTTGAAGCTTCCGTATGGTACAACAGAGTTGGCGACGATAGATAGGTTGAACTCGGGGTCATCTCGACTTGGATGTTGTGGGGGGTCCTCCATCGCTCCCAAGTACAACTTGGCGTACGTTACACACTCATGCGCAATGTAAGCTTCAGCAATACACCCCTCAGGCGCAGATTTATTGTGCACATATTTCTTGTAGTCTCCAAGTTGTCTGCAAGGTTAACAAGTGCATGTTAAGAGCATGCAACTTTTATTTAAAAACATGTATAAATCAAATTTATGAATAACATGTACCTTTCGATGGGATACATCCAAGTGTAGTGTACGGGACCGGTAAGCAACAATTGTTGGGGAAGATGGATCATCAGGTGAGGCATGATGTCAAAGAAGTTTGGGGGAAATATCCTCTCGAACTTGCACAAGATAAAAACGATTTCCTCATGCATTCTCATGAGGTCTGATTTTCTAACTTCTCTAGCGCATAACTTCTGGAAGAATCTTGACAACGCCACCAACGGCTCAACCACTTCATCCTCCAAGTACGCTCGAATGAAAATAGGGAAGAGGCGTTGAAGCAGTACATGGCAGTCGTGACTCTTCAATCCGTACATCTTGTTGTCTCGGTAGTTAACACACTTGCTTATGTTACCCGCATAGCCATAAGGATACCTGCATAGCCATTAACAACAATTAGATTTCATGCATATATAGTCGTCCAACAACAGATGGATTCTTTAGGGAATACATGCCTAATAAAAAGTTACCTGACATTACTCAGCCATCCAAAGATTTCATGTTTCTGGTCCCTGGTGACGGTGTAAGGAGCTTGGGGCATTTTGCTCCTGCCCTCTCTCAACCACAAATGGTCCCGCAGTCCCATATTTCTCAGATCAACGCGTGCCTTGGGGGTGTCTTTTGTTTTCTTCTCCCAATTCAAAACTGTGCCAACCACGGCTTCACCCACGTTCTTCTCTATATGCATGACATCCAGGTAGTATCTGGTAGCCAACCTGGCCCAATAAGGAAGTTCCCATAAGATGCTCTTGTGTGACCAGAACCTATACCGATCCGGCCTCTCTGGAATCGTGCGCAACACATCGGGATGATTGCTAAGCGGACCAAAGTCATACTCATTCAACACTGCCAATATTTCCTCCCCTGTCCATTGCTCGGGTGCCCAGCCCCTTTCTTCAGTCCCATCAAAAGCCTGTGCATCGTCCCTAAATGGATGGTCATGCGGAAGCCAACGACGGTGACGCATCTGGACAATCTTGCTGCAATGAGGACTGGAGCAATCAACAGTCATGCACTCTGAACAAGCCCTGTAACCCCTGGTGACGCTGCCCGACAACATACCCCTCCCAGGAAAGTCACTGATCGTGCCAACAAGCATGGCATGCATCCGGAACATCTCATTTTTGAACCGGTCGTAGACCAGGTGGCCGTTCAGACTCAAGTACCGAAGCTCCTCAATTACGGGTCTCAAATACACATCGAGACACTTTCCCGGATAACCTGGGCCTGGAATCAACAATGTGAGCATGTTATATTCCTTCTTCATGCACATCCACGGTGGAAAGTTGTACGGAATCAAAATAACTGGCCACACACTGTACTGAAGCTCTTTCTTGCCAAAAGGGTTGAAACCGTCGGATGATAGCCCTAGCCAAACATTTCGAACCTCTGATGCAAATTCAGGAAACTCCAACACGTTCTTCTTCCAAGCCTCTCCGTCGGCGGGATGTCTAAGGGTGTCATCGTCAGGCACATTCCTCTCAGCCCACCATCTCATAGCTTCGGCCGTGAAAGCACACATGAACAACCGCTCAAGCCTATCAATCAGTGGGAAGTACCGAAGTATCTTCACAGCTTTCTTGTTCCCTTTAGGAGTGAACTTATACCGCTCTGTATTGCATAATGGGCAGTATTCAAGATCTGCAAGTCCTTCCCCGTAAAACAGAACGCAATCGTATCTGCATGCATGAATCTTGATGTAGGAAAGGCCGAGATCTTTAAGGATATGTCGCACCTTATGATGACTGGTAGGAAGCCGATGTCCGGGGGGCATCGCCCCACCCCATAGCCGAAGCCAATCATCAACCGATTTGACAGTGCCTTTGTTCTCCGTTTTGATCTTCATCACTCCCATGACAGATTCAAGGACAGTCTTACTGCATCCGGGGTACAACGGAGTCTGTTGCAATGCGATCAGGTTGTTGTACTTTTCCATACCACTTGTGTTGACCGGAGATCGGGGTAATGGCTCGAGTGGCTCAATATCAGGGAAACACTCCATCTCCGGAGGTGGGAGTTGCACATCTGGTGCTTCCTCAAAGACACCGCTCTCACGAGGAAACATATCGTTGATCCAGTTCGTTGTCAGATCATTGGAGGAACTCCCTCTCTCGGCAAATTGTCCATGATCATGACGACCCGCAAACTCTGGTTCACCGTGATAAATCCAATTAGTGTATAGGACCCAAAATCCATATCTAGCCAGGTGTTGCTCCACTGTCTCTATGGAAAACCGGTGTCGTGGGGTGGCACACTTGCACTTTTTACACGGACAATAATGAAGTGTAGTGTCTCCACAGTTAGCCATCACAAAATCCAGGAAACTCCTAACTCCATCATGATACGCCTGATCCCATCTTCCAAGGGTAATCCAACTCTTGTCCATCCTGTAAATTCAAGAAATAAATATAGCTATATATAGATATGTATATATGCACGTACTATACGTACGTACGCACGTACTAATTAATTAAAAAATTCATCATTACACACACACATATATATATATACACATGCATCCCTAAATTAATTAAAACATCGTCAATCTCCCTAATTAATTAAACACAATGTATTTTTTATATATACCAACAATATATTTTTAATTACAATTAAATTAATTAATATATATATACATTTTTTCATCAAATTCATCTAAAATCACCTATAAATCAACAATCAATCACTAATCTTCAACAAAACTTCAATTCTATCTAACCAATACAACATATATATCAACCCATTAATAATCTCATCTCAACACATATATATATATATATATATATATATATATATATCAAATTAATCACACATTTATTCTAATTAAACTCTAAATTAACACACCTCTGCATATAACCAACTAAATCAACACACACAGCAATATACGTACCTTTCAAGCTTATGGCCGAGGTTTTGGACGATTTCAGAGCGTTTTGGACGATTTCATCGACGAATGAGCTCCCTGATGCAGAAGGTCGATCTGATATAAGAGTTATAGCCGACGAATACCCTCCTCGTCGGCTATAACCAAAAACTTTTCGTCGGCTATAACTATTATAGCCGACGAATACCATTCTCGTCGGCTATAACCAAAAACGTTTCGTCGGCTATAGTTATAGCCGACGAGTTGTCGGCCGTCGTCGGCTATAATATTATAGCCGACGATGTGGCCGACGAAATAGTAATTCGTCGGCTATAAGGGGTTATAGCCGACGAGATACTATTTCGTCGGCCGTTTTTTCCCATATCGTCGGCTATAACCCCTTTTCTGGTAGTGAACAACAAAACAAAAAATCACTTACTATATCAAAATCACTAAAACTCAAAATCAACTCAACTAAAACTCAAAATCAACATATATACACATATACGTACCTATATATAGCTCCACAATGTAAGAGAGGACGGATTTCAACAATACCCACAGATTTTTCACTCTTTCTCCCGTTTTTTTCCGTTTTTTTTTAAATGAGCAGCTTCTGTCCAGATCTGAAAATATAAAGACTTATAGCCGACGAAAATTCCAATTTCGTCGGCCAAACTTTATAAAGTTTTCGTCGGCTATACTTTAAGAGAAAGGCCGACGAAAATTCAAATCGTCGGCCATTCTTGGGGTATAGCCGACGAAAAATATTTTTTAGTGACGAAAGAAAAAATCGTCGGCCATTCTTGGGGAATAGCTGACGATTTTTTATTTTTAGCAACGAAAGACAATACGAAAAAAGTATGTCGTCGGCCGTTTTTTTTTTTCGTCGGTAATACTGTTTTTTCTGGTAGTGTTGTGAAAAAAAAAACAACTTAATTAAAGCTGGTAACATAATATATCTGCCGATTACGTTCTTATCATTTATAGTCGAACAACATAATCAGAAGAAATAAGAAATGAGGATGAAAATTAAGGAGGGCTATTATTTCAACCTGGAAGCTCACAGAGAAACAGTTTCATGAGCACAAAGAAAATTAGCATAGTAGATGATGGAATTGAAAGATAGATATGAGTTTAAGGCTCAAACTAATGGAAAATGAGAAAGTTACTTGTACGTGCTGTAACAATAAGCTGCGTACTTGATAATTTGATATGAACGACACTTGCATATTTCGGTATGAAAAGCATGCAAATTTATTGGTTAACATATGCATCAAACCTGCAGGCATATATATAGCTAGGGTTTATATCAATATGCGCTCGAGCATTTGCTGATCTCGACCTGCCAAGATTCATCGATCGAGTAGTACTACTAGTTCTAGCCCTATCGATCCCACGCAGCATGGCTGGCTTGATTACGATCAAGAAAGAAGAATGTCAATGGCCGCGGCAGGGTCCTTCTGGGTGACTTTTTTATCACATCTCAAGCAATATTCCCTCATCCATGGTGAGAAGGTCGCGCCGAAGGAGTAGAGAGCTAGCGCTGCGCTGGAGCTAGCCATAGCTTTTAAGCCTCTGTGATATATGACAGAAAAGAATAGTGAACGTAACGGGTCGCGTTGCTTGGTTAGTATTCATTCTTGTCTTCTTCAGATCGACATGACAGTTTGTTCAAAAAAAAAAACAGACAGAGCTTCAAGTTGATCGTGGCTGCTATGTATGGATATGATGATCAAATTAATATGAAAATCAAGTTGTATGTCATTATTAATTATTAATTCATTTGATGTAGTATTTCTCATTATGCATCTCATTATGAAAAAACATATCGTTGAATACGCTCTACAAGGGTCACAACGATCCGTAACATTTTTTGGACAGGCAACGATCCATAATATGTGAAAGCTGGTTAGTTTTCTACAAATTCTTAAATTTGACACTAACCTTAATTAATTCACTCACAAAGACCAAGTAGATGCACCACTGGTTAGTTTTCTACAAATTCTTAAATTTGACACATGCATATAAACAAGCATTATTTTCATTTATCAAACGCAATTTCGATTCTGCCGTAATTGGATAAGACAAATATTTTTTTTTTCTGGCTTGTTTAATTTGAGCTCATATAATGCAAAAGACAAGCGAGAATGTGTGGTGTTGTCTCACTTAATATGAGTACTTAGCTGTATATACAAAAATACTTCAAAAGTTCAACATTTATAGATACTTAATAATGGATATATATATATATATATATATATATATATAGATAATTAATAATTATACCCCAACAAAAATTATAAAAATTTTCAATAAGGGTATTTTGATCATTTCAACTTCTAAAGTTTGCTAATAATGAATTTATTTGACCGAATGAGACCACTCCTCAATTATTAGTTTGGCTTTATACCGCAGCCTCTTCTTCTCTCTCTGTCTCAACCTAGGGTTAGGGTTAGCATTTTGAAATTAGCTGTTTGGTGCGACTCATATAGCGGCAGTGATGGGGTCGTTAGCCTCCATGACTGCACGTCTGGCGTCCAAGCTCTCTCTTGGTACCGAAGAGGAGCCGGTGGACCTAGGGGATCTTCAGAGCTCGGAAAACGGGTACGTTATTTTCCGTTTCTTTCTGGTTGGTCGTCTCAACACCAGCAACGCTATGGCTTTTGACTCTTTCCGCGGCGTTGTGCGGTCCATGTGGAAGACTTCGGCTCCGGTGGAAGTCACAGCACGGGGAAACAGGTATCTCTTCACGTTCAATAACGAACGTGATCTGTCGAGGATCAAAAAGGGTGGTCCGTACGTGGTGCGTCTAGAGGGCGATGGTGATTCTCAATGATTATGATGGCTTTTCTAACATCATGAAGGTTCGGCTCAATTACATCTGGATTTGGGTGGTCATTTCAGGACTTCCGTCGGCGCTCCTTTCGGTGGCCATTGTTTGTTTTATTGGGGAGACGATTGGCTCGGTTCTCCAGATCGACCATGCAGCCTTGGATCGCGGTACTGCTAGGGTTCACCTAATATTTCTGATCAATGCCCCGGTGAACCTCGAACGTCGGCTTAGGGTTTCTCCCTCCGACGTTATCACGGTGGAGTTCAAGTATGAGAGGCTTCTGGGCCGCTGCCGCACCTGCTGCCGGATTGACCATGGAGGGCAGACTTGCCCTAGCGAGGGCTCGCAGGAGGAAGCAGCACCGCCTATTCAGAGGGTTGTGCAACCGGGGATGATTTTTAGGAAAAACTCAACCCCATATATGACTATCTCCTCATCTCCTTCACTTTCATCCTTTTCGGGGTTATTTCCGAAGGAGAAACGCCAGGTACAAATTCGTGCAGTACCGGAATTCTCATTTCCCTCAAAGGTGGCCGGAGTCCGCCGGGTTCGGGACGAGGATGATTCAGTTCAGGACAAGCGCACCAAACACTGCTAGGAAATCATACCTTTGGAGTTGAGACCGGGTGATCTAGGCTTCATGGTGGGGAATGATGGGGTTATTGACCTTGCCTGCAAATTCCCGAAGAAACAGGGACGTCCTAGGGGGAGCAAGAACAAGAAGAGGGAAACACATATGAACTTCGACTCGATGGCGTCTCCATCCGAGACTGCAAGGATGTCGGATAGTCCTGAAGATGATTCTGCAGGTGGGGGTCTGATAAACTCGGGCTCAGTCTCGGAGGTTGGCAACGGGACAAATGTGGCGTGAGGTGATACAGTCTTGCACCAGGACCCCATCATGAGGGGAGGGAGGGCAGCTCTACCTCTTCCTGAAAAATACACCGTGTGGTCTTAGGCCTAATGGTTTTGGTGGAGTTCTCTCTTCTATCAAGATAGTTACTTGCTTTCTTAGTTTTTTGTCCGCTTGTTTTAGACCTTTTTTTGCTTCATTCGAACCTTCGTTTCAGTTATTTCGTTTCGTTGTTTTTTTCTTTAGAACTTTTTAGTTTGTAGTGAAGTTTCGACCTCTGCTTGACCAGGCACAATTTGGTCTTATGACTTATGCCAATGAAGATTTATTTGACCGAATGAACTAAAGTGTTGACAAATGAAATATTAGAGATGTTTCAGTTTAATTTGAAAACTTCAAGACAAAACTATTTTTTGGTGCATAGTACTAGAAATAACAAATATTTTATCCTTCATTATATCTCTTTGGTACATATATAGATTCTCATCTATGCCGACACTTAAACACCTTTAACAATTTCCAAAAGCAATCTATAAGGCACATAGAAAATTAATCTTTGTCGTGAAGCATAGAAAATTAATCGTAGTCGTGAGGCAATTATATTGCTTATGGTTATTGTGTGCCTAAATTTTAATCTGCTCTCTAGTTTAGAGACGGATATATAAGGGATCATTGATATTGCGCGCATTGATTTATTGATTGAAACCAAATATATATATATATATATATATATATATATATTCAAATACTATACTTCAAAAGTTGGTGCGTGAAATTCTTTGGAGGTTAAAAGGCAACTTAAGAATGTTGTTGTTCAAAAGTTGGAACGATTATATGATGACTTGAGTTTCAAGCTAACACATGAGGGAGTTTGGAGATTGAGTCATGTGATCAAGAAAGGGAATAACATATATAGCTCATATGTTAGCTGTCTGTGCATCTCATCTGATGCAAGATGAGTTTTATTTTTCAGTTCTATCTTTTTTATAAGCTATAGTTATAGATGATTATTGTATTGTTTGAGTTTTGAGTTTTTAATAAATTCTTGTCGTTTAAAAAAAAAAATTTTAATTAACTATATATACTTCTTTTCCATGTTCTTCACTGTCCAACCCGTAGGTGAAGATTGTCGCCCTTCTTAAGAAAACAATTTCTTTCTAGGTGAGGGACTACTGGAATATGCAAACAATTTCCACATGTATAATAGAGCCATTTTGAACTCCGGGTTCTCTATAACTCAAATCATATATACATATGAGACCATGACCCCATTGACAGGTCTTAGAACCATTCAAAGTCTAACTCTAGTGTTACTTAATCATATACTAATTTCAATTATTGAAACGAGGTATTAATATTGGATGCTTCTCTTCCATCATAGAGAGGCCCAATTAGGATAAGCTAAACATAACATGTGTAAATTAAGGTCATATTTTAGTGAGTAATGGCCTTAATCAAGCAATAAATCAAAAATGAAGATTCTCTATAGTCTATCTGTTAGTGTCTGTCACTTAAACAGGAAAGGGCGATGGCTAACGAGTCGAGGATTATCTGTTTTCAATTACGTGAAGACCCTCTTGCCATCTTTTGAAGGAATTCCTTTTCGTCATTGCTAATTGATGCTCTATATGTTCACGTTTGTTTATTTCATTCATCTTTTGGGGTCACTCTCTTCTGCTTTTGATATTTCATTCATTTTGTTTTGGGAATGATTATTGTCACGTTTTTCTCTCTCTTTTTTTTTTCTCTCTTTTGTAACTGTTCGAGTGATAAAGTTTTTTATTTTTGTTTTTTGTTTGGTACAAAGCGATTATTCAATAACTTAAAAGTTGACAGCATCGTCATACTATAAACTCTAAATGACACTAGAGAGCGAATTTCACGCACCAAGGTGTACTTGCATCAATAATGTGCAAGTCATGTACGTTGTCATGTCTTCAACTCTATTAGCGTCCCTTAATGCCTTAATGGTTCGGTATTGTAGACGCAACTCTTCATGGCCTTTTTTTCTTGCGAATTATATTATTGTTAATTATGCTAACATTGTGGCTCATCTCCAATTTATTTTAATTATATTATTTATTTTAAATGAATGGTAAAAATCAAAGACTGACCGTAGAGGTTAAAAAGCAGCAGCTGGGCCAAAAAAAAAAATGTGACAGCCCAGTTTTTTTATTTTTTTTTCCGCTGGGAAAATAAGGTAACTAATTAATCGAAATCTCATTAAGGATGCTAGAAAGGGGTACTAATCTCAATTAAATGCCACCATTTAGACAGAGCACCATTATCACAGCCTAGTCTTGATTCTGGCCTTCCACCCACAACACTTGTTTAATTCCTTCTTTTTCCTTTTGGGAGAAGAATGGTTTAATGGTTTAATCTAGGGCTGGGCACGGGCCGGGCCGAAAATTTTGTGAACCCGACCCAAAATCTGAAATTTCGGGATCGGGCCAGTTCAGGTTTTTTGAGCTTTGGGGACCGACCAAAACCCGTTCGGACCGGTTCGGGCTTTTCTCGGGCCCAAAATTGAGGCAAGGAAAAGGAGAGGAGAGGCAGAGGAGAGGAGGGGGGGAGGCGAGGGCCGGGCCAGGGCTGGGCAGGGCGAGGTGAGGGCGAGGGTGAGGCGACGGCGACGGCTGGTCGAGGCTGAGGCGGCTGAGGAAGTGAGGGTTGTGGGCGCAGAGACGACACTGCCTCAGACTTGCTCGTTAGTTTTCAGGCAGAGAGTCAGGGTGAGGGAGATAAAGATCGAGACGAAGATGAGCATCTGAGAGAGAGAGAGAGAGGCGGCTGAGTGTGTATTACGGTTTTAGTGTAAAACTTTTATATGATTTTTGTGGACCATTGGATTTATGAAAAGTGGCATATAAAGGAAACGGGCCTGATCGGGTTTTCGGTCCCTGGAAACTTAAAGCCCGAACCCGAACTAAAAATCACTCATTCGGGTCTGGCCTTTATCGGTCCGGGCCCTTTCCATTTCAAACCTTGCCCGATTCGGGTTTTTTTCGGGCTTTCGGGTCGGTTTTTCGGGCCTTCGGGTCCAGACGCCCACCCCTAGTTTAATCCATTCATTTGTTTTTATCACCTTTCTCCCCGTTCTCTTTTTTTTTCCTTCGTTTTTTCACTATTGGCTTTATTATTTTTTACTTTTTAAATAAGCAGTAAATTAATTTTTATTCAGTAAACAGTATAAAGATAACACACTCATAAGGACCGACAATAAGAGATATCTCTCATGACTCACCAACCTAGACAAAGCTAGACCAACAAAGTCAAAAATACACCAACCTTTTCAAAGCAGTTTGAAACACTTTTATTTTTAGTGCTGGAGAAATTTAGAAGCAAGAGTTTAAAGTAACAACCAAACACTCCAGACATTGTGAACATATTCTACTAATCTAACTTAATAAAAGAATAATACATTTTCTCCTCAACTAGTTTGGCTTAACCCTGGAACATAAAGATCCAAGCTAACCAAGTCCAAAATAAAATGAAAGACCAATGCACCAAGCTTCAAATATGATAAAACGAAAGCAAATCTATGTTTGAATGAAGCCCAAAACTCAAGCCCATGTCCACACAAGAGTATCAATGCCAACCCTAAACTAAAACCTTGCATTTGACACCGCCAACCACCATTCGCCGTCATCAGTATCAGCCAAAAACGATCCAAAGACCACCCAAACGTGCAAATTCGTCAGCCACTCATCAGCAACGACATCACCAACTTCAACAAGGTTCTCGACTCTCTGAGACCCGACCCAGCAAGTCGGTAATGTCCAAATTCCTCGACAAGCACCTCCACGGATCTGAGAAGCTAAGTTCAAGACGCTACCATCAATTCCAGGTCGCCAAACCATTGATCCAGGCTTACCCAACCCGACTTCATCAGTGTGATGTGTGTCGGCAGAAATTATCCTGACCTCCACCTTGACTATATATGACGCCTTCTCCGACGTTGTGGAAATTAGAAGCTCGACATGGTTGGATTTCCTCGCAACGTAGCCCTACTCCAACAGTAGAGGCTACCCACACCAGAGAAATAAGAAGGCTAAGCAGCCCAAAATTGTGAAGGAGGATAGATCCATCGCCCTCAATCGAAGCAGAGAGATGAGAAGAACATAGTCTTGACCACCTACTCGGGGATTCACCGTTACCGGCCAATTTTAGAAGAAACTTTGAGGGATTTGGCGTCGATGAAACCCTAGCAGAGTTGGAGAGCAAAACATTGTTTTTTACAAGTAATACCAGTCTTTTAAATTTCCTCTATTGGTTTCATGAATATGTTGCATCAAGTATGTAGTATTTTATGTAATGTCCATAAGGACTATTTTGATTTGTAATTCTTATAAATTTTTTGAAATCTTAATGAACACTATGTAAAAATTATATTTGGCCTGATAAAAAAAAAATCGCTCACCTAACTTTCAGACCTTAGATCCGCTACAGATAAAAATTACATATTTAAGTGTCAGTTAACTTGTACCTCGGTGTGTAAAATAATTTTCTCATATTATACTAAAAGTCTAAAACCAATTAAAACTAGTTGGTATGGTTTTTTGACCAAGTGTAGCCACTAATGCTCTTTTATTTGACATTGTACAATTCAGATGTCTTAGCGGCTCCTCCATCTAATATATTTCTTTCGTATAAAAAAAAAATTATGAGTCGGAAATGAATAAATTAAAGGATTTAGTATGATTTTGAGACTATAGAGTACTTAGAGCTATCGATCTCCCATGCTTGCATTACTAGCTCATACCTGTCGCATATGTCCTGAATATGCAGCCATGCAGGTATGGTGGAGTCGTGGAGTTTGATGTGCTATTATCGAAAAAGTAGTCTTTAGGGCTTTCAAAGACGGCTAGGAGAGGGTATTTATTAATAGTAAGAGAAGTGTAGAAAGAAATCATGATGCCCTGGCCTAGCTAATCAATGATTAATTAAATAAAAAGGAATCATTAATCACCTGTTAATTTGTTTGGCCCAACTCTCCAAACCACAATTAAGGAAGAGAACTGTAGCTATGCCGTGACGACTCTCCTCTATCGTCGTTGGACTTGGACGGACGTACACGATAGTGACGGTACACCTTTCATACTTGATAAGTTGATGGTTCATAGATTCACACACATCTCACGTCCTCATCGTCGTTTGAATTTAACGACACCGTTTAGCACCAGCCCCACCCAGTTGTGACTTGTCGTTGGGCGCCCTCCATCAAATTGCCGAATCATGCGATATGGGGTCCCACAAATTGCCCCGACATTAAAAACACAGCAGGCCGCCTTCGTGATTGCCAGGGGTATCCTTGTAATTTTAATACACGAGTCGGGGCCCGCCTTATGGGGATGTGCTTCTAGAAGGCGTTGAAATTGAAGAGAGGCAGGGATTTAGTCGTAGCATACTCGTAGGAACTAGGAAAGGAAGAAAGAGTGTGCGAGTCTTTGTCCACACTAGGTCTCCTTCATGGTATGGTAGGTACTACCGTACGCTAGTACTACCAACCTTTTTACTTTGGTAAAGACTTTGGTCTTGTATTTTTACTTTGGTGTGGTACTGGAAATTCTGGTCCATTTTCAGCAAAAATTATCTGTTGAAAACTATTGCGGCGGGAAAGGCAGACAGTAAATGTACACTGAGGACGGTGTTTGTTAGTTAGATTGATGGTGGGGTTGGGCCAATTTGTGGAGCTGTGGTTTGACATTGTCAGTGGAAGCTAGTCTCTATTGCAAACCAAAGCTGCTCTACTCACTTATTGTTGGGATTTGGAGTTCAGAGCCATTTTGAAACTTAGAAATTAAGAGACCTAAGAGCATCCACACCGCCGAGCAAACGGGGGAGAGTTGCCGAGCAGGAGGTGGGGCCAAGACGATTTGCTCGAGCAAGAAGTTTTGGGAGCGCGCATCGGGGTTGAGAGAGGAGGAAAACTGCTCGAGCAGTCAACCGGTCTTGTTGCTCGCCCCTTCGCTCGAGCAAACTTTGCTCCGGCCTTTGCTCAAGCAGGAGGTGGGGCCGGGCCCTTTTTTTTTCTTTTCGGCTGGCGGAAGAGGGACGACGACAACCGGAGGAAGCTGCCTCGAGCTAGGAAGGGCCGGAGATGACGCCGAGCACCGCCCTCGAAGGTGGCGGTCGCTCCCGAGTTTTGCTGCACCTCTCACATCGAGCGGCTCCGCTTGGGTCTTGGTTCAAACGAAAGAGGGGGTTGAGCTCATCATTTCGGTGGGTGGCACGACGGCCGGGAAGGGCCGGACTCGTGGAAGAAGACGATGAACAGTATTGTATAAATGATGGGCCAATTACATGCTGCCACGTGTCAGTTTGACCGGGCCATTAAAATTCCAACGGCTGAATCGATCTGGGCCTTCCATTTGAATCAGAAATTTTGATCAAATGGTCAGACTTCAAAGACAACGGCTACTATTTGTTCTGAACGGAAATAAACCCAAAAAATAGTAAAAAAATCCCAAAAATTTCAAAACTCTCCCAAAAATTTGCCTATAAATACTACTTCAATTTTTAATCAACTCACACTAATTTGTGCACAACAAATTTCACATCTTCCTCCATCTCCTCTCTCATTTCGTTTAGCATTTTTTTTCCAAAACAATGGGATCCCATTGGCTTCCTTCCGAAGATTTACAAATGTGCATCTTTTATGTCCGTCATAGCGTTGATGAATACGACATTGTGGGAGACATTTTTTGCCGATTATATGCAAAATTGGAAGCTAGCACCTGGTGAGAAACCTCCGAAGGAGCCGAGGTCCCGAATCGCGCTCGCTTCGCACTACAATAAGTTCAAGCTACTCTTACAAAAATGGAGCGAATGTTTGGCGGCGGCACAACAACATGTAACTAGCGGCACTTCGTTAATGGATGAAGTAAGTTTACATTGTTTTATCATATATTATAATTTTTATTCGATTATATATCTAATTAAATTATGTAATTTATATATCTAATTATTTTAAATATGTAGCATTGTTTACATTTTTGAAAGGGTAGCATTGTTTACATTATTTGTTTTATTATATCTAATTTGGTGAATTTTTTTGTTTTATCTAATTTGTTTAAATTATGTAATTAAATATGTACCTAATATAAACTTTTATTAGGTACGACAAGCTCAATCATGTTACTATAATGCCAAGAAGAAAACGTTTACACATTTTGAATGTTAGGAAGTGGTTAAGGATCATCCATCTTTCGCTCCCGTACTACCTACTACTCCATCTCCATATGCAAGTACTTATGATGGTACTCCTTCTGCAACCGAATCATCTCCAGCCATCAATTTGGATGATGACCAAGTGAATGAGACACCTCAAAGCAACACGGCAGCTTCCTCGAGTCCGCATAGACCAATGGGAACCAAGGCGGCAAAGGAAGCTAGGCGCCTAAAAAACATGGTAAGACTCCTATTGAGCAACGAGTTGAGGTTTTGCATACTATTGCAAGTGACCAAGCATCATGGCATACCAAGAGGCTAGCGCAAAATGAAAGTGAGCTGAACTATTACGCGGAGTATATAGAGATTCAAAAGCGGAAGGAAGCAAGGGCAGAAGCAGAGTTACGATTGAAGAAACAAGAGAATGACACAAAGATCATGACAATGGATTTGGAGGCTATGACCCCAATCTCGAAAAAGTATTTTACCAAGAGGAAACTAGAAATCCTTAATGAAGAAGGAGCTAGTCAAGATCAACCTACCGATGAAACATATTCGGATTGTTATCACCCAAGTCTCTCAAGTCATGTGTTATTTCCATAATTTCAATTTCATGTAATTTCAAGTTTATGTAATGTCAATTTCAAGTTCATGTAATTTCACGTTTATGTAATGTCAATTTCATGTAATTTCAAGTTCATGTAATTTCACGTTTATGTAATGTCAATTTCATGTAATTTCAAGTTCATGTAATTTAAATTTTATGTAATTTCAATTTCATGTAATTTAAATTTTCGAGAAATAAAAATGTAATTTATTTATTAAGATGAAATAGAAATACATATTAAAATTAAAACACATACTTAAATTAAACACAAGCTTAATAATCAAACACAAAGGGATTCGAAAACACATAATAAAACATATTTAGAGGATTTCACCAGTTTCCACCCTACAAATGTGTTTCACCAAATCTCTCTGGAGCTCTCTATGGATGTAAACGGATTCGAGATCGGCAACACGGTCGTGAAATCGTTGCATATTGGCTCCATCCCTACCGATTGGTTCAAAAGAGATTCGATTCCCTTGTACATCCACCGGCCCATCATAAACCCGGAAAGCCCTCGATGGGTTTTGCAAGTCTTCTTCTTCCTCATCCTCCACGTACTCTTCCTCAATAATCATGTTATGCAATATTATGCAAGCTAACATAATGGTAGTCATTACCGAGATGTGGTGCATTGTACAACTATGACGTATAATTGCCCATCGAGATTGCAAGATGTCAAAGGCAAGGATCTCTAGGACACTCAAAGAAACTGTGTCATATCCACGTATCATACGAGGCAACCGCCTCCAGGATAACCGTTGGGCGACCCTTTCGCCCTGAGTATGCCCCTTGATAGGCGGTTGGGCAGTTCTTCCACTCCCAGTGCATGCAGTCGATGCTTCTAATCATACTTGGGAAGCCTCGGCGTTCGCCTTTAGCTAGTAGTCGTGCGAAGTCTGCCGGTGTAGGACTGCGGAGGTATCTTAGACCATAGAGCTCGACCACTTGCCTGCAAAACTCCTTCATACATTCGAGGGTGGTCGATTCCTCCATCCTTGTAATTTCAGTACATTGATCCGCGGCTGATCCGTATGCCAACATTCGTAGAGCCCCGGTGATCTTTTGTTGGGGAAGTAGCCCTAGCAAACCAGTGGCGTCTTCTATTTGGTGCCAAGATTGGTCGTGGTTGCAGAGGTCCGTCATGATAATGTTGAATCGGTCTCTGCTCATCCTGTACCTCACGTGAAAGTCTTGGGCGTCGAAGATTGGACGATCGATGAAGTAATCTTCCATGAGATTGCGGCCCCTACATATCCTCAAACGCTCCTTATTTGGTTTTTTACCGTAACGTGAACCGCTTGATCGTGTTGGTTCATCGTCATGTTGTGCTTCCGCCATGACCACCTGATTGACGAATGATTGCTCCATATGGGCATCCTCTTCTTGTTGACGTTGTCTCCGCTTGAAAAAATTATTGAAGCTGAAAGGATTCATTGATGCGGATGAACAAGAAAATGTTGTAAGTGTTTAGATTGATGGATGAAAGATGTGAGTATAGAATGAGTGATATTAGACATTTTATAGCCAATTGGTCAAAAATCTTATAAAAAATCAGCCCTCAATTATTTTGCCGACAATGACACGTGCAGTGACACGTGTCAATTATCTATTAGTCGGAAATCTTATAAAAAATCAGCCATCAATTATTTTGCCGATAGTGACACGTGCCAATTATCTATTACTCGGAAATCTTATCGAAAATCTTGAATAATATCGAGTCGATAATGATACGTGGCACATTATTATTGGTGGTAAATCTATCCGGTAAAAAAAATTTAATCATTTCACAACAAGACAAAATTGAATTGCTCAAGCAAATGGTCAATGGGTGTGTGAAAAAATCGATTTGGTTGAGCAAAATTTGAATTTCATTTGCTTGAAGCAAATTTTGCTTCTGGGCCCACCATTTGCTTGAGCAAGACCATTTCATGGGTGCGGATGCTCTAAACCTGAATCACCAGCCTTGAAAGAGTCAATCAAATGTTTCAGAGAGCTTAACATATAACATTTAAGTGATTTAACCGTTAATTCATTTTATTGAATTAACATGAGTACAAATTGTGTAAGTAACGCCTAATTATTGCTAAATCTGAGATCAAATGTGTTTCTTAATGTCGATAGTCACATTTGCCTCTTATGAGGAGAACTGTTGAGATTGATCTAGTGATCAATAACGTCCATGTGACATCTCTAATCATGACTCAAGGTTAAAAATCTCTACGATATATCCTATATATCCCCCGATATCTCTTTTTTTCGGCCGACCGATATATCTTTGAGGTAAATATATTCTCGTTTCCCATATCTACGATATATTTCCGATAACTTCAAATATCTCCGATCTTTAAGATATTTGCGATATATCTCCGATATTTTAACGAAATATCTGTAAAATTTTCCAATAATTTTTTTCTTCTCGAGATTCAAGAATGTTTATGAGAAGAGTAATTGAATAAGTAATCAGTGATTAACTCGAGGGATATAAAAAAAAAATGAGTACTCCAGATTCCCCTCAAAGGATATTCGGATGAGAGAAGTGACAAACAGTCTTAATAAATATTGGTGAGAAGTGTTCTTCTCGAGAAATATGTAAGAAAGTAAGAAAAAAATAATCACCTCGATTGCTCGAATAAGTAATCGCCTCGAGTTCTCGAATAAGTAATCACCTCGATTACTCGAATAAGTAATCTCCTCGAGTTCTCGAATAAGTAACTGCCTCGAGCGCTCGAATAAGTAATCTCATGGGGGAAACTGCAACTCCAGATAGTTCAGATGATGATGGTGGTGAAGATACAGAATTCCAATATGGACAATCTTCTGTGGGTGGAGATATAAACCAATTTACATATGAAAGTAATTTTTTATCATGTCACCCAGGATGAAGACCACGGATCTAGAGAAGCTCGTCATGGTGCGCAAAAGCAGAATCGGCATGGCACCAAGACTAAATGTTGAATTGATGATCAAAGTACCCCATCAGATGTTACTTCAGTTGCCTTAAGTTTTGATTCTATCAGTTTAGGCACAGAGCGTAGTGAGACGTCAAATGAATCGCATGAATGCAACAATCAATTTGGTTATAATATTTTTGAATATGGCCAATATGGAGAAGTGCATGACCAATCATATAGTTGGATTCATTCTTACTATCCCATTATAGGAGATACCGTCGGCAGTTCTAAAGAAATATATGATTATCATATTAATCACTATAATTCATACTATATGGGTTAAATGTCTTGGTCAGATTATTGTACTTTCGTGGATCAGCGTGGGGAATTTGAAGCACCTAGAGTCTCTTTCTGGTACTAAATGAAACTATTATTTGTATGTATTTAAGATTTTATGTGTAAAATGAATAAATTTCATATTTAAATAAAAACAAAATATCTTTTCCAATATCTCCGATATCTCTGATCTTTTTTTTTTTGGCCGACCGATATCTCTACCGACATCGACATTTTAAACCTTGGTCATGAGTATTAAGATATCCTGTCCCCAAAGATAGTAGTGAGTATCTAAGAGAACAGTTGCTACTGTTTTTTTGAATCAAATCGCTTCCTTTCATCTGTTTCCAGTAGACATCTTCTTTTAAAATAAAATCTTAAATATAGCACATCATATGATGTGTTGCTTATTTAAAACGAAAATAAAAATCCTTTAGCCGGTTTTCTACATCTTTTTCTCATTATTTTTCGATTTCATCCATCCTATTTAGTCAGTGTTTGACCTACATTTTATGGTTATGCTATAGCCGTTCATGCATGAAGTGGAAATGAAATTCAACAATGGGATAAAGGCAAATCACTCGAGTGAATGACCAATGAGAACTAATTGATAGAACAGCTATGTTTATCTGATAGAAAACAGTACCGTTTAGAATAAAATGCCATTTAAATAAGAGGAGACTATTGCAAATATTATCCAAACCATACAACTGAAGAAAATATAAATGTAGTCAATTGTAACATACCAGTATGACTGAAGTATTGTATGTAGCCAATTTTCAGTACCATTGAAGATGAAAATACCATTTAAAAAGTTTATCACAAGGACGTTAAGAAAAGAACATTTGTTATTTTATTTCAACATACGTTAATATTGTAACATTATTATGCGTATCAGATTACTAACACTCATATGCATTTTTATTATTTTTCTTCTTTTTATTATATGAGTAAGATGGAAAATCACATCAGTAAATTAGTTGTTAGTGAATTAGTAGTAACAAACACCCGGTCAATATTCGAACCCCTCAAACCTGCTGTCTATAAATTGGTGGAAATAAAGACTCGAACACTAGACATAAGAGTTCTATACAAGACCAATCTTATTTAACTTTGATGTTTAGTAATTATAAATAATGGTTTAGTTTTCTTCCGGTCCATTTAAAATGTCATAGAATTTTTGAATCTTTTTTATTTTAAACTCATAAAATATATTGATAAGACAACGGACAGAACACACATTATATCATATGCCGTCATCATACAAAGTGAAATGAATCTCGGTGTATGCTTCAAGCACCACCATGACCAGCACCTCACTCATATAAATAAGCCGGAAGAAAGCCTCGGGCATAGAAAACAAATCACACCATCTAATTTCCGGAGAATTTTTGTAGTTTAACTTAACCCGTATTTGAACAAAATTCAAAATATACCGGAAACACTAGCAAAGTCTCTGACAGTTGACGCCACAACAAACGGAATATTCCCACGAGAGCGGTCAGCCAGTCAGCCTCAAACCTCAATCAAAGCTCAAAACAGCCATGGATCCAAAAATCTAATCCCAATTTTCCACCCACGACAAGAACTGTCATATCTTCTATAAAAATATAACGTCCAAAATGAGAAGAAAACGACAAGAAAAGGCATTTAAATCCTTAGGCAAATACCTCGATTTGGTCAGCAAAATACAACCCCTTAATTTGGACCTTGTCATAGTCAACATTTAGTAGGACGATACCTCCCCTCCTCCCCTCTAATACACCTGTATCCAACTCCCTGTACACCCGAATCCCCACCGGTCCGATCAAGCCCCCAATATTAATCTGACGGCCAGTCGCCTTCACATTATAATACCCTCGTAGAGTAGTCCTAATTTGACCGACGACCATCCAACCCATTAAATTTGTTTTTATTTAATAAATTGATAAATAAATTGGAAAGTAAAACAAAAAATGCAGGCTCATTTTTTCTCTCCCTCCATTTCTTTTCTTCTTCTTTGTGACTTGTCTTTATATAATTAAGTCTGAACCAATCCTCCCTCACACAAGTATCTCTCTCTCTCCTCTCACATTTTCTCATTCTTCACCAAAAAGTAAACAGACTGAAGAATCTACAGGCCAGAGAAACAAGGTCAAATCGAATCGTCGTGTCCGCGTTGAAGTTTCCGGTGTTCAAGAGATTTTCGTGAGCGTTGACTTTGGGAGAGTGGTGTGATCGGCGAGGTAGAGCAGTCATGGCGGCTGCAATGGCCGGAGAAGACCTAATGAGGCAGTCGAGCAGCCGGAGGAGCTGGCGGTCGACGAGTGTGCGGGAAATGTGGAACGCGCCGGACGTGTTTCAGAGGAGTGGTCGGCAGCAGGCGGTGGACGAGGAGGAGGAGCTCAAGTGGGCCGCCATAGAGCGGTTGCCGACTTACGATAGGATGAGGAGAGGGATGTTGACACAGGTTATGAGTAATGGTAGAATATTGCATGATACAGTTGATGTAGCTAATCTTGGCGCTCAAGATAAGAAGCAGTTGATGGAGAGCATACTCAAGGTTGTTGAGGATGATAACGAGAAGTTCTTAAAGAGACTCAGAGCAAGAAACGATAGGTAATTGTTTTTTCTTCATTGTTTCTAATTTCGGAAATTTTGTTGTTTGTTACTTAATTGTTTTGGTAACTTGGAAACAGAGTTGGAATTGAGGTTCCCAAAGTGGAGGTTCGATTCGAGAACTTGGAGATTGAGGGAGATGCGTATGTTGGCACAAGAGCGCTCCCGACTCTACTCAACTCTACCTTGAACGCTCTAGAGGTATATTTTTTGAAAATCCGATTATTTTGTGTAGAAAAGACCGACTCTGTTGAGCTCTTCTTTCTGAATTAGTCTGTTTGAGTTCATTGTTTTCTGAAGTTTCGTTGACTTGTGTGAATATAGTCGTTACTTGGATTGGTTGGACTTTCGCCGTCGAAGAAAAGAGTTGTTAAGATACTCCGAGATGTGAGCGGTATTGTGAAACCATCAAGGTATGCTCATGAGTTCCCAGATCTAACTTCTTTGCTGGATTGGAATTAGTAGTAATATTCTTGCATAATATTACTCAGTAAGTCTGTATGCCTGAGATTAAAAGTCAACTAAACTCAGTATGCCTTTAAAAAGTCTCATCTACTATTGTATTGAAGGAGTTTTGTCTCTAAACTTTGTTCCTGAGCTTGTTGTGTTGTTTGTCATCAGGGTTACACTGCTTCTTGGACCTCCATCTTCAGGAAAAACAACACTGCTAAAAGCTCTTGCTGGCAAACTCGATAAAGATCTAAGGGTTTGTCATCTACTTTTATTGTTTGATTTTTTTTATGTATTCAATTAGGAATGTTATATACATTGAAATGGGAATTTTAGTGTACATATTTAAATTTCATTCGTATTGACTAGTGGGGATTTTAAACAGGTAAGTGGTAAGGTGACTTACTGCGGCCATGAGTTTAGTGAATTTGTGCCCCAGAGAACCTCTGCTTATATTAGCCAGCATGATCTTCATTATGGTGAGATGACAGTTCGTGAAACATTGGATTTCTCCGGACGTTGCCTGGGAGTTGGAACCAGGTATGATATGCTGGTAGAGTTATCTAGAAGGGAGAAAGATTCAGGTATCAAACCTGATCCTGAAATCGATGCATTCATGAAAGCCACATCTATGTCGGGCCAGGAAACCAGTTTGATCACAGATTACGTTCTCAAGGTGTGCTGATGAGCCTTAAGGTTGTATTCTTGCTCTATTATTGTTACCGTGCAAGCCTAACAAGTTTAATTTTTTTGTCAGATACTTGGACTAGATATCTGTGCTGATATTATGGTGGGTGATGACATGAGAAGGGGTATCTCTGGAGGGCAAAAGAAGCGTGTAACTACTGGTATGTCACTATATGCCATATAAGTTATTACATAGCATTGGGTTTCATGATATTATGCTTTTCTATTTGTCCTTGAATTAGAGTGTAAGATACTGGCCACGTTGATTTTGCATGTTTTACTTAAAAATTGCATTTCCAGTAATAACTTTAGTTGGTTTCACTGAATGCAGGAGAAATGTTGGCTGGACCAGCAAAAGCATTTTTCATGGATGAAATATCAACAGGACTGGACAGTTCCACCACCTTTCAGATCATCAAGTTTATGAGACAGATGGTTCATATAATGGATGTATCAATGGTCATCTCTCTCTTGCAGCCTGCACCTGAGACATATGAGCTTTTTGATGACATTATTCTTATTTCTGAGGGTCAAATTGTCTACCAAGGCCCACGTGAGAATGTTCTCGAGTTTTTTGAATATATGGGATTCAAATGCCCAGATAGGAAGGGTGTTGCTGACTTCTTGCAAGAAGTGACCTCAAAGAAGGATCAAGAGCAGTACTGGTATAAGAAGAACCAACCTTACAGATTTGTCTCTGTACCTGATTTTGTCAGGGCTTTCACCTCCTTCCATGTTGGTCAACGGCTTGTAGAGGAACTAAGAGTTCCTTATGATAAAAGAACTACACATCCTGCTGCTTTGGTGACAGAAAAGTATGGAATATCCAATAAGGAGCTCTTCAAGGCATGTATGGCAAGGGAATGGCTGCTGATGAAGCGTAACTCTTTTGTGTACATCTTCAAAACTACCCAGATCACAATCATGGCTACAATTGCTTTGACTGTATTCTTAAGAACGGAAATGAAAGCTGGGACAGTAGAAGATTCCGCCAAATTTTGGGGAGCTTTGTTTTTCAGTCTCATTAATGTCATGTTTAACGGAATGGCAGAGCTTGCAATGACAGGTTTCAGGCTTCCTGTGTACTTTAAACAAAGAGATGCCTTGTTCTACCCTGGCTGGGCTTTTGGCTTGCCGATTTGGCTAACCAGAATTCCAATTTCATTGCTGGAATCTGGCATATGGATAATTTTCACATACTACACAATCGGATTTGCCCCTGCAGCCAGTAGGTAAGCATCACTTTATCAGTGATATCTGTTTTTGGAGACTCAGATTTGTGATGTTAAAGATATGATAAAACACAAAGCAACCCTAGTTATTTAGTGATCTAAGACATGTCCAAAATGTTTTTCAGGTTCTTTAAACAGTTCTTGGCTTTCTTCGGTATACATCAGATGGCACTTTCCCTCTTCCGTTTCATTGCTGCTCTTGGGAGATCAGAGGTTGTTTCAGGCACGATTGGTTCCTTTGTGTTGCTAATGGTGTTTGTCCTGGGAGGTTTCATTGTTGCTAAAGGTTAGAAATCCTTCTCTCTTATGGTTGATATATGCTAATGCATTTCAACAGTTTGATTAAGAACTGTTTTGACTTTTAAGTTATTCAACTCATAAGCTTTCATATCCCTTCATACATATTCAAATATCCAAATATTCAATCTTTATGTGCAGATGACATTGAATCCTGGATGATATGGGGCTACTATGTTTCACCTATGATGTACGGACAGAATGCAATTGCTATCAATGAATTTCTGTCCGAAAGATGGAGTAATGTAAGTTCTCGAAATGTCAATTGAAACCTTGCTTTACTTTAGTATTAATTTTTGATATACGTTGAGTTGTGTGACTAATGAAGTTTTTGATCTGTTTGCATAGTCTACCCCCCCCAACTCAATTCAACCCACAGTTGGAAAGCTACTTCTCAAGCAAAGAGGCCTATATACTGAAGAGTATTGGTACTGGATTTGTGTTGCAGCGCTCTTCGCATTTTCTCTTCTATTTAATGTTCTTTTCATCGTATGCTTGACCTTCTTAGATCGTAAGTAATTTAATTTTCAGTTGCGATTAGTCATTGTTATGTTGCCATTAGTCATTTAAACGGATCAGATGCTGATCATTGTTTTCTAATCTATATCAATTTCAGCTCTCACTGAGACTAAAACTTTGATTGAGAGTGACGACGCTGAAAGCAACAGGAAGCGACGATCCAATCCTGAAGGTAACTTGAATTGTTCTGTTTGTTCCTGTGATTTTAAGCTGGGTGTTTCTTCTGTTTTGGCAAGATGGCATGTTGCTAAAGATTTGAAGTACAAATTCTACTGCACAGATGTTACATCTTGAACATATTGTGAATGATTACAGGTACTGACATGCAAGTGAGAAATGTTCAAGGAGGTCAAGCCAAAAGAGGAATGGTTTTGCCTTTCCAGCCCCTTTCACTTGCTTTCAACCATGTGAATTACTATGTGGATATGCCTGCTGTAAGTAACTTGTGCTTCCTTGTCCTTTTGAGTTAGAAAAGTATTTATGAGATAATGAGACGGTATATTCTATCATTCTTTTTAAAGAAAAAAAAAAATCTCTTCATTGCATTTTTTTACTTCAAAAGTTGTAGTTAACTATCACCCCAATCCCAATCATATGATGCCAAGGCAAACACATGTCGTGGTCTCGACAATCTTTCTTGCCTCCTTAGTAACAGCTTTTGTGTCCTTACCAGGAAATGAAAACTCAAGGGATTGAAGAGGAGCGACTGCAACTACTGAGAGATATTAGTGGTGCATTTAGGCCAGGTATTTTGACTGCATTAGTTGGGGTTAGTGGTGCTGGAAAGACCACCTTGATGGATGTCTTGGCTGGAAGAAAGACAGGGGGGTACATTGAAGGAAGTATTACCATCTCGGGTTACCCAAAGAACCAAGAGACATTTGCTAGGGTCAGCGGTTACTGTGAGCAGAATGACATTCATTCTCCATTTATTACTGTTTATGAATCTCTCTTATACTCTGCATGGCTGCGTCTTGCTAAAGATGTCAAGACGGAGACACGAAAGGTATGATCACTTCAATCTTATAGCATTTGCAATATATAAATGCGGTTGTAGACAATGAAATCCATCTACGACAGTTTTCTTACCTATAAAGGAGGTGGATACCGTGGTTGATTGATTTTTGTTATTGCTGTTGTTTTTTGTTGTTGTTTTTATCAGATGTTTGTTGATGAGGTTATGGACTTGGTCGAGCTTCATCCATTAAGGAATGCTTTAGTCGGACTTCCAGGTGTGGATGGACTTTCAACTGAGCAAAGGAAAAGGCTAACTATTGCTGTGGAATTGGTCGCAAATCCTTCTATCATCTTCATGGATGAGCCAACCTCAGGCCTTGATGCTAGAGCAGCTGCTATCGTTATGCGTACCGTAAGAAACACTGTGGATACAGGACGAACTGTTGTTTGCACGATTCATCAACCTAGCATTGACATATTCGAAGCTTTTGATGAGGTAGGATTTATTACAAATCTGTTAGCTGTAACAGAGTTCAGTCTTATGTGCCAAGTTTCATATTTCCTTGTTTTCTCTTGCAGCTTTTCTTAATGAAAAGAGGAGGACAGGTGACCTATGCTGGACCTCTAGGTCGCCAATCTCACAAGCTTGTTGAATATTTTGAGGTAGGTTTATACTGTATTTTAACATTTAATTTCCTTGTTCGCGAATTCCAAAAAATCATGTTGGAAGCAGAACTTCAGCATAGAAACATTAAATTATTATTGCAACATACATCTTTGTAGTTACAAGTTTGACCAATACCTAAAACGTTTTGCAGGCTATACCAGGGGTTCCCAATATCAAAGATGGTTACAATCCTGCTACCTGGATGTTAGAGGTCAGCTCTTCAGCAATGGAAGCTCAACTTGACATTGACTTTGCAGAAGTATATGCGAACTCTGATCTCTATAGGTAAGCGGCATGTAACTGTTTCCTATTCTATTCTGTAGTTCAACCATTTGTCTGTATGCAATAAGTTCTCACCTTTTTTGTTTTCACTCGCTCAGGAGAACTCAGGAACTGATAAAGGAGCTAAGCACACCTGAGCCTGGCTCTAAGGATCTTTACTTCCCCACCCGATATTCACAAAGCTATCTAACGCAATGCAAAGCTTGCTTCTGGAAACAACACTGGTCATACTGGAGAAATTCACGATACAATGCCATTAGGTTTTTCATGACGATTTGCATTGGTGGATTATTTGGTGTTATCTTCTGGAGCAAGGGAGACCAGATGTAAGTTTAACTTCATTATGCCTAGAGTTATTATGAACAAATATTTTTTTTTTCTTTTTCTTTTTCTTTTTATCATTTTTAGTTTGTGCTCCAGCTGCATGCTTCCTCCAATCACTTACATTGTGAAACTGTTATCTTGTCAACAGCCACAAACAACAGGACTTGATTAATCTTTTGGGAGCTACCTATGCTGCTGTTCTTTTCCTTGGAGCTAGCAATGCTTCTGCTGTGCAATCCGTGGTTGCAGTTGAGAGAACAGTATTCTACCGTGAAAGAGCAGCAGGAATGTATTCAGAGTTGCCTTATGCATTTGCTCAGGTAAGATATTGAATGTTACACCAGGTTACTTTTGGTACAGTGTCAGAGTCTCATCTCCTTGTTTACTGATTCATATTTTGGTGTTATAGGTGGCAATTGAGACAATTTATGTTGCAATCCAAACCTTCATATATTCCGCTATTCTGTATTCCATGATCGGGTACACTTGGACGGCGGTGAAGTTTTTCTACTTCTACTACTTCATTTTCATGTGCTTTACCTACTTCTCAATGTACGGAATGATGGTGGTTGCCCTAACTCCTGGCCATCAAATTGCTGCGATTGTTATGTCTTTCTTCTTGAGTTTCTGGAACTTGTTCTCTGGTTTCCTCATCCCTAGACCGGTATGTCTTGCAATTCAACTATTTTTATACATTATACTCATCCAATGTTCTCTTACTGCGTTTATTTGTCCAAGGAAGTCATCTTTTTTAACGCCTAATGCTCTATATTGCAGCTCATCCCCATCTGGTGGAGATGGTACTACTGGGGTTCTCCAGTTGCTTGGACCATCTATGGTATCTTTGGATCTCAAGTTGGTGACATGACAGCTGAAATCGATATGCCTACTGGGGGTAAAGTAGCAATCAACCAATTCGTCAAGGCATATTTAGGTTATGACTACGACTTCATGATCCCTGTTGTCATTGCTCATGTTGGTTGGGTTCTTCTCTTCTTCTTTGTCTTTGCCTATGGCATCAAGTTCCTCAACTTCCAAAGGAGATAAGCTTCACTGTGCAACAGTTTACCTTCAAAATGTGAAATAGATAGTTGAGTGTAAAACTTTTTAGTTCAAGTTAGAGAGACACAACTATGCCCTCTCTTTTTCTTTTTGATCTTTTTGTGTAGTTCTGATTGGCTTGGTTACCCTTTTCATTTTACTTCTGTATAGCTATTTTTATTCTTGAAAAATCAGATAAATAAAGTTTGTCATCATTCCTCGTACTTTAGTTATGCTCTCTTCAAGTTTGGCACGGGTGATACCACATTGAAGAACACGTAGAATGAATAAAAGGGCAGCACATTATAGATGCATGATGGTAGCTTATCACCTTCTTCTCTGTCCTTTATATTTCTTTGGGTCTTCCTTTCTTCCTTCCATTATTCCCTCCCCATCCACATACTTACCAATAAGCAACTAAGATATATTTTACTATCCAAAATAAAGAACTATTCAATCAAATCGAACGCTGCATATGAAAGACTTGCTGAAACTTTTATTCAAAAACTATTAGAGCTGCAATGTTACCACATTTTATTTTAATTTTTTATTTATTTATGATGAAAACCAACAGATAAACTACAACAAAAATCCCCTAGGGGCGCCCCTCCCCAGTTAATCCAATTGTGACTCCATGTTAGTGTAATTTCAAAAGATATTAAATTAAACGAGAAGACTTAGGGGGGTGTATTGTATATGGATTTGTATGGATTTTTTTTAATTCATAGACTTTCAGAATAGTCCACAGACTTTTTAAAAAGACCACAGACTTACATAGATTTCTGTCGATTTCTTTAAAATCATTGATTTTGATTACAGACTTTTATTGATTTATGAAAATCCACAGAGTTCATTATGAACGACTTCTACAGATTTCACCTTAAAATAATGTTATAACAAAAAATAATTAGAACTTAAAGGAAAAATATCTCAATGTAACGAATAAAACCATATGTAAATGTATCAAATACAAAACAAAAAAATACCAAAAAAATGGAAGAAAAAAATACTTTAACAAAATGTCATGTTGGCGGACGAGTCCCTAAAACAATGGAAAGATCATTCTTCTCCTTCATCATCACTTTCTTCATTGTCATCGTTTTCATTATTGACATTTTGTTGAACATTTGGTTGGGCATCTTCCCACATATGACTGGCAATACTCGTTCTCCATTCATTAGCACTATCTCTCTGTTGTTCCTGTGTTTGAAAATCATCCAATTTAAAATTATTTTCTTGATCGTCTCTAGGGTCCTCTTTTGGATCTGGAGGAAATTCATCGGAACGACATTCCTGTCGAAGAAAATTGTGCAATCCTGCACAAGCCAAAACGAGCTCTGCTTGTGTCTTGTATGAAAATGGTGGTGCTGATTTGAAAATATTGAAACGTGACTTGAATACTCCAAATATCCTCTCAATTACGTTCCTCAAGGAAGCATGTCGAAGATTGAATAACTCAATTGCATTAACAGGATGATTTCCTTCACCACCAAAGTCTTTGAGATGATATCGGGTACCTCGAAATAGAGTTAAAAATCGGCGTCGGTTAGGAAATCCGCAGTCACCTAAGTAATATTTACCTAATAATGAAAGAAACGTATAGTAATTAGTGAGTTATATATTAGGTCAACTGAAATTATTTTATGCGCTTAAAACCATACCTGGTGGCACTTTGAGTCCATTACGTCTGGAAATCGCATCACTTAACACTTTTGAATCATGAGCAGAACCTTCCCATCCACTAATCAAGTAGATAAATTGTAAATCAAAATTACAGGCTGCTAACACATTTTGTGATATCTTCCCATGGCGATTTTGATACCTGCTTACCTCACGTCCAACTACCATTGCTGGGATGTGTGTGCCATCAATAGCTCCAACACAATCCTAAAATAATTAAACAAATATTACAGTAAATGAAAAAATAAATTATTATTTCTCACTCGTGCACATTGATAATAGTATTTGTGTATAGAAAATATTGCATTACTTACCTTAAAGTAAGGATAGAATCTTGTACTTTCTCTTATGTTAGATGGTACAGACTCCGGTTTAGCCATGAACTGTGGTGCTATCATATTCAAGGCTTGCAAGATTATGTTGAAGTTTCTGCTAACGGTGAAATGAGATCGCTCAAGTATCATTCAAGGTTCACTATATCGATTATTTTGGCCAACAATTAGTAAAAATGTAGCAAGCATCTCTTCAACACAGATGTGTCTTGTATCCCGTAATGGCGTTTTCTCTTTTATGATGCTACATAATTTTCGAAACACATCAGGAAACATTCTGAAATTTTGTCGAAAGATTTGAGGATCTCTCTCTAGTATCTTGTTCATATATATGTACCCATTTGATGTCACTGGTCGCCGAGCTAATGGACGACTAATACGTTCATCACGTATGCTGATGACAATGTCGTATAACACATAAATCACTGCTTATATTGCCATTAGTAAAATCTTAAGAGCCTCGTAAAACTCTTCTTCCTCTTCATCAAATCCATACATGTATGCCTTAGCCATTGCTAATAAACAAAGCACATAAACATATATATTAGAATACAGTCAACATCACAATGCATAAAAATATTCATTCAAAAGCGAATCAAAATTCATATTTATTCAAACCAAAATCAAGCTCTAATCCAAAACAAATAAGTTCAAAAATAAATTAAAATAAGATGCAATGCAAAGAAAATAATGTCAAACTAGATAAATCAAAATTAATAAAAGAGCACAGCCTATTGCATTTCTGCCCAGGTGATCCAATTACGGCGTTGGTCAGGAGACATCTTCAAGAAGATGTCTTGCCTTGCTTTGGTGTTAAGAAAGTTAAAAGCCGTAAAGCAAGCCTAGCCTCCTGAGATAATCCTGGGGTCTCCTGAAGAGCAATCCAACATTCAGTCTCTCTTGATTCTCTCTTCTCCATTAAACCACAAATTGTATTAAAACTTGTGACAATTTTACTAATGCCAGTTGATAAATTGTCTAGAACTTGAGCTTGGCCAGTTGTTCGTTTTGAACTGCTACTCATATCATAGTCAGTTCTACACCTTTTTGCTTGTTCCCTGTTATGTGGTGGAGCATCAACATTGGCACCCTGAGAGGGTTGTTGTGGGAGAGGTGGCGAGCTTTCTTGATGTAATGGCTCATTTTCACTATGTGCAAATGAGTGAGTACTTTGATCAAACATCAAACCATCTATACCCCATAATATATCATCAACCCCTCCATATGTCGTGGCATCTGTATCATCACCAAGACCGATTGAGCCCATCCCAGTTGCAGTGCCATTACCAACAACAATTTTCAAGTCCTCAGAGTCAGGAGAAGTTTCTGTTCGAAAGTTCCCATGCGTTGGATGTGCCTAGAATAACAAAAATAAAATTGTAAGTATGCTAATAACTCATAATCGTTAGTCACATATAATATGATATAAGACAATGAAAAGTCACCTTCAAATAGTCTTCCCATACTTCTTCATCAGCTGTGAATTTTTTTATAATCAGGTCCCACCTAAATCCAGAACTGTGACACATGAGTTGAGAGTAATTGGTGTACTGTTTCTTAAACCATTTCACTCGGCTTTGATATTGGCTGAATGTTATTTCACAACCTAGTGTTTCCTTGAGTTTAGGAAGTAGTTTCGTCTCTACAGTTTGTTTGCTTATCACACCATTAATGTCACGAAACTCAAGTTTAGCACCTTTAACCATGAGCTTAAGCAAAACATTGCTCTCTTCAACGGACCAAGTTTTATAATCTTTTCGTTTACTATTCCCTTGTGAATCTCCCATCTATATAATTGTTAAAACTAATCATATATATGCAAGTTTTTGTCAATCGAAACATTCAAAGCAGTAAAAAAATGATGGTACATGTACAGAAGCACATTTCTTGTACAACAGATTGATTTATAAGCAACATAGCATAACACATGCACTAACTCAGATCATGAGTATCAACACCAAATTAATTAACAATATGATAATAACAAGTATGAAAGTCAAAGAACTATACGCGACAACAATTGGCAAGCATGTATAAGTAGCACTGAATATATAGTTTAACTTTCTGGGCATTCATGAAATTACTAGTATGAGAAACACAAAAAAGCTTCCACCTTTCTAACAAAAAACAGAACCCAAAAATCCAAAATGGGTGAAACGAAGACGTACCGAGTTGGGAGAGCTTGAAATGCGACGACAGAAATGCAGGTGCAGCCGGGACAGAGAAAACCTTCAAAAACAAAGCTGAAGGTTTAATAAGGAGGATGGAAAAACCCAGAATGCTTTGTTTGGCAGCCAAGAAAACAGAGGAAAATAACAGGAGAAAAACAAAAACAAAAACAAAACGAAAAACTCATCAAAATCCCAGAGCTAAACAGAGACCAAAGACAGAAGCTTTTTAATGGAAAATCAAATACAACATGTACCTAAAATTGGCGAGTCTCTTCTCAAATTTGGAAGTAGACCCAAAAATAAAATATTAAAAACCATGGACAATTTCAAAAACTCATGATCGACGTACTAACAAATTCTTTCGCCAATAGCTATATGTCAACTGGTGACACTAGAAGACAGAGAAAGCTTGATCATCTCCCAGAGATCTTTGAAAGCTAAAGGTGGAGAAACCCTTCCACGTTTCTGGACATCCTCCACATATTACAAATAAAAGTTGACCAACATTTGGTATCCAATATGCTACTATTATAGACACCATGACAACAGGTATCCCTTAAACTTCACAGTTAAAAGCCATGAAATAAGGACATGGATTACAAGAGTAACTGCTGACCAATGATGATATATTTTTTGTTTTATTCTTTTATCAGGGTAACCGTGCAAGACATGGTTTGTAGGAAAATTGCACAAAGTTTATTAAAATTTTTAGAATCCAATCTGCTAAGACACAAACTCGTAATCATTCTCCTGCAAGAATTAAAACGTGTGTGCAGTTGTATCTCTAACAGAGAGAGCAAGACTGTGTACCGTATTTAATAAGTCAACAAATACACAAACTAATATAGTCGATTTAATTTTGAAGACCCAGAAAACTGTGTTAATTAACATAGTCTATGCTAACACAGTCGATTTGATTAACACCTGCTCAAAGCCTCAAAAGTATGAGTGTCAGATTTTTAACATAGTTTTCATATACGCAATATACATTCATAAAAATTCACCCACAAAAGATTAGAAAAGATAGAAAAGTGATCAAGAAAGAGAGAGATGATGGAACACCAACCTTGGCATACAGAGAGGAACCTCGATAGACTTTTATCTCGCTCAAAATCTTTACTCTAGAGGCCGGCAATTGTTTGGGGGTTTGTATTTATACTAAACCCTAGAAAGTCCACAATTTTCCATGATTTTCTAATTCCATATAAATGAATGATATTTTGAATACCCCAAAATTTGGATTCATATTAAAAAGTCTATAATGAATACCCCTAGATTTTGGTAGACTCCATATTGATTTTTTTTAAAATCCTAATTGAATACACCCAGATTTATATGGACTTTTAAAAGTCTATATTGAATACACCTGGACTTTCAGATTTTATTAACTTCTATTAAACTCCCACTAATTCCATGCACAATACACCCCCCTTATGCTCTCAACATCTAAATAATTAATACACCTCTTACTCAACAGTCAACACATCCGCCATTTAATTTTTTTTCTTTTTTAATTTTATTAAATACATCACTCAAAGCTACTTATTAAATACACAATTTTGTACACTTTTTCATCGCATTTCAGTATCTAAATCATTTAGGTTTAAATAAATATTAAATACATCACTCAAAAATAAATATTCTGATTGTTAACCAAAGCATAAGCAACCGAAGTGAGGGTGCTTGCCAAATATATAAAAGCATCCACATAGAAAAATTCATTTTATAGCCATCCCCCCTTTGAAGGGGATAAGTTAAATAATAAAGAATAAAAAGTATGTCGGTTCTGTTATATGAATTTTTTAGCTGTCTTCCACCGTAGTTGAATTCATGTAGGCCAAATGCTCAATCCCCATCATATGCTTGCCACAAGGCAAGCCCAATAAAACTGATTACATATATTTACATACACGTAATTACCATTTAAATACTAAAATTAGTTAATCTTTAAGTTAATTATTATATAATTAATCTGTTTTTATTTATTTGTAGGAATAAGATGTCACAATTGTCAACGCAGTTATTGATGGTCAGTTGAGAGAGAAGAACAAGAGTAAGTTAATTAATTATTGGTTTAATTAAGAAATTAAACCATGATTAATGCAATCTGGTTTTGGTTATTGGCTGCACGTGTTGGACAAAAAGCACTAATGCAATTGTTTCTAGCAAATCAGGAGGTGACACGTGTCAGAAGAAATGGTGCTCCCCTCTTTAGTTCAATCACAGACATCCATTGCTTATAAGTTTTCTCTTCTGCTCTCCCGCACGACACCAAATCTATACCCCTAGTTCTATCCCTTTTTCCCTCATCACACCAACCAGTGACTACAATTCTCGATTGAGTTTTGTTTTTTTTTTTCCTTCTCTCTCCTCATCAACCCAGCTGAGCCACTCTCCTCATCAACCCAGCCGAGCCACTCTCATTTTCCGTTACTCTTATTTCTCCATTTTTCTAATTTCTCACTTTCTCATTAAATTCTCACTAATTTGGAGGAAAATTAGTATTGGACTCTCTCACTACATCACCAAGACTTCACCAATATGAGGATATTGTAGTTTGGTAAAGAGTGTGAACTTAATATCAAGTTGTGTTCATATTTGCCTATAGCAAATTGTGAATTAGCTTGTGCTCCCTCTCTCATCTATCATTTCCTTTTGTTTCTTATGTATTAGATGATGTGTTTAGATATGGGTAGTGAGTAGTTCCAATTTTGGAGTTAGGGTTGTGAAGCCCTAACCCATCTTGTAAGAATGTTGATGTTGTTATTTAAATAAATGCAATTCCAATTGTGTATACTTGATATCCGAATGTTTTGGTCCTTAGAAGCGTGTTTCTAGGCTTTATCACTCTAGATTATGTTATGGACAACTTGATGGATATATTGATAAATTGACAACTTATTAGTCTTGTGCATCTAGAATTTTAAGTGTGGTAACCATTAGCAAGCTTAATTGTAGCTAAGCCTGCTTGGGTCTCTATTATCTCGGACTCTTCGCCTCTAATTTTAGGTATTGCAGCCTTAACCGGCGTAGTGCCTAAATCAATGAGTTGGTTATGGACTTAATCGGCATAACCGATACACCATGAGGATAATTGGTTTAGTAGCCTTAACCAGTATTAGATACGAGACTTGACACTTTATGAAATACATGCATTTATAAGTTTGACATCGATGTTTGCAAGAAGGTTAGTGTGAATCAGCCTACACTCCCATGTTCTCGCTCATTTGAATTCCATATTTAGTTTTCTTACTTGATAATTAGTTGTTTACTTTTTATTTTTGTTGCGGTTAATTTAGTTAAATTTCAAATCATACTTTCTCACAAAATCTACTTCCCATTTGTGCATATCTACCTTAGCGTCACAAGTTAGCGGTTCTGATTAGGCTTAGTGCGAGCTAGGCCTACCATTGCCCAGGCTTAGTGCTTTGATTGTCCATAGTTATTATTTTTATTTTATTTTTATTGTGTGCTTTTAGTGGTCCTAGAGTCAATTGCCTTAATTAATTAGGTCCAACGCCTAATCCCCGTGGTACGATAACTAAGGTCCTAATATTTCTCTTACTTGACACGATTCGTACGCTTGCGAGTATATGAACCAAGTCAAAAACCTAAGTGTGTAAACAGAGTTGTAGGCAAAATCAAAGTATGTTAATCATGTAATTTCCTTTCATTTAATTAAATATGATAATAAATTAAAAATAAAATGTTTCCTACTATTGCCAGCTTTAGAGAGAGTGAAGTAATATTTATTCGTTCACTTTTACTCAAATTAAAACAAAGTTTAGAGAACCATAAATGACAGTCATTTATCGAAACAACAAGTATATTGTGAGTTCGACTCACAACCTTCCATTTATAAAGGGAGACGATCCGCTAGACCAAATATTATTAGGCATGATAATATGTTATTATACTTAAACTAGGTTTTTAGAAATGAACCAAGTTTAATAACACACTAGCTAAGTTTTTAGTTTTTTATTTTTATTTATTATTATTGAAGATAACTTTTATTGAATCAACAAATAAATACAACAAATGAACCCCCTTAGTCTCTACTACTAGCATCAATGACCTCATGACGCCAAGAAGACCCCAAAATCAAGGCAAAACATACCTTGCTGGCTTGCTCCCTCTTCAAAGCCTTCCAAGAGAGATTATGAGCAACCTGATTCCAGTGCTTTCACACACTTTTCATACTTACTCATAGGGCTTGGCGTTTGGGCCCGAAGGACCGAAAGCCCGGCCCGAAAATCTGAAAAAATCTCTGTCCGAGCCGAGCTTAATTTTTTTAAGAACCAGCCCGATGAAGGACCGGCCCGAAATTATAGAGCTCGGTCCGAGCCCGAGCCCTGCTATCCTTGGGACCGAAAGCTCGGCCCGGCCCGAAACTCATGTATATGTATTTTTTTCCTTCCTCTGTCGTCCGATCCGATCCATTCTTCACTCTTCATGTTCCTCAGTCAACCCCCCCACCCACACATCAGTAGATCCCCAACCCACCAAGCCCCCCCCCCCCCCCCCCCTGTTGCTCCAACCGGCTCCGAGTCAGCAGCCCCAACACCCCCCGCCGGTCTTCTGCTCCAGCCACATATCAATAGTCCCGATCTCATCCTCTCCCCCTCTTCCTGACGACCGCATCGCCCACTCGGGACTCCGATCTCCTCCGGTCTCATATCCGCACAGCCCGCTCGCACAGTCCCGTCCACAGTTTGCGAGCCCCCCGCCGCCGTGCCGTTTCTCCTCTCCTCAGTCTCCTCCTTGCCGATCCCTCCCTCCCCGATGACTCACCTCTGCTCTCGGATCTCTGGGCCCGAAAAAGCCCGAAAGCCCGGCTCGGCCCGTTGGGCTCGGGCTCGGGCCGGTCCTCATCTTGGAAAAGCCCGGCTCGGCTCGGGACCTAGGGGGTCGGGCTTTGGGTCGGGCTTTGGAAATTTTGGGCTCGGCCCGGCCCGCGCCCAGCCCTACTTACTCATATGTTCACCTGCTTCATATTTATCTGAACCTATTGTCAACCGGCTCAAGTGAGTTGATCCCAATGAAAAAATTATATATTTCTTTATACTTTATAGGACCAAACTAATGTGATTCTTGCTGTTCATGCAAAGAGGTCAATATATAATCTGCTGTAGTCCAATTGACATTTCTAAAAAACTACAAAACATGATAATGATGCATGGCTAGCAAAAACCGGTCATATTCTAGATAATCTTCTCCGTCTTTCTGGAGAAATATTTCTCTTGAAAAATAGGCAATATAATCATATTTATGGGGAATTGAAAAATACACACCCCAAATTGCAAACTCCACACCCTACCCTGCAAACTTACCAAACTATCCCTTTACTAAAATTCTGATTTTTTTTTATTTATTTACTAAAACTTAATTACTTACCAATCTTAAGAACTAGCCTTCAACATGCCAAATTCTTCACCTAAAGACATCATGTCTTAAGTGGTTACTACTGCTGTCTTAATATGGAGAATATCTTAAGTTTTAGTAAAGTAAATAAACATATAGCTTAAACAATTTTTTTTAATTTTTTTAAAAACCTTTCTCAATTACCAATCTTAGGAGATAGTCCTCCACCTGGGGTTTGAGAAGTTTCAAACATATGACGGATATGGGGGAATACCAACTGAACTTTATTTATTCAAATATACATACATATACATAACCCAGAATCTCACTCTTGGGTAAACAGCTAAAAGCTGTTTAAGTACTTATAATGGAAATTAAATACAAATTGACTTGAAATAAAACCACACCACACTGGATGACTAGTAAGATATAGCGCCTCCCGACACTCACTCTCACTACTCATTTTTTTATTTTTCTATTCTAAAAACACTCACGACTAAACTCATAAGGATTTCTGAAACTTCAATACTAGCTATCTCTTCTTACTTTCTACTCTAATTTCAAATGCCTTCTTCTGAGGGTTTCCTATCCTTTTATAGGAGCCGGACTCCAAACTAAAATTTAATTGCCTTTAGAAAAAGAAGACATGTGGAATCTTATTGCAGATAAGATTTCAACCTTTTCTTTTTGAAAAGCTTCTGAGTGCTTGTCTTTAAGCGTCGGCAACCACTTATTTATTATTTTACCTAACCTTGCTTGCATGTTGTCATCCATTCACCTAAAGTCTCTTGTCTTTATGCGTCGGCAGCTAACTTTTCATTATATTGTTGACGTTGTGTAGCTCTTCATCATGAAAAGATATTCCTGAGTCTGTATATTCACCTTCTTTATCAGATTCCATATCTAAGTCATAAGGTTCTTGGTGCTTATGTTTTTTTTTCTAGCTTCTCCACCCATGTGGTAGTGGCCAAAGTTCTATCTATTTTTTTCATTTCTAAGACTTTATGAAAGTCACAATATTTTGGAGAAGGATGATTATAACTGGTAACCATTATTTTTTCTCCACTAGTCAGATGAGTGGTATACTGATTTCTTCGAACCAACTTCTGTATGAGGTTTATCGCCATTACTTTCATCCAAGGGATGCTCTGGTTGGGCGATCCATTGCTTAATGACGAATTGTCTTTACTTGTACGACCTCGAATTATTCTGACATAATGGTAAGGAGAAATGTAACTCTTTTGTCCTCCTTCAGTTGTCCATTATGGAGGGGTTGAAATAAACTTCAATCTTATAATGCATCCTTCTGGCCTAATGTTCTTAACTGCATTATAAATTATCTCCTGAAGACATTCTAGGTCTTTGTTGGTTTTTGTCCAAAGATTATGAATAAAACCGTTTTCTATTAACCACAACTTATGCTTCTGGGGATGTTCTGCTTAAACATTAACCATATATCTCCCATAATAAGGACCTGTCACTACTGATAGAGTTGGCTGGAGAGGTTTCCTATTTTTAAAATCTCCTAAGAGATTATAATTATGAAAACGGAACCATTCTAACTCTGATAAAGCCATTATTGGAACTTTTGCACTTTCAGGATTTTCTAGATAAGAAACCTTGATTGCATTTTCAGGCTCTTGTTCCCTTGTTCTCATGTTGTAGTTGGAAAGTTCTTCAGTTAATGCGTCTAAGGCCTGAAGCACAAGAGCTTCATTCTGATCTCTAGAGGCAGTTATGAGATTATCAATAATAACCCTTTGATTGAATTGTAGAGTTTTACTAGTTCTGAAAACTGACTTCTCATTGGATGATTAAATATCAGAGTCATTCCAGTTACAACCGGTTGTTTCTTCTTGTATGCTGCTAGCCTATCATGAATTGGTTTTGCTGTTTGAAAAGGCTTGGCTGGCCTTTGGAATCTATCCCTTGTGCCCGAAGTTTTGGGATGCTGTAAAAACTCATCTAAGAGTTTTTTCTCATCTTCTAAATGAGTCTCATCCTGTGAGGATGTTCTGGATTTATTATTTTGATAATCATCCCATCCTGCTGGATCTGGTTGAATTCTTTCAAAGGTTTTGCTTGATTCTGCAAGGGAGTAGGATACAATGAATTGGTAACCTGGTCCTTCGTATAGAGGTCTAACTGTTTTGTCTCCTTCTTTGTATCTTTCCCACATGATTTTTGCCTTCAATCTCCTTTCTTGGGGTACCGATCTATCTTTTTCTTCAAAGTCTGGTCTTCTCCTACTTCTAGGATTACGGCCTTCACTCCTTTCAATTATTGACATTTCCCTTGTAAGAGCGTCAGACAGATAGTTTTTGTCTCATGCAACCATTTCAACATCATAAACATATTGAGTTAAAAACATTTTTTATCTAAGAACTCTTTCTCTATCAGCTGCATCTGTGAGTTTATAATTTTTAAAGTTTTTTACTCTTTTATTATCATTCTAACAAGAAACTTATTCTTTAAAAAAGTTTCTGCACCCTTAATAGATTTTATCAGGGCTAGTACTTCTTTATCTCCTGTGGAGTAACTCAATTATGCAGGATTGAACTTTCCTGACAAGAATTTACAAATCTTTTCTTGATTTGTATCTGGCGTGAGCGCCAAAACTACTCCTGCCCAGTAATAATCATTTGCATCAGTCTGCAAAACGATCAAGTCACCTTCTTCGGGTAACTGTAATGGAAGGAGGTGCTTTGTGTGTTCTTTGATTTTCTTAACGGTGTTACTATCATCCGTTGAAAATGACTATTTCCTTTTTTAGCTTGTTTTTAGAGAAAGAAGAGCAGTGAGACCACTTATTTGAGAAATAAAGTCTCTCGCAAAGTTAACAACTCCCAAAAATCTCTGAAGAGATTTTGCGTCTGGGATATTGTCAGTGGCTAATTTTCTTAACATTATGTTCTTGAAGACGAATTTCTCCGTCTTTAACATGTATGCCGAGAAAATCTATTTCTCCTTTTGTCCAATAATAATTCTTTTTTGGACCATAATCTTACAAATTTGCTTAAGATGCTTCAGATATTCATTCATAGTTTTAGAGAAGACAAGAATGTCATCAATGTAAACTATGCAGAAATCTAAGTATGGTTTAAAAATGTTATCCACCTTTGTTTGAAAGATAGATTGAGCTTGCTTAAGTCCAAACCAAGAATGCAGGAGAATGATGAGGGCTGTCTGAAGGTCTAATTAGTTTCTTTTCAAGCAATTCTTGAACTTGGTTTTCATGTCTTTCATATGTTCATCTTTATAATGAGGAATAGCTTTGACATGACTTATTGCGTTTGCATCATGCATTTTTAGCTGACAATATACTGGATCTCTTTCCCAATACAGCTGGGGATTTTCTTTTGCTTTATCTTGTTTATATGTATTTTTCGATTGTGCTCTTTGATGAACTATTCTTCACCATCAGAGCTTTCTGAATCTTAAGGTTCTTCCTCTAATTCTGACTCTTCTAAATTTGTTACTTCATTTGGTGTGATTTTTTGGTATTCTTGAAATGTCAATACTGGTTGCAAAACCGGTTTAAAAGGTGGTTTATTACCATGCTTTGCTGGCGACTTTTGATATTGTTATGTGAGTCCTTTGTTTGTAATGCTAACAATATCCATAAGTCTGGATTCCCAGTAGAACTTATTGTTCTATTGTTCTTTTCAAATCCTATCATTTCTAGGGTTTGTACTATCTTTTGCTGAAGTAGAAAATCATTTCCTATTAGTAGATCAACTCATTGAGCTTCACATTGCCAGATTCTTTGGAAGGTGAAGACATTTCGAGCAACATGATTCACGATGAATTCATTATCTCCCATTCTTATTCCAGTAACATTTTTGTCATGACTTTTCCCAATATTCTTTAGGAATAACATATCTTTTGGCTAGACTGTATCCTGAATCGTTATCTACGAAGGCATGTAGATGATATTTTTTATATTTGGAAAATTTCAAGCCAATGGTGATATAGTTATTGTATATGCTCGTTTGAACCTGTTTTACTAATTGTATTGTATTTTTAGAGATTTCGATGAAAGGGTTGATCTTCCTTTAATTTTTTTGAAGATCGAGACTCATTTTCTAATGTTTCTTTTGGTTTTTGGCTTAATGAAGTTACTAACTTTATTTTCTTGAAGTCATCCTCTAGATCTTGTATTTTCTCGAGGTTGTCTTCGAGATCTTGCTTTTTCCTTTGATCATGGAATATATCATATTCCTGATCTACCAGTTTATGTGCATTATTCTCTTTTGTTTTTCTTCATAGTTCTGCTACGAAACATTCATTATGGTATGTTTCTCCTATTTCTTCACAATACATGAGAACTGTGTTACTATCGTAGCAGTTACAATAGTCACATGTAAAGGTTCCAGGATTTGGTAGAAATTATAACTTATTGATGCTATCAATATTTTCTTGTTTCCAATTTTGGATTAACATGAATATAGAGCGCTGACTATCTTCTTCATAATCGTATGAAGTACTTTCTGTATCACTTTTTGATGAATACTCAAGAAAATTTGACTCATTCTCTTCATCAGAATATAGCTACAACATTATTCCAGGGTTCTGGTAATTTTTTGTAATATGTTCTGAATTTTTCGTCATTTTCTAAATCTCCGATTGTACATAATTAGTTCTGGAACTCGTTTGTATATTCTTCAAAGTATCTCATGTTACAGATACTTAATTTTTGAATATTTGTTTTAGCTCTTTCTTTAAACTGCTTACTATGCCCTGTTATATCTCCACAAAATTGTGCATATATGAAAATAGCAAAATCCATCGGATTATTAGTCTGAGCTTCTTCGTTGATTCTTTCAACGTTAGAGTTTTTTTTTCTTCATTTTTTCAATACTTTTTTGTAGATTTGAGATTCTTGCGTTTATTTCTTTAAATTGTTCTTCTAGGTCTTTTCCTATCTCTTGAAGATAGGTATTGCTATAATTTTGCTGATGTATAATTGTTTCTACATTTTCAGCAAGTTTTTCTGTAGGAAGATAAAAACTTAGAGCATTTTCATCTTCCGTTTTTACTTTTAGTTATACTCTTTGCTTCATCTTATTCTAGATATAAGAGTTTTTAAAAGTTTTCTCAAGTCTTCTTGAGTTTTTCTTAATTCAGCTGCTTGCTGATTAATATTGTTAGCAATATTCTCTGTTCTTAATAATTTCTTTTCAATATCTAAAAGATATTATTTTTCTTTAAGGTAATATACCTTGTCTTCAAGCTTAGATATTTTTGCTTATATTTCTCCGAGTTGGTTAATCCTAAGATTAAATCTCTTGAGTTGTTATGTTATTTTCTTAGTAGATTTATCTTTAGATAAATGATATAGAAAATTAACTATACTTGGTCTGGACTGATCAAATTCTTCTACTCCTATCTCTTTCAGGAGATGAATATGTTCGTCGTATAAAGTATTAAGAATTCTACAGGCGTATTCAATGGAATATTGATTTTCTTGAATGTGTCTTGTGTGAAAACACAAGTTCCACTTGTCACTTTCTTTTTCAATACAAAAGGCTTGGTAATTTTTAAGTTTTGGCTCTCTTTTGTCAACTAAGAGAAGCCAACTTTGTGGCATAAGCCTTTTTTTCAACCTGTTTTTTAGCAAAATAGGCTCTGATACCAACCAGGGTGGATCTAATCTCTGCTCAAATTTTCAAGAGGTTCTTGTTCTTTTTGGAGAATTTGTTCAAGTTCTGCAATTTGTTTTTCTGCTAAGTAGATACCTTCTGTAAATCTAAAAATTATATCTCAATAACCTTGTCTATTTCGACCAAGTTTTTCCTAAATTTTTTTAATTTTTTCAGCTTTTCTTTCTTGTCTTTTAATTATTTTTCAGTAATTCTTAGATTTTCTAAATAAATTAAACGCTGAGAGGAAATAATTCATGATTAAAATTAATTATTTACCTTTGAGTATAGAGAATAAATTATATATATGTAATATGCTAAATAAACAAATTCATGAACCTACCACGCTCCATCAATACTTAAAATAACTAAATATTAACAGAAAATTAACTAAATTAAAGAGAAATGGTGGTTTGGTCTTTTCATGTAGGAATAAGTTAAAAAAAGGGGTGTGGTTTGTAAAGGGGGTGTGTGGGTTCCCACACCTTAAAGATTAATTGAACATCTCCGTTAGTAATTACAATAATTTATGTTTTATTACCCACACTGAATATCAAAACTTTGTCTTCATATTGACCATACACATATCAATGCATTCATTTGATTCCCCAGCTTTATCGAACCACCTTTATCATAAGAACATTTTTTTTAGAAGAATGAATAACTTCATTGGCATAAGTCATACGACCGAATTAAGCCTGGTCAAGCAGGAGTCGAAACTCTATTACAAACTAAAAGTTTCAAAAAAAAAAAAACGAAATAAACGATATCAAAGTTCGAATAAAGTAAAAACGTCAAAAACAAGCGGACAAAAAACTATGAAAGCAAGTAATCATCATGATAGTAGAGAGGACTCCACCACAACCCTTAGGCCTAAGACCACATGGTGTACCTTTCAGGAAGAGGTAGAGCTGCCCTCCCTCCGCTCATGATGGGGTCCTGGTGCAATATTGCATCACCTCACGCTGTATAGATCCCGTTGCCAACCTCCGAGACCGAGCCCGAGTCCATTAGACCCCCACCTGCAGAATCATCTTCAAGACTATCCGGCATCCCTGCAGTCTCGGATGGAGACGCCATCGAGTCGAAGTTCATATGTGTTGCCCTTTTCTTGTTCTTGCTCCCCCTAGGGCGTCCCCGTTTATCATAAGAACACTTAGTTTGACACTTCTCATTTTAATGCATATATCTTTAAAACATATTCAAATTTAGCCATATGCAATCATATATTTTCAAAACCCATCCAAATTTTGACCGAGCATTAACATAATTTATGATTAAGTGATAGCAAATTAGTGACTTTTGAAAACATAAGGTAACAAATTGGCAATAGTAAAACATAGGGGGTAGCAAATTTGCAAACTATAAAAACCCAGGATAGCAAATTAGATGATATAAAACCTAGAGTAACAAATTGATAAAGTGAAACTTAGGGTAACAACTTGGCTATTGAAAAAAGATTCAATCTCGGATTGTAAGGGCATGATGGAAAAGTGCTGCTAGATATTTTTGTTGGCTGTCATTGTGGACTCGGAACTACCTACAAAATGATCAGCTAAATTTATAATTATCTAGTAAACAAATAAGCATACATATCATAAAAGTGACAATTAAAAATACAACTTATAAGTGGATAGATAATATCCAATTATATCAAGACATTTTGTGATTAAAACTTAACACATTTAAGGTGGCTAAGTTGAGACAGTATCGGTACAGTTGATCCACGGGTCACGTTTATCACCGTTTCACATGGTATCAGAGCGAGTCATTCTCCAATTGCGTGTCCAATCTTTCATGAGCTCGGTTTCGGTTCCGTTTTGTTGCCATCATAAATTATTTGTGTTCTTTCAGTTCCGATTGGATTTGTCACCAAGTGCCTTGTTTTATTTTGTCCTAGTATGGGAGTCTAATAGTCTGTTTCACATGCTAACCTAAACTTATATTGCACGTGAGTGGACGTGTTGGAGAGGAGAGATCCCACAAAAGAAAAGTCACAATTAAAAATACAACTTATTATAAGTGGGTGGATACTATCCAATTGTATTGAGGTACAAAAAGATTCAAAACCAACACTTTTAAGGTGGTTAAGTTGAGACGGTATCGGTACAGTTGATCTCCGGGCCACGCTTGTCACCGTTTAACAGTATATATATATATATATATATATATATATATATATATATATATATATATATATATATATATATATATATATATATATATACATGGCCATTCTTGTGAGAAATCCATTTTTTTTTGTCTAAAAATGGATATCAAAACACCATTGAATCTCTTTTTTTTTTTTAATAACTTTGGATGACTGAGATTAAGTCAAATAAATCAACACATTCTGACAAACCTGAGCCATTCGAGATCATTAAAAATAAATTAACTTTTTGAATGCCCTAACGATCACCAAATCCTTTGAAAATTTGTAGAGATGATCTACTCACATAGCTCTACAAACTAAAAGGTGAAGATGTGGTTTGGTAATTGAAAAATTCGTCAAATGACATATCTCTTTTTTAGAACAAAAAAGGGATCCCTCAATAGAAGTGCCTTGTATGCAATCTGTTCATTTACTTTAATCTAGTTTGATATATTAATAGTCATCAAATTGAATGAAAATTTGTAGAAATGATCTATATGAGTACCTAAAGACTAGATGGTGAAGATATAAAAATTCAATCGAAAAGTTAGCCAAAATTAAAAATCCACACCATAAGAATAAATAAGTAGGTCCTTAGCATAGAAAGCCTATATATGTGTGTGTGTCTGTATTGCCGCTCTTCCTTTAATGTAAAAAATTGTTTATAACAAATTGTCTCCAAGATACAATGAACTCAACTTATTCTTGAATTTCGCTCGACTAAAAAAATAACTTGCATTTGAGACACAAGAATGAAAGAAGAATATGCAATTTTTATTAATTTTATTTTCGAAGATAAAATTTCATTGACTAAATCAAGCCCCGAAGGCTACGTATGCAACATAATTTACATCATATGGGGGTTTGTTACCACATTACAGACGGGCATTTGCCAAATCTATATGACAAGAGGCCCTCCTTTAGAATGAGCATAAATATAAAAACCTACAACTAATGACATCAAACAAAGTCGAAATAATTCCTAACAGTGATAATACCGGTTGCATAAGGACCTCAATTGGTGTACAACAAAACAGAAATAAATAGACAAAGTTATCAATCAAAAGTCTAGGAAAGTCCGAGAGTCTAAGCGACCGCCTTGCCCTTATCAGTAGCAACACGAGAAGTAACTCGCAGTGGAAGAGGACCGGACTTCTTTGGCTTGGAAACTTTGTTTATTCTTCCAATCGACCAACCCGCTTTCTTCATGAGAGACATAAGAGTCTCCTCTTCCCACCCCACTTGGTTACCAAATTTGAATTTTTTGGGGGATGAATGCACCTCTAAAATATCCAACGCTTTGAGTTTCCTCACACCCAAAACACTTGGGTTCCTCAAAGACAACTCAGTTACTGCAGACCCATCAACGCAGGCCTGCAGCCCCTCCAAACCACACTGAGGCCCAGTCAACACATCCAGCCCAAGCCTCTGAGATCTGGTCAACTCCGCCCCAGAAGTCAAACCTAGTTTTGGAATTAGGTTTCCCGCTGAAAAAATGGGGCAGTCTCCGACCTTTCCAGCCGCCGCCTGGGCTTGGCAAACCATCACTGCCGAAGAGTCTAAGCCGACCGCTTGCTCTACCGCCGCAACAGGCCCTAAATGCTCATCCTCCATACACATCACCGCACTCGGCGTTGCTTCCAGAGCCTTGTCGCAACCTATAGCCCCATGAACAAAGAGACCACAAGCCTTACACACACCCTTGTACTTCTCATAGATGAATTTAAGCTCCACAGAGAGCTCCGACGAGAAAAAGAAAGTTCGCCGCTCCAAAATCCGCCGCCTCACATCGTGAACCAAACGGATCTTTTGGACGACGTCCCTCCTGTGCAACGCCGTCTGATCAGGATGAATATACGACCCTAGCAAGTTGCCGATACGGGTCAGTACCTCCTCATTCCGCATCCCAACGCGGAGACCTTTCACCGAAACCCAAACTTCCAGGAAGTCCAAAGAGACCTTCTTTAGATCGCTGACACCGTCGTACGCCGCTAGCAACAAAGTTGAGTTATTGAAAAACCAGGGACCTCCTTGAAGGATTCGGTTTCTCTCTTTTGGATCCATGAAGTGAAAAACGAAGATCCCATCTTCCTCCTCATGAACCGCCATCTTCTTCTTCAAACGCCAAATTCCATTCAAACCTGTCAAGAGAGACGACACCGATATCGATTTCGATGAGAGAAGTCGCCCACACAAAAAGGAACTGGGGCTGTCGAGCAAATCCACACCGTCCTCAATTGTTACCACCGCATCCTCTGTCTGGATTGGAGACGCCGCCATCAGGATGTTCGAAGTCTTTCTGATCTTCACTTGTTAAGCTGTTATTGATAATGAAATGGAAGGAGATTGGTATGATTTGAAAAACGAAAAGGAGCTACTTAAATAGCTTGGTGCTGAAAGAAGTGTAGGAAAGAAGCTCCTTTCAACTTTGACCAAAAAAAAAGAAGAAGCTCCTTTCAAGGAGGAGAGGCGCAAAGGTGTAGTGTGGAAGCTATAGGGAAAATATCATTGTCAAATTATTAATGGAAATCAATTGCAATTGCCAATTGGTATGAAACTTCCAACTCACTGTATAGTTTAACGGGGTCTCCCTTTCCAACTCACATATATGGAACTTTCCCAGCACTCTATGTCATCAAGCTAGGATTGACATCACATAAGTGACATTACACAAAATAATCTGAGTTAGTTATGGATGGAGTTTCTATGCAGTTTATATTAATTGTTCTATATATAGAAAAATTAAAGTTTTTACATGAAACATATATTGCATCTCGCTTAATTAGCATTTAAATAGTAAGTTTATAGGACAAAATACTTGTTACTCCATGTACTATTCACAAAAAAAAACAGTTTTGTCTATGAGTTTTCAAATTAAACAGTTTTCAAATTAAACTAAAATATCCTTAGTCTTTCAATTGTCAACACTTTAGTCCATTCGGCCAAATAAATCCATAATTGACAAATTTTAAGTGTTAAAATGACAAAAGTACCCCTGCTGAAATTTTTTATTTATTTTTTCCTCTTTTTTTTTTGTAATTTTGTTGGGGTCAAATTAAGTACCTCTCTCTATATATAATTATATATATAAACTAAAAGTATAACAACATTATCAAAAAAAAAATAATTGATGAACAAAAACAAAAGAGAACAAAAAAATTGATTTTGAACGGGGTATTTTTGTCATTTTAAAAATTTAACGGAATATTTTGACAGTCATGTAACATAATTGACTAAAGTGTTGAGAGATTAGAGATATTTCAGTTTAATTCGAAAACTCATGGACAAAACTGTTTTGCAGTAGACAATATAAGGGGTAACAAGTATTTTGTCCAAATTAATATATAGAAAGGTGTCTGTTAAATATAACAGTACCGTACTTATTCAATTTAGTGTTAAGACCTGTGTCTTTACTTCCAGTTCCAATATTATTGAATTTTCCAACTGCTATAGATATCTTATAAACTCGAGTTCTGAGCAGCTGGTTGACACAAGAAAGTAGCATCGGCATTCTCATCATTGCAATAGAAACAAGGATGCTGCTCAATGCCTTGTTCTTTAAGAACTACTCTTGCCAGCATCACGACCTCTTTATTGCTTAGCGGAGCCTCATGCTTCTTCAAAACCATTTCAATAGCATTGCTGAATGCTCCACATGCATGCCTTTCCGCCAGACATAACCGGGTTCATCATGTCTGCCGATGTCTCATTGGCACTCAGAAGAATTCCCTCATCCGGCTTCAACGACTCAAACAAGTTGAGTTCGAGTAGAGGTAAGCGAAACTTGAGGCTGGCATCGGCTGCAAACAACTCTAGTAAGTGGGTTGCAATGTCAGATGTACTTATGCCTGTTAATGAGGTGAGGTGCTCCAATATGGACTCAAAAGGAATTGCCTTGGTCTTGTTAGAGGAACCAGATAATGTGCTACTAATTTCAGTTGTGACATGAGAAGGTCCAATCTGCTCCTTCTCTTTGTCAATGAGACCTCCACTGTGGCATGAGTCAGACAGTATTGTAAAACTGGCTCCCTTTGGTAACCGGTTTACTAATTTTCTGAAATCCACATCTACACAAAGAAGTTGCCAATTAAATTACATATGTTAACTTGGCAATTAACAAGGATAAATTGATTAAAGAAGGCACACACTCACCAGTAATGAGATTGAAATCGCAAGGCACAATTGCCTCATCCTGCCTGAAGGGCCTGCCTGGTTTCAGTGATGGAATCCTTGTTCCATGCCCACTGTAGTGAAAGTAGAGCACACCCCCTGGTTCAGCCTGGTCAACCATTGCATCAAGTGCCTTCTTAATGTTTGCACCTGTGGGTAAGACCGATGCAGATCCATCATCAGTCAATAGCTCAATGTGGTTCGGATCAAACCTAAACCGATTCACCAGTGTGTCGCGCATGGTGAGTACATCGTTCATGCACCCATGGAGCTCGTTACGGGTGTTGGGGTAATTGCAGCCCACCAAAACAGCCAACCTCTTGTTCTGCTTCTCCATAACCTGCAAACAATCTGAATGTGGATAGGCCAAGTTTATAACTATATATGAATGGAAGGTGTCATTTGGTCTTTGACAAAGTAATGACTTTATAGTTCCTTGAGAAGTGTCTGTGATTTAACCTGATTAACCTCGCTTGCCATTTCATTCAAGTTATGCTTTGAATTGTACGTCTTTCAAGGGTGGGAAGGTTACCTCTATCATTTTTTAGTTGTATACAACATTACAACCAACCAAACCTATTGTACATTTCAATTGCTAAAAATTGCACGCGAAAGTATGAAATTGAGGATTTCGTTTCTAGTTGTTTCTAAGAAGCAACACCAACTAAAAGAAAATATAAGAAGCAATCAAGCGCAACAAACAAACTAGGCCTTTTCATCCGGCCGTCTCTACCGTCTTCACTGAGCAGGTCCATCGATCAGTGAAGTAAAATTTGAATAAATTAATAAATACCCAGCTATGGCATGCAATTAAAGTCCATCACATCAATCAACTCGATCAGCTGCTGGTTGACGAACTTGGATCAGTCCTTGGGGCAACATAGATACATACTTGCATCATCACCTGGCAGGATCAGGCTTCATAGAACTCTATCAGTGTGCATCCAATTCTGTTCAAGCTCTGCATACATATTGGCAGTACAATTCATCCCGCTGCTCCCGATCTTCTTCGATTTCTGGGATTACCGGAGAAGGCTGTGGTGTTAAGCTATTGCAACACCCACTGCAGGTATACGTTATTCAAATGCCTCTGCCGCTCAAGGAGTTCGACCAGCCATGCATAATGATGATGTGGATTGGTCAATACGGAGAAGTGACCAGAGAGAAGAAGATTGAAAGGCTGCTGCGAACCTCATGATCATGTTGGGTGTGATGAACCCATGAGATGATGAAACCTTCATTTGAGGAACAAGTAAGGAGCACTGGCCGAGTGGCCGGGCATGCACTCCAGTACATCCGTCGATCAACTATTATATGTTGTTGAAAACTTAAATGCTGTACCACTCGTTGATAATTCTTCAACGTATGACGTTCTAGTTTGGCTGCTCCCAACAGGTCCATGTAGGTTTGAACATCTTGATGTTTTATTGCTATATATGACTACTTCTAGATCTAAATTTTATATCAATAATAATCAGTCAAAGGCTCAACGCCTAGCTCCTTAGATTTGGCATAATTTCATTTTATTTCATCCATAATTTCTTAGTTTGATTAGGGTATTTAGGTTAATGTAACATGAATAGGGTGGAGGAGAAGACTACTAAGACTCAAATTAAATTAATTAACCCCACTATCCTTTTCTTTTTCTTCAACCAAAAACCACTTCTCATGTGATCCAACGAGAAGGAGCTCTCAATTCAATAACGAAATACTAGCGCACCAGTAGCTTTTGAGACGAAACGACATGATTCAAAGTGATTATGTTGAAAATGGTATTAATATGTTTTACATCGTATCAGAATAAAGATGATAGATACTTTCAAATTATGGAACCGAAAGTTCGAAACAGCATCTTGTGGAAACAAATCTAATGACAAATTAGGATTATATACATGTATTTACGTCGTGTTAAAACTTAGAACTGAAAGCCCTAATAGTGAAGAACCTACACCTAAAGAAACATGAGGCTTTTATAAACTTATGGAAGTGGTCAGTGGATGCTTGTTATTTGTAGCTAACTGTTACCAAAGTCCTCTCTATGGAATTCCAATATGACACAATATGCTAAGACTGACCTCTTCCATATACATCTCCTTCATTCTTCAAGATCTTCGCAAATCGCAACAATATATTCATCTTAAGCCAACTTGCCTTTATCCGAAGTCTCATCATTATCTCTTGTAACTTTCCTTCAAAATATACTTTAGTTTGATTCATCCCACCTCCTCCTACAATCCAGATTCCGTTTCTGGGCATTATTGGATGATACAGTCCCTATTTTGGTTCTTAGGTTCAAGTTCAACGATGAAATATAGATTAAGAAACGTTGTACCGCCAATGATCCCTATCAATGTTTTCTAACCAAAAAACGAAAAAGATGAGCATAGTTTGTTACATGATTGTCGCTGGCTTTCTCATAAAAAACGAAAAGAATAACTCAAACAACCTATCACCAACTGTGTACTACTTCCTCGTGGAAACAGTGCAGCACCTAAATACTATAGGTCAAATAGAAGCATCTATAATATTCATTGGGTCAGCATCTTACAACACACGTCTCAATTTCGCCGGTCAATTCTTGTACGCCATTTTTTTTCAACTAACGACGGAAAACCAAAGGAAAAGATCTTTACCGTCCTTATTTATTTTACCTTAAACCTGAAGCATTCGATTCGTCGTCTTGTGTTTTTCCCACGTCATTATATGAACTGGAAGTAGTACCAATTTGACCAAAGACTCCGTATCTGTTTCTGATGCACCACAACCCACCAAGGAATAGAAATAGTTTAAACAAAGTGAAATAAAAAAGATATAGATAGTGAGAACGTGTTCTTTTCTTTTCGCGTAGAATAGAATATTGGGTCATTACTGTGAGCTTCCTTCTGTCTTCCATGGCTGCTTGCTTTCTTTGTCTATATAAAGTGCTCCCCAACTGAATGTCTCAAAACATTTTTTCTTCTTTGGTAAGAATACCATATTTCAAAGGGTGAAGAATTCATCTTTCGAAAAACAAAAGATCCATTCTTTAAAGGTTTATTCTTTCGAGACTATATTGAGTTCAGCAGTTTCCGATATTGGGTTACAAAGATTCTGGTTGTAGTACCTGACAACCCAGTTTGTGAAGTTTTGAGATAACGAGTGAGTTTGATCGGTTTTCGGGTTTATTAAAAGATGGCGGCATTGGCCGGAGAAGAACTGATGAGGCAGTCGAGCAGCCGGAGGAGCTGGCGGTCGACGAGTGTCCGAGAAATGTGGAACCAGCCGGACGTGTTCCAGAGGAGCGGGCGGCAGGAGACGCTAGATGAGGAGGAGGAGCTCAAATGGGCCGCCATTGAGAGGTTGCCGACTTATGATCGTTTGAGGAAAGGGATGTTAAGGAATGTTATGAGCAATGGAAGAGTTGTGGCTGAGGAAGTTGATGTTGCCAATCTTGGGGATCAAGATAAGAAGCAGTTGATGGAGAACATACTTAAGGTTATTGAGGAGGACAATGAGAAGTTCTTGAAGAAGCTCAGGGCCAGAAATGACAGGTTTATTTCTCTTCCTATAGTTCAAGTTCAGTTGATAAGAAGTTCTTGAAGTTGTGATTTATATGTTGGCTAAATTTGGTGTTTCGATTTGGGGAACAGGGTTGGAATCGATATTCCTAAAGTTGAGGTCAGGTTCCAGAATTTAGCAATTGAGGGAGATGCGTTTGTAGGCACCAGAGCACTTCCAACTCTTTGGAATTCCACCTTGAACGCAGTAGAGGTATTGCAAAGACATTTCCCAGTACTAAAATTTACTTCTTTGTCTTGTGTGCCTATTGTGAGTATAGATTTCTAAAAATTACTGTTGATGTGCTTAGGGAATTCTGGGACTTGTTGGACTTTCGCCATCCAAGAAAAGAATTGTTAAGATCCTACAAGATGTTAGTGGTATTGTCAAACCAGCAAGGTATGCATATGAGTTTGGTATTTTTAAATAATCTCGTGGCTGCAATTGTGCTGTTATATGAACAACGTACTCTACATATTAGTTCAGATGATGGATACAGAATGTGTAGCGCTAGTCGGTTTACATATCCTAAAAATTCTAGTTTGATGCAACATGGTTTAGTTTCTGTGCTCCATCCATGAGCTTCTTGTTTTGTTTGTTTTCAGGATGACGCTTCTTCTTGGACCTCCAGGATCAGGAAAAACAACATTGCTCAAAGCACTTTCTGGCAAACTAGATAGGGATCTTAGGGTAATTAGTTGTTCTCTCTGTCTCAACTTTTATCATTATGTATACTGCTGCTTGTTTAGCATTTGTATGAACAACTTGTGCTTCTAAACAGGTAAATGGGAAGGTGACTTACTGCGGCCATGAATTTAATGAATTTGTACCTCAGAGAACCTCTGCTTATATTAGCCAGCATGACCTTCATTATGGTGAGATGACAGTTCGTGAAACATTGGATTTCTCCGGACGTTGCCTTGGAGTTGGAACGAGGTATGATATACTAGCAGAGTTGTCTAGACGGGAGAAAGATGCCGGTATTAAGCCGGATCCAGGGATTGATGCCTACATGAAAGCCACTGCTGTGGCGGGCCAGGAAACAAGTTTGATCACAGATTATGTTCTCAAGGTTTGTTGATTCAATCCTAAACGGTATCAGTTATTGCTCTAGTGTACATTGTACAACCTAGCCTGATTGTTTCTGATTCTTGTAACAGATTCTTGGATTAGATATCTGTGCTGATATTATGGTGGGTGATGACATGAGAAGGGGAATATCTGGTGGACAGAAGAAGCGTGTCACTACTGGTATGTGATCATTGATCCTGATGATTATGTTATCTTATCTTTCGCTGAATATGTGAACAAACGTATTCACAACTTTTTGCTTGCTTGGAAGTTGTGGAATGATAACTTATGTGCAAAAGCATTTCCAATAATAACTTGAGTTGGTTTCACTGAGTGCAGGAGAAATGTTGGTTGGACCAGCAAAAGCATTTTTCATGGATGAAATATCAACAGGGCTTGACAGTTCCACAACGTTTCAGATTATCAAATACATGAGACAGATGGTTCACATTATGGATGTGTCAATGGTCATCGCTCTTTTGCAGCCTGCACCTGAGACGTACAATCTTTTTGATGATGTTATCCTTCTCTCGGAGGGTCGGATTGTTTATCAAGGCCCACGCGAGAATGTCCTCGAGTTCTTTGAATATATGGGTTTCAAATGTCCTGACAGAAAAGGTGTTGCAGACTTCTTGCAAGAAGTGACCTCAAAGAAGGACCAAGAACAATACTGGTTTAAGAAGAACGAACCTTACAGATTAGTCACCGTAGATGATTTTGTTCGAGCGTTCAGCTCCTTCCATGTTGGCCAACGGCTTGGGGAAGAACTAAGAGTTCCTTATGATAAAAGGCACGCCCATCCTGCTGCATTGGTTACAGAAAAGTATGGAATATCCAATATGGAGCTCTTCAAGGCGTGCTTTGCGAGGGAATGGCTCCTAATGAAGCGGAACTCTTTCGTGTACATATTCAAAACTACACAGATTGCCATCATGGCTACAATTGCTTTGACTGTCTTCTTGAGAACTGAAATGAAATCTGGGAGAGAAGAAGATTCAGCAAAATACTGGGGGGCACTGTTCTTCAGTCTCATTAACGTCATGTTTAATGGAATGGCAGAGCTTGCAATGACAGTTTTCCGGCTTCCAGTGTTCTTTAAACAGAGGGATGCCTTATTCTATCCAGCGTGGGCCTTTGCCTTACCAATTTGGGTGACCAGAATTCCTGTTTCAGTGTTGGAATCTGCAATATGGATTATTTTCACCTATTACACCATAGGATTTGCACCTGATCCTAGTCGGTAAGTGTTACTATAATCATTTGCAGATATTAAATATATGGCTCGATGTGATGTTATGACTTAACAGCTAGTGGTTATTTGGATTAGTCTGACCCATGTTCAATATATTCAGGTTCTTCAAGCAGTTATTGGCTTTCATTGGTATCAGTCAGATGGCACTCTCCCTCTTCCGTTTCATTGCAGCTCTTGGAAGATCAGATGTGGTTGCTAACACAATAGGTTCATTTACACTGCTATTGGTATTTGTCCTAGGAGGTTATGTTGTTTCTAAAGGTGAGCCTCCTTTTCTATGAAACGCTTATATCAAATCGACTGTTATAATTATCTAAAATGATTAAACTATTCTCATCTTGATGTGCAGATGACATTCAGTCGTGGATGATATGGGGCTACTATGTCTCACCTATGATGTATGGACAGAACGCAATTGCTATTAATGAATTTCTTGATAAAAGATGGGGCGGCGTAAGTTATCTTAAATTTTAGTTGATTTCCTCCTATAGATCAATAATAGCAGTTTGAAATTTAATCTCCCCTGATCATCAGGCTCAACTTCTCATGTTTAACAAAATGTATCTTTTTTTATCCTTTCAACAGCCACCAATCGATTCCACTCAGCCCACTGTTGGACAAGCCCTTCTCAGAGAAAGAGGCCTTTACACTACTGAAACTTGGTACTGGATCTGTGTTGGAGCGCTTTTCGGGTTTTCTCTAATCTTCAATCTGATGTTCATTGCAGCACTGACCTACTTAAACCGTGAGCAAAACTGATGTTCTTCATCGTTACCTATTTTTTTGAAAATGGATTCAAGTGTTGACTATTTGTTCTTTGCGACAACTAATTGTAGCTCTTGGCGACAACAAAACTTTGATCGGGGAGGATGACTCTGAAAAGAAGAGGAGGCCACGACTGACAGAAGGTTGAAATACTATATATCTTTGGATCTTTTTCCACAAAGCATTGTTTTTATATTTCTGAATTATGAATTACCTCAGAATTATAACAGTGGCTACTTGCAAATTTCCTCAGGTATTGATATGCAAGTGAGAAATGCGGAAGGAACTTCAACCGGACAAGCCAAGAGAGGAATGGTGTTGCCCTTTCAGCCTCTTTCACTTGCTTTCAGCCATGTTAACTACTATGTGGATATGCCTGCGGTAAGTCACACCATTTTAATTATATCTCCACAATGCTTTAAATTCCGGAAATCAGCGTGAATGTGTGATAACTAAGTGTACCAAAAGAGAAACAGAACTAGAAAATGGTGAAGTCGTTAAATCTAAGTGCAACATATGCATCTTCAAATTTTGATCGTTCTTAGCAGTTAGCAGCGACTCAAAATATGAATTCTTGTCTATCTGTGGTAACAATTTTGCTTCATTATCAGGAGATGAAGACCCAAGGTATTGAAGAGGAGCGACTGCAACTACTGAGAGATGTTAATGGGGCATTCAGGCCAGGGGTTCTCACTGCATTAGTTGGTGTTAGTGGTGCTGGAAAAACTACTCTGATGGATGTCTTAGCTGGAAGAAAGACTGGTGGATATATAGAAGGAAATATTAGCATCTCAGGTTACCCGAAGAACCAAACCACATTTGCTCGTGTTAGCGGTTATTGTGAACAGAACGATATTCATTCACCATATGTTACTGTCTATGAATCTCTGCTATACTCTGCCTGGCTACGTCTCTCTAAGGATGTCGACAAAAACAAACGAAAGGTATGTGATTTCATTAACCATAAATTTAACCTATTGACTTGTTTGAGATTGCTACATAGTTAACTCTGATTTTCTTGCCTATAGATGTTTGTTGATGAAGTTATGGACTTGGTGGAGCTTCACCCCTTGAGGAATGCTTTAGTTGGACTTCCAGGAGTTGATGGACTTTCAACTGAACAAAGAAAGAGGCTGACCATAGCTGTAGAATTGGTTGCTAATCCTTCCATTATCTTTATGGATGAGCCTACATCAGGGCTTGATGCTAGAGCAGCTGCAATTGTTATGCGTACTGTGAGAAACACAGTCGATACAGGAAGAACCGTTGTCTGCACCATTCACCAACCTAGCATTGACATTTTTGAAGCTTTTGATGAGGTATTATTATTTTTTTGTCAAATTAATATGTCAATCAGTTACACTATTTACTATCTCAAGTTCCATACTTCACCTTGATTTTGTGTTCCCTTGCAGCTATTTTTAATGAAAAGAGGAGGACAAGTGATTTATGCTGGACCTCTTGGTGACCGATCTCACAAGCTCGTTGAATATTTTGAGGTGAGCTTTATACATGCCCTTAGAATGATTGGATAGCTCCGATTGAAATGATATGATGTGGATAGAAAGAAATATTTACTATATCAAAATCTTGTTGCAGGCCATTCCAGGAGTTCCAAAAATTAAAGACGGCTACAACCCTGCTACATGGATGTTAGAGGTCAGCTCTGCTGCAGTTGAGGCACAAAATGACATTGACTTTGCCGAAGTATATGCGAACTCTGAGCTGTATAGGTATGTAGAGTGTATTAGTGTAATCCTTTTCATTTGTATGTGTTCGCCTCATATTAGTTGTTAATTTTTGTGGTCACTTGTTCAGGAGCGTTCAAGACCTTATTAAGGAATTGAGCACACCAGTCCCAGGCTCCAAGGACCTTTACTTCCCCACTCAATTCTCGCAAAGCTTCCCAACCCAATGCAAGGCTTGCTTTTGGAAACAACACTGGTCATACTGGAGGAACTCGCACTACAATGCCATTAGATTTTTCAACACAATAGTCATCGGCACACTTTTTGGTGTCATCTTCTGGAATAAAGGAAACGTGTTGTAAGTTTAAGAACTTCAGCTAATTATAAGCTCCATTTTTCATTTTCTATTTCTTTTATATGCATTCCTTTTTTTATAAATGTTCTCTCCTAATGTTCTCATTTGTATGATTTTCAACAGAGAAAGACAGCAAGATATTATTAACCTTTTGGGAGCAACCTATTCTGCTGTTCTTTTCCTTGGAGCGGGAAATGCTTCTGCTGTGCAATCCGTAGTTTCGATCGAGAGAACAGTTTTCTACCGAGAAAGGGCAGCCGGAATGTATTCAGAGTTGCCTTATGCATTTGCTCAGGTAAGATATTCGAACCTAGACAATCTTTTGTATTTGTATTTGCCGAACACCAAATTACATATATGTTGTGCCTTGTTATTTATTTATTTAATAATTTTTATGAACATTTCTTTATGTAGGTGGCCATTGAGACGATTTATGTGTTGATACAAACCTTCATATATTCCCTTCTTCTGTTTACTATGATCGGCTACGAATTCAAAATTGAGAAGTTCTTGTATTTCTACTACTTCATATTCATGTGTTTTACATACTTCTCAATGTATGGAATGATGGTGGTTGCTCTAACTCCTGGCCATCAAATCGCGGCAATTACCATGTCCTTCTTCATGAGTTTCTGGAATTTGTTCTCTGGTTTCCTCATTGCTAGACCGGTATGTTCAATTTCTTTTCTTTTTTTTCATTGTCCAATGACAGTAGTTACTATTTTCAATGTCCTTATTCATACCTAGGAATGTTACAAATTTAAACATGTCTGACAATATTCATTCTCAAATTTGCAGCTAATCCCAATATGGTGGAGGTGGTACTACTGGGGTTCTCCTGTTGCTTGGACAATCTACGGTGTCATTGCATCTCAATTTGGTGATCGGAGTGACAAGACTATTATGACTGCTGCAGGACCTGTAAAAGTAGATGAATTCCTTAAGGCGACTTGGGGTTATGACCACGACTTCCTCATACCAGTTGTTGTTGCTCATGTTGGTTGGGTCCTCCTCTTCTTCTTCGTCTTTGCTTATGGTATCAAGTACCTTAACTTCCAGAGGAGATGATCAAGCAACCACATTGTGCATCCCATCAGCCTTCTCAGGAAGTTATAGCAGCAAGTCAGAGTTAAACGAACTCTGATGATCATTCTTTTTGTTTTTTTTGTATCATACATGTATGTAGCAGTAATTTTCCTTTTCTTGGGCAACTTCGTTCCCCGTTAACTTTTGTTTGTATGGGTCATATTTATTCGTCATTATTCAATAAAAGAAGTCTTGGCAATGGCATTGTTCATTTTATCTTTTAACCAACCACGATAGAAAAAGATCGCATGCTTCTTTGTGTAAGTAATGGAAACTTATCTTATCCTTATGTTTAGCAGAGATTCATAGCCGAAGCATAAAAAAAGAGCACTTACTAATTTTCTTCCTCCACTGGTCACTCTCGGCTGTCTAATATCTAAATATACTTCATTCCACTGATGCTCTAAATGACACTCTTCATGTCTCCGTTAGTTGTTCCATTCTGCTGCAGGGAGAACCAACGCGGCTCCAATAGTATATGGTGATCCATTTTCATCATATCTCTTCATAACAAAAGGACTTTCGACCCTCATAACAAAAGCTGTGGAACAACATAGCATCAGTGGCTAGCCCTCAAGCACCAACACTGCATCATCTCTTCTTTCTGCGGACGACATCCCTCTCTTTGGTACAGCTACAGGAGAATGAAGGGGTTTCAAACAAATCCTAGAATTCTATGCCAAGGCGTCCGAACAATAGACTTCAGTATTAGTCTAAATATCAACATGGAGTTGCAACATGATCGAGTTGCAACCTATATTCTAGCTTTAGAACGTGCAGACGAGGAAGGAAAATACTTGGCATTACCTATGAGCGTTGGCAAAAAGAACACTCAGAAATTTGCTTACATCAGGGAGAAGCTATCAAAGAAACTCATTAGTTGGGAAACAAAAATCTTGATTTGTGCAGGAAGGGAAATTCTTAACAAAGCTGTAGCACAAACTATGCCTAGCTATGCCGTGAATTGATACCCCCTACCTAAAGGTTTATGTGATGACATCTACCAACTCTGTGCTACTTTCTTTCGGGGTGATACCAATAACAGAAAGAAGATACATTGGAGGGAAGTTGGGAGCGACTTTGCTCAAGCTTCTAGCCTCTCACATAATATCTGTATATATTTGTTTAATTCAATCCTAGCTAGAATCGCCATAGAAGATAATCTCACATTAGCAAAGTTGTTGCATCGACCAAATTTTGTCCTCAAAATGGTCAAAATTTGAATCATCAATAGCTTGGCTTTGCCGACGACACTTGCGTTCACCGACAAATTAAGAGAAAGATATGATACTTCCATGGACAAGCTAAAATTGATTACGAGCTAGGGCTAGGATTAGGAGCTTTGTTCTTACAGTTTCTGTATATATGCAGGGTAATCTAAGCAAACTTTGTTGAAGTTAATGCTTTCCTGGTTAGACTTGGAGACTGCCTGGAAAAGCTGATATGCTTTCCAACTGCTGTATTACTATTCTCTCGACTCACATTTTCAGCTAGATATTTGTAATATCTAAAGTACTATATTTTGTCAAGTTGATCCTATCTACTTAAAATATTTTGTAGGTTAAGTTTGTACCCTATAAAAGGGAAGTGGTTGATGTTGTAATCTCTCAAGGAAAACTGAAATCAGAAAAGTTGCATAAAGTCCAGCCTCTTTCAACAAGTATTCAAGTTGTTCTTCATTTCTTCATTTGCTACAACAAATCAATCGGATTACTAAAGTTCATCTTGATTGTACTTTGTTCAAATACAGAGTAAGAGTTCTAATTCTAAAAAACTTTGCATCTACAACTTGTCATTCTTATATTGGAGACAAGAGAGTGCATCGATGAACACCCAAGATTACAATAATAGTGGCGATCATCACGATCCTCCATAGGTAGTCGATTCCAATGAGCTGGACCCGAGCGCCCATGTATGCATTCGAGGTTTCAGCTCCGCATTAATATGCACAATTTTTGGATCCATTGCTCATTTATTGCATATTTCCATTTTCAGTACTACGTACTGATGTTAATCACCGAAGTTACAACTTATTAACTTACAACCACAGACTCGATCGACACCCTTCAACTCCATCTATTAGAGAAAAATCTTTTTTTTTTTTTTTTAATCAAGGCTGTGTCAATATATTACTCATGTCAAGATGGTCATTACATAACCACCCGCTATCACCTCTTTCTAGGATAGTACATAATTTTATAGTGTAAAAACACTAAAATGATGCATAGGATAGACCGTACCTATATTCAAAACTACCGCTCACTTATTTCAAAATTTAAAACACAACATTAAAACCCTATTTCTATGATTATAAGCATAGAATAAAGGCTTTAAAACTGAAAAAAAAATGAAAATTAAATTTCTCCTTGCCCTTTAGGCTAGGACGTGGAGGTGATTCATAATATAAATAACTCAACTCAAATGGCACATCAACTTTCTTCTTGCAAGGCTTTCGGTTCTTACTTCCACATGGACGTCCCGGCTTGAGGTTATAGGTCCGCACCAGCACGTCCAAGTCATCCGTCTCAGAAAGCCGCGAGTCTGGTGTAGTAACCCCGATTTTATAATTTAATTTCTTGTAAATTTCTCGAGATTAATGGAAATGTGATTTATGGAAATTCTTATTTTATACCCTTTTAATTAGTCGTTGTCCGACGTCGAAAGTGGTTCCGAGAGTTAAAATCTGAAAAACGTTTAATTCAAATGGGATAAAAGTTGACTTATTGATCCTTTGTGAATTTCGAAAAATTTCTTTCACGAAAGTCATAGAGATCGGCGATACGAGTTCGTAAACATGCAGCAAGTGTAAAACAGACTTCGTATGAGGAAGTTATGACCTGTTATGTAATCTCTCCATTTTTAGAAGGGGTATAGAAAGGGAAAGTTTTTTTGGAAACCTTACAAAATTTTCAAAACAGGAAACTGAATAGCCGCCCAAGCTATTGTTCATCTTCCCTCTCTTTTGATGTCGACCTTCCTCTCCTCCGTTCTCCATCGTCCAGCCACTTTAGATTGCGTGCCACCCATCAATCTCTTCGTCTCTCTCCCCTCTTCTGTTTGGGCAGAAGCTTGGGTCGAGCCGGCCTCCGTAAGCGGCGCTACGACGCCCGCAAGCCACTGCCATCGTTGACGTCGCAGCAGCAGCCCTCCCAGGCAAAGCCGGAGCTTGAGGCCTCCTCTGTCCAGTCTTCTCCGCCGCTCTGTGCTCTTCCCGAGGCCTTGGAGTTAGTACCGTAGTGGGTGGCTGCTGGGTTAGGGCTTGGCGTGCAGCAGCTTTTCTGGTCACCCTCCGACCGATCAAGCTTCGTTGCAGGTACCTCCTAACTTCTCTCTCTGCATGTTTGGCGTGGTGGTGGTGGGAAGTCGTGGATTCTTTTGTGTGGCGGTGTGTGGGGCATACGTGCCACAGCTTAGGGAGGTGGGTGGCGGATTGTCCGACTGCCATGGGTGCCCAGGAATCCTAATTCCGTAATTACGAGTGTGTGGGTATTTATAATTGCATGATTTAGTTTCCATATGAGCATGCCACGATTTTGTGAATCCATTATAGGGTTAGTATGCAGTTTCGGAGACCTTGAGAAGCTCAGAGGGAGGTTAACCTCGTCTAGGCAATCCTCCAAGTTAAGAGTAGAGGTTGAGTTAGTTATTAAGTCTTCGTTTGTGACGCTTAGGTGATTGACAAAGCGTAAGTAGCTCACCCTTGCAAGGTTGAAGACGCAACGGGATTAGTCAAAGTGAGTAAATCTCACAGTATTCGTATATATTACGAGTCAAATTATAGTAAATGGATCGTTAAATGTTAAATTGTTTTATGAAAATAATATTTACTTTAAATTGAATGAACTTGATCGATTATGGTTCCGTTGCTAAGTAAAATGAATTTAATATGAAATGATTTTTAAAGTGTTTTACGATCAATGACTATAGTTGGTATTAGTGGACTATTCTTGAGCGAATGTCTACGTATATATATATATATATATATATATATATATATATATATATATATATATTTACGTGAAATATATATATTGAGGTTGTGCATTGGGTGTTTTATTTTGTTATGATTTTGTGATAATTGAGTATATGTGAGCTATGTGTCGCGTGAATGGGTTGGTTTGGACACCAACGGCCAATGTAAGATCTTACCAATTGTGGTTGAATTGGGATCTTACATGTGTGGCGGTTATGATCTTTCTTCTGTGTGATAGGGGATCTTTATATGTGTGTTTGGGTTGGTACGGAAACCAACGGCCAATGTAAGATCTTGCCAGTAGTGGTTGAATTTGGATCTTACGTGTGTGGTGGCAATTATATCGGGAACCAAGCCTTTAGCCGGGTGATTGGTTACGATCAAGGAATGCAATACCGATAATATCGCCGAAATATCAGCGATGTTATCGTTTTTCTCCCCGAATCGATATATCGATTTAGTTCTGCCAATTTCTTATCGAAATTTTCTGATATTTTTTATATTTCGCCGATATTTCCAATATTTCCATAAAATTTCCGATATTTTGCCAAAATTTTCGATATTTCTGGTTATCAACCCTACAATTATGGTCAGAACTTTACAATATTGTATCCATCATATTACTTGCTTTATGGTATGTCATCCAGTGATAGCTTATGGTCACAGACACAAACTAACTCAGATGCTAATAATCACGGTGCAACGTGTGGTCCATAGTATGAGTCCCAGAATCCTCAAAGATCACCACTTGACCCATATGGTTTGTGTGTAAGTCAATATATACATAATTTTAGAGGAGAGCAATCATTCAACTAATATTCTTCGCAGTTCACCCATGACTCTCCATAAAACGATGAAGAAGGCATAGCGAATTTCGAACCTCATCGGTCTTTTGTATGGTTTTAAAAACTTCATGTAGTTACTTTTGTGAAATATTATGTACAAATAATGTTAAAGGATGTGATGGTCTAGCCTCCTTTTAGGTTTCAAGCATAAATTATATATATTAAATCATATTTCAATAAATATCAGCTCTATGCATGTAGTAATTCATATAACATTTCAATAAATTGATATCTATTTGAGTTTATTAATATTTTCTTCTCACATATGATCGATAACATAGCATAAAACAACCTTAGAAAGTTTCAATACAAATTTTCATGTATTTCTTATAGTTTCCGTCGTTTTTGTCAAAATTTCTAATAGATCGATATTTTATCGATATTTCCGTCCAAATATCCATATTTTGAAACGTCGATATTTTCTCGATATCCGATATTTTACTCCTTAGCTATGATCAGTTAAGGCTCTAGTCTGTCTGCCTTTGTGAGAATTAGAAGGGAATGACAGAGGTCATTTACCTCGAGTTTTATTCTATTGATTGATTGTGCGTGTGAATTCATAATTCTCGAGTTGTGGTTGTTTTAGATATGTGATTTTTATTTGTTGCTTCAATTATATATATTATGTTGGACTTGCCTATTTTAATCACACGGGCTTTAAAAACTTACCGGGTCCATTGTTTACAACCTGGTGCAGCAATTGATGGTGTAGGGGTTAGACCTGCAGGTGAGGATCAGCAGCCAGGAGGTGGCATCCGAGTCACGTGGCTAGTAGATGATCCATGGTCTAGTTTGTATTTATTTTTTGGGTTAGAAACTGATAGCGTGAGACTCTATTTTACATCTATGCTTTTAATGATGTAATATTTTGAGTGTTATGAGCCACGCACTTGAACTCTGACGTTGTACTTAATTATTTGTTTGATAACTTTTAAGTATTTGAGTTTATTTGTGAATTTTGACATTGTCGAATTTAGTTTTTGTTATCCTAAATACAGGGTGTGACATATGGCCCTTCCTTTATCTTACGAGACTCCGGAATAAAAGGCACTGAATCCAGATCAGCTAAACCAACAGGTTCAAGTGCCCAATTGACGTCAGACCCATTGACCAACTCAGCTCTATGCTGACTGAACTCCCCAGCAGGTTGCACATCAACTCCAGCATCTGATCTAGCAAGCCGAGTCTGATCAACAGGCCCATACCCAAGCCACCCTAATTTGAAATTAGGGTTTGGCGCCGAAAAAGTCGGATATGTCGCAGCTTCTACGATCGCAGATATCCTCCGTCGACAGATGCACCCTAACTGCTCTCTGCGATGGTCTGCTTGCCGGAATTCCTATTGGGGGGAGCTTAGCTTCCAAATGTGATCCAGCAGTCCTTGCATAACCCCTTACATTTTTCATAGAAAAATTCTAAGTCCACCGAAATCTCTGATGTGACAGGGAAAGCTCAAAAACCACACCACAGCGAACATCAATAGCCACTCGGATCCGTTGAACAGCCTCTCTTCGATTTAGTGTCGATAAATCAGGTCGAATATAGGAACCTAAAGTATTCCCAATTCGAATTAGATTATCTCTGTTACGCAAATCAACGCTTAAGCCTTTCACTCACACTCAGACTTCCATGAAATTCAATTTGACGTTCTTCATATCACTCACACCATCATACTCCGCCAAAAGCAACACGGAGTTATTGAAGAACCAAGGTCCACCTTGTAGAATTCTGTGTTTCTCTTCAAGATCCCTGAAATGGAAAACAAAGAGACACCCATCCTCCAAATAGATCTGAACATTCTCTTTTCATCTCCAAACCCCGTACAACACCGCTGCAAGGGACGGTACAGGTACTGGTTTCTTCGACATGAACTGGCCATATAGGAAGAAACCCTCATCTTGGACAAGCTGCATTTCTTCATCTGACAGAGCAAGAGAATTTGCTGCCACCGAATGCTCGCACATTCTTCCTGTTAGAAAGAAAACCCTAGCAAAAGAGAGAAGCCGACGTTTTTTTATCAGAGAAAAATCTTAACAAACAAACATATTACATGTGTATATATATTTGTGTGTGTGTGTGTGTGTGTGTTTAAACAGAAGTTACTGTTAAATATATCAATAATGTGCAGTACAGCTGTAATTTGTGGGTTGGTGCTTTTTTACTGATGTGGCAGTCAGCGTGAAATTTTGATGTAATAATTCTCGGTTTCCGTTTTCTTCTGTTGGTTTAAATAGCCGACTCTTGTAAGTTTCTCTCTTTAGATTTTTTCAATTATTGAATGTAAGAGAAAATTGCTCCACATGTCCTCTCTCTTTCTCTCTTGTTTTCTTCGTTTTCTTCATTACTAGAATTGCTTATGTTTCTAGAGTTTTCATATGGATGTCATGTTATCATGATATCAGAGCTTCGGGTCTAGATCCTAAGACTGATTTTGATCTTATAGTAGTTGTTTATGTATTTGCTTCCGCCTTGTGATCTCCAATTTGCTATATCGTCGATGAAACTCTAAATTTGTTCATTTTTCTTTACATATTCTTGTCATCGAAGCCAAGGATATGATTCATTTAGCTTATTTGCTTTGTTAATCCTTAATATCATTTGCAGAGAGTTTTTTTTTTTTTTTTTAGATATGAGATATGAGATTGCTCATGTTTTGAGTAGGACTGCTTCAATTTTGTTTGAGTATATGTTATGCTGAGATTTGATATCATTTCATTGAAGTAGATCAGGTGGATGTAAATGTGTAGACTGTGGAGCCTTGAGTATATTGGTGTAGTGTATTGTGGAGTTTTCTTGACTGTAGTATTTTATTGTAGAAGTCAGTGTGGTGGTCATTGTTGCTGTATTGGTAGATTTACAGTTTCATATCTTGATAATTGGTGATTATTTGAAGTGTAGAGATCTTCTGGAAGTTAGTTCAATTGTGCAAGCTCAGTTGTTTGTTGAAGAAAGTGTGTGATTATGACTATTACACAATCAGATATCAACTCTCTTTTGAGTATGATTGTAGTTCGCGTACGTGAGAACAATTTTGTCAAATGGAACTTCCAATTTCAGTTTGTGTTAGAAGGAAATGATTTGCTCTCTTTCTTTGATTGCACAAGTACATGTCCTTCTCGTTATGTTCTCTTTGTTGATTGTGAAGAAACTGCTCAAGTGTCCTCAGCCTATAAGAAATGGAAGATGATAGACAAAGTTTCATTTACTCTTTTGATGGCAACATTAGATGATGAGATTATGGAGATTATAATGGGAAGTAAATAATCTAGAGCGGCATAGCTTGCTCTTATAGATAGAATCTCTACAATGTCCATGGAAAAACATTATACAGTTGAAGACTGATCTTCAAACTATGAAAAAGGGTGCTGATACAGTCACTGTTCTAAAAAGCGTCGCCTAGCCCTGCCAAGGCTATAAGTGGAGCCAAGCCGCCTAGATTTCCACAAAGGTGTTTCAATTAGGCAAAGAGCCTCCCAGTGACCGACTAGGCGGGTCGAGACGGGTCGAGGCGAGCAAGGCGGGTGCGCACGGGAAACAAAACCCAAAAGAAACACAAAAAGCTTATTAATTTGTTCTGCGACTTCTGCCTCTCTCTCTCTCAGTCTCTCTCATAAACCTAATCGGCTAATCCAGTAATCTTCAAAAGGCCAAAGTAAAAATTTGTCCTGCACTTCTCATTTTTGCCTCTTGGAGTCTCGGCCCTCTCTCTCTCTCTCATCACGAAAAGTTGTGATGTGGTGATTCTAATGATCCTGCAAGAGTTAATAGTGTTTTGATTTGCAAATCATACTTGTTTGTAAATTTACAGGTCAGCTTACTCATTTTTAGAGAATGACCATGCTAAAATTTTCCAAGTTACTGATATTAAACTATTTTTAAATATAATAATTATTAATAAAATGTTAAAAATGTAAATCGCCTAGTCTCCGCCTAGTCCGTCCAAGCACTAGGCTATGGGTCACCACCTGCCTAGTGCCTAGCGCCTTTTAGAACATTGGATGCAGTTGAGAAGTACCTACTGCTTGTTAAACATGCCAAAGATCAGTTAAATTCTGTTGGAGTTTCAATTATGGAGTAGGATATAATTGTAGTTGCTCTTAAGGGTTTACCTGATGAATACTCTATGATCAAAATTGTAATTCGTGCAAGAGATACTCCCATATCTCTTAAGGACTTTAGGGATCAGTTACTTACTGCTAATAGGGATATTGAAGCTTAGTTTACTTCTCATGGTTCAATGACTACAATCTCAGCTAGAGGAAACAACTACAGGTCTAGTTCAAGTTCTTTCAATTGTGATAAAAGGAAAGGTACATGGAGTGGAAATGATGTCAAACAAGGTCCATGTTACAATGGTGAAAGTCAATATAAAAATCTTGCACGATTGTCAAATCTGTAACATGACAGGTCATAATACTACAACTTGTTTTAAGAATGCAGTGTGTTCTTACTACAGTGGGAAATGTCGTATTGCAAGCAAGGCATTTAATAATCCTGATTCTCCAACTTATAAACCTAACTTTGGAGAGTTTAGAAACAACTCTGTTATAAGAAGGGTCATACAACAATCAATTGTGAACTCAGAGATGTCAAGCCTCTGATCAAGCATCATCATCAATTGTACCCTGTCAGATTTGTGGTATGAAAGGTCATAGAGCCCTGGACTGTTCTTAGAGGAGCAACTATGCATATCAAGGTTCCTGCTCCCTTACTGCTATGTCTGCTCATGGAATTGGCTTCTCAAGTTCTCAGAGCAATGAAGTGTGGATTGGTGACACAGGTGCCACACATCATATGACTACAGATATCAGAAATTTAAGTATTGCTCAACCTATTGAGTCTCCCTTACTGCTACGTCAAAGGCTTGGTCATCATACTTCTGATGTAGTCTCTAAAATGCTTTCTATGTCTAAAATAGAGAGTAAGTCTGATTCTTCAAATTCAGTTTGTGTGTCATGTTTGTCTGGTAAAATGGATAGGTTACCATTTTCTGAGTCAATATCTATATTAGTTTCTCCTTTTCAAAAGATTCACTCTAATGTTTGGGGCCTTGCTCCTTATCTCTCTATTGAAGGATACAAGTACTATATAACTTCCATAGATGATTGTACTCGATTTGTGTGGCTTTATTCACTTATAAATAAATCATATACTTTTACCACTTTTGTGAAATTCTATCAATTTGTTCGAACTCAATTTCACTTGTCTATTCAAGCTTTAAAAACTGATGGTGGTGGGGAATATATGAGCAAAGCTTTCACTAGTTTTCTTCAGTCTAAAGGAAGCACTCATTTGATTACTTGTCCATACACTGCTCAGCAAAATGACATTGCTGAAAGAAAGAATCGACACATTGTTGAAACTTGTATTACTTTGATGGTTGCTGCCAAATTGCCAAAACCTATTTGGTTTCATGTTGTTGCTCATGCAACTTATCTCATAAATCGCATACCTTGCAGAGTTCTTAATATGGTGTCACCCAACTTTAAATTTTTTGGAACCATCCCTGATATCAAATTTCTCAAAATCCATAGTTTAGCTTGTTTCTTATTTAAGACCTTATGCTCATGACAAGCTTCATTGTAGAACCTATAGGTGTGTCTTTTTGGGATATGCTCCTACAAATGTGTCTTTTGTTATAGTATTGAATTGAACAAATTGTGGATGTTTCGCCATGTAGTTCATGCTGAATCAATTTTTCCTTTTTATCTTATTTAACCCTCTTCCACTCCCTCTCATATGCCTTCTAAGTCATCTACTTGACCTGTGTCTACTCGTTCTATGCATTTCTCTACTCATGGTCCTATGATGTCTGTCCTTAATTATGATCAATTGTAGGTTGTTATTCTTATTTAAGGGTCTGAGTATTCAACTGGCCTTCCAATTTGTACTAATGGGGAGGATAATGTTGATGTGAGTAGTGGTGACAGCAATACTGTGAGTGAAAGTGAAGGAAGTTATAGTGTGAATCATAGTACTAGTGATGGTGTACATCATAGCACTAGTGATAGCTCTGGTTCTTCAGGTGAAAGCAGTAGTGGTGGCTCAAATATCAATGAAGATGGAAATAATGAATACAATGCTGAGAATGAAAATGCTCTTGCTCTTCCTCATGAGCTAGTGTTTATTAAAGATCAAGCTCAAGCTTACAATAATCATTCTATGTTGACAAGAGCCAAAATTGGTATTGTGAGGAAGAAGACTTTTCATGATTTTTGTGCATACTCTTGCATAGTGCAGCAAAATACGTTAGAAGAGTTGGCTTTCTTTAGTGGCTTCTCTTCTGTCCTTGATATACATGATCCGGTGGAACCTAGGTCTTTTAAATTTGTGGTTAGAGTTCCAAAATGGGATTTAGCCATGAATGAGGAGATTGAAGCTTTGAAGAAACAAGGAACTTGGCAACTTGTTCCTCTTTCAGAAGGGAAAAATATTGTTGGAAGTAAGTTGATTTTTAAGATCAAGAAAAATTCAGATGGTTCTATTTCAAGACATAAAGCTAGACTTGTAGCTCAAGGTTATAGTTAAGAGAAGGGATCAGAGTATAAAGAGACTTTCAATCCAGTAGTGAGACACAACACAGTGGGACTCATTATAGCTCTTGTAGCTGTGTTCAAATGGGATTTAAGACAACTTGATGTAAAAAATGCATTTCTGCATGGTGACTTGAAAGAGGAAGTTTATATGCATCAACCTCAAGGTTTTGTGGATGTGAAGTGTCATAATCATGTTTGTCTTATGAAGAAATCTCTCTATGGATTAAAACAGGTCCCTAGAGCATGGAATGAGAAGTTTACTAATTTTCTTCCATCTCTTGGTTTTCAGTTTACTCATTCTGATCCAAGTCTTTTCGTCAAGAATAGTGATCAAGGTATTATAGCTCTGTTATTGTATGTTGATAATATTGTTATAACAAGCTCAAATAAAGAATGAGATTGATTATGTTGTAGCTGAGCTAAGCACAGTATTTAACATGAAAGATCTTGAATCTTTGTCTTTCTTTCTGGAAATTAATGTTTAATACAAAGACAATGGTATTTTTCTGTCTCAAGAGAAGTACGCTAAATATCTTCTTGTTAGAGCTGGTCTGGATGGATGTACTCCTGTTAACTCACCTTGACAGAAAATCTGAAGAATACTCCTCTTTCTAATCCAACTTTGTTCAGGAGTGTTGTTGGAGCATTGCAATATCTTACTTTTACTAAGCCTAATATTGCCTATTCGGTTAACATTGTGTGTCAATTTATGTCTAATCATTCTGATGTGCACTATGCTGTTGTTTAAAGAATATTGAGGTATCTTCAAGGTACATTGAACAAAGGATTGTTTTATAAGTATTATGCTAGTGTTCCATATGTAACTGCATACTGTGATGTGAACAATAGAAGATCCACTACTGGTTTTGTGGTTTATTTGGAACATTGTCCAGTTTCATGACAATCAAATAAACAAGGCTCAGTTTCTATAAGTTCAACAGATGCAGAATACAGGTCTTTAGCTAATACTGCAGCAGAAATTTCATGGTTAAGGCATGTGTTATGTGATCTTCATGTCAGGGTTCTAGCTCTTCCTCTATTGAAGTGTGACAACCTTTCTGCTCTAGCACTATGCTCTAATCCTGTTTTCCACTCAAGGATAAAACATATTGATAATGACTTTCACTTTGTTCATGAAAGAGTGCAGAGACAAGGCCATCTTCTCCAATATGTGCCTACTGAGCAGCAAACTGCAGATGTCTTTACTAAACGTTTACACAGTCCTGTGTTCCAATCTCAGTGTGATATCCCCAGCTGAGATTGAGGGGGCAGTGTTAAATATATCAATAATGTGTGTTATCAGTTTTACTTTGCCGCATGTACCCACCAACCTGCATGTCCACACTTAACTAATCTATGATGTTGCTTCCCGGCTTTGCAGTTAATTAGTTGTATATATTTTATTACATAACTTACTTTGCAGTTTGCATGATTAGTATGTTAGCGAAATTGGTTAAGAGGCACATAGTACTGATGACAAACCAGTTTTGCGCAAACTCCATTTCCGAGTCTAGCTATGAGTTCATCGATCAAGAAAGCAACTCTTCCAGTAGTACGTGGCACTTCTCAATCCTCATTGTAGGTATCATGTGTTCCCGAGTTTCACTGGTGAATAGACACGCTCCTCAAGTCCTCATTGTTCGTGAAGCGCACAACGCTACTGCTGTGCAATCTGTTGTTCGAACGGGAGAACAGTTTTTCTATGCATTTTCTCTGCAGGTAAGAAATATATGAAGGTTTGGATTGCAACATAAATTGTCTCAATAGCCACCTATAACACAAAAACATGAATCAGTAAACAAGGAGACGAGACTTTAACACTGTACGTACGTACCAAATGTAATCTGGGGTAACTTCCAATATATTACCTGAGCAAATGCATATGGCAACTCTGAATACATTCCTGCTGCTCTTTTGTGGTAGAAAACTGAAGTTCTCAACTGCAACCACGGATTGCACAGCAGAAGCATTGCTAGCTCCAAGGAAAAGAGCAGCAGCATATAGGTAGCTCCCAAATTAATCAACTACGTCCTGTTGTTTGTGGCGGTTGACAAGATCGATAACATTTTCACAATGTAAGTGACTAGCTCAGTTTCTAAGCTGTGAAAGCAAACTAATTGAAACTAAGCATAGACAGATAACAAATAGTCCTCTATCAAAGTTATGGGAATAAATACATACAAAGAGATGATAACATTACAAAACCTATGTAAAATTATACCTTTTCAAGCTAAACTATAGATGCAGGACAATTGAAGTTACAAATGAATGAAGAAATTTAGTATTGACCAAGATCCCAGCGCAATTCTATTCAGTAATTGAGAAGTGGAAGAACTATCAGTCTACCCAAGAATCAAATTTTCAGAGGCTTAGCCTTGCGTAAGTGGCCCATACTATTAACAAGATCTTTGCGGGTGCACACAGGGAACATGTTGATGTTCTTAAGTACTTTCAACCTCCATAGTACATATGGGAAACTGAGCTGATCGCGAGACGTGAATCGAACCACCTCATTGAACCAGAGGCACGTAAACATATTAGTCAACGGGGTATGCTCCCTCACGATAACAGATGCTTCGGCAAGAGCTGCACAGGTCAACACAGCAGGGATTGAGCATAGGAATAAAATACAAGACAAATTGTCACGGACTATTCTCATTTGAAGGTTTTTTGTTCTTTCGATTTTTTACATGGCGATAGCTTTTCTCATTTCTTTAGTCTCAGCTATTGGAAAAGGCTCATAAGAACATAATTAGAGATTAGGACTGATAAACAAAATTTGAATTACTAGAAAAAATTTCTATTTCCCCTCAAAACTACATTAACCGAAATACAATAGCGTATACTATTTGCTTATCCAAAACTAAGTAGACTAAACTACTGCAACTTCAAAGACGACGCAGTCAACAGAGATGCATAATAACTTAATAGTCTTTTCAGTCATGAGGCATCATAGATGTCCACATGTCAATTGAGAGGATATGTTAGAACTTAGAACAAGTAATAGAAAAAGAACATACCTTTCTTTCCACTGAACCTCTTGTCTTCGGGCAATCCATCAAGACGGTACTGAACCAACTGCACCTCAACTTCTTCCGGCGTGGCCTTGTTTTTCTTCACAACAGCCTTTGCCTCATCATAAACACTACTGCGAGCTCCATGTTCTGAGATCGCAAGTACAGAATTGGTACGCCAAAGAAGGGCTTCGAGAACACCTAAAGGATCCCTCCTAAATTGGGACTTCGAATCTACCCAAATGGAATACTTTGAATGAGGAAAAAGACGATGCGCCAACATCTAAAACCAGACAAAATATATATCAAGTCTCAGGGAGATTCACACCCACATCTACGATTTCAACTAAAACTTGAAATCCCACATTTGAATATCTGATACTCAGATTAAACTGATTATATGGAATATTGTCAGCCCGACAACTTCTCAACATACTACTGAAATGATGAACAAAATTGATGCGACTAAATCAAACAGAAATATACAAAAAATACATATGGTATGACAATAGCCCTTAGAAATCATACAATGCACGTAGCACTTAATCAAATACAAAATGACTAATAACAAGAATGATGAATTAAGTGAGGCAAAAACTTGATACCTTTGGGATTTTTCCATTTAACCTTTGGTCTGCAAAAGGCAGATCCCTTACAACCACAATGCGCCATTTCCCAATATATCCATCCACACCAATTCTATGTTCAGCTGATTCCTGAGTAGTTACAGTAACTTCATCCCAAAAAGAAACATAGCAAACCTGCACATATTCAGCACCAACTAAGAATCGTGAACTCATATAGCTAATGAGTAATGCATGGGGAAAGATAGGAACCTTCTGAAGGGATGCCTCTGACATTCCAATGGGTTGATAGAGATCATCTCCTCCACCAAATGCACAAGTTGACACTACAATGTCACAGTTTTGCATATATATCTTGTCTTCATCTGAGATCTTAAACCCACCACTTTCACTGTAGAAACCACAGTTCATGGTAACAGTCTCATTTACCTGTGAGTAACAAATTTATAAGAATACTAACACTGCCTCTTCTACAACACTGACATCACATTCTCAGCAATTTGTTGACTCTTGATTCTACAAATGAAAAACTAGACTCTGGAAATTAAGATCAAAAGATGCAGCTTATAACCTTAAACATTTCACCTCTCTGATCTAGAGTTTGATTTCCAGTAAACAAATTAAATCTCGTCGCATCCATGTGCTCCTCCGACATGTTGTTGTACAATGGAGCATCATTCTCGGTTCTGTACACCAACTTCTTAACAGGACCACTTGAATCTCCGCGCAAAGGCACTTCCAAATGCTCAATCTCTTCAGGAGGTAAAATTGTCAAGCAACCTGCAATTATTCACACACTCATTTCACCACATCCAACTTCTTGTAACATTCCCAATTCAATTTAATCACCATTTTAGTTTACGTAAGTCAAAAACCAAACAAACTTGCTCCAATTTTGACGGCATAACTCTGTTCTTAACATCATTGTTACTTTATATACTTCAGATTGTTCTCCTATTATTATTAAAAAAATAGAACGAATCGAACTTACGTTGGCGAACACCGTGAATAAGCCTTGTGGTGGGATCAAGCCGATTCAAATTGGCGTCGGATTTCTTCTCCGAGCTGGCATTGCTCACCAGACTTGACTTCTCCGGCTTGGTCACCGGCGAACTGGATTTCCAGCCGATGCTCCAGGCCTCATACAGCAGCAAACCAATGGCGGGAACAAAGATCAGTAGGGCCCAGTACTTGACGAGACTCCTCACCGCTCGGCGGACGAACTCGTTCTTGAATTGGTGGCCGAGTTTCTTGCGCTTCCGGCGAACTCGGACGCGCATACGGCCAAGCTCATCGGATTCTTCGTCGGAGACTGAGATTGATATGCCGCTGTTGTTGAACATTGAGAAATTGGGAAGTGGAATTTGGTGAAGTAGGGTTTGTTCATCCGAGTGTAAACTCTTTCTGTGCTGACGAAATTAGAAGACTGTCTTCTTTTTCCTATTTTACTAGATCATTGCCCGCGCCTTGCTTAGATCATTGCCCGTGCCTTGCTGCGGATATTTTCTTAGGGAAATTTCAGTTGTATCTATCAAGCATACAGAAAAGCTTCAGTACGCAACAGATAATTATACATTCATAGGCACTTAACTACTATACACATGAAACTATCATACATTAGAACATTGTTTATGGTCTACAACACCATATACACACAACAAAGTACAAACACAGATATCCAAGTACTCCCACATAGCTTACAACATCAGGTTACACACATATTATATCCTTCAGGAGTGAAAATACTACAAACTGATGTAGGTTATTAGTGAAAGTTGCTGGCAATGTCGTTCAAATTGATACAACAAAACTGCATTATGCAGATGCTTAGTGCCTGTTTCAAAAAAGTTGAAGGGAAAGAAGACGATACATAAACCAAAACCCAAAACCTGTTGTTACCAACTACCCCATGCATGTATATCAAACTCAATCATCAAAACTGGTAAATCACATAAAGAAACAGGTAAGTCAGCAACCAAGACTCTCACGAAACCCTCATCATACTATTACAAAAAGGATACATCTACCCACATTTGGAACTCTAACCTTGCAAATACAAATTTAGTGTCAGTTTCTATTATATTCACCATACACCAGCCAGTGCTGCCACAACTATTTTCTTCCAACACACTTACATCAAATACAAAGACAAAGCCATTTGCATAATCAACATCACTATTCCAAAAAGACATGGAAAGACAAATAAAGACCACTGAAACCAAAAAAAATGGGGCAAAGCTTGTAATTGTACACAAAATTCAAAAATAGCACGTTGCAATAAGGTATGACCTAAGCTCTGTTTCAGATTAGCACATCACCTACTGTACATGAGGACGTGGTTTATGAGTTTGATATCGAACACACACACTTCGTTGAAGCGATTACCAACGTTGTGAATTGGCCTACACCAAAATATATGTGATCCAGTTTAAATAAAGAGATAGGTTCTTGGTCAGCCGACACCACAAGTGTAAACCCTATCGATAATCTTTGATGGAAAGGGTAGTGAGAAAAAGAGTCTACTCACCTTACGGCGCAAGGTCTCTCATTCTGAATTAACAACTATTGAAATAAAGTTGAAGTTTCAAACAAGTTTGAAACAGCAGTGAAACACAATTAAATTTACATATTCGTACTCTCTCTCTCTCTCTCTCTCTCTCTCTCTCTCTCTCTCTCTCTCTCTCTCTCTCTCTCTCTCTCTCTCTCTCTCTCTCTCTCTCTCTAGATATGATAATGTGATTGGAAATCGCACAATAAGGTTACTGACAATCACCATATGAAGACAGAATGAACCACAAATTGGAGTATATAGCTGTTTAAAACAAAATAAAATAAAAGTTAAAATGATTACCTCAAGAATATTGGTCTGCTTCAGAAAGCTTTCTCAATCTGAAACCAAATCATTTGGAAAAACCACCACAATGAATCCATTTGAGAGATGAGATGAACCCACAGAATCAATCACCAGGTTAGGAAACAGAAAGAGTAGCTGATAATTGCGGGTTTGGAGGCTATCTGTCTCTGTAACCCAACCAAGGTTCTCTGTGCGAATTGAGCAAAGAAATCAGAACCAATCAATTCATCTTTTTTCTGCCGAGAGAGAGAGAGAGAGAGAAAATGAGCCGGAGAAACGGAAACAGGCCGAAGCCCAAAAACCCAACCCAGCCCAACCCACGGTCGAGCCATCACCCTTCTCACGATTTTGTTTAATTATTTTCAATTTTTTTTTTTATTTCAGGGTTTTGAAATTATAAGCTTGTTTTTTGCGATTCTTTGTGGGATCCTTTTTAGGCGGATTGGTTTTAAAGTTTACAGAAGATACAAAAAAAAGGTTTATATTTCTCTACCATATATAGCCGCATCTCCTTTAGTCAGCTTCAGCTTCATATGTACATATCTCTTCTGTTCTTTAGGTTCTTTCCTAAATATGTTAGTAATTTTCCCTTTTAATCTAGGTTAGAAATAATTGTTGTACGTTGTGATCTATGTTAAGAATAAATTGCCTTTTGATTTTTCACAATGTCAATAACAATCAAGTTCCAATATTCATCATCCTTTTCTGATTACCTCTGGACAGTTTAGGACATAATTAAGGGTTCATGATTTTTATTGAAATTGAGGTTACTATATAGATTAGGATTAGGCTGCTATAAGCCTATAAGAGGTTAGTACGATATGTTTTTAGGTTCCACATGATTTTTATTACTTACATTTCACTGTGTCCATCTCTTCTGCTAAAAGTGTACCTGCCTCTGTATATTTTAGATGAAAATTTTAGGGCAAGAAAAGTTTTATGAATCGTATATTCAATACTTTCTTCTTCTTCTTGAGCACTTGTGACATGATTTATCGTTCAAGTAAATCTAGTCCATAATTATCATTCAATAACGGGAGCACCTTCGATCACCACTTTTTTTTACTTTAAATTTAATTGTTTGGTTTGTACTCTTAAGTTGAACTAATTTTTCTAATTGATGTCTTTGGGAACTTTACACTTTGCAGGAACATAGAGGGGTTAAAAAAAACAGAGACTGCTAACACTAAGTTTACAGTTATCTATTGGACAAGGTAATCGATTGTTATAACTAGTGATTAAGATGTAATTCTGCAATGGGGTGATGATTTATTAACTGTTGTATCAATATTGGTCTTCACAGATGATTCTGCACTATTGTACTTGTAAATTGAGTCATTGGAACATGACACCAACTTTTAGTGTGTACCAGGGAACTTCAAGGTAACCCATATCCAAATGTCCTTGTTTGTTCTTCAATTGATGAGGTTTTATTTGTTATTACCGACATTTTTCTTTATATTGAAGCCTAAGAAGAAAGAATGAATAAGGAGGGAACTACGTGTGTGTGTTAGTTAGAACTTAGAATAATATTTCTAATTTGCGATTATGAATGCTGTATTAGACTTCTTCTTCTATTTCCTTTTTTTTTTGTTATTTTAATCATTTATGAATGAGAAGGATGTCATTCTGCTTTGAAATTTTTTTTTTAGGACTACTATGGGAGGTGTACCCAGTGGGAATTTGTCACACTTGAGAAAAATTTGCAGCTGAGACTCCTGAGAGTAGAGGACTAACAGAGGAAAATGGTTTTGCAATGAACTAGTCAAGGTTGCCATGCAAGTTTCTGATGATGTTAGTTGTAACTTGTAGATCTTACTTGTTGTGGAGTTGCTTAATAGTGAATTATTAGTGAAGCGTTTTTTTGGGATCCGGCTCCTCTACAATGAGGAGCCTGTAAATTTAGTTAAAGTTCATTAAATCTAAACTCTTCATCTAACCTAATGGTTCTAGATTTAAAAACATCACTCTTAGGTTAATTTAGGCTAAACCATGGTTTACCCAAGTTAAAAAACTAAACTGCCGTCAACTTCGTCTAAACTGCCGTCAACTACAGCAAAGAAGAAAGAAAAAAATAGAAAAACCAAGGTCTGCGTCTCTCTTGTTTGTATGGAATTGGAATTGCAGTACTGAATTCGAGTTTAGCCCACCACTAAAAGAATTATCACATATGCAAAATTGTAATTCGAATTCACATGTTGTCTACACTGACTATTCCCGCATCACCCCAGGCTCCCCCCTCCCCACTAGACTATTGGATTTGATAGACTGCGAAAACTGTAGAATTCTGGGTTTGAACTGATTATACATGATCCCTATAACATACTTCAAAATTTTTTGAATTGGGTTATAAAATCAACTCCTTATGAAAAATTATATGTACTTCAGTTCTTCTTGCCTCTCTTCTCTTTTCTATCTCTGTTTCTCTCTATTTCTTTATGTCTAATAAGAATTGGTAACAAAGCAGTCATTGTGTATTCATTTTCTGGAATTCGAACAATGGTCGAATGAGGCCTGTTGTCGTTTTTCCGTCAAAAGAAAACATTATTCATTCAAACTTCAATACTGTATAAACTTGAGTCCAACAATACTTTATTCATGGAACTTGTAATAGCACCTTGAGTCCAACAATTACAAGAAGAAGAAAAAAATCCCATTAAAGGTTTGGCCAGTCCTCTAATTCCTTGCTTGGGTTTCCTTGCTTATGGTTATTAAATCAAAATCATAAGCACAAATTCTCGACCATTAGTACAACTATCGGCATTTTATTTTCGACATCTGTATAGAAGATTACTATGTATGGTACCCAACTAAATGAGTAGATAATTGTTTCTTTCTCTTGCTTGAAGGTTGAGCTCCTTGATCCTATTGACAAGAAAAAGGATAAAAAAATACATTCAGTTATACACACACACACACACATATATATATATATATATATATATATATATCATAAACATATGACATATTTAGTCACAAACATCAACACTACCATCTTATTACCTGTGAGTCTTGAGGTAGTGATTGTGAGGATTTATTATTTCTCTTTCTTGATGGTCTAGCTTCTTGATCCTATATATAACAAACGGTGAAGGTTAATTCTTACAAATCAGTTTGTCACATGTGCATGAAAAATCTTTATCACCTGAGATGGTTGAGATAATGATTGATCTTTATTAGATGATCTGATATTTCTCTTTTTTGATGGTTGAGCTTGATCCTATTTGAACAAGAGCGAAAAAAAAATTTAGGGCTACACATATATCACAAACCCATATATAAGTGCATAATATATAAAATCTTGTATGATCACCTTGGTTTCTTGAGGTGCTGGTTGATATTTACTAGACAATTTCTTATTTATCTTGCTTGATGGTTGAGCTTCTTGATCCTATTTGACAAAAGTGAACAATGAATTTAATTCAGCTTCATACATACAGGGATGATAACAATTTTTATTACCTGAGGTTGTTGAGACACTGATTTATTCTTATCAGTTGAATTCTTATTTGATGGTTGAGCTTGATCCTATTTGAACAAGAGCGAAAAAAAAATTTAGGGCTACACATATATCACAAACCCATATATAAGTGCATAATATATAAAATCTTGTATGATCACCTTGGTTTCTTGAGGTGCTGGTTGATATTTACTAGACAATTTCTTATTTATCTTGCTTGATGGTTGAGCTTCTTGATCCTATTTGACAAAAGTGAACAATGAATTTAATTCAGCTTCATACATACAGGGATGATAACAATTTTTATTACCTGAGGTTGTTGAGACACTGATTTATTCTTATCAGTTGAATTCTTATTTCTCTTTTCTGATGGTGTAACTTCTTGATCCTGCTTGATAAGAAAGAAAGAAAAATACTAATTCACTACACATAATAAACTCATAAATAAAAACTAAATCAATGTATTAATATTAAACATATGACATGCAATGAACCAAATTAAAGTTATTTTACCTGATTTTTTAGTTGAATTATCTTTCCTGGAATATTTTCTCTTTCCCTTGCCTATTTTCTCATGCCAAGCCTTGGGACGTTTTTTGCGACCTTTGCAACCAGTTTTTTTCTTCCAACCTTTTACCTTTTGAAGCAAGCCTTCAAGCTGATTTTCTTGATCTGTTCTCTCATCCCCACCTTGTGAAGAATTATTCTGTTCATTAGGACTTGTTGTTGACTTGTCCAAGAAGATGTCTTCAACTTGTTTCCTTAGCTCGTGTGCAACTTTCATTACTAATTCAAAGGCTTTTTCATCTCCAGATGCTCGAGATGCAATATCAACTAAGATAGGGCAAGCTTTTCTATATCGCTCACCTATAGCCAATTTCTTATCTTCTAATACATTGGCATCATTATTCATGCTTGCAACAACCTCATTTCTTGCCTCCCTAGTCCACCACGTAAGAATATATTGGTCTGGAACTTTTTTGATATCCCATACATCAAGAACTTTTAATGCATGACAACATAAAATTCCAAAAGTCAGAAATTTCATGCAGTTGCAGAAGACACTTTGGTCTGAAGGTTGAAATTTCACTTTACGCTCCCTATGCTCTTTTTTTTTCATCTACTATGGCAATTGTATACTCATGTGTTTCAGTAGAATCCTCACGCTGTTTTATAATAGCTGCTGAAGATCAATCAAATTCTTCCTGAAAGTATTTTTCAAAGATTGCTGGAGTGTATATTTTCGCTGCTTGTTGTAGTACAGGCGATTTTGGGACCTTCACTCTTGGTAACTTTTCTCTAGAATTAAACTCAGCTTGTAGCTATTTATAGTGCTTCTCATTAGCGGTCCTTTCAAACTGTTTAAAAAAGCGCATGATATCGAAGTCCGACTTCAAGTAAGCTTTCAAATCACTGTTCAAGCTTTCACTAAGCTGTGTACTTCGCATTCCAATTGTAAATACCTCTTTCATGTGACATTTAGCCCATTTCTCCTTTATTTCATATGTCTTTTGCAACCACGGATCCTTGGAAACATTATATTTGCATAGCATAGCACTCCAAGCATCTTCAAATTCTTTCTCTTCCTCGTGCTCATACATGCATGCTGAAAATTCTGTAAGGAAAAATGAGCCCTCCTTCATCAGGTATCCCAAATGCTTAATTCCATTTTGCATTATATGCCAACTACATAATCCATGAAATGTATCTGGAAGCACCTCAGCCAATGCCTTTGCCATTGCAGGATCTTGATCTGTAAATATAGTCTTTGGCTTTTTTTGCTTATGTGCTTCTAGGAATGTCTGGAAGCACCACTTAAAAGATTCAGCGGTCTCATCATAAAGGAGTGCAGCTCCAAACAGTACAGTCTCTCTGTGATGATTAAACCCACAAAATACTCCAAAAGGCCTAAATTCTTTATTAGTACTGAATGTGGTGTCAAAAGTAATGACATCACCAAAATGAGCATAAGCATTAATCATTCGTGTATCTGCCCAAAAAATGTTTGCAATCAATTCTTCACTGTCTAACTGCACAACATATTGAAATGAAGGATTTTCACAAGATTGGTTGTGTAGATATCTCAAGAGGGTACTTGCTTCTCCATAGGCCATAGCCTTTTGGCGCTTGGTTCTCAAGTAATTTTTTTTATCCCTTTCAATGTATCCCAGATTTTCCTTCCCACCAACTTGTTGACTAAAACATTGGTGTGCTTCCTTTGGTTTAAGCCCTGAGTCAGTGGCGAAATCAAGTTGCACAGATTGGCCAACTGTTAGATTCCGTTGAGATGCGATCATGTGACACGTTTCCAGAGTATGCAAAACATGATTATGCTCATGTACAAAATCATGAACGTCAAACTTGCTAATATCTTTGTTGAATTGCAGTCCCAATCGTACAGGACACTTTGTTCTTGTTTCTGCTCTAGGGGTCTTTGTTAGATGATCACGTTTATCTGGTACTCGATGACCCTCTTTTGAGCACACAAATCTAACTGTAGTAGTCTTTCCATCTATTCGACTCTTGTTTATATAAGCTTTTCGAATCCCAAAACCAGTTCGGCCTCCATAGATACAAAAGAATTCAAATGCAGCATCGACTGTATCAAATTGCATACCTATCCGAGGAATCCAATCAAGAGACTTGCTAATGCCCTCATCTGAAATATTTGTTGTACTATCACCCGTCCCACTTCACATGTAATAAGACAAGACAAACATTAACTATAACATACAACAACTCACAATTATAGAAATATTAGTCGTACAATGGAGGCTGCTATGATTTGTGACTAGAGAGAATCGAACCAACAAAGAGTAATGAAACTTGTAGATCAAATATTGAACAGAAGTGTAAAGCAGAAACTTGTTTGTATTTGTCTCTTCTCGCAACCATGGACGAGTTTCCATGAAAATGGATGAACTTCTGTATACAGCGAGTCAGGCGCGCATAGGAGAAAGAGAAAGAGTAGAGTCCCTTGGCGTTGAACTAGGGTTTTTTTTCTTTCTTCTTTGTTGTAGTTGACGGCAATTTAATTTTTTAACTTGGGTAAACCATAGTTTAGCCTAAATTAACCTAAGAGTGATGTGTTTAAATCTAGAACCATTAGATTAGATGAAGAGTTTAGATTTAATGAACTTTAACTAAATTTACAGGCTCCTCACTTTAGAGGAGCCGGATCCGTTTTTTTGTTTTTGCCAATAAAGGGCAGTGATGGACTAATATTGTTTTATTGAATTTGAATATGATTTTATTGAATATCTTCTTCTTCTTTTTGGATCGGTTCTCTCTTCCAATTATTATAATTTTTTATTTATTTATTCCGTTGATCCCACAAAACCTAAACAATCGTGATAAAAGTGGAGTATAAAATACTCATTTTAATGCTAGTCACGAAACTTATAGAAAAGTGAAAGTATCTCAGTTGGTTTCTGCATAATGAGGCTCAGAGTCGGTATAACCACGAACATGTGTATACGTGATATAATATAGTAATGGCCACAGGAGCAACAACGACGTTCCTGTATTATGTCGCTGCACCGTGACCAATGGGTTTGCCCACGTATAATCGTGTGGAAAAGGCACAATGCCCACGAATTAAAAAAATGTGGTCTTTGGGAACTTTTTTTGTAGTGCAAAAAAAAAAAAAAAAAACTTAAAATGCTAAAAGCCAGAAATGGCAGGTTTATTGTTTGTTAGAATTCATAGTCCAAAAGTTGAAGTTAGAGATACGAGATCATTTCTTTGGAGGGAGATGCAGTGTGAGAACCATGCAATTGCAAACAGCTTCCAACGCTGTGGGATTCCACCTTAAATATTTAGTTGCATGTTCTCCTCAACCAGAGACCAAGGACGACCTTTACTCTCTTATTGTTATGAATTTGTCAACCACAATGATTAATTTCTCCGCTTTCAGACATTTGTATTCGTGTAAATGTAATTTGCTATCATTTTCAATTTTCTGATTATTAATTGCATATTATACTGTCAACAGAAAAAACAACGAGATCTGTTAGTATTACAGGGTAAACTTGAGATCGATCTCAATTAAGTTGGTGCCTTCAACAAGGAGATCAATCGACTTCCCTACTGAAGGATCAAGGAAAACTTCAAGTAGATGTACGTACTCAGGTTGTGACTTCAAGGAAAACTTCATGACCTCCTCATTTCTAGCGCTAGTGGTTGTTCAAGTTCTTCGTCTAGTTTGCTTCCTGGCCTTCTTGTGTGTGATTTCATTGGCTTGCACACATGCATTTACCCTAGTCCCTTCATCTGTGTAAAATTGTTTGCTCTAGAAACATACAACGATAAAAGCTTCGATCACATTGTTCTTTTTTTGCTTCAATCAAATTGTTCTTGATAAATGATGTCTTCATAGGAATGTGATGCTAACTGAAACGTTCTGCTAACAAACAACATAATCAGAAAGTTGGTCAAATAAGGAGCCCCGCTCTTTAATTTCATAACGGAGCCCCGCTCTAGATAGGGATTATATATATATACAGTTTCTATCTAGAGCGAACTTTCGCTATGAAATTAACGTGCGACATTCTTTTTTTTACACATTTTTCGGTCATATTTTTGCATCTCCATCGTTCAGATATTAGAACCTAATGTATAAATCATCTCTGAAAAATTTCATCCAACTTGATAATTGTTTTGTCTTTATTTATGGTGATTTACAGAAACAGTTTAGGTTAAAGAGATTCGGTTTGTTTATTGATTTAATATAGTTTCGATATCTTAACGGTAACTACTAAATTATATAAAATTTTACAGAAATGATCTATACATTAGGTTCAAACATCTGAATGGTGAAAGATGTGAAAATATGACTGAAAAGTGTATAAAAAAAAAAACATCACACATTAATTTCATAACAAAAATTCGCTCTGAATATAAACTATATATATATATATATAAAAACAAAAGCGTATGCAGCAAAAGTGCAAAACAAATACTGAACTCAGCATTTGGTATTTTCTATCTCGAGCTCTCAGAGAAGCACTAAAATTTACCTTTCAAATTGCTGGGAAACCATAGCATGCGCAGTGCAGAATAATACCAGAGCTTAACACGTACTTGTGTGTCACAGAGTACCTCTCTCTCACACCCCGGCCATGCATCCTCTGATCCTCATCTTTTATATCACATCTTGTCTCCTTGTTTTCAAACTTGGATCACGTATTCTTCACTGTTAACATCAATGCCTCAATACTTTTTAACATCGATCTGTAACAGCAGAGACTCGATCTTCAACTATGATCACTTTCTAGAATTTTGAATAAGTCAGTCTATTTTAAACGTACTTTGAAGATGTGAATAACTTAGCTATCCCGGCATTTCACAAGGTCAAGAAGTGGCGACGACGTTGAAAAATTTCATTATGTATATATTACAGGCAGCTGCTACTCTTAGTCTTAGTCTTCATTCAATAATAGAATGAACCAACTCTTAAACTATTGCAAGCGTTCAATCATGGCGATACAGTGAATGCTGCATAAAATGCCGGGAATAATTAGGCACAATCAGTTAGAGTAGTAAACCTGATCGACTTTAATAAATTAAGCCAATTAAATTATTTATACTACTGCATGCACAAACCAAATGAGTGAAATGACCCAATTTTCAAACTTATATGTGTTATAATTTGCCGGGAAAATGTCTATTTGGTGCTAATTTGACCCCCTGACTGCCCATTCAAATGACAAACTTATTTTTTTCCCCTATTCAACATAAGGTAACAACTCTATTGCCCATTTGAACAAATCTTTTTCAATTCTAGTACAAATTTAATTTTTTTTCTTCCTTTTTTGTCTTTTTGTCTTATCTAACATATTTTTGAATTATAATGTGTTGAGAAAGTGGAAGATAAAAAAACGAACTTTGCCGAAATATCACTCAACTCCTCCGGCCTCCCATGGCCGGTCGCCGGAGCCTGGTCGCCGGATTCCGGGCACCAATTTTTTTTTTTTTCGCCGGAATTTTTTTTTCGCCAGATTTTTAATTTTTTTTTTTTTTTTTTTTTATAATCAGGTTATTGACGATGGTTACTAACCCTCAGTAAATAATTTACAGATTACAGTAAATAATCGATTATTGACCCCCGGTAATCGATTACTGGGAGTCAGTAATCGGTCAGTAATCAGGTTACTGACCCCCAGTAATCAATTACTGACCCCCAGTAATCAATTACTGACCCCCAGTAATCAGGTTACAGATTCCATATTTTCCAGTAACCATGTTACTGACCCCCAATAATCGATTACTGACCCCCAGTAATCCATAACCAGAGTTCATGAAGTTGCAAAACTTTGATCACAAAACATCCACACTATACTGGTACTAAGATTTCATTGATAACTTGACAATAACATAAAGAACTTGCACATACAATACAATGAAACTCTACAGATTTCATGAAGTAATCAGGTTACTGACCCCTAGTAATCGATTACTGACCCCCGGTAATCGATTACTGACCCCCGGTAATCGATTACTGACCCTAACCAAGAGAAAAAAAAAAAAAAAACAGAAAAGAAAACCCTAGTTTTTTTTTCTTTCCGTCGCCGTTGCCGCTAGCCTCGCTCCTTCATTGCTTTGCTGCCATATAGCGATGGAGACCATTTTCTAGGGTTAGGGTTTTATCTCCCCTTCTCCTCTTCTTCTTCTTCTTCTTCTTCTTCTTCTTCATCTCCATCAATCTCAGCCCCACATCTTCACTCCACACCCAAATCCCAAACCTCGATCAGCTCTACTCTCATCACTGCAACGAAAAGCAACACCACCCTCCTCCTCCTATAACCAGAAAAAGCCTATAAGAACACATCTCCCTCCCACAATCCAACATATCCGAAGCCTCTGGACCCGGATCGCCGCCCCTCGACCTCGACCTCGACCTCGACGAAGAAGCCCATCGTCTGAAGCCCGCTGCAGTCCAGATATGGACACCCTTCGCTGCTCTTCCCCAATCCGACGGAGGAGGAACATGAGGCAGATCAGCCTCGTCTGAGGAAGTGGGCGGCGGTGGAGGCCGAGTTGGTGGAGCAAATGAAGACATAGGTTGTGGTTTCCGGTGGTGAGGTGGTGGTACAGGAGAGGAGGAGGAGGGTGAAGTGAAACCCTAATTAGAGAGAGAGATTTATATATGGTTTTAGTATAGGGTAATTAGGTATTTTTATCAAGATTCATTGGAATGGGTAGGTAACATTGAAATGGGCAAGTTTTTCAAATTTTTTGTGCAAATGGTCTTTTTCCCTAATTTGCCTCCTTTCCTACATCAGCAGTTGATTGTTATGTAACGGAATCTGTAAAGCGACCCTACTTATACCAAGTGTGTGATTTTAAATAGATATCTATCTACTTAATTATTGACAACAATAATAAGTACGTGTGAGATTTCAGATATACATGTCCACTCGATCAATTACTATCAACAACAATAATAAGTGTGAGATCGATTTTGGGTTATGGCGGGCGGCATAGTTTATATATATATATATATATATATATATATATATATTAAGAAATGATAAGATGCTAATCTTTTTTCACTCCAATAAAGTGCATTAACATCTAGCTCCTTTTGTTTTGTTTTTTTTTTTTTTTTTTCTATTTAGAATAGTTTATCCTATTCAAAACGGGAATGAAAATGGTCTCGTTAACAGTAATGACATTCATTAGAAATGAGAGATAGAAAGTATAGAAGACGAAATAGAATATCTGTGGATATTTCAACTCTATTGAATTGTTTACTTACCACATAAAAATAGACAAGTAATAGAACTGATATTGTTTATTTACTATTTGAAATCATAATTAAATTAATTTGATTATTAAAATACCACTATTAATATACACATATTAATTGCAATAATTTAGAGGTACGTACTGAAATTACATGAGAATAGTTTTGGTAACAAAAATTGATATATACATGAGTTTAATTCTGATACCCACCTCTCCTCTTGGGTATCAAGTTTGGAGATTTGTCAATAACCGATTTCTCAAATGGAGGTGGGACGCACACTCATTCTAATTCCTTGATGTCTTAGTAAACGTTTGAAATTCTCTCATCGTTGAATCGATTCTATTATTCTTAATTTAATTTTAAATGTACCATAAGTGTAATATTAATACTAAACTAACTTGATTGTCTTGTAATAATATTTGAAAATACTAGATACTGTCCCTGTTGAAAGGAGGTAAATTAAGAAAAACCAAATCCAAGATGCATGGTGAATTAGTAAGGTGGAAATCCAAGATCTATGGGAATCCCCGTGTTGAAAATAATGTTATTTGAAACACTTCTAGAAGACTTGAAAAGTAAACGTTGATGTTCTGACGTCGCAATTGAACCTCACTTTTGCGAAAGCCAAGGTGGCTTTCTTCTTTTATTTCTTTTATTTTCATTTTCATTTTCATTTGTTTTCCAAAACAGAAAATTTCTGAATATACCTAGTCTTTTCCTATGGCAATTTTTTCCCAGGCTGATACACATTTTTGTAGTTTTCCGAAGACCAAGCTCTTGCTCTTTCTTTCTCATGAGCACACCATTCCAACAGTAATTTTTTTTAATAATAAAAAATTATTGTTTAATTTTTAGTAAGAATGATTTTCTTTTTTTTAATATTAACAGAAGGAGATACGTGACAAACCAATAAAACCATCTTAATTACATTGCTGAGCCGATAACACACGTGTCCAGTTAAAATATATCTGATACGTTGATCCACAAAGAAGTTCCAACAAAACCATACTAATTTTCTATAGCATGATGAATCAGAAAACCCCTCAAACTTGTAGGCAACAAATGAAAGACTTGGTGAGTGGTGACCTTTTCCAAGTAGACCCTAAATTAACTTCATTTGTAAAAGGATCATTCTTTTATTGGACAGAAGACTAGCTTGGTGTGCTAGTGTACCATCAATGGGAACCTATCTCTAGGAATGGGATTATCCTCCTAATTAGGTCATGGACATATACAGCTAGCCATATTGTACAAGTCACACCCATCATAAGACCATCTAGAAGAGCTCAACGTTTGCGACCCATTGAGTCATTTTCCTGATGTTTTTGTTGTGCTATTTAATTAGTTGGTTACGTGCTACTTGGGAAATTAAATTAGGTTAGTCTTCATCTTATACGTAATATATCATGTCACATTATCCCATTCAGTTTGAAACAAATTTATTTTATATGACTTCTCATGACAAACCAATTCGGCCACTACAATGACACCACACCCATGGCGCCTCAATATAGCATTGTAGACAATAATATCGACTAGAAAATCGCTCGGAAGATTGTAACTAATTCATTCAAAAAATTTGTACTTCTGAGTATGGAGTACGGGATATAAATTTGATTTTAAGATACTGATGAAAGTTTTTGATGATAGTGAGAAAGGGTCCTATTTGCACTAGTATCTTAAAATCAACGTGCTGAAATGGAAAAGATGACGGAATTTATGATCGAGTACAATAATAGGGCTAATTAAGCTTCACTCGGATTTTGACCGATGACTTTCTTCAACACAGAAGATGCGTTTCTGTTTCTTTCCAATTTAAAAAAAAAAAAGCATTCGGAGAGAGCCGAACTCTATATAAACATGGCCCAAAACTTCTCACAAGAAACAACACGTCTCTCCCTCTCTTTCTTTCTGTCTATCTTTTTCTCAAGTCTGAACAACTTTTAGACGACAAAACTGACCACTTTCAACTTGGGAAGCCCCAAGTTCCGGTTTTGTTTGAATTACTTCACCATTTTGGGTTCACCAACTTCAGTTTAGTTCATTTGCTTCCCGCCAAAACAAGATGGCGGCGGCATTGGCCGGTGAAGACTTAATGAGGCAGTCGAGCAGCCGGAGGAGCTGGCGGTCGACGAGTGTCCGGGAAATGTGGAACGCGCCGGACGTGTTCCAGCGGAGCGTCCGTCAGCCAGTGCTGGACGAGGAGGAGGAGCTCAAGTGGGCCGCCATAGAGCGGTTGCCGACTTATGATAGAATGAGGAGAGGGATGTTGAGGAATGTTATGAGCAATGGGAGAGTTGTGGCTGAGGAAGTTGACGTTGCTCATCTTGGGGATCAAGATAAGAAGCAGTTGATGGAGAGCATACTCAAGGTTATTGAGGAGGACAATGAGAAGTTCTTGAAGAAGCTCAGAGCCAGAAATGACAGGTAAAATTGAATTCGGAAGTAGAGTATTGAGTATGGAAATTAAGGTTACTTGGAATTTGAGTGTTCCAAGTTTGTATGCCTTGAGTTCAGAGATGTATTTTGCTTGGCTTTGTTGCTAGCCAAGTTGTGATTTGCATGCTGCCTAAATTTTTGCTTTATGATTTTGGGAATAGGGTTGGAATCGATATTCCTAAAGTTGAGGTCAGATTCCAGAATTTAGCAATTGAAGGAGATGCGTTTGTAGGAACAAGAGCACTTCCGACTCTTTGGAATTCCACCTTGAACGCAATAGAGGTATTGCAAAGACATTTCCCAGTACTAAAATTTCCTTCTTTGTCTTGTGTGCCTATTGTGAGTATAGATTTCTAAAAATTACTGTTGATGTGCTTAGGGAATTCTGGGACTTGTTGGACTTTCCCCATCCAAGAAAAGAATTGTTAAGATCCTACAAGATGTTAGTGGTATTGTCAAACCAGCAAGGTATGCATATGAGTTTGGTATTTTTAAATAATCTCTTGGCTGCAATTGTGCTGTTATATGAACAACTTACTCTACATATTAGTTCAGATGATGGATACAGAATGTGTAGCGCTAGTCGGTTTACATATCCTAAAAATTCTAGTTTGATGCAACATGGTTTAATTTCTGTGCTCCATCCATGAACTTGTTGATTTGTTTATATTCAGGATGACACTTCTACTTGGACCTCCCGGATCAGGAAAAACAACATTGCTAAAAGCACTTTCTGGCAAACTAGATAATGATCTTAGGGTAATTCGTTGTTTTCTCTGTGTCAACTTTTATCAGTTAATTTAATTTTTTTTTGATGTTCTACGTGTCTTATTTTGTATCCTGTATTGACAACTTGTGCTTCTAAACAGGTAAATGGGAAGGTGACTTACTGCGGCCATGAATTTAATGAATTTGTACCTCAGAGAACCTCAGCTTATATAAGCCAGCATGATCTACATTATGGTGAGATGACAGTTCGTGAAACATTTGATTTCTCCGGGCGTTGCCTAGGAGTTGGAACAAGGTATGATATACTAGTGGAGTTATCTAGACGGGAGAAGGATGCAGGTATCAAACCCGATCCTGGCATTGATGCATACATGAAAGCCACATCTGTGGCAGGCCAGGAAACAAGTTTGATTACAGATTATGTTCTCAAGGTCTGTTTATTTAATCGTAAGATTTTTTTTATTCATTTCTCTAGTGTACATTGAACAAGCTAGTCTGATTGTTGCTGATTCTTTTACCAGATTCTTGGATTAGATATCTGTGCTGATACATTGGTGGGTGATGACATGAGAAGGGGAATATCTGGTGGACAAAAGAAACGGGTGACTACTGGTATGTGACCATTGTTCCTTGATGATTATGCTTTCTTATCTTTCGCTAAATATGTGAACGAATATTAACAACTTTTAGCTTGCTTGAAAATTCTCGAATGATAACTTATGTGCAAAAGCATTTCCAATAATAACTTGAGTTGCTTTCACTGAATGCAGGAGAAATGTTGGTTGGACCAGCAAAAGCATTTTTCATGGATGAAATATCAACAGGGCTGGACAGTTCCACAACCTTTCAGATTGTCAAATACATGAGACAGATGGTTCACATTCTGGATGTTTCAATGGTCATCTCTCTCTTGCAGCCTGCACCTGAAACATATGACCTTTTTGACGATGTTATCCTTCTCTCGGAGGGTCGGATTGTTTATCAAGGCCCACGCGAGAATGTCCTCGAGTTTTTTGAATATATGGGATTCAAATGCCCTGACAGAAAAGGTGTTGCAGACTTCTTGCAAGAAGTGACCTCAAGGAAGGACCAAGAACAATACTGGTTTAAGAAGAACCAACCATACAGATTAGTCACAGTAGATGATTTTGTTCGGGCGTTCAGCTCCTTCCATGTTGGCCAACGGCTTGGCGAAGAACTAAGAGTTCCTTATGATAAAAGACAAGCCCATCCTGCTGCGTTGGTGACAGAAAAGTATGGAATATCCAATATGGAGCTGTTTAAAGCCTGCTTTGCTAGGGAATGGCTCCTAATGAAGCGGAACTCTTTCGTGTACATATTCAAAACTACACAGATTGCCATCATGGCTACAATTGCTTTGACTGTCTTCTTGAGAACTGAAATGAAATCTGGGAGAGAAGAAGATTCAGCAAAATACTGGGGGGCACTGTTCTTCAGTCTCATTAACGTCATGTTTAATGGAATGGCAGAGCTTGCAATGACAGTTTTCCGGCTTCCAGTGTTCTTTAAACAGAGGGATGCCTTATTCTATCCAGCGTGGGCCTTTGCCTTGCCAATTTGGGTGACCAGAATTCCTGTTTCAGTGTTGGAATCTGCAATATGGATTATTTTCACCTATTACACCATAGGATTTGCACCTGATCCAAGTCGGTAAGTGTTACTATAATCATTTGCAGATATTAAATATATGGCTCGATGTGATGTTATGACTTAACAGCTAGTGGTTATTTAGATTAGTCTGACCCATGTTCAATATATTCAGGTTCTTCAAGCAGTTATTGGCTTTCATTGGTATCAGTCAGATGGCACTCTCCCTCTTCCGTTTCATTGCAGCTCTTGGAAGATCAGATGTGGTTGCTAACACAATAGGTTCATTTACACTGCTATTGGTATTTGTCCTAGGAGGTTATGTTGTTTCTAAAGGTGAGCCTCCTTTTCTATGAAACGCTTATATCAAATCGACTGTTATAATTATCTAAAATGATTAAACTATTCTCATCTTGATGTGCAGATGACATTCAGTCGTGGATGATATGGGGCTACTATGTCTCACCTATGATGTATGGACAGAACGCAATTGCTATTAATGAATTTCTTGATAAAAGATGGGGCGGCGTAAGTTATCTTAAATTTTAGTTGATTTCCTCCTATAGATCAATAATAGCAGTTTGAAATTTAATCTCCCCTGATCATCAGGCTCAACTTCTCATGTTTAACAAAATGTATCTTTTTTTATCCTTTCAACAGCCACCAATCGATTCCACTCAGCCCACTGTTGGACAAGCCCTTCTCAGAGAAAGAGGCCTTTACACTACTGAAACTTGGTACTGGATCTGTGTTGGAGCGCTTTTCGGGTTTTCTCTAATCTTCAATCTGATGTTCATTGCAGCACTGACCTACTTAAACCGTGAGCAAAACTGATGTTCTTCATCGTTACCTATTTTTTTGAAAATGGATTCAAGTGTTGACTATTTGTTCTTTGCGACAACTAATTGTAGCTCTTGGCGACAACAAAACTTTGATCGGGGAGGATGACTCTGAAAAGAAGAGGAGGCCACGACTGACAGAAGGTTGAAATACTATATATCTTGTGTATAACTTAACTTGGATCTTTTTCCACAAAGCATTGTTTTTATATTTCTGAATTATGAATTACCTCAGAATTATAACAGTGGCTACTTGCAAATTTCCTCAGGTATTGATATGCAAGTGAGAAATGCGGAAGGAACTTCAACCGGACAAGCCAAGAGAGGAATGGTGTTGCCCTTTCAGCCTCTTTCACTTGCTTTCTGCCATGTTAACTACTATGTGGATATGCCTGCGGTAAGTCACACCATTTTAATTATATCTCCACAATGCTTTAAATTCCGGAAATCAGCGTGAATGTGTGATAACTAAGTGTACCAAAAGAGAAACAGAACTAGAAAATGGTGAAGTCGTTAAATCTAAGTGCAACATATGCATCTTCAAATTTTGATCGTTCTTAGCAGTTAGCAGCGACTCAAAATATGAATTCTTGTCTATCTGTGGTAACAATTTTGCTTCATTATCAGGAGATGAAGACCCAAGGTATTGAAGAGGAGCGACTGCAACTACTGAGAGATGTTAATGGGGCATTCAGGCCAGGGGTTCTCACTGCATTAGTTGGTGTTAGTGGTGCTGGAAAAACTACTCTGATGGATGTCTTAGCTGGAAGAAAGACTGGTGGATATATAGAAGGAAATATTAGCATCTCAGGTTACCCGAAGAACCAAACCACATTTGCTCGTGTTAGCGGTTATTGTGAACAGAACGATATTCATTCACCATATGTTACTGTCTATGAATCTCTGCTATACTCTGCCTGGCTACGTCTCTCTAAGGATGTCGACAAAAACAAACGAAAGGTATGTGATTTCATTAACCATAAATTTAACCTATTGACTTGTTTGAGATTGCTACATAGTTAACTCTGATTTTCTTGCCTATAGATGTTTGTTGATGAAGTTATGGACTTGGTGGAGCTTCACCCCTTGAGGAATGCTTTAGTTGGACTTCCAGGAGTTGATGGACTTTCAACTGAACAAAGAAAGAGGCTGACCATAGCTGTAGAATTGGTTGCTAATCCTTCCATTATCTTTATGGATGAGCCTACATCAGGGCTTGATGCTAGAGCAGCTGCAATTGTTATGCGTACTGTGAGAAACACAGTCGATACAGGAAGAACCGTTGTCTGCACCATTCACCAACCTAGCATTGACATTTTTGAAGCTTTTGATGAGGTATTATTATTTTTTTGTCAAATTAATATGTCAATCAGTTACACTATTTACTATCTCAAGTTCCATACTTCACCTTGATTTTGTGTTCCCTTTCAGCTATTTTTAATGAAAAGAGGAGGACAAGTGATTTATGCTGGACCTCTTGGTGACCGATCTCACAAGCTCGTTGAATATTTTGAGGTGAGCTTTATACATGCCCTTAGAATGATTGGATAGCTCCGATTGAAATGATATGATGTGGATAGAAAGAAATATTTACTATATCAAAATCTTGTTGCAGGCCATTCCAGGAGTTCCAAAGATTAAAGACGGCTACAACCCTGCTACATGGATGTTAGAGGTCAGCTCTGCTGCAGTTGAGGCACAAAATGACATTGACTTTGCCGAAGTATATGCGAACTCTGAGCTGTATAGGTATGTAGAGTGTATTAGTGTAATCCTTTTCATTTGTATGTGTTCGCCTCATATTAGTTGTTAATTTTTGTGGTCACTTGTTCAGGAGCGTTCAAGACCTTATTAAGGAATTGAGCACACCAGTCCCAGGCTCCAAGGACCTTTACTTCCCCACTCAATTCTCGCAAAGCTTCCCAACCCAATGCAAGGCTTGCTTTTGGAAACAACACTGGTCATACTGGAGGAACTCGCACTACAATGCCATTAGATTTTTCAACACAATAGTCATCGGCACACTTTTTGGTGTCATCTTCTGGAATAAAGGAAACGTGTTGTAAGTTTAAGAACTTCAGCTAATTATAAGCTCCATTTTTCATTTTCTATTTCTTTTATATGCATTCCTTTTTTTATAAATGTTCTCTCCTAATGTTCTCATTCGTATGATTTTCAACAGAGAAAGACAGCAAGATATTATTAACCTTTTGGGAGCAACCTATTCTGCTGTTCTTTTCCTTGGAGCGGGAAATGCTTCTGCTGTGCAATCCGTAGTTTCGATCGAGAGAACAGTTTTCTACCGAGAAAGGGCAGCCGGAATGTATTCAGAGTTGCCTTATGCATTTGCTCAGGTAAGATATTCGAACCTAGACAATCTTTTGTATTTGTATTTGCCGAACACCAAATTACATATATGTTGTGCCGTGTTATTTATTTATTTAATAATTTTTATGAACATTTCTTGATGTAGGTGGCCATTGAGACGATTTATGTGTTGATACAAACCTTCATATATTCCCTTCTTCTGTTTACTATGATCGGCTACGAATTCAAAATTGAGAAGTTCTTGTATTTCTACTACTTCATATTCATGTGTTTTACATACTTCTCAATGTATGGAATGATGGTGGTTGCTCTAACTCCTGGCCATCAAATCGCGGCAATTACCATGTCCTTCTTCATGAGTTTCTGGAATTTGTTCTCTGGTTTCCTCATCGCTAGACCGGTATGTTAAATATAGATTTTTTTCATTGTCCAATGAAAGTAGTTACTATTTTCATTGTCCTGATTCATACCTAGGAATGTTGAGTCTGACAATATTCATTCTCAAATTTGCAGCTTATCCCGATATGGTGGAGGTGGTACTATTGGGGTTCTCCAGTTGCATGGACAATCTACGGTGTCATTGCATCTCAATTTGGTGATCGGAGTGATAAGACTATCATGACTGCTGCAGGACCGGTAAAAGTAGATGAATTCCTCAAGGCGACTTGGGGTTATGACCACGACTTCCTCATACCAGTTGTTGTTGCTCATGTTGGTTGGGTTCTTCTCTTCTTCTTTGTCTTTGCTTATGGTATCAAGTACCTTAACTTCCAGAGGAGGTGATCCAGCAACCTCATTCTGCATCCAATCAACCTTTTCAGGGATGTTATAGCAGCAAGTCAGGGTGAAAGGAACTCTGACGATCATTCTTTTTTGTCTTTTTTGTATCATAATATACAAATGTAGTAATTTTGATCGTCTTGGGCAACTTCTTTCTTAGTTAACTTTTGTGATTATATTTTTTCGTCGATATTCAATAAAAAGAAGCCTCGCAATGGCATTGTTCCTTCTTAGTCTCTAACCTGGCATGAGAAAAGATCTCATGCATTGATGTTTAAACCATGGCTTACCATCGATCCTTGTGTTTGGCATTCATAACTGAATGTAGTACCCACATTTGCATTTCCGCTATATTCCTTGTGTTTTGATTAACTGTACCGATATTGTCCCAATTTAGCCACTTTAAAAGTGTTGGGTTTCAATCACAAAAAACTTCGGTACAATTGAATATTATTTATTCACAAAAAATTATTTGTCACTTTTTCAATGTGGAATATCTCCTCTTTCTCAGTTGAGATGATTTTCGTAGCCAATGAAATCTAAAGAACACTTGCTTATTAATTGTCTACGTACCTCCACTGATTTTGTAATGTTTTATTTACATGGCATGGCCGCTTGTGCAGTGAAGCACTTACTTTCTAATAGTAAACGATCCTTAATGAGGCTTTCGTGTGCTGCCTTGTTGTAGGCTCTACTAGGTTTGTGGCTCTATAATTTTGTCTGTTTTTGAGTGTACATGGGTATGAAGTATGAAACTATACTACGTTAGCAAGTCTCTTTGTAATGTTACAATTTTTCAACGAAGTTATTGTTGAAGAATAGAGCCACAGCCTCACCTCTGGAAATCAAAAGCTGAATTAAGAACGAGCATGGCAGGCATATGAATTGTTGTTTTCGACTCTCTGAAAACACGAACAAAGAAAGAACCTGGTAATGACCCTTGTACGAAAGCTAGCAATTGTCATCCACAACCCTATCGAAGACCAGCTGCAGTATTCTCCTCCTCAGCCTTACTTAGAGTAGTCTTCACCAACTGCGAATAGCTGATAGTACGATTCAAACACAATGGAAGCAAGCTAGGCTATGCTCCACCAGCAATTTACATGCTACTCTACCGCCGGCCGGTAATTGCATACATGATTTATTAGGGCAAAAGTATTCTTTCTCATTTTGTGTTTCTTGTTTAATTTGTTCGATTCTTAATGAAAGTACGTTCCAGCAGTCTAGCTAGCTTACTTGTATGCAAGTTTGATAGGCTTCACACACATGCATTTTCCTTTCATATGTACGTGTAGAATGATTTATTCTTGAAATATATATACTACAATAAAAGTTTCATAGATAGTTCTTGAATACATCACGACTTCACAGGAATGAAATACACAGTATTTGAAACTGATATCATATAAGGCAATATATATATGGTTTTACGTACATGTATTTCTTCAAAACCGAACAACAGAAAATGCAGCAAAACAATATATATATATATATATATACTAAATTCTGCATTTGGTATTTTCTATCAATTGATCAAAGGGAAAACACTAACCTTAATCGATCTTTCGAATCGCTGGCCGGAGAACCATTGCAGTGCAGAATACCAGTCCTTTTTCACTTCTGTCACACGCTCACAGCAAACACCTACTCTCTCAGTCTCTCTTAATCCCATTCTCATCGATCTTTTATATATATATATATATCACATCTTCTCTACTACTTTTCAAACTTCGATTAGGTCACTTATAGTACTGTACGTCTATTCTTCCAGTACGTTAAGATCATCTGTAGTAGCATCAATTTTTCTCAGAACTTTTCAACATCTCCACAGTACACACAAACTCTTCTACCCACCTTCTAGAATTTTGATTATTTAATTTGTTTTGAGCTTTGACGATTTGAATAACTTTGCTGATTAATTAAATAACTTGATCTTTGATCTTTCACAGGTTGATTGAGTGCTCTTAACTGTATATTAGATTTTATTTGGGAATGAAGACTAACAAACCGTGAAATATGCATACGTCTAGAAGCTCTCATATACGTAACATATATATTTCTTTTACAGAAATATATAAACATAAATTTTAAGCTGGTCGATCATTCTATTTTCATTCAGTAATGGTTTTACTGTATTTGGGAGTTGTATTTATACATCCTGAATTAGAATGTGTTTATCCATTTTCTACAGTATTAATTATGAAATGAGAGATAATTAAATAAATGTCCGCGTTTTATCCTTGGAATCGATGAGTTCTTGTACTGGTTGTGATCAAAATTGAAGAAGGTTTTTCATAATATAACCACAAAAACTATATTTCTCATGAGACAAACTTTATTATGTTTTTCCTTTTATTAAAGTTTTGGTATATACTTTGGGTTTCAAATTTTATCCAATTTAATTACCTAAAATTAAATTTTAACGAAGTCACGTACCGACAAGTGACACTTCTCTAATAATTCCCTTTCTCATTTCTATATGATTATTTTGTTCGTTCTTTTCAAACTCCAATAAGGTAGGCACACAGGTACACATAATGTGTATTTAGTCATGTTAACTAGTTCAATAATAGCGTGGATTTTCCCCGGCCCCTCAGATTTTTCAACATCTCCTACACACTCTTCCATAATTCAGTTTCTAGAATTGAAAATTCTGTTCTCAAAATATCTTCATCTCATTTTCTATAATTTTGAATAAATTAATCTTTGAAGATTTGAATAACCTACTTTTCAACCTTACAATCTTCACTAACCAATTAAAATCTCCTTGATTTTTTTACAAGGAGTTATGGAATTATCTATTTACAATAAAAAAAAGTTTGATATCATTGGGTAGGACTATTCTCATGTCAATATTGACTAGCTAAGAAGCTAGGCAGAAATAACAATGCACTTACAATTGACTAGAATGCCTACTCAAATTCGAGCCTAACATTCATAAGTTCCTTATTGATAGGTTACTGATCGAGGTCTTGGAGGACTATGATGTTGGTGAATATTGTAAGTTTTTAAAGAATTTAGATTATTTCGAGGCTCAACTCTCAAATATCTACAACATTATAAGTGTAAAATTAACTTTAAACCAACGAAATTATACTGCTCTCATGTGTTAATTGGCGCCGAACCTAGATGTCAACTGAGTTCATAACGTTTTGGTTTGGTAGGCTATCAGTCCTATCACCCTTAATTCAATTTTGTTGTTAAAAAAATATAAAAAAACGAACAAGAAAAAAAAAGAAAAAAACCAATATTATAAGAGAAGCTTCCACCAAGGCCAAAGTCTCACTTGAGTTCTGAAGAACTGACTATTCGTTTATTCTCAAAGCAATACTATTCCCAGGACTTTTCTGCAGCACGGGAAAAGATCTTTGTCTCTCTTCAAAGGATTGATAGAGATGCACTCCCGTTCTATGGCCCCCCATCGTTCCATTTCTCTATATAAACCAAACCCAACACATCCAAACTACACGTCTTTTCTCATTCTTCATCCAAAGTCTGAACGACTTTCAGACGATCAAACTCATCATCACCTTCAAGTTCAGAAGCCCCAAGTTGTGGTTTGATCACTTCCCTCATTTTGGGTGCACCAACTTCAGCCATTTGATTTGCTTCGCGCCAAAGAAATGGCGGCGGCGGCGATGGCCGGAGAAGAACTAGGGCGACAGTCGAGTAGCCGGGGGAGCTGGCGGTCGACGAGTGTCCGGGAAATGTGGAACCAGCCGGACGTGTTCCAGAGGAGTGGGAGGCAGGATACGCTGGATGAGGAGGAGGAGCTCAAGTGGGCCGCCATAGAGAGGTTGCCGACTTATGATCGTTTGAGGAAAGGGATGTTGAGGAATGTTATGAGCAATGGGAGAGTTGTGGCTGAGGAAGTTGACGTGGCGAATCTTGGGGATTCAGACAAGAAGCAGTTGATGGAGAACATACTTAAGGTTATTGAGGAAGACAATGAAAAGTTCTTGAAGAAGCTCAGAGCCAGAAATGACAGGTTTATTTCTCTTTCTAATGTTGAAGTGCAGTTGATAAGAAGTTCTTGAAGTTGTGATTTATATGTTGGCTAAATTTGGTTTTGTGATTTGGGGAACAGGGTGGGAATCGATATTCCTAAAGTTGAGGTCAGATTCGAGAATTTGGCAATAGAGGGAGATGCGTTTGTAGGCACCAGAGCACTTCCGACTCTTTGGAATTCCACCTTGAACGCAATAGAGGTATTGCAAAGACATTTCCCAGTTGTAAAGATTACTTCTTTATCATGTGTTACTATTGGGAACCTATAGTTTTCTAAAGTACTGTTGATGTGATTAGGGAATACTGGGACTTGTTGGACTTTCACCATCGAAGAAAAGAGTTGTTAAGATCCTACGAGGTGTTAGTGGTATTGTCAAACCTGCAAGGTATGCATATGAACTTGTAAAATATAATTAATCTCATGGTTGGAATTGTACTGTTATATTTATAAACTTTACATATTCGTGAAAGAGATCTCTAATGATGAATACTAGAGTGTAGAGCTTGTCGGTTCATATCCTAAATTTAGAAGTTTGATGCTACATGGTTTAGTTTGTGTGCTCCATCCATGAACTTATTGTTTTGTAATTTTCAGGATGACACTTCTTCTCGGACCTCCGGGATCAGGAAAAACAACATTGCTAAAAGCACTCTCTGGCAAACTTGATAGGGATGTTAGGGTAATTCGTTGTTTCTCATCTTCTCAACTTTTATCAGTTTATCTAAACTGTATTTGATGAGCCTACATGTCTTGTTTTGAATCTGTATTGACAACTTGTGCTTCTAAACAGGTAAATGGGAAAGTGACTTACTGCGGCCATGAATTTAATGAATTTGTACCTCAGAGAACCTCTGCTTATATTAGCCAGCATGATCTTCATTATGGCGAGATGACAGTTCGTGAAACATTAGATTTCTCTGGACGTTGCCTTGGAGTTGGAACAAGGTATGATATACTAGCAGAGTTGTCTAGACGGGAGAAAGATGCTGGTATTAAGCCGGATCCAGGGATTGATGCCTACATGAAAGCTACAGCTGTGGCGGGCCAGGAAGCAAGTTTGATAACAGATTATGTTCTCAAGGTTAGTTGATTCAATCATAACTTTGTAAGAGTTTATCAATTATTTCTCTGGTGTACATTGAGCAAGCTAGCCTCCTATTTTGGTTTCTTTTAACAGATACTTGGATTAGATATCTGTGCTGATATTATGGTGGGTGACGCCATGAGAAGGGGGATATCTGGAGGCCAAAAGAAGCGTGTCACAACTGGTATGTGACTTTTGTTCCACGATGATTATGCTTTCTGATCATTCTTTGAATATGTGAGTAAATGCTTAAAAAAACATTTTGCTTGCCTGCGAATGAATTGTGGAATGAAAATTAATGTGCAAACCTATTTCCAATAATAACTTGAGTTGGTTTCACTGAATGCAGGAGAAATGTTGGTTGGACCAGCAAAAGCATTTTTCATGGATGAAATATCGACAGGGCTGGACAGTTCCACAACTTTTCAGATTGTCAAATACATGAGACAGATGGTTCACATTATGGACGTGTCAATGATCATCGCTCTCTTGCAGCCTGCACCTGAGGCGTATGACCTTTTTGATGATGTTATCCTTCTCTCGGAGGGTCAGATTGTTTATCAAGGCCCGCGTGAGAATGTCCTTGAGTTCTTTGAATATATGGGATTCAAATGCCCGGACAGAAAAGGTGTTGCAGACTTCTTGCAAGAGGTGACCTCAAAGAAGGACCAAGAACAATACTGGTTTAAGAGGGGCCAACCTTACAGATTAGTCACGGTAGATGATTTTGTTCGTGAGTTCAGCTCCTTCCATGTTGGCCAACGGCTTGGGGAAGAACTAAGAGTTCCTTATGATAAAAGACATGCCCATCCTGCTGCTTTGGTTACAGAAAAGTATGGAATATCCAATATGGAGCTCTTCAAGGCATGCTTTGCAAGGGAATTGCTCATACTGAAGCGGAACTCTTTTGTGTACATATTCAAAACTACACAGATTGCCATCATGGCTACAATTTCTATGACTGTATTCTTTAGAACAGAAATGAAACCCGGGTCAGAACGTGAGTCAGGAAAATTTTGGGGGGCACTGTTCTTCGGTCTGATTAACGTTATGTTTAATGGAGTGACAGAGCTTGCATTGACAGTTCACCGGCTTCCGGTGTTTTTCAAACAGAGGGATGCTTTGTTCTATCCAGCATGGGCTTTTGCCTTGCCCATATGGGTGACCAGAATTCCTATTTCAGTGGTGGAATCTGTGATATGGATTGTTTTTACTTATTACACTATAGGATATGCACCCGCTGCTAGTAGGTACGTAAGGGCTACTCTATTATTAGTACCTCTGCAGATGTTCTCTATATCACTAGATATTTTGTTTAAATTACAAACTATTAGTTGTTTTTTTATCTGACGCTATGTTCAATATGTTCAGGTTCTTCAAACAGTTATTGGCGTACATTTGTATCAGTCAGATGGCACTCTCCCTCTTCCGTTTCATTGCAGCACTTGGAAGATCAGATGTGGTCGCTCACACACTAGGTTCAATTACATTGCTATTGGTATTTGTCCTAGGAGGTTATATTGTTTCAAAAGGTGAGCCTCCTTTCCTAAGATTATGCTTGTATCCATTAGACTGTTATAATTCTTCAAAAAGTTAAAAATGTTAAACTATTCTCATTTTGACGTGCAGATGACATCCAGTCATGGATGATATGGGGCTATTATATCTCACCTATGATGTATGGACAAAATGCAATTGCTATGAATGAATTTCTTGATAAAAGATGGGGGGACGTAAGTTATCTCAAATCTCAATTGATATCCTACTATAATAAGAACTTAAAGTTCAAGCTAACAAAACAATTTATATCCTTGGAACAGCCACCAGTCAACTCCAATCAGACCACTGTTGGAAAGGCTCTTCTCAAACAAAGAGGCCTGTTCACTGAAGAATATTGGTTTTGGATTTGTGTTGGAGCACTTTACGCATTTTCTGTTCTTTTCAATCTGATGTTCATTGCAGCACTAACCTACTTGAACCGTAAGTAAAACAACTTTTATTCGTCATTTATCTATTTGTATGATAATGGATTCAAGTGTTGACTATTTGTTCTCGGTACAATTCATTTAAGCTCTTGGTGACAACAAAACTCTTCTTGGGGAGGATGCTTCTGAAACAAAGAGGAGGCCACAATTGACAGAAGGTTGCATACTTTATATCTTGTGTACAACTTAACTTGGATCCTTTTACTGCTGAAATATAACCTTGGATACTTGCAAACTTCCTACAGGGATTGATATGCAAGTGAGAAATGCAGAAGGAAGTTCAAACGTTCAAGCCAAGAGAGGAATGGTGTTACCTTTCCAGCCCCTTTCACTTGCTTTCAGCCATGTTAACTACTTTGTGGATATGCCTGCCGTAAGTCACTATTGTTCTTATTTCTCCAGAAAGCTTTGAATTTCCGGAAATCAATATTATAACTGGTATAGCAACAGAATTTAAAAGTGTGAAGGGTTAAAACCTGAGTTTAATATAAGCTTCAAATTCCATGGACTTTAACCTCGACAGAAAATATGCAATCCTGTATCTCATAATAGTAAAAATTTTCTTCATTATCAGGAGATGAGGACCCAAGGTATCGAAGAGGAGAGACTGCAACTACTAAGAGACGTTAATGGGGCATTCAGGCCAGGGATTCTCACTGCATTAGTCGGTGTTAGTGGTGCTGGAAAAACTACTCTGATGGATGTCTTAGCTGGTAGAAAGACTGGTGGATATATAGAAGGTAGTATTAGCATCTCAGGTTACCCAAAGAACCAAGCCACATTCGCCCGGGTTAGCGGTTATTGTGAACAGAATGACATTCATTCACCATATGTTACTGTCTATGAATCTCTGCTATACTCTGCCTGGCTACGTCTGTCTAAGGACGTCGACAAAAAAAAACGAAAGGTCTGTGATTTCCTTAACCATAAATTTAACCTATTGACTTGTTTGAGATTGCTACATAGTTCACTCTGATTTTCTTGCCTATAGATGTTTGTTGATGAAGTTATGGACTTGGTGGAGCTTAACCCCTTGAGGAATGCTTTAGTTGGACTCCCAGGAGTTGATGGACTTTCAACTGAACAAAGAAAGAGGCTGACCATTGCTGTAGAACTGGTTGCTAATCCTTCCATTATCTTTATGGATGAGCCAACATCTGGGCTTGACGCTAGAGCAGCTGCAATTGTTATGCGTACTGTGAGAAACACAGTCGATACAGGAAGAACCGTTGTCTGCACCATTCACCAACCTAGCATTGACATTTTTGAAGCTTTTGATGAGGTATTATTTTTTTTTTCATATTAATATGTCAATCGGTTACACTATTTACTATCTCAAGTTCCATATTTCACCTTAATTTTATTTTTCCTTGTAGCTTTTCTTAATGAAAAGAGGAGGACAAGTGATTTATGCTGGACCTCTTGGTGACCGGTCTCACAAGCTTGTTGAATATTTTGAGGTACCTTTATACATGCTTTACCTCTTTTGTTCTATTTAATTCTAGTTATCTGGAGTTATATTGTTGCTGCATTCTCGATAGTTTGAATATTTTTTTTTTTTTTTTTTTTTTTTTTTTAATTTTGGATTGCCTTGAATGAAAATATGATGTGGATAGAAAGAAATATTTACTATATCAAAATCTTGTTGCAGGCCATTCCAGGAGTTCCAAAGATTAAAGAAGGCTACAACCCTGCTACATGGATGTTAGAGGTCAGCTCTGCTGCAGTCGAGGCTCAAAATAACATTGATTTTGCTGAAGTATATGCAAACTCTGAGCTGTACAGGTATGTAGATTGATGCATTATTTTCATTTTCTATTACTTTTTTTTTTTTTCCAAATCTCATGAGTTCTTAATATTTGTCGTCACTCATTTAGGAGTGTTCAAGAACTTATCAAAGAATTGAGCACTCCACTCCCAGGTTCCAAAGACCTTTACTTCCCCACCCAGTATTCGCAAAGTTTCGCAACTCAATGCAAGGCTTGCTTTTGGAAGCAGCACTGGTCGTACTGGAGGAACTCGGCTTACAATGCCATTAGGTTCTTCACCACAATTCTCATTGGCACACTTTTCGGTGTCATCTTCTGGGACAAAGGAAACGTAATGTAAGTTTAAGAACTTTATTCCATTTTCCAATTTTTTTTTTTCTGATATAGTAAAGACCCGGAAGTTGAGAACACATCTTTTGGTAACTATTTCTCCATGTTTTCTTATATAGTAATAAAATAATGTTAAAGATCCGGATGTTGGGATCAACTTCTTTTCCTGGTTTGAACAAAACATAAAAAATACTTGGTACATGAAAGTGTAGTTGATCCCATCCTATTTCTGTAAATGCTCCCACTAAAATGATTTCGAATTTGATTTGTCAACAGAGATAAACAACAAGATATTGTTAACCTCTTGGGAGCGACCTATTCTGCTATTCTTTTTCTTGGAGCGGGCAATGCTTCTTCTGTGCAGTCTGTGGTTTCAATTGAGAGAACTGTTTTCTATCGAGAAAGAGCAGCAGGAATGTATTCAGAGTTGCCTTATGCATTTGCTCAGGTAAAATATGCGAACCTAGACTCTATTCGTTTTTGCCAAACACCAAATTTCAATTCTGCGCTATTATTTATTTATTAATTATTTATGATCACTCTTGTGATGCAGGTGGCCATTGAGACGATTTATGTAGCCATACAAACCTTCGTTTATTGCGTTCTTCTATTTTTCATGATTGGCTACGACTTCAAAATTGAGAAATTTTTTTATTTCTACTACTTCATATTCATGTGCTTTACATACTTCTCAATGTTTGGAATGATGATGGTCGCCCTAACTCCCGGACATCAAATCGCTGCAATTGTCATGTCCTTCTTCCTGAATTTCTGGAATTTGTTCTCTGGTTTCCTCATACCCAGACCGGTATGTCTTACTTTTTTTTTTTTTTCAACGAAAGAAAATTGTTACCATTTTCATTGTCCTTACTGATATCTAGGAGTGTCAAAGATAATGTACTTTCAGATGAGTAAACCATGTAAAATCGAGAATAACGTACAATATTCATTGATTTGCAGCAAATCCCAATATGGTGGAGGTGGTACTACTGGGGTTCTCCGATTGCTTGGACAATCTACGGTGTCCTTGGATCTCAGTTCGGTGATCGGTCGGATAAGGGTTTCATAACTGTTGACGGATTTGTAAAAGTGGACGAATACCTTAAGAAGGACTGGGGTTTTGACCACGACTTCCTCATACCAGTCGTTGTTGCTCATGTCGGTTGGGTCCTCGCCTTCTTCTTTGTCTTTGCTTATGGTATCAAGTACCTTAACTTCCAGAGGAGATGATCAAGCAACCTCATTGTGCATCAAATCAACCTTTTCAGGGATGTTATAGCAGCAAGTCAGAGTGAAAAGAACTCTGATGATCATTATTTTTGTGTGTTTTTGTATCATAACATATGTAGTAATTTTGATTGGCTTGGGCAACTTCTTTCCCAATTAACTTTTACGGTCATACTTATTTGTCAATATTCAATAAAGCTTGCCTTGGCAATGGCATTGTTCATCCTATCTTCTAACAACCAATTAACCGTGATCTTAAAGATCTCAGGCACTGATGTGTAAACAATGGTGCTAGCTATTTTATCCTTGAGGTTAGCATTTCATAACTGAAGCAAATGAGTAGAAACTCAAATCGTAGACAAGTTACCGTACGAATTGCCACTCCAACATAGAGCTACCATTATCTTCTGCCATAATGTGATTAGGGATGGTGGCCGGTCTAGTTTGAAACAACAACAGAATTTAAGAACATGAGGCAGAGATCACATAAATATAGAAGCAGAAGATCACAGAGTCCCACACTGTTGGGTCAGAGCACTTTATATATATATGCATATAGGGTCGAATGTGCTTATATTTTCCAATCTCTGAACTACCTTCTTCACTTGTAGACTTGTAGGGACGAACAATAAGTAGAAGACCGACTCGAGAATGAGATGTACGTATAGCTGCAGAACTGATCGAGTGTGAGATAAGGTGGTGGCAGCTAAAATGTTTTTCTCCTTCCACGCCTTAATTCCATTTACGTATGAATGATGCATGCTTCCAAATATTTCTTGGCAAAATGGCAGTTTTGTTTAAAAAGCTTCTCATTTTTTATATATAGTTCATGAATCACAAAACATACATGTATGATATATCTGCATGCAACGTTTCACTCTAACTTATTACATCGTTAGTCCTGTACTACTTGACCACATGCACTTCGTTTTCCAACATTTAGATGATGATGCTGCTCACACATAGGCCTACCTGCTTCTTTTTCATTTCATGAATTTCTGTTTAACGTACTGCATACTATCTTCAAATATAATGACAATGCTCTACGCATGGGTACGTACGTGCATATTCCTTGCTTTTAAGCAAGGACTAAAATATCCTCGATAATTTCGATATTTCCTCTAAATTTCCGTTTTTTTCAAACATCGATATTAATACTCATATCTTTCCGATATTTTACTTTTAATCTATTTTTATCTAAATATATAATTTTTATATAAATTTTTGGTAAAATTTCCATCGATATTCGATATTTTCTCGAAATTTCCATCGAAATTTCTTTTTTTCAAACCATCGATATTTCCGTAATCGTCGATATTTAATACCTTGCTTTTAAGTGATTTGAGGAGTAGGTAGAAATTATGATAATGTGACGTACTACTTATTAACAGGAGACTTCAATCTTTATTTCATACAATTTTTATAAGTTTCCGTACTCAGTTTAAGAAAACTACTGCAACACTATTTCATCCCTCGGAAATTGGAATGACAAAAATTATATATCAGTGAAGTAATATCTGTAATTCATGCAGAAACAGATTGATTTTCTTGGTTAATTAGAGTCAAATATAATATGATTTGGAGAATGAATTTTCTGATATATTATTCGTCTCACATTGGAGGCTATATAAAGAGGATACAAGATACAAGATGTACTACAACCCTACGTACTATGTATTACCTTGTACTACCATATACAGAACAGAAAAGTACTAATTACACATTACTCATGACTCATACTAACACTCCCTCTCAAGTTGGCGAATACATATCAATCATGCCCAACTTGTTTAATGAGTCATGAAAAGCCTTCTTGGAAACTTCTTTAGTGAGTACATCTGCAAGCTGCTCTTCAGTAGGAACAAAAGGGAAGCTAATAATCTCAGCGTCTAACTTCTCTTTTATAAAGTGACGATCCACCTCTACGTATTTAATGCGATCATGTTGTACTGGATTCTGTGATATATCAATAGCTGCTTTGTTGTCGCAATATAACCGCATTGCATTTGACAACTTAACACCCAAATCACGTAGCAGATTTCTCAACAACAATAATTCACACACTCCATGAGCCATACCTCTATACTCAGCCTCAGCACTAGATCGAGCTACAACCTTCTGCTTCTTACTCTTCCATGTAACCAAATTACCTCCCTCAAAGGTAAAATAACATGATGTCGACCTCCTATCTGTAATATTTCCAGCCCAATCTGCATCTGTGAAACCACTAACCTCAAGAATATTGTTGTGTTTAGAGAACATTACTCCTCTTCCTGGAGCTGACTTCAAGTATCTCAAAATCCTCACAACAGCATCCATGTGATCCACACTTAGATTATATATGCATGAACTGACTTACTACACTTACTGCATACGCAACATCTAGTCTGGTATGTGCCAAATAAATCAGGATCTACTCGATAGGAGTGTCAATCAGAGTACAATCCAACATACCGGCCTGTATCTGCCAGTAGATCGAGGACATACTTCCGCTAACACAGATAGATTCCCTCACTCTCCCTGGCCACTTCAATGCCCAAGAAGTACTTGAGTGTTCCCAGATCCTTCATATCAAATTCTGTGGCTAGCTGCTTCTGTAATCTATCTATCTCAACAGTATCATTACCAGTAACTACCATTTCATCAACATATATAATCAGGGCTGTTACCTTCCCATGTTGTTGTCTGAGAAACAATGTGTGGTCTGAATTACTCTGTTTGTAACAAATCTTCCTCATGAATTGTGAAAACCTTCCAAACCAAGCACAAGGTGATTGTTTAAGATCATACAAATATTTTCTCAATCTGCATACAAAGTTACCTAGAGAAGCAGCTACATATCCAGGTGGAAGGTCCATATACACTTCCTCTGTAAGTTCTCCATGAAGGAATACATTCTTGACGTCAAACTGTTTGAGAGGCCAGTTTAAGCTAGCAGCAAAAGAAAGCAATACCGGAATAGTGTTCATCTTTGCAATAGGTGCAAAAGTCTCATCATAGTCTATGCCATATGTCTGGGTGAATTTCTTTGCTACTAAACGTGCTTTATACCTGCTCACTGACCCATCTGGATTATGCTTCATTGTAAACACCCAGCGTCATCCCACAACCTTCTTTCCATGTGGTGGACATACAAGCTCCCAAGTATTGTTCTTCTGTAATGCTTCCATCTCCTCCTCCATTGCTTTCCTTCATTTTGGATCTCCCAATGCATCCTGCACTTTGTTAGGCACTGGTACAACATATATTTGATTCACAAATGATTCATATGACTTAGACAATCTTTTGGTGGACATAAAATTTGCTACAGGATACTTAGCCTTGGCTTGAAGGGTAGGTTCATATTTTTTTACTGGTTGACCTCGAGTAGACCTATTTGGTAAAACATATTGTCTACTAGTAGCATCACTAGTATTAACCCCAATAGAATGACTAACCTCAGATGAGTGATCTTCTGTACCAGAGAGACATGATTCAGAAGTATCAATAACAGTTGGCAAGGCAAGAGGGACAGTTGCTGCACTGTCAACTTTCTTTCCCTGAATTTCTGGAGTAACTATCCCAGCATCATTTGATGGTGCCTGTGAAGCTGATGCATCAATAATCCTTTTAGGAAGTGGTGAACACGGTCAAGCTCCTTTTGCACTGTTATATTTTGGATCAAGTTCTCTTAGGAAGTGGTGAACACGCTCAAGCTCCTTTTCTTTTTGGTACCAAACAATATCCCTCGGGTTCTTCATCTTGCAAGGACGCTTCATATCAATCTCAGCCCAAATATTTTTCAGCTTGGTGAAGTACTGCGCCACTGGCTGCCCATTCTGTTGCATTGCTGAAGCTGTGCACATTAACTCATGAACCTGAATGAAATCAGACTCATTAGTGTATAAATCTTCCAATGTCTTCCAGATTGCCTGCGCAGTATCACATTGCTCCACATGGTCTACTATATCCTTGTTGACAGTAGCCACAGAGGGGCTACATAAGTCCACAGACCCGCAGCCAGTGTATCCGAGGCCGGACTGAGGCCCGGAGTAGGATCACCAGCACCCGGACCCGAGGTCCAGCAGTCCACCTTGTGACCAGGGGCCCGGAGACCGGGGACGCCAGAGCTGTCCTTTTGTATGCGAACAGAAGGAAACCAGTTCCACATCGAAGAGTAAGGCCAGACCCCACGCCCGACCACCTATATAAGGGCCTCAACTACCCTCTTTAATAGGTAACTGATCTCTCCAACTGCTTATCATACGTGCTTAAGTTATCTATTTATCTCAACTTAATTAACTTAGGCATCGGAGAGGAGAAGACCGGCCAGCCCGGTATTCCCCTTAGTTAGCAGGTTCGCAGCAGGAGATCACATCTAGATTCACCAGTCTCTACCAGGCCTACGGGTTTGTGCAGAAACAGTTGGCGCCGTCTGTGGGAAACTTGTATAAAAGTCACGTAAGCATCACCAAATGGCAGAAAGCTCAGAAGCGGGCCAGGAAAGAAATACAACGGAGGGTCAGCGGGTGGCACCAGAGCAAGTGCTCATCCCCACCCCGGTCGCTGTACGGGAGCAGCGCAGCGACCAGGGCACCCAGGACGACGGCAGCTATGGGAGGCCGAACAGCACGCCGGGGGCATACAACGATAGCGTGCGCGGGAAAGGCCCGGTGGAAGGCGACCAACCGACGCACCGGGGCTTTTCGCTGACATTCTCGGACGATCCGAGCGACAAAGAGGAGAGTCTGCTCGGTGACAGCGACCGGGACACCACGTATAGCCCCGACAGGCACGATATGGCGGGGGAGATACGGGCGATGAGGGCAGAAGTCGGTCGCCTACGCGCGGAGAGCGACCGGGATAGAGCAAAATCCAATGCTCGGTATGAGGAAATGGAGACGGTAAACGCTGCCCTGGAAAGAGGACAGCAGCGCAACGCTGCTATGGCAAGGGAAATTACACCCGCGCCAGGCCAACCTCAGCGCCTTGAGGCGGGACAGTCATCGGGAGGAAGGTCTAGCGACCGCAGGAGGGCGGAGTCCCCGGGCGGTGCGGTTTTGCCAATGAGCACGCCAGCACCCCCGCTGTCGCGCGCTTCATTCGAGGATGAAGTCGTCACCCCGATAGCACGGGCATTACAGGTACTCACCGACTCTGTGTCGGATCTAAAGGCCCAAATGGAGGCCAATGAGAGAAGGGCGGCGTGGCCGATGGAAGGCGCGCGATTCAACGAACGCATGGGACCCTTCTCACACCGGGTTCAGGAATCAGGGAGGTCTGGTAACCAGAAATCCTTAAAGCTCACGTACTCAGGATCCGGCTGCCCATACCAACATTTGGATAGTTTTCGATCTCAAACGTGCGCCAAGGGCTATTCCGTTGCAGTGTGCTGCAACATATTCCAGGAAACCATATCTGGAGAGGCGCTCAGCTGGTTCTATGAGCTCCCGGCAAACTCCATCGAGACGTTTGAGCAACTGGCCGACCGGTTCGTAGGCCGCTTCATCCTCCGGGTCGAAGGAGCCCGGACATCAACCATCCTCTTCAACTGCAGGCAGGCACCTGACGAGGAGCTAATGATGTTTGTCAACCGCTGGCAAACGGCGACGGCCGGGGTTCGGAACCTCGACAAGGGTATCACCGAGATGGCGTTCAAACAGGGGCTTCGGCCAGGAAAATTTTCCTACGCCGTATGGGTGAAACTCCCGCAGGGGTATGGCGAGCTAATGGCGATGGCCATCAGGCACGCTCAGGCGGATCATGAAACGTATGGGCAACACCTGTTGAAGAGAAAGCGGGAGGAACATCCCCCGGCCGGCCGAGAAAACAAGGCCAGCCAGCGGAGCGAGAACCGAGGCGCCCAGCCAAGCAGACCCGGCAGAAATTGGGGAAACCAACAGCAGCAGAAGCCCTATCATGACAAACCCCAGAGCGAGCATAAGCCGGCGCAATACCGGCAAGAACGCCCCCTGGCGATCATGCCAGCAGAACGTCAAGAGGTCTTCACCACTCTAACCTCTTCATACGAGGACATCTTGCACGAAAACGGGAACATCATTCCCCCACCGCCGAGGAGCAAGTACCCAAAGGGGAAACTTACCCAGGCGCGAACAGGCAAGTACTGCTCCTATCACGATGAAGCTGCCCATCGGACGAACAGTTGCTTCGCCCTCAAGACAGCGGTGGAGGGTTTGATTAACAGTGGTCAGCTTCAGCGGTATATAGGGGAAATGAGAGTAGATCCCGACCGAGAGCAGGGCCAGGGCTGGTAAGCACGCCCGGACCCGGTGAAGGGTTAGGTGCCAGAAATTCCAAGCAGTTAGTTTGGCATATCAACGGTTCAACCAACGCAACATTATAAGATATGTATGCCAACTATTTTAAGAGAAATCCAAGGAATTCCACCGGAGCAAAAATGTACATCCAAAGGGCATAATACAAAAAAAAACCGTTCTAGCAGATTTACAAAAAAAGAAGAAGAGAAAGATAGCAAAACCAAAATCTTAAGGAGCTGCGTCTCCCCCCTCAGCGGGCATCCCACCAGCTTCCCCAGATGGAGCCACCGCATCCTCTCCAGCGGGTACAGATGGTCGAGGCCCGCCTTCCCCTTCCGGCTGCTCCTCTTCTGCCAGCTGCCCATGGGTATCGTCATCGGCCCCCGCCTTCGGCATTCGAGAGGTATCCAGGTACCCCTTCTCTTCCCACTCCACGTAGGCATAGGCGATACCCGACTCTCTAGCCTTTTCTAGGAGCTCAAGAAACTGCTCACTATCGTGATATTTGAGGACAACCCGCAGGTGGGTGATGATAGGCTGGAAGTGTCGGGCGCTAAAGGTCAGACAACCCCGGCACCCTTTCTTCTTCGAGAAGGACAGTCTGTACAGTGCCCGGAACTCGTTCACCGTTGGCATGCTCATCCCGGACAGCTCGTACACACAGCCAAGGCTCAGCAGCTGCCACCACTGGTTCCCGGGAAGCTGCGCCGGAGACACTAGCAGAGCGCTAAGCATATACTGCACGAAGTCTGGCAGCGAGAGGGAGAACCCGTGGCGAAACTGGTCTCCGTGAACAGCAACCCAACCCGCCTCCGGGTCACAGGCCGATTCTCCGGAATTTAGCGGCCGTAACGTTACCTCGTCAGGGATATCCCACGTCTCCCAGAAGGTGGCAATCTCTGCAGGGCTCATAGTACCCTCCGGTTCATCGCACACTACAGCCTCTTTCCCACTCCCGATAGTGTAGCTCACGGGCGGAGTGCCAGGAAAGCGCACCCCGTGCGGGATGCCCTCAGAACCCAGAGACCCGGAAGACTAGACCCCGCTCTGGGAGCGGTCAGCGGCTTCGGACTCCGGGGAATCCGAACCGAGCCAATCCTCCAATCTCTCCTCATCGTCCACCACGGGACGCCTGTCGGCCGATTTGGAAGCCCCATCAGAGCTCGCATAAGCCATTTAACCTAAGGGGAAGAAAACAAAACTCCACCGCTGGTCAGTAACAAGCCAGAACAGCGCCCTCTGCGGCTGCTCCCCAAGTTTGCCGCAGACGCCCCGCTCAAAACGACTCACAGTCGGCGACAGAGCACCCCCTCCCCCCCCCCCCCCCCCCGGCACAAAACGCCAACAAAAAAGAAAAAACACGAAGCAAAGAAAGCAAGACTTACCGATTACTATGCACAACGGAGGAACGTCAGTCCTACGAAAACACAGAGCAATGGTAGGCAAAGAACCAGAACGCTTGAAGCACGGGTATCGTGAGGCACCTCCACAGAACTTTCATCGGATTCCTCTCCAACCTTCTCTTCTTCTCTCTGGGCCAAGAGCCGAAACAGAAATAGAGAAGACAAAGGAGGCATTCTTATAGACGGGTCCGATGCCCTAGGTACCCCTGTAATCCCCCCAAATACTCAATCGGGGCAACTCAAACGCCTACGAATCCAGGCCCTCCATCTCAGATCGCTCCCTACTGACACGTGTCCGAGCATCGATAACCTTCCCACGCCATCATAACTGATTGGACTGATGGGCTTCCTCCTTAAATGCATGTCAGCCACTTGTCCCGCCTACAAGCGGCAGTTAAGAGAGATAGGGGTGGGAACCGAGGCGTCAAGCCCCCCCACTTCCCCAAGGGCCATGGCATCTCACCGGTTAGGTAACATTCAACTGGCTCCATGGCATCTCACCGGTTAGGTAACATTCAACCGGCTCCATGGCATCTCACCGGTTAGGTAACATTCAACCGGCTCCATGGCATCTCACCGGTTAGGTAACATTCAACCGGCTCCATGGCATCTCACCGGTTAGGTAACATTCAACCGGCTTCATGGCATCCCACCGGTTAGGTAACATTCAACCGGCTCCATGGCATCTCACCGGTTAGGTAACATTCAACTGGCTCCATGGCATCTCACCGGTTAGGTAACATTCAACCGGCTCCATGGCATTCCACCGGTTAGGTGACATTCACCCGGCTCCAAGGCATTCCACCGGTTTAATCACTTTCCCTCGCCCTGCGGGCAGGGACAAGCCAGCAACAACTCAAGACTTCAAACACATGGGCTTTATAAACCCGGGAGAGTTTACATCTAACACATGCAAACTTTTCCAGCAGGCTAAAAACCCTGCATCACACTGAACTGTGATAAATATGGGGATCCAAGGCGAGACTTGTTATCTCCACGCCACCCCACTGGGCAGATTGTTTCTCTAACACAGAACAAATCTCCCCGCAGGCACGTTACCCCACGTTTATTCCAACACAAGCTGGGCCGAGCCAGCGGGCTACTCCCGGCCTGCCCCACTGTTGGCAGCAATTTTACCTTGGGAACTTGGGGGACTCGTTCCGACATGGCAATGCACTCGTCCGGGTTTCACCCCGCTCCACATCTATTGCATGGCGGATCTCAACGCCACATCATCATCCCATGCACTCGTCCGGGTCTCACCCCGCTCCATATCTATTGCATGGTGGATCTCAACGCCACATCATCCCATACACTCGTCCGGGTTTCACCATAGTAAACACAATCTTCTGCCTGAAAAGCAATAAAGAAACAAAAACAACTACCCTGGAAGAGGTTCTGTGCAGCTGAGCTTGTTATGATTACCCATTTTGTGACAATGACCGCACCGTATCACCTTCTTATTGCTCTTGCCAGCAGACTTTATTCGCTTCACTTTAGGCCTCACAGCTGGCCTCTTACAAGAAAAAGGTAATATAAACTCATCACTATAATCCGAAAAAGAAGCATCATCATTGCTCACAGGATCAATGGGAAAACTGTAGCTATTCTTGTAAGTATCGACACCCACACAAATCAAATTAAGTCATGTACTCATTGAGTGAATGATGAAAACCCTCTCCATAATATATAATCTGAGCAAGCAAAAAATGAGCCATGTTCCTGCATTAAATAGAAGGGAAATAGAATGAACAAAAATATTTGAAATTACTGTCTAAATACAAGCAGTACTAACCAACAACAAAAACAACATTACTGACCCTAAACTCTAAACACTAAAACCCGAAAACCCAAAACCCTAAACCCAACCCTAGACCCTAGACCCTAAAACCTGTAAGTGGTAAACCCTAAACCCTAAAACCCGTAAACCCTAAAATGTAAACCGTAAACCCTAAACTCTAAACCTTAAACCCGTAAACCCTAAACCGTAAACTCGAAACCCTAAACCCTAGACCCTAAAACCCTAAAACCCTAAACCCTAAACCCTAAACTATAAACCCTAAACCAGAAAACCCTAAACCCTAAAACCATAAACTCAAAACCCTAACTTGATTACTAAGGGTCAGTAACTTGATTACCGGGGGTTAGTAATGGATTACTGGGGATCAGTAATGGATTACTGGGGGTCAGTAATATTATTACTGGGGGTCAGTAGTTACTGGTGTTCAGTAATCGATTGGAATTCTGATGAATGCATATTATATGATGCTTACTGACCCCCAGTAATTAAGTTTCAAACAACAGAACAGTCCCTTGATATAAACCCTAGATTCAACAATATCAACAACATCAACAACATCAACAACATCAACAACATCAACAAATCAACAAAATATAATCACACATGCTGTTCAAATCTCGAGTCTAAGTAACCTATTCTCCGAAGGAAATCCTCCGATTTTCTGCTCGTGCTCTCTCTCTCTCTCTCTATGCTTTTCTGCAAAAATTGGGCTCTCTCTCCTTCTCTGTAAAAATCGGGATCTCTCTCATTCTCTGAAAAAATCGATCTCTCTCTCTCTCCTTCTCTACAAAAATCTCTCTCTCTCTCTCTGCTTTTCTGTAAAAATCGGGCTCTCTTCTTCTCTGATAAAACCTCTCAGCACGTAATATGCATTAGATAGGGTATAAGGGTAAAAAAGAAAGAAAAAAAATTAAAAATGTACTAGGGTTGAAAAGATTTGTTGAAATGGGCAATAGGAGTTGTTGCCTTATGTTTAATAGGGAAAGAAACTAAGATGGTCATTGGAATGGGTAATAAGGGGGCCAAATTAGCACTAAATGATCATTTTTCCTTTTATTTATAAGAAGCTGATCAATTACATAGAATAATAGTGCTTATATAGGCACCCAAACTTAATACAATCACAATCCTAATCAAACACAAAATCTTAAGAATCCAATTTGAAAATGATTTAAATAACTCTAATAAAATAAGAATTCTAATGAAAATCAAACTACCTTAAAAAGATTAGTTTGAAAATAAGATAATTAAGATGATATCTTCTAACTTCAAATCTTGTCCTACATCAGACTCCTCCACTTGAAAAGAACTCGACCTCGAGTTTCTCTTGAATGTACAACTCGATCATTGGAAGAAAACTTGATAAACCATCAAATCCATCATCTTGACTAGTTATTGTAAGCTGAAATTTTATAGTCACAAGTTTATATTTAGTGCAACAATTATTGTTACAGTAAAGCAAGTGATTAGAGATATTAAGCAATTCATATTCCCTATTGAATGTATTTAGTGTATGAATGTAGTAGGAAGTTCTAAAGAAGATACACTACCAGATCCGAGGGCATAGCCGACGAAAAAAATTTCGTCGACTATGCCGAAATTTCGTCGGCTATACCTTCTGCCGACGAAATTTTCGTCGGCTATAATTCGTCGGAAAAACGCCGTCGGCTATACCAATGGCCGACGAAAAAAAGGAAATCGTCGGCTATATGCGAGTATGGCCGACGACTTTACCGACGAAACATCATTTCGTCGACCAAACCTTGGAAAAATATCCGACGAAATTCGTCGGGTATTTTCAAGTATGGCCGATGATATCGTAAACTATAACCGACGAAATTCGTCGGCTATTTGTTCTGAAATATAGCCGACGATTTCATCTATTTCGTCGGTTATTCCGTCGAAATATATTAATATTTTAATAGGCATTAATTAGTTATAGCCGACGAAATAAGGTAATTTTCGTCGGCTATAACAATTATAGCCGACGAATATTGGTAAAAATCGTCGGCTATAGTGCTTATAGCCGACGAAATAATGCCAAAATCGTCGGCTATTCTTACATTTGGTGAAAAAAAAATTAAATTATTTTCTAAATTACCATTCCAAGCAACCTGGAAATCACAAAGACAGTCCATGCATTTGCAACAACAAGAAACACGTCTAAATGACTTATTATTTAATTCGTTCCAATATACATAAAATATAACCCTAATCATCACCTAAACCACTAAAATCTACCACGTCATCCCCAGCATCCTGCTCTCCATCATGCTCGTCATCCTGCTGACCGAACTCGGGAGGTTGAGGCATTGGAGGTTCAACTAACGGCTGAAACTGGGGCGGGGGTTCAAGGCTTTGTTATTGTGCGGCGAACATCTCATACCACCAGTTTTGTTGGCCGGCGTAGTTGTGTTGCCGAATTCTCTCGCATTCAGCATGCCAATTGGACAGATCCAAATAATACTGTTGTGTTCTGCGGTGTTGCTCCTGTGATCTCTGGAACTCGGCCGCCAACCTGGCTTTTTCTTCTGCCAATCTCCGCACTTCCCCCCTCACATGTTGGCTCTCCCCGCCTCCCTTCTTTTGACCTCCCTTAGTGGTCTTCAGGAGCCCTAGTCCAGAACTTCCTAAACCCCGGCAGTAGTAGTTGTTTGAGCGGTTTGGGAAGGCTGCGTCGAACATTCTCGCTGCCGTTTGGACATTGGACCGGTCGACCTAGCGCAGGGCTTCTTCCAGATCTGCCTCTGAAATGTTCAGTTGTGTCTCCCGAACTACTTGCTGGAACACCTCTTCTTCGGCCCGGTTCACCCTCTCCTAATTGGACGGGAAAAAAAAAAAATATTCTAACAAATATATAATTAAGTAAAATTAATAATTAAAATTTTAAAATTGTAAAGAACGACTTACGAGCTGTTTTGTCGCTTGTGGATAAGCGATCTTGAACGTCTCCACGTACGGGTTGCTATCAGGATGATCTCTAAGCGCCTCCTCCTGATATTGTGCAAACGGCCTAGAACCAGCATGATGGGGGGTTGTGTTCCGGCGGGGGTTCTCCGAGTTTATTTGAGAACGTTGCTTCAAACAAATAATAAAATGTTAGAAAAATGCATCAAAAAATATTAGTGTAATAATTATAAAATAATTAAACTAATAATTAAAATTTTAACAAAATAAACATTTGTAGTGAAGTTTAGTATTTACCTGCATAACTGGGTTGTTGAAGTCTACTGTCTTCAACCAACGCCACTCGTACTCTCTGAACATGAACTCCCTGGGAGTACCCATACGACCAAGGTTGTCGTATTCGTTATAGTGGGAACGGAGCTTGTTCTTCCACTCTTTGAACCTACGAAAAAAACAAAAGTGCATTAGAAATATTATTAATATCATAAAATATTAATAATTATAAGATGAGGAATTCCCAACGTACCTCGAGTTCTGCACGGAGTCCGCCCAATCCCGCTTGTGTTCGGCAATCTCGAAAAATGTCTGAAAAATAATATTTTATTAGTTTTACAATTGTAATAATACCGAAAATTATTAAATATTACGATAAATAAATTAAATTTTTTAAATTACTCACCGACGCGGCGTTGTTCACTTCCCTCTTTATCTCTTCGGGCACATCAGCCCACCGGGTCCACAACATAGGGACTCTGTCCCTAATCAGTGCCCCCACGCAACCCGAGTAGTCGCGTTTTTTCTTCCCCTGAACCTCCTGATTAGGAGGTTCGTTGATCTGGATCCTCCCCCTCAGATCAACAGTTCTCCTGAGCGTGTCAAAACATATGACACCTCTCGTGTTCCTTGTTGAACTGCTAGTGGCTGTCCCTATCACATAAACGACGATTGGTTAATAAAATTAAATATTAGTGCGTTAATTTTAATAAAACATTTAATTAATAAAATCGAATGTTACCTAAACTCGATGACCCGTCTGTCGACTTTCCTTTTCTCCTCGCCGAAATTAGGAGGTCAGGGTTCTCAAATGGCTGCTGCTGGTATGCTTCCGCAGCACTCACGTAATGAGGCATATCAGGCCATATGGGCACACCACGATAGTCGACCTCCGGTATCGCAGGAATGTTGTACGGGAGGTAGAGCTGATTTGGGAGAGTAGGACCCTCAGTCGAGTCAGCAGCAGACGTCGTCAGACTCGTCATCGGCTCCCGATGAACCTCAGGCATACGAACCTGAGGAACGTCTGCAGCTATCTCGTCCTGAAATAGCTGCCGACTGAACCTCGGAGCATCTGGCCCGACAGGCGGAAGTGAACTGCTCGACGGCCGCCCCACCTGGAGAAGGGTCTGGTGCCGAGAACTCACACTCCTCCGCGGCTGGGATGAATCCACAGTCCTCCGCGGCTAGGATGAATCTACACTCCTCTGCGGCTGGCTGGTGGTCCTCTCAGGCTGGCTATGGGTCCTGTCGGAGTCTGCCGAACCGGCGGAATTTGCAGAACCCCTAGATCTGGAACGACGGCCCCGAACAACTGTCTGAATGCATCGGCCATCTGCAGCTTGAAGCATTAATACATTAATTAATATTAAATTATATTACATTTTATAACAAATTCTAATTAATATAATAACCAATAATACTAACATATTTCAAAACATACTAACAAATTTATATATAACAATTTAACTAATTTTAAATAATACTAACCATTATCCTAAATATAACTATTTTTATACAAATATAACTATATTTCAATATTAACATATATATATATATATATAATTAGACTACCAATTTATATATATATAATTAATTTAACAATTTATATAACAATTTATATAATTAAAATTAAATATATAACAATTTATATACATAAATTATAACAAATATATAACAATTAAATTTATTAACAAATATATAACAATTTATATAATTAAAATTAAATATATAACAAATATATAACAATTTATTATATAACAATTTATATAATTAAAATAAAATATATAACAATTTATATAATTAAAATTAAATATATAACAATTTATAAAATTAAATTAAAATATAAAAAAATAACCGGATCGGAGGAGGAGGAGGAGGAGGATTCGGCCGGATGGAGGAGGAGGAGGAGAATTCGTCGTCGATTTGAGGAGGAGGAGGAGGCGAGCGGCGGTGCGGCTCTGTCTGAATTGCTGCGGAGGTGTAAGGAGGGGGAGAAAGCAGAAAAATGCAGAAAACGGAGGCTAGGGTTCGGCAGTTTCAAACTTATACCCGATAGAATAGCCGACTATTAAAAAAGATTTCGTCGGCTATTCTTTACTATAGCCGACGAAATCTTTAATATCGTCGGCTATACTTTGAATGCCGTCGGCTATTCTTTGAATGTCGTCGGCTATACTTTAGGCGCTCAGCAGCCGTCCGATCTCTCCCATCCAACGGCGGACAATGAAAAGGCGCGGATCGCAAGAGTTTAGCCGACGAATTTTAATATTTCGTCGGCTATACCTTTGGTCAAACTACGAAGTCAAACCTCTAAACGATTTAAAACGGAAATTGGCCTGTGTAAATGACGTTTTTTGGCCTGACCTTCAACAGATAATAGTTTCAAATCGATGAGGCGCAACTAATCGTATAAAAATTTTCCTCAAAATATTTACCGACCGTCAGGCTACCCATAGGAAAACGGAAGTAAAAAACAGTTAACCGCAACATTCGGCACACAGATTTTGTTGGAATCGTGTCATTTTTCAACCGTAGACGTATTTCATTATTTCGGTCATATCTTATTTCACGACACATTTGCATTTGAACAGTGTACGTATAGTAACTATTTGAAACTATACATTCACTTAAACACTTAGTAAACAAGTTAAGGAACATTAGTGCATATGTTCCGATTTTGAATCTAAAACTTTGGAAAATCTATTCCAACCGTCAGATATCACCGTTAAGATTAAATACATGTATGAAAAAAAATCCAACTACATCTGACAACGTTAAAGGCTCGATCGGGACGGTCAACCGGGTGAGTCAACCCTTTAAACGCTTAGAAATGGAAATTGGCCTGTCTAAATGACGTTTTTTGGCCTGACCTTCAACAGATAATAGTTTCAAATCGATGAGACGCAACTAATCGTATAAAAATTTTCCTCAAAATATTTACCGAACGTGAGGCTACCCATAGGAAAACGGAAGTAAAAAACAGTTAACCGCAACATTCGGCACGCAGATGTTGTCGGAATCTTGTCATTTTTCAACCGTAGACGTATTTCATTATTTCGGTCATATCTTATTTCACGACACATTTGCATTTGAAGGATGAAGCAATGGGTTATCGATAGTGATAGAAAATGGAAGGTGGTCTGTTTTTGTTCTTTGTTTTTTATCATAGCCGACGAAATCAAACCTAGTACTCGTCGGTTATTCTTTTGTCGTTTTGTGTTTAAAATAAAATATGTATTTTTCAATATAGTTTTGCCCGACGAAATCACGCATTTTTCGTCGGCTATTCTTTGAAAAAAATATAAAAATCAGTTGTGTTACACCTCTCGTATTCCTATGTCCTGTTCATATATAACCAAAATTGAACATAAAAAAACAGAAACCCAACAGTCAACATATTTAAAAAAATTTTTTTTTAAGGGGTTTGGAACCCAGCCTGGCTGGGAGGCTCATCCCCACGCCCGTTCATTAGAAATGAGTGGATTACAAATGAAAGGATTACACCATCTAAATTACTTAATCCGTCGGATTGTAATCGGAATCATCGGATGAGTCTTCTTCGGTTTCTGAATTGCTCGATAGGGGTAATCTATGTCTTTCCTAACCACTAGAGTCCTCGTTAGTTTCTTCATTTGGATCAACATCAACAAGCAGTGGCTCTTCACGTCGAATTCGCACCGGCGTGTCTAGGAGAATAAAAGAGGAGTCAGGAATACCGTTTGAGTTGGGCTCTTGATACGCGGTGCCCCCTTCCTCATTCTCTTCAGCCACTCCAAGTGTAGACGCCCGGTAAATGTTGCGATGGTGGATAGTGTTGACTACTTTCCACGGGTCACCCTTGGCGAGATCATCAAGATAAAACACTTGTTTCACCCATGTGACTAAAACGAACGGGTCGTCCTCAAACCATGATGTACTAGTGTTCACAGAAGTTATGCCGTATTGATCGGTTTTCATGCTCTGCGGCCGTGTGTCAAACCATCTACACTTTAAAAGGTGCACTTTCATGCCTTCCCCATAATGCAGTTCCACAACTGAATGGAGAACACCGTAATAGTCAACTCCATCACCCCCACCATGTGCCATAACCCCTGAATTTTGTGTTTTCAGTCTGAGGTCTCTCTCTTCACATCAAAATAACACACCATTCACCTTGCACGTCGCATAAACTTTTGAATAGACCGGCTTCATCGCCAGAAGTCTGAGTTCGTGCGACCAATTTGGGTGATTATCATTTTTAATAAGGTCCATCTGCAACCATCAGAATTAACTATAAATATGAATAATTATACACAATAATATATAAATACGTATAGAATAATGTTAAAGTTACGTACCCAGCGGCCGAAATACTCTGCGAATGTCCGGTTGTGGTAATCGAGATCACCTCCTACTTGGTCACAGTTTAGATGCATGTTCTTCCAAAACTGAACTTCTGGACAGTTAATTAGTACCCACCAATGTGCAATAGCTACCTCATAATCTTTCAACTTGTAGGAAACTGGCATGTTTCCACCGAGTACAACATCGTTGGAGAGTATGGAAAGATTGAACTGTGACGGTACATCTTCCGGTATGCTTTCCTGTAATGCTCCTAAATACAGCTTCATGTAGGTGACGCACTCGTGCGCAATATATGCTTCAGCTATACATCCTTCAGGTGCGGATCTGTTTTGGACAAAACCACCGTATTGTCCAAGTTGCCTATAAATCAAGTTTTTAAAGTGTTATGATAATACATTAACACTATATCACATATATTGATGAGGAAATTAACATAAGGTGTAAAATACGTACCTTTCCATCAGATACATCCAAGTGAAGTGCACAGGACCGGTAAGCAACAACTGCCGAGGAAGATGGATCATGAGGTGAGGCATGATGTCGAAAAAATTTGGAGGAAATATCATCTCAAATTTACACATGATATGAACGATGTCTTGTTGCATTTCCCGGAGGTCAGATTTTCTCACTTCCCGTGTGCATACCTTCTGGAAAAATCTTGCCAACGCTACTAACGGCTCCACAACGTGACGGGGAAGGAACGGTCGAATGAAAACAGGGAAGAGACGTTATAGCAGGATATGATTGTCATGACTTTTCAACCCGTAAAGATTGTTGAATTGTCTGTTCACACACTTGGCTATATTTCCAGCAAAGCCTGAAGGATACTTGGCCTGACTTATCCAATGGAAAATTTCTGATTTATGCTCAGGCTTGACGGTGTAAGGAGCCTGAGGCATTTTTCTCTTCCCTTGTTTCAACCATAGTTGTTTTCTGATATTCATGTTTTGCAGATCAGTGCGAGCCTTAGGACCGTCTTTCGTCTTCCCCTCCAAGTTCAGCGTTGTGCCCACCACACTTTCAGAAACATTTTTTTCTATGTGCATAACGTCTAGGAAGTGACGGATCAGCAACTCACACCAGTACGGGAGTTCTCACAATATGCTCTTATGTGTCTAGAATTTGTACTCCTCAGGTCTTTCAGGTATTTCCGCTACAATATCGGGATGATTGCTGAGGGGCCCAAAATCGTACTCATTAAGCACTACTAAAATTTGTCTTCCCGTCCATCTTCTGGGAGGACCACCGTGTTCTTCGGTTCCATCAAATGCGGCGGACTCGTAACGCCAGTGGTGATCCGCCGGAAGGAACACACGATGACCCATTCTGCATATCTTGTTGCAATGAGGGGTGCTCCCATAATCGCTGAGGCACTCTGGACAAGCCTTGTATCCCCTAACAACGCTGCCCGACAACATCCCATAAGCAGAAAAATCACTGATGGTACCAATAACCATGGTATGCATCTGGAACGTCTCCTTCTTGTACTTGTCAAAAGTGGGATGACCAACGTCCCACAATACCTTAAGCTCTTCAATCAATGGTCTCATATACACATCGAGACATTTCCCTGGGTAACCAGGTCCCGGAATCAACAAAGTCGACATATTATATTCCTTCTTCATGCACATCCACGGAGGAAGGTTGTAAGGTACCAAAACCACCGGCCATATACTGTATGAAAGACTCACGGTGCCGAAAGGGTTGAACCCGTCGGTTGAGAGCCCGAGCCTGACGTTTCTGACATCTGACACAAAATGAGGAAACTCATTGTTTATATGCTTCCAAGCCGCTCCGTCAGAGATGTGTGTCATGATATCTGCGTCTCCCGGGTCCCGCTCACCATGCCATCTCATAGCTTTTGCGGTGGTTTCTGACATCTACAACCGCTCAAGCCTATCTCTCAACGGAAAATACCGAAGCACTTTCACAGGTTTCCTATTGCCTACTCCCGTCAACTTATATCGGTCAGACTGACATATCGGACATGCGTCAAGGCTAGCAAGGTCATTCCCTTCTGCATCTTTACCCCAGAAGAGAACGCAGTCAAATGCGCATGCATGGATCTTAATGTAGGAAAGCCCTAGATCTTTGAGGATACTTCGGACCTTACGGTGATTGGTCGGATTATGATGACCCTCCTCCAACAACGAAGAAGTGTATTGTAGATATTCATCCACTTGCCTGATAGTCGATTTTGTCTCGACTTTAATCCTCATTACCTCCATCACACTTTGAAGAACTGTCTTCTCAGAACTTGAAGACACAGGGGTCTGTTGCAATGCAATCAGTTTGTTGTACTTGTCAAAGGCAGCAGTGTTGACAACTTGTGGGAACGGCTGCACCGGGTCATGCATATATTGTTCCCCACGTACACCGCTTTCAAAAGGAAACACGTCATTGACGAATGCCATTGTTGGATCGTTGGATGTACTACTACTGCCCGCCTCAAAAAACTGCCCATGATCATGCGATCCATCTAATGATGGCTCACCATGATATATCCAACGTTTGTACTTCGGCCAAAACTCATTACTCTTTAGGTGCTCCCATACTGTCCTAATTGGAAATCGACACATATCACTGCGACACTTACATTTCTTGCACGGGCAATAATGGTATTCATTCCCGTTTGCATTTTCCTCAACGAACTGCAAAAAATTAACAACTCCTGTAGTGTATCGTCGGTCATGCCTTGGAAGCGAAATCCAACTCTTATCCAGATCCATATATAGACTGATAATAATATATATGTATAACTTTAATTAATAAGAAATTAATTAGCACATACATACATATATATATATATATATAAATCTTTAATAATTAATTACATTGGACCTGGTGTAGAGCGTCGCTGCACAGCCTAAGCGATTGATTAGTTACAAGACCAGCCTCAAAATCCTTCAAACAAGTAGCACACGAACAAATTTCAAATATTTCTTCTCCAATTCCTTAACATCGTGAAATTGCAAAGTCTTGTTGTAAATACTCACAATCAGAACAACATTACTAGATAGCTTCTCGACGAATCCAACAACCTCGAATATATTGGTAACAATAGTTGCCTTCTCAGTGCTCATGGGCCATGCTTATAGAACCCTAGCTAGCTAGTTATCATAAAAAAGGGTCGCATAGAGCATTGAGGGAGTGTAATGACTTGTTGACTTTCGAGTTTAAATCTTCCTTCTATTCTCCTAGAGCGTCTCCATCTTGTTCGAGAACCAAAGTGCTTTGGTGTGTGTAAAGATAAATTGGATATGAAGAGCTTTAAATGGAAAATGGGTAGACCAGTTAGTCAGGTCACACTGGTGGATTACCTAATTTGTTTCCACTCGATTTGCTAATTTTAATTCAACATCCTCAACGAACTAGGAATCCTTGGCCAAAAGAAGTTAGGAGTCCCCATTGATCTATTCCCAATTCGTTTCATTCTGGCTACTCGAGCTATCCCATCATTTTAGGAGTTGGCTTTTGAGAGAGCATCGATGTTCAACCTTTATGAATTCCTCTTACAAACACCATGGCCTTGGCCAGTGACTACTGGGTGGTGGCCAACACTTGCTGCCATACATATCTTGAGAGCAAATGCAGCGCATTTGTTCGATAATCTTCTATCTAACTGGAAAGGATCAAGATTGATTCTTCGAATGGTTTTGTCAAAAGCCATTCAAAGGATCAAAATGAAATTTGATGATCTCTTTTCATGTGGATTATAGGGAGGCGATTAAGATCATTCTGTGCTTAATTGAGCTGATGTATACTTCTGTATCTGGTTTTTATGAAATTCTCAGAGATTGTGGGTCTGGATGCTGTTTGTAATGGTGGACTGCTTGTGCACTTTCGTTGTATTATAGTACGTTCATCAATTGTGGAAATATATATAAATATATATGTTTTAGAGTAAAATGGAGAAAATAGAGAGAATATACGAGAAATATAATCTATTAGTTCATTGATAAATGACTTTTTATAAAGGGAGTTTACAATAGGAAGTAAGTCTTTCAATCCTATTCTACTTCTAGTCTTATCAGATAGAAATACTTGACCAAGTCTGAGTTTGACTAATTCAAACTCCTAATAGTTGTTGTTACGTTTGGTTAAGCAAATCTCAATTATCCTTCAACACTCCCCCTTGTGCGGTTCAAACGTGGTGCTTCTCTCGTAACCTCATTAAAACCTTGCCGAGTAACAAAAATCATGTGAGACAAAAATAAGCTCGGTCTAAGGGAAAAAGAGTACAATGCACCATTCATATATGAAAGTAACATGTATATAACAGATTCCCTTAAAGTTTGCAACTCCCCCTGACTCTTACAATCATGGGAGTTCTGATAACTTAAGCATACCAATGTTTTTCACATGTTTTTCAAATATGGTCTTAGGCAAAGATTTAGTAAATAAATCTGCCACATTTTCCTCATATCGAACTTGATTCACTTGAATCTTGAGGAAAGTCTGTTGCTGCTGACTGTAAAAGAACTTAGGCGAGATATGTTTGGTATTATCACCCTTAATGTAAACTTGCTTCATTTGTTCGATGCAAGCAACATTATCTTCATAAATACATGTAGGTTATTCTGTGGTAGATGATAAACCACTAATCCTTCGAATTTGTGAAATAATAAATCTCAACCATATGCATTCACGGACTGTTTCATGTAAAACAATAATCTATGCCTGATTTGAAGACGTAGCAACTAGTGTTTGTTTGGTAGACCTCTACGATATCGTTTAATTTCTCATGGTAAAGACGTAGCCAGTTTGTGAGCGACCTTTGTGTGGGTCAGAGACATACCCAGCATCCGCAAAATCTACCAAAACATTAGAAGAATTTTTGTCATAAGGAATAGGCTTTCCAGCATCATGGTCGACACTTTTAGGAATTATTGCATTCTTTTCAATTCCTCTTGTCTCTCTGTAGGGTTAGAACAAACCCAAATCAATCGTACTCTTTAAATACCAAAAGATGTTCTTTATACCATTCCAATGACGTTGCGTGGGCGCATAGCTATATCTATCTAACAAGTTCACAACAAAAGAGATGTCTGGCCTTGTGCATCGAGCTAAATATAATAATGCGCCTATTGCACTTAAATATGGCACTTCGGTCCCTAGTAGTTTTTCGCCATCATTCTTAGGGCGAAATGTATCCTTCTTTGGATCTAGGGACCGACTGATCTTGGGAGTGCTAACTTGATGTATTTTGTCCACGTTAAATCGCCTTAGCATCTTTTGGACATACGCAGATTGGTGAATTAATATTCCTCTGTTTCGGTATTCTAAATCTAGACCTAGGAAAAACCGAGTTTTCCCGAGATCTTTCATTTCAAATTCGAATTTCAAATACGTAGCAGTGTCTCTTAGTTCTTCAAGAGTACCAATTAGGTTCATGTCATCAACATAAACTACAACTATTGCAAATCCAGAATTTGTTCCCTTGATAAACACTCATGGACATATATCATTGTTCACATATCCCTTCCCAATCAAGTAGTCATTTAGACGATTATACCACATTCTTTCGGATTGTTTTAATCCATATAGTGAACGTATTAATCTTATGCAAAACACATTTCGTGGTGTAAAGTCACTTGACTTGGGTAATTGAAGTCCATCTGGAACCTTCATATATATCTCCGAATCTAGATCCTCATACAGATATGCTCTAACCACATCTATAAGCTGCATGTCAAGTTTTTCAGAAACGACGAAACTGAAAAAATAGCGGAACGTAATAATGTCCATTACAGGAGAATATGTCTCCTCATAATCAATTCCAGGGCGTTGTGAGAAACCTTGCGCCACAAAGCGGGCAAGAATTCATTTTTCTCATAACGTTTTCTAACAAAAACCCATTTGTGTCCTACAGGCTTTACACTTGGTGAGGTTAACACTACCGAACCAAATACCTATCTCTTTGCTAGAGAATTTAATTATGCCTGGATTGCTTCTTTCCATTTAGGCCAATCTGCTCGTTGTTGACATTCTGCAATAGAGCGTGGTTCGATATCATCATTTTCTATAATATCTTGAGCAACATGATGAGCAAACACATCATCAACGATGATAGTATTTCTTTCCAACATCTCATACATACTACATAATTTATTGAGATCTCTTTACTCACTAAAATTGGTTCAATCATTCAGGCGCCCCCCAATATTGATTTTTGGACAAAACTGTAATAAGAAATAATCTCATGAGACGGGTTTTCTATGCTGATGTCTAATGGATTTAATTGTGTTGAGCTCGCTTTTTTCCTTGGGCGAGTGTCCATCTAACCAGATGGCCTCTCCCTCTTTCTTTGGGGAGCCACAGCCTCTAGCACACCTCCACTATGTGTGGTTGTAGTGCCGTGCATATTAATCATATGTGCCACAACACCATGTCCCTTGTAGAGAATTCTAACCTTGCAGGCACATTTTCAATTGGTATATGTGATCTCGTTACTTTAGCGATATCAGAAGATGCATCAGGCGTCAAATCTGCTACGTTTTGAAGGTCGAGTATTCTACGCACTTCATTATTACATTGTGCGGTTCGGGGATCAAGATGAGACACAGTGAGGACAAACCACGATAATTCATGTCGTTCCACTTGAACATGCTTGTTCTTATCCCCTCCTAACGACGGGAAAACTGTCTCATCAAAGTGACACACCGTAAATCTAGTGGTGAGAAGATTGCCTGTCAAAGTTTCAACATAGCGGACTATAACTGGAAGTTCATATCCATCATAAATATTTATTCATCTTTAGTGACCCATCATTGTGCGCTGTGGCGGCGCAATTTTGGCACATAGAAATATTTAACCGAGCTCAAAGATTGTAGATCCGTGTCAATCCAGAAGAGCTCAAGGATTACAAGTTTGTTTGAAATCCTTACACACAGTCACTAGCTGTGGTGTAAATCAGTTCAATGATGGTGAGCATACATGAATAAGTAATGCTGCATGTAAAATTGCATAATCATAAACAAAAGTATTAGTCTGCATACCAATATTAAGACTAATACTGTAGTCGTTTTTCGTGAGACCAATTAGGTTTTTATATAGGAATATGATGCCCATTATAGATGTCATATAATAAGCTATAAAATCATTGCACCTACTGAAATTAACTCAGCCTAGGTGTTTTCACTTTCTAGCATAAGCAGCATAATTATTAATAGTGGATATATGATCAATGTGTCGACACAACAACCAACACCATAAAATATTTAAGGTGTTCGTAAGTTGGTTGAATCAGTCCACTGAATCCTCTTTCGATTCAATATAAGAACATAACGAAAACACATGTTTCCTTTGCATATGATGGTGTCAATCATAATTTTACGAGTAGACTTTGAATGATGGGATTTTATTCATAAAATCACGATGGATGTCAGAAGCATAATAGTGTATAAGTGCATATGCTTTTGCATCAAATATATTATAATACCACCCTAGGGGAGCGGCGGAATTTATGGATTGAACACACGTCTTCAACCCTACATGGGTTGTGTCAAAACAATATTTGAGGATAAAATGTTCTTTGCTTCTATTCATCCAAATTATGGGTGTCCATGGTAATTTCTTTAGTGTACGGATTACCAGATTACGAGTAGTTGCGTCAAAGCCAATCTATGTCAGAATTCCAAAAGATCATTTTCTTATGACGTTGGATTCAATTAGCGGTTACATATGACCCACTAAGTTGACATATAAGCCTATCTAATACTCATTTACATCCGCAATCATGAGAGGTAATGCAAATGAGCTGAAATGAATTCTCACTTGTGTCTTTTCACATGAACATCGTGGCATATATAAAATTTCTTTAAAATGTGGAAAAAATTCAATTTTCTCTTATCGCATAAATTGTCAATTTGACATATGCTTAATATATATACATCGAAACGTAATCTAAGTTCTTTAGAGTAATTCGATGTGAATTGCTATAAAATGTGTGGTAATCCCAAGAAGGCAGATGCATTATGAATCCCAAAAGAATAGATATACCGATCTTTGTTATTTTTATTAAATCTATTGATATAGTATTACTGTTCTGCAGTATTATTATGCTATTTTGTGATATACTAGTATCATTATCCTTTAATGATATTATTTTAGGAATTACATGGCGTTTCTTTGCACATAATTCTATATGTCGTGCCTATATTATATTGTGTTATTTTGCTTTATGCAATACTTTGCAATATTAGATGCAGAAAATTGAATCATGTATATCATGAATAACATTCGAATAATCTCAATTAATTCAGAGAAAATTCAAAATTTAACATGCCAACGATAACATTTAGTCTTGTCCAAATTAGAAATAAAAACTTTAAGACCAAAAGTCTAATTTATTAGATACAAGACATGATAATCTTTACTAGGTTATCTTGGAAATTGAAGAGTGGACTAATCAAAATCTATCTTGGATTGAGTTAGATCAGTAGGGGAATTTGGTACTCGGATTCTTCAGAGTCCAATGTATCAAAGTCAAACTGTGATGGTTAAACCATTTGTAAAATAGAGGAAGAAAAAAATATATTAGTTTCGCGGTATAAATGACATTCACAACAACTAAAATATACCAATATACATTATGATAAAGTTAAAACTTTGTGAAATTATAGTATCACAGTAAAAGTAAAATTTTCAATCTAATCATTTTTATTGCTTGTTAAACTCATGAAAAATTTTATTTTCATTTCTTGTTGACAAGAGTCACAAAAACGCTTGTGTTAATTGATTTCCAAGATAAATGAATTGGATTCAAGACCAAGATTTGTAATGGTCACTTTTTCGATATTTTGGGAAAATGCTTTATGGTTTGTCCTTTTTTATTTATATATATTACAATGCTCATGAAATTGTATCATCATGGCAATGCTAAAACTGAATAACATGTTAAATAAAATAATTATTTAACAGTGATTAAATGCTCTAAATTTAACATTTAAATAAATATTAATACTATTTAAATAGAGTATTATATCATAGAATAATTTAAACGAGATTAAACGAAAAACGGTAACATGAATTAGATCTTATTGCTAGTTTGTAAAATAAACTGCGTATAGAGCGATTGCTCGACCTCGATTCCATATTGATCATCGCATCGTAATTAATACGTCACATGTAAAAACAACAATATTCATATGATTAGTCATCTTAAATTATATATATTTTCATATTTATCATATAAATTAAGCAATTTCGTATTTTCCATTGAAAGCAAAACAATAAATGGTGATCACACAGTAAATATGAATCACTATGTGGTAATTTTAAATATTATCATTGTTCAAGGAGAAATTATAATAGGGAGAACTTCTTCTTTATTCATTGATAAGGAGGCGCTTATATAGGCATTACAATAAGTATCCCGATAAATCAGGGATTCCCTATCTATTACATAATCATCTAATCTAGTCTAATTAGGTCAAGACACATCCAGGAAGTTACGGAAATAACCTTCCTACAACACTGCCCCTTGTGTCGAGCGCCTAATGTCTTCATGGTGCTTACCATGTTGTCTCACTAAAACCTTGCCAGCAAAACAAAAACTTCTTGGGCAAAAATAAAATGCATGGACGAAGGGAAAAGAGCACAACGCACCAACTACTATACTTGTGATTGATATGTGATGTAGACTCCCCCTGATGTCTAACAAACTTAGAACTCTGATAACTGGCGCATGCCAATGCTCTTCACGTGTTTCACAAACATAGATTTTCTCAAAGACTTGGTAAACAAATCTATAACATTTGCATATGAACTCACTTGATTAACTTGGATGTTCAGGAATTTTTGTTGTTGCACATAATAAAAGAACTATGCGGGTCAGAGAGATATCCAGCATCTACAAAACCAACTAATACATTCTTGGGAGTCTTTGGATAAGGGAGACGGCCATTGAAGGACGAAGAAGGGCCGAAATCATCACCTATGCCGGTCTCCACGTTGCCGGTGCCGGCGGCAGTTTCGCGGCGTACGGCGACGCTGCCGAGGCTGCCGGTGGCGTTGGTGTGAGGATGACCGGTGGTGGAAACCTCTCTGGTGCTAAAGGGGTAGAACAAACCCAAGTCAATGGAACCTTTCAGATGTTTAACACCATTCCAATGACGATGCGTAGGCGCTGAGCTAAATCTAGCTAATAAGTTCACAACGAAAGTGATGTCTGGTCTAATATATTGTGCTAAATACAATAGCGCCCCAATTGCACTAAGATACATGTATTTAGCTCCAAGCATCTCTTCATCATCCTCTTTAGGACGGAATGGATTCTTGTGTCTAGACTTTATCTTTCTTATGAACACGCATAGACATAAATCATTGTTCTTGTATCCCCTCCAAATCAAGTATTACAACAGACGTTACAATCTAGTTGCACAATGACTTTGTGGTTTAAAGTCACTTGATCGAGGCATTAGAAGTCCTTCAAACACTTTCGTGTATATATCTACATCTATATCCCCATATAGGTATACATTAACCACATTCATAAGCTGCAAACTTCAGTTTTTTGGACACTACTAAACTAATTAAGAAAGGGAAAGTAATAATGTCCATTACGAGAGAATACATCTCATCGTAGTCAATACCAGGTCGTTGAGAGAAACATTGTGTCATGAGTCTTACTTTATACTGCATGATCTCATTCCCACATTACGCTTACGAACAAAAGCTCTCTTATGTCTAACAGGTTTAACGTCTTTCCGGATCAACTTAACAGATCCCAAGACTTGCTTTTTATTTAACGAGTCTAGTTCTGCCTGTATTGCTTCTTTCCACTTCGGCCAATACATTCTTCGTTGACACTCTGCAACGGAGTAAGCGATTATATCATCAACATACGTGGAATTTTATCCACAGAATACACGTGCGCACTTATGTAATTGAGATTTATGTATACTCTAACATCAACAAAGGTTCTGTGGCGTCCCACAGAATACACATAGTTGATCATGGACATAATTATAGTCAGAGACAATCTCATTGATGATGAGTGGATTAATTTGTGTCATCGCAACTCGCTTCTTTCGCGGTTTTAAATCTCGAGAATTAAACGGTCTCCCCCTCTTCTTGGTGGGAATCGAGGCCGAAGCTGCTGCCCCTTCAAAGTCCATCAGTGGCACCGTTGCAATCCGATTCAACAACAGCGACGATGTCCCGTAGGGCGGCGCCGCCGCCGGGGTTACCCTCTCCTGAGGATATGCCGACGGCACTAGGTCTTAGGGCAACCAAACCGATCCCATATGATCAGATCTTCAACCTTACCGGCACATTTGCAGTATGTATGTGCGATCTCGTCACTTTCTAACTCACTTTGAGTAGTGTGGGAATCATGATGAGACAAATCGTTGGGGGCACACTATGTCAATTCCTGACGCTCATTCGGAATGTGAGCATTCCTATCTCCCCCTAACGGAGGGAAGTGTGTCTCATCAAAGTGACAATCTGTGAAACGCGCAGTAAAGAGATTTACGGTGGTTGGTAGCAGATTATTGTTGGGGATTCACATCCAACATATACCTAAACGTCTTTGTAGACCCATCTTTGTACGCAGAAGATAAACATCACAACTGAAAGTACGTAAGTGCGCAATATTGAGTTTATAACCAGTAACCAGCTGGTATGCACTACACGTCTGGTTGGCATTGAGTCTGAAACGAATAAGCATAGCTGCATGCAGTATTACATATCCCCATGCAGAAACTGGCAATTAGTTCCCATAACCAAAAGCCCTAGCTAATAGCCGAAGTTGCTGAAGAGTGGCTTCTGCAAGGCAATTCTGAGAAAGAACATGAGAAACGGGTTGTTCAACTTCAATCCCTATGGATATGCAATAATCATCGAATGTCTTGGAGTTAAACTCTCTAACATTATCCAACCTAATAGATTTAATAGAATGGTCATGGTGGTGAGCCCTTAACTTGATGATTTAAGCTAAAAGCTTGGCAAATACAGCTTGTGGACAGCAAATCAACGTGACCAACGCGTCGATGCATCAACCAGCACCTTAGAATACACAAAGGGTCTGCATTCTGGTTAATAGGTCCACACATATCATCTTGGATTTGTTATAAGAATGGTTTCTTTTGTGTCCATAACAAAGGAAAACAATGGATTCATCTTTACTAGTGTACAAGCTTTGCAATAAGAGCATTATGCATCTTAAAATACAAATTCGCGCTGAAAATCAGATTCACGCGTAGCATGACCTTTGTGTACTAAAACGGTTATAACTTCTTCATTACAGAAGGTATCGATAAACCGTAAAATGTTTTGGAAACGAGACATCGGTAGCATTCTATTGATATAAAGTACACAATGTAGTTCGAACCGAGCTGATCACAAAGCTCTGTCGAAGTTGATGGATCTATAGATTTCCGGACGGATCCGTCCTACGTTGCCGAAACGGCCATAACTCACTTAATATGATAGCTACGATCAAACGGTCAGTGTCTCTGGAAATTAGACACATAGACCTTTCCATCGGTATAAAATATACCATTTTTGAATGAGTGAGTTATGATTTATAGGTCATGCAATATCAAAGCTTGTATGAGTCATAAGATCCAATAACAAGAATTGGAATGAGGTATTCTCATTGAATCTGACTCAACTTCTTCTCTAGAATGATTCATTAGAGGAAATACACAAGTAATTGTTACCATTCTCATATATCAAAGTGATAACATATGGCAATTAGGTTTTGGAAAACACAGGAAGATTCGATTTTTTCTTGGTGCATAGAATACGTTCAATGACATCGATAACTGTACCATTAGGTAACGTAAAGTTAATGAATCCACGCTCTTTAACAACCGGCGAGGTTCTAATCGATATAGTCATTGATCATCTATATTGCACATAATACTTAAACGACTCTCTCTCCCTTAGGATAGTGTGGGTTGTCCCACTATCAGCTAGACACTCAACTTCATCGCGAGACATCTAAATAGATGAAAAACTATGGGTGGTTTTCTCGCGGGACACAGTCTAATCACTATCCCCTAGGATAGAGAAAGAAAAGGGGATGAAATCCCATCGAGTGTATCGCATGGAATTTGGACTTTATAACTTCAACTAAAGTCGTAAAGTGCAAGGTTGAATGTTACATAACCGAGTAATGATCATCAGAAACCAAAACGAAGTTGAGGCTTCGCACGTTGTGGTGTTGAACACCTTTGGTGACCGGAAGAATGGAGGCTCAGTCTCCTAGGATCTGTGCTAAGCACCTTCTCGGGCGGCTATGGAACCGAGGCTAAAGCCTCCTTGAAAGCACGGTGCCGTGGCACCTTTGTGCTGCCGAAGCCGAGGTATCATCACCATGAGGCCGACGTCGGCCACTAGGCTTGTGACGTCGAGCCTAGCTCCAATTATTCTTTGATTTTGATTTTGATTTGAGTTGAGGTGGAATTATAAGTCCAATATACTAAGCCAATGTGACCCAATAGTGTTTCAGAAGAACCACGTGAGTCGTTAAAACACGAATCTGGATTGGTTAAAAACATAAAATTTCTCACAATATGGGAAAACAGAGAAATTTTATTGACTTGGCAACTTTTAATACATCAAAAGCAAGCTTCTAATTCTAAAGAAAACGAATAAGAGATCAAAGTCTATAAGATATGGCAAAGCCATTACAATACTTGAAAAATTCTTAATGAAAAGTCAAACATAAAGACTAATCAAAATCCGGGACATCTAATGCTTGAGTAGGCTCTTGAGTCTTAACTTCAGGAATGAAGTGCTCAGCCACGAGATTAACGTGAGGTTGTCATCACTAGTTCTCACTTAGCATGATAATTCTCTTTGCTAGAATTACCTCTTGTAGACATTAATCATCTCTTTGCTAGAATTATACACGTGGTGCATATGCTTAGAGGAACCACACTTGTAGCAAGGAGCAAAACTAGTGATTTTGTTGTTGTTGTGAGACGAGGGAGGAGGTGGCGCGTGGCCACCTTGACGGGTTCTATGGCCGAATCAGCCTCCCCCTGAAGGTGTGGCATTGCCGCCATCTCGTCTCCATGTGTTGGAGCGTCGTGTCACACGGTTTCTACAATTTTGATTTCCTCCACGTATCGGCTTAGAAACTTGTTGATACGGGGCATTCTGATTCTTATTTCTTTTATTTTGAAGCCTTCCCATAGTGGGCCTGTGGTTTATGAATCTTTTCAATTCCAACAGGTCTTAAAATTATTGTTATTTATTCAGCCTAATCAACCGAATTTCGGTATGGGTGTCATAAGACATCATAGGCTACGGGGAATTTATCAAGAGTCTTATTGATAAGATCTCTATCATTTTTGTTATGCCAACAGTGTCAAGGTCATAATCCAAAGAACCGAATGGTTTCCCATTTCAATGAAATCTCTGGGATAAGTATGTCATTGACATTATTTAATCGCTACTGGAGCGTGTCCCTTAATTTTTTTTTCTTTAGGGATCTTTTATCGACAGATGTTGTCGCTTCAGAGTTGGATGAATATGGCGTTCTCAAAAATGAGTGCCTAGGCCTTAACATAATCCCCAAATGGGGTAGTGGCTACTGCTTCATTCAGAATGACTGAGAAACCTTTGCTTTGAAAAGCAAGCTATACATCGGAAACACATCGATGATATTCTTTGCTCTCGAGATTAAGAATCTTAAAATCGGGTCGTGACTACGACGACATCTACAAGAAAAGAGATACGTCGGATTGGTATGAATATGACATATACCATTCAAGTATGTATAACGGAATTAGAAGGGCTATGACGTATATGGTCATAAATTTATCTTTTCGATGCATAAAACCGGCGACATCATATCGCACCTTCAAACAGTGGCGTACTCAGACATCCACATAAGCATATTTTTTCTTTTAATTTCCCTTTCAAACGTGATTCCCCCAGGACCATCACTTAAAAAACTTCGACCGTAGGGGTAATTACATCCCCATCTTAGGTCTCATCGGCAATATAAGAATGGCCGGGATCGGAGTAGAAGGAGGCTAATAGCGCCTGATATATATATCGTGTATGTTCAAAAGCTGGAACTTTTATAAAATCTTACTTGCTAATTCGCCAATGAACTGCGTTGTAATATAAAATGCGCTTGAGAACTCGGTTCTACTCCTTGTGCAAAATGCAATAGTCGCTTCGTTCTTTAGACGAATGCAGAAAATTGTTCCTCACCTCCATGGCGTACACATCGTCGTAACATGTCGATGAATGACCACATATTTCCTATTAAGCACGTGAAAAATAAATATATTTAGATAGGTGCAGGAAATTATTAAAATAAATAATAAAATACGAAAAAGTGGGAGGAAGAAAAGCCCAAAGGGCTGCTGGGCTCGGCAGAGGCCCAAACCTGACTCGGGTCGGGTTGGCGGAGGAACCGGGTCAGGACTGATCCGGGTTATGCAGATCCGACGCGCGGATCGAGCAACGCCGTGCGCTGGTGTCTATCGGATTGGCGGGGAATCCAGGTCGTGCAACGCCTGGGCTCCGATTGACGCCTTCCAAGGTTGCCGGGCGGCGGCGTCAAACGTGGGATTCGAGAGCACCAGACTTGTCATCGTCGTCGACGGCGCTGGGCTGAGCACGCATGGATCAGCGGAGAGCGCAGAGGCTTCATCGTCCACTGGCGGATGTCGTAGGCTTCTGGCTGGGGGGGGGGGGGGGGGGGGGGGAGGCGACGTCGACTGGCGGAGGAAGCCAGGCCGGAGGAGGGGGGGGGTGCCCAGAGAAGATCTCTGGGTGCCCTAGGATTTCTTCAGTCTCTGCCGACAAAGATGTCGTCGGCAGGATGAGTTTTCTGAAATACTTGTCTTTGTCGACAAAGTTTTTGTCTGCAGAACTTGGAGCCTCTGAATTTTTTTTCTTTTTTCTTTCTTCTGACGAAGGGGTTGTCGGCGGAAGAGGATTTCTGGACAGAGGTCTTCTTTGCTGACAAGCAGTTGCTGGCAGAAGAGAGAGTTAGGGTTTCTGAATTTTTTTTTTTTTTTTTTCAGATTGTAAACCTAGGGTTTATGAATTTTTCATGGCTATTAGACGAAAGGCTAGAGCCACGTGCTGATAACGTGTTTAAGGAGAAATTATACTAGGGAGAACTTCTTCTTTATTCATTGATAAGGAGGCCTTTATATAGGCATTACAATAAGTATCCCGATAAATCAGGGATTCCCTATCTATTACATAATCATCTAATCTAGACTAATTTAGTCTAATTAGGTCTAATTAGGTCAAGACACATCCAGGAAGTTACGGAAATAACATTCCTACAACAATCATTAAATTTTACCTAAAAAATCCTCTCTTTTTTCGAGTGTCGCAGATCCAGGTCGGGTCTGAAGACTGCAAACTCGGATCGGGTTGGCGAAACCGAGTCGAGCACACGGGTCGGGAACTGTGAGAGGACATGGGACAGGGCGGCGCTGGAGCGGAAGGCGGCGCGAGGTCGTCGGCGCCATGGCTACGTGCGGTGCTAATGCTGCGGCGCTACTGGGTCAGGCAAGCCTCCATGGCAGGCTTGGCTCGATGGATTTGGGGTGGCCGGATTTAGGGCGGAGCTTGGCTGGGATTCGTCGGCGTGGCGGCTTTGAGGCAAGGTTGATCCTCATCCGTACTCGGTTGGGTCAGCAAGCGACCGACTCATCTGAAAAGCTTGATCGGAGAAGGTTCACCATGGGTGCCCAGATCAGATTGGAGGTCGCTGGGTCGGGTCATCGGCCTCAGGTCAAGAGCTCCGAGTTGGAAACCGAAGTCGGTGTTGGTCGTTGTCGGCTGGGTTGGCGTCGTCGGCGCTGGTCTGGGAAGCGCGGGTCCGAGAAACCTGTTAGAGTATGCTCTGGTGTAGGCCTAGTGAGGCTAGGCTAGGGCGGTTGTGGGACTACTGGCAAGGCTAGAGGCGGTGGAAAAAAAATTCTAGGGATTTTGTTTTTTTTCTTTTGGCTAAAAGCGCTAGGTTAGGCAAAATGCTGGTAATGTCAAAAAGTAAAATGAGAATTAGTCTAGTTATTTCATTGATAATCTTATTTATATAAGGTAAGTATTACAACGGTAATAGTAAATACATTTATGACAATAATGATTGATCGTTTCAGTTATAAGTATTGAATGCTAATTACTTAATTTTGTCTCGTCAGTTACATTTACGAAGACATACAATGTGTTTTTCCTTTAATATGTGATAATTTTGTTGTGAAAGTCATAATTCAGTTCAATAAAATTATTGTTAAAATAGTAATTTTATTCAATTATTCGTAAACCCATACCATAGACAACCACGTCTCACATTAACAAACACTTAACAATTGCTTCTCGGTTGCAACGACCAGTTCATATATCTTGGCAGTAATAGTTCGCTGCTCTATCACGTTCCGAAACACCCATGCTTCTAAGAACCCTAACGATCATCGCATAATATTGCTGACTGGTTCGATCGAGGTAACTTAATATCTTGTTCAGATTTGTGGTTAACCCTCTTTCACAATACGTACCATGTTCTCGACTGATCGGTAAACAAGTCTTGGGATGAGTAGTGGACACTGGAGAATGAATTGAATCGGATCTGAAACGTATCATAGCTCTGCGGATACACGAAGAACTAGATGGGTTCAATATATAGCTTCAGTATGCTTTCAATTTCGCTGCATCAGAGTTGGCTCCCTTTCGTCACAGGGCTCGAGTTTGACATGCTGGAAGTGTGATCAGTGATGTGATGATTGTGATCAATTGTTTAGGAATGCAAATGGAAAGTACCTACTTTAATTTGGACATGTATTTCTCTTTGTCTGCCATTTCTTGCTTTTCATGAATCCATGCGATCGACCTGTGACTTCTTGAATTGCCATGCACGTCCTCGGACCCCTTGCTGTTAATCAGACAGTATCTTTATTTGCTAATGGAATACCAAACAAAATTGGATGAGCAACAGATCTGAGTACAGAACCTCTTACTTCTTAGAATCTTCTAGAAGAGTTTTACTATAACTATTGCCAATTAACTTCATAATTCAAAATAAACCTCCGATCCAATATGCCATCATAAAAAGTAACATCAATTGAACTAATTCTCAACATTAATCGTTAGTTCTTATTATAGGTCATTTGATTTGCATGGTTGCTTTAATGAGTTTAATCTAAAGTTGATTTAATTGATAGGATAGGAAAAATGAAACGGATTAAATCACTACTTTGTTACTTTAGCTTTTTGAAATGACTTAAACGAGGGATATAATTTATAGTCCTGTTCAGCTGACTAGGGAACATTTGGTCAATAGCCCTCGGATCAAGCAAATTTAGATTAATGGATGGGGTTAAATCATTTTTTTTTGAGTGAAATTTATTGTCTTATACTAAAAAAGAATGGTTTAATATTTGCTTAATTAATTATTCTTCTCCATAAAGAGGTATATATAGGATACAAAGCTATATCTACAAGGAAAAATATATCCTAAGATTACATAGAATAATCTACCTATACATACAAAGAAAGTAAATATCCTAGTATATTCTACACTCCCCCTCAAGTTGGTGCATAGATGTCAATCATGCCCAACTTGTCAATTGAATCATCAAATGTTTTCCTTGACACTCCTTTTGTAAGAACATCTGCCAACTGGTTTTCTGTATATACGAAAGGGAATCGAATGACTTTCCTGTCTAAGTTCTCCTTGATAAACAATCGATCCACCTCCACATGCTTAGTTCAATCATGCTGAACTGGATTATGGGCAATTTCAATTGCTGACGTATTATCACAATGCAAGTCCATAGGCTTCTTGAGTTTGACACCTAAGCTCTTTAACACATTTCGGATCCACAACAATTCACATACACCATGTGCCATACCTCGAAATTCTGCTTCTGCACTTGATCTAGCAACACCTTTTTGTTTCTTACTACGCCAAGTCACTAGATTTCCTTCAACAAAAGTGAAGTATCCAGATGTAGATCTTCTATCAGTCTTATCACCTGCCCAATCAGCATCTGTGTATCCCATGACCTCTAATTCATTCTTCTTTTCAAACAACAAACCTTTTCCATGTGCCTTCTTGAGATACTTTAAAATACGATATACTGCATCCATATGCTCTTCACTGGGACAATGCATAAATTGGCTAACCACACTCACAGCATAAGCAATATCAGGTCTAGTATGAGAAAGATAAATAAGTCTCCCTACTAGACGTTGGTACCTTCTTTTATCTGTTGGAACTTGATTTGGATAGATGGCAAGGTTGTGATTCATCTCAATTGGTGTATCAGCTGGTTTGCAATCAAGCATCCCTGTTTCAGCTAACAGGTCAAGGACATACTTGCTTTGGGACAAAGAAATTCCTTTCTTGGACCTTGCCACTTCAATCCCAAGAAAATATTTCAGTTGTCCAAGATCTTTCATCTCAAACTCCTTCGAAAAATATTTCTCTAGGGCCTCCATCTCTTTCGGGTCATCTCCTGTGAAAATCATATCATCAACATATACTATCAGGGCAGTAATCTTACCCTGACTATGCTTAATGAACAAAGTATGGTCTGAGTTGCTCTGTCTATAACCAAACGCCTTCATTGATTTTGAAAATCTTCCAAACCAAGCTCTGGGTGATTGCTTTAAGCCATATAATGACTTCTTCAATTTGCAAACTTTGCCTGCATCGCAAGGCTTATTTTTGACTCCTGGTGGTACATCCATATAAACCTCTTCTTCTAAATCTCCATTGAGGAATGCATTCTTCACATCAAATTGGCGAAGAGGCCAATCTCTAGTTGCTGCTAGTGAGATCAATATCCTGACAGTGTTGATCTTTGCTACAGGTGCAAATGTCTCTTCATAATCAATTTCATAGCGTTGGGTGTATCCTTTGGCAACCAATCTGGCTTTATATCTGTCAATACTTCCATCTGCTTTGAGTTTCACTGTATACACCCATCGACATCCAACAGTCTTCTTTCCATGTGGTATTGTCACAATATCCCAAGTTGAGTTTTTCTGCAAGGCTTCAAGTTCTTCATTCATCGCTTGTTTCCACTTGGGATCTGCCAATGCATCTTGTACACTACTTGGAATAGATACATAAGATAATTGACTGACAACAAATGTATGTGATCCAGCCAACCTATGATTAGACATAAAATTGACTATAGGGTATTTTGCTTTGGCTGTGATGTCTGGCTCATAGTGTTTTTTAGGAATACCCTTAGTAACCCTATGTGATTTCCTAACATCGATACTATCTACTCCAGATAAATTATTTGAAAATAATGGTACCTGAGGAGGGACAAGTTCTTGAATCAACGGAGTAGAATGGGAAAAAAGTTCTGCCGGAAGAGGACTTTCAATTGTTGGAATATTAACACCAGACAACTTCTGCTCCTCAAATTCAGATGGGACAGTTGTTGTCTGCTTTGTAGCAGAAAAGGGATTTGGCTCGGCTTGGCAGGATGGCTCGGCGGCTTCAACTTTACTTTGTGGACCACGTGGCGATGTTGACTAGCCATCAGCATGTGTTACAGTCGGCTCGGCTAAGCTTGGCTTGGCTTGACTGATTTCAGTTGAAGAAGATACATTGGTTTCGGCTTGCACATGCTGACAGACCTCCATGATTTCGGCTTGACTTTGGTTTGGAGAAGACACATTTGGTATTTCGGCTTGACTTTGGTTTGGAGAAGACACATTGGGCCCACCAACTTGCACATGCTTGTCACCAATCTGCTCAGTGGGGTCCACTAGTCTGCACAGCAGTCCGACAAGAGCAAGGAGCAGGCACGTGGTGGTCCCACCGGTTGTCCTGGGTTGGTCTGTGGCTGGTGCAGTCAGAGAGAAAAAATTGTGAGAGAAAAAATTGGCGGGAAGGGGACAAGAACTGCTTTGGAGCAGCTTTGGAGTAGGAAACGCAGCAGTTCGTCGGCTGGGCTGGGCTTGGCTGGGTCGTCAGCTTGGCTGGCTTCCTTGCACGTGGTGTAACGACTTTGCTTTTGTGTTTGGCTGGCTTCCTTGCACGTGGCTTCCTTGCTTTTGTTTTGTGGGTTTGTGTATGCTGTGTGAATATGCTATTTGGGTTTTGGTGTATGTGTTTTGGTATTTTGCTTCTTGTGGGATGTGGTGGGTGGTGGTTTGCAGCGGAAATTTGTGCAGGGTTTGCGATTTTGTTTTGGGTTGGCTCTGATACCAACTAGAAAAGAATGGTTTAATATTTGCTTAATTAATTATTCTTCTCTATAAGGAGGTATATATAGGATACAAAACTATATCTACAAGGAAAAATATATCTTAAGATTACATAGAATAATCTACCTATACATACAAGGAAAGTAAATATCCTAGTATATTCTACACTTATCATCAGTAATTACTTTATTGACAAAAAAAACAGACGTCTTCTATTCTCGATTACATACGTCTTCTCCACTTCTCTGAAGTTCACAAATTTTAGGGAAATTTCCAAATTCATTCAGCATGGAGAATCATTGACAAAACACTGTGCCATTTCGTTGTTGGGAAGCTGCTAATAAAGTCTGGGTTTTGTCGATCGACTACTTAGGGTATTTGGAAGAAAAGTGTAGAAATATCAATTTCTTGGTTCTCAGTCTTCGGTGAGATGAGTTTGCTTGCTGCAAATTTCTCAATTTTTGAGAAGAGGAGAAGAAGTGGGAGACTGGAGTAACTTTATCAATTTTGGAGAATTGCAGAAATGCATTGGCGGAAAGGAAATATAGGAAGAAGGGACTTGAAGGAGAACATGAGATGATTAGTGATCATTTATCAAAGAAGGGCGTGAAGAGGAAGAGATTGGGGAGGGAAGCAGAAGCCTGTACAGTTTGAGCCGTCGGTTCAATGAATAGATTAAACAAATATAGAATAATAGGTTTTAATTATTTGATCTGCCCTTAGATCCAAATTAGATTGATCCAAGGGTTATTGACCAAATGTTCCATTGGATCAATCTCGATCTAGACAATAAGGGCACTAGGAGAAGAAGACAATTCATATAAATGCTCACAAGCCGAGAATTTGAGGAAATCTTTCCCACTAGGAAAATAAGGTTTGAGAAATTTTCACCCGCACAAAAGATTGTAAGAGAGCGTTCCTACTTGTCCATTTTTTCACTTTTTTCATATTTTTTATGTCCAAAGTACCCCTCTCAATTTTTTCATCTCTCTTCCCTTCCTAATGGGTCAACGGTCAACGGTCACCGATTGCTGGAATCCAGTCACTTTTTGCCGGAATCCGGTCTCAATCGCCGGTCAACGGTCAATAGTCAACTCTCTATTGCCCTAATAGATGTCTATTTATTTAGAGTTTAGGGTTATTAAAGTTCTATTGGGGGCAGCAGGAGTCTATTGGGGGAACAATAGAGTTCTATTGGGAGCAGAAGGGGTTTATTGGGGGACAGTGTAGTCTCATTGGAATTGGGGGGATATAAGAGTGTGTTGAGGGGTAGTAGGAGTCTATTAGGGTGCAGTGAGAATCCATTGCGGGGCAGCATGGGTCTATTGGGAGACAATATAGGCAGTATGGGTTCTATTAGAAGGTAATAGAAGGTTTGTAGGGGGTCAACGGTTAGCGGTTAACGGTTAACGGTTAACGATCAACGGTCAACGGCCAACGGTCAACAGTCAATAGTGAACCCTCTATTACCTTAATATATGTCTATTTAGGATATATATAATTGATTGAGGGTATAATCATCTTTTTTCTTTTTTTGGGTTAATGAGAATTTTCTAATCTCATTTTGCTAGTGAGAACAAAAGTTTCAAAATTTGAACTAGTAGTCATTGACCCAAACAAAAACCAAACCAGTAATTAACCAGAATATGATAATGTTGGAAGAGAAATGGTAGCTACAATTGCCAGATTGGTAGAGCGCGCGCGCAACTAGCTTTTGAGGTTGATGAAGCAACACAGGCTCCTCCGTTGGTGTTCAAAAATTGTGTCGTCAAGGACTCAGCTAGCTAGACATCTTGAAGAGAGGTTCTCCAACATGCCACATTGGGAACAAACCCGAACTAGTTCTTATACACTACTCTTTTTTTTTTTTTTTTTTCTCATATATAGGGGACCAAGTGGCGCTTCGGGTTGGCTATCAATCTGCGGCTTCAACCAATTAAGTATATCTGAGAATTTGATAGCAGAAGCCAGAGCTCCGGTCATTAGAAAGGACTATGGACTTCCACTTCCCTTTCTAGCCTCAGCCAATTAAGTATATCTGAGAATTTGATAGCAGAAGCCAGAGCTCCGGTCCGCGTGCACTCTGAACTTGGAGCAATTGCTTTGCATTATTACTCACCGTGTTCTTGATGAATTTGAAGGGGACAATCAGACACCTCAACTCTAGTGATGTTCTTGAGGAATAAATCATAGAAGACAACGTCTGCATCAGCAAGAATCAGGAGTCCATTGAATTTCAGTATAACCCTTATGAAAACTTCCTTAAAGATCTGCAAGTTCCTATTTATCGAGACTCGTGGTTCCTTGGTGGATATATACCAGGCCTCAGAGACTGAATTGAAATATCAAGCTAGCCGCAAGATTTTGCGACTGAGGGTAGAGGTTGATCTTTATGTTATTGCTGATAACACAGATGGTGGCAAAGGTACTATTGGTGATTGTAGTATACTGTCCATTGAGAAACTTGGGTGGACTGGAGCCGAAGTGTCATCGAGAACTGGTACGAAAGCAACTCTCATGACTTATTCACATCTATACCATGGGGGCTGCGTTGTTTAGTAGCTGCAGAAGGGCAGAAGGGTTGGTTAACAAATATCGATAATTTGAAAGTCTTGGATGTAAAACTTGGGTTTTTACTTTTTAATGGTATTGATGAATTGGTAGACAATTGTTTTAACTTGGATGTATTTCTATAATTTTTTTTGAATCAGTTGTTAAGAAATGTATTACTCAGCGAACAATACAAAGAATAAAACACCCATGAGGACCGACAATAAGAATTACTCTATATGAGTACTAAATACATATCTGGCACCTATGTACCTAATAATCAAAAGTACATTCACCTTCTAGAGACCGTTTATAGCGCTTTTATTTTCACAGTCTATATACTCAGTGGCAAGATTAAAAGGTAATAACCAAGGCTATCAAGACTGCCAATTGATCAAAAAAACTAAATTTTACTTTGGGCCATAAAGACCCAATCCAACTAAATCCACACCAGAGTGAAGGCCGAAATTAAGCCCGGCCCAATTCCGACAACAAACCTTAGCCCAAAAACTTTTTACAACACAGCCTCCAAACCGCCTATCGCCTCCTCCAACACACCGCCCACGGCCGCTAGAAAATCGATCCAAATCCAGCCGGGACTCCTAATGGTTGAGCCTGATCTACCGCATCAGGCGAGATCATCATGACTTACTAGTAGCGCCGTCTGGCTCCTCGCTCCCATATCGACACTCGTCGAATCGCTAGTGCCGCCACCACCAAAGCTAGCTTTGGCAAGCGGAATTGCAACCCAAGAAAAAGGGCCAAGTCCCGATCTATTTACTCCACCACCAGTCAAATCCATGCAACCTTGATCGAATCATTGGGTCATCGACCTGACGCCGACGACCGCCAGCCAAGAACTAGTTCCGTCGTCGACCAGACCCATCTTGGCGAACCCGAGACCTAAAGGATGTACCGGTATCACCATTGGTAAACTCCCAATCACCTCCACTTTGAAACCCTTTGATTCTTGTTCAACAAGATTTGGGTTGAAATCTCCCAGATTGAAGGAACCACCAGGGAGAAACCCAACATCAGCCCTAAGCCGATCAAATCCGGCGGTCATGAACACATCATTGTAAATAATTTTTGCCAACACCCCCGTTGGCCACACAACCCTAAACCAAGTGAAGAGTAAAAGAAGAAAAAAGGACAGTAGGCTAAAGTCTGCAATTTTTTCCATGGATGATGGATCGGTTTTGGTCTACGTTCAAGCCCTAAAGGCTAGAGAGAGAACGCGGCTAGGGTTGTTTTTCTCAAGGGGAAAGACTTATTGATAGCCCATGTGTTTGATATGTATTTCTATAATTGATACATCTGATTCTTACAATTTTCTACTTTTACGTATATTTTTGCACGTTCTTTTCGTCTGGATCTAGTTGCTTGTTTCACTATGAACTTTTGTGCAATTGAATAATGCAATTGCAAATATATAGCTAGTGAAAAGAATTAGAATCAGGAGTAGTAATAATACCATTTCATATATTCAAGTGATCGACGAATTCACTCCAAGTGTCCCCACAATTACAAGGCCATCATCGATATAGTAGCAAATAAACCAGAAATTTGAACTCGGGGGGATTTTGCTGCAGCTGCAACTTTGATAGTTTCTTTGTCTGGTATATATGTAATATCTAGAAACCTCAATCCAATACTATACTAGGTAATACTGAAAGGAATTATTAAAGAAAGATATTCATTCGATCATAAAACAATGAAATAATATCATGAAGTCATTGGATCATCCAATTTCGCTGTACATCTGAAGAGTCTCAATAGTCAATTCAAGGATTGGATCATCATATTTTGAGGCACATGCTGCTAAACAGTACAAGAAATAATATGTTGCTAATTAAGCAAGTAAACATTCTTGGGCGGAAGGCTTATGGATTCTGAATAAATATCGATGTTCTTGGTAAACCGCTCCTCTTTCACGAATGTTCCTGATCAGTGTCAAATAGTATTGGAATCAGTAGCAAACGCGTATCATAGCTCTGCAGAAACACAAAGAACTTGATGGGTTCATTAGCCTTACTATGCATTCAATTTCGCTGCATCAGAGTTGGTGTTTGTCTCCCTTTCGTCGCAGAATCATTGTTTGACATACTGGAAGCAGTTTGAGTGATGAGAAATTGTTTAGGAACGCAAATGGAAAGTACGTTTTCCTAGTTCAATTTGGATGTGGATTTCTATTCTTCTGCCATTTCTTGCACGAATCCATGCGACCAAACTTCTTGCCATGCACGTCCTCGGGGACTCCTTGCCTCAATCAGATTGTACCTTTATTTGTTAATGGCAATTGGCAATACCAAACCAAAATGTATATCTGAGAACAAAGTTTTCTTACAATTTTCTAGTAGATTTTTACTATAATTATTGCTAATTAACTTCATTATTTAATTAAATCTCCATATAGGTCATCTAACAAAGTACAACATCAATCGAACTAATTATAAACGTTAATCAAGACCATTCATATAAATCAAAGGAATAAAATAATTAACCAGGATATAGCTACAATTGCCAGATTGGTAGAGGACCTTCTTTTTTCTTTTTTTTTGGGTCGAGGATCGGACCTAGCTTGTGAGGTTGAAGTAGGAACAAGGCTCCTTCCGTTTTCCGTTGGTGTTCAAAAATGGTCTCGTCAAGGACTCAGACAGCTTGACCAAGAGGGCCGGGGTTCTCCATTCTCCAATATCTAACATTAATGGGAACAGATCGACCCTAGCCTAACTAGTTTCTCTTACATGAAGCACATAGATTAATCCCCCAGCTCCAAACCCCTTTTTTTCTTTTTGTTTTACCTCAGAGGGTAATGCAAATGGTCATGCTAATCAACTTCTCAATAATGGTATATTATCTGTTGAATCTGATCTTGTGCATCTCTCTCTTTCATTATTGATCGAGTGAGCTAGTTCAAGTGTAACTGACTTACTGTATTTATGCCATGTTTTGTGATCATTAATTGTGTTTCTTGTTTCGTTCTTACATCTCAGACTTCAAGCTAGGAAGAAGAGAAGTTTGTCAAGTAGACCATAGACGCTAAATATGTGCAACAAATTAAGCGCTTTTGAGAGAGAGAAAGAGAGAGAGCTCTCTGCTTGACAATTTTTCATAGTATCGCAAGTTGGCAGTTGAAATATTTTCCTCATGATTCACAGCTAATTTATTGACAATTATCTATCTTATCATAATCTTTTATATCTACTTAAGTTTTATTTTCTATTATTTTCAAAATGTAGCAAAAATTAATGTTTTATTTCTTGATCATTTCTTTTTGGGAGGCAACCTTCTTGCAAATCACAATTTATTTTTTTCCATTTTGTATGAATGCATGTTTTGCCATACACGTCTGCGACGCACGGAACCAGAGTGGCGTTTGTGTTAAAATTAAGGGGAAAAAAATGGTTGGCTATCAATCTGCAGCTTCAGCTTTTGTTATTAGATCGAAAGGACTATGGCCTTCTCTTTCTAGCCTCAGCTAAGTATATCGGATTGGAGAACATATATATTTTGATAGCAGAAGCCTGCAGAGCTCTGCAAATCCTTTAATACTATAGTATGAACATTAACCATGTAAACACGAAATTAAAACAAAAATCAGAATTATACTTGCTACATTACAACTGATTGCCATTACTTACTGCACAAGATACTCCGGTCTTCAAGTTTTAGTGTTCTGAATATCTCTCTCAAGTGCTCCTTGAATGAGATAGGATACTAAATGCGTTGGTGATGATATCAGGGACTAATGCTCATGTATATATAGTGATCGTTCAACTAGTGCCTTACCCAAAGAGTCCTAGTTGATCTCAATATTGTTTCCTCATTATCATGAGATTCATATAAGATTCTGTATTGGATTCTTACTCAATATATTGATTATATCTCTATCAATATATCACAGAGATTACATTCCTTATTCAACTCTTACTACTTAAATAATGTATAATCAATTGTTTAATACTCAGAACATAGAATTATTGTATAAGTCCAATTTGTTCTTTCAATCTCCCACAGGACTGTACAATGATTCAAATGTAAGCAAAAGAACCAAAACATAAAATAAGCAATAAACTTAAGGTATGCGTGAGCTGAACATAATGTATAAATCCAAAAGCAAACAACTCAGTCACTTCACATTAACAAATACATAACCTAAAATCTAACAAATTCAACAGAAAATAAAGATTGAAAATCACTGCAAATGTTCTTGTAAAGCACAAGAGTTCCAGATATGAAGTAGAGCAGAGCTAATGGCACTTTCACATATATATTATTGCATTGTCAAAAATCTCTTGTCCTCTGTATGGTTTTAAACAAAAACTCCAAAATCACAAGTAACTTAACACAAGTGGATATACAAATACTTGTTAACTCAAAAAGGAAAAACATGTACATAATATATACTGTATATAAGTATCCACTTGATCTTTTCAATAACTTGAAAAATAAAATTGATATGAGAAAATGATTTTCAGCATTGAAATACATAACACTAGAGAAATATAAATGGAATTCTTCAACTTTATTTGATAACAGAATCAAGTTTACATAATCATAAAACATAAATACAAGAATAAAACAAAATATTGAAAATCTGTAACTAAATTTTGAATGCTCCAACTAAACTCCAAAATCTAATTATTCTAGAATACCTAGTCTAGCACAATTCCTCTTAAAAGTCTCAACTGGTAATGGTTTGGTAAAAGAGTCTGCTAACTGTTCTTTTGTAGCAATGTTCAAAATCTTGACTTCACCATCCTTGACTTTTTTCCTCACACCATAATACTTGAGATCAATGTGCTTAGAATTAGTTGATCTCTTCCTGTTTTTACAAAAAAACACTGCAGTCTCATTATCACAATCACTACCAGAAAAAAGGGCTTTGCCGACGAAAAAAAAAAACGGCCGACGAAACACTTTTTTCGTCGGCTATTCCCAAGAATGGCCGACGAAAATTTTTGTCGTCGCAAAAAAATAAATTCCGTCGACTATTCCCATAGAATGGCCGACGATTTTTTATTTCGTCGGTAAAAATGAAAAATCGTCGGCTATTCTACAAGAATGGCCGACGATTTTTTCTTTCGTCCCTAAAAAATATTTTTCGTCGGCTATACCCCTATAATGGCCTACGATTTAAAGTTTTCGTCGGCTATACAAATTTTGGAAGAATGGCCGACGAAGTTGACAATTTCGTCGGCTATAAGTCTTTATATTTTCAGATCTGGACAGAAGCTACTCATTTAAAAAAAAACGGAAAAAAACGGGAGAAAGAGTGAAAAATCTGTGGGTATTGTTGAAATCCGTCCTCTCTTACATTGTGAAGCTATATATAGGTACGTATATGTGTATATATGTTGATTTTGAGTTTTAGTTGAGTTGATTTTGAGTTTTAGTGATTTTGATATAGTAAGTGATTTTTTGTTTTGTTGTTGTTTTAGTGTTAGAATGTATGTATATATGTTGATTTTGAGTTGTAGTTGAGTTGATTTTCAGTTAGAGTATAATTATGTGTTTTAATTTAATAATTTTATTTTAATTAGTGTTAAAATATATATAAATATGTTAATTAATGGTTGTTGATAGTGTAATGAACTTAAATAATGGTTGTTAATTAATGGTATATATATATATGAGTTGATGTTGATAATAATATATATGGTAATATATATATGTGTTAATTAATTTATTATTAATTAAAGTTATACATATATATTATTATCAGGCTATATATGGATCGAGATAAGAGTTGGATTTCGCTTCCAAGGCATGACCGACGATACACTACAGGAGTTGTGGATTTTTTGCAGTTCATCGAGGAAAATGCAAACGGGGATTACCATTATTGCCCGTGCAAGAAATGTAAGTGTCGCAGTGATATGTGTCGATTTCCGATTAGGACAGTATGGGAGCACCTAAAGAGTAATGGGTTTTGGCCGAAGTACACACGTTGGATATATCACGGTGAGCCATCATTAGATGGATCGCATGATCATGGGCAGTATTTTGAGGCGGGCAGTAGTAGTACATCCAACGATCCAACAATGGCATTCGTCAACGACGTGTTTCCTTTTGAAAGCGGTGTACGTGGGGAACAATATATGCAGGACCCGGTGCAGCCGTTCCCACAAGTTGTCAACACTGCTGCCTTTGACAAGTACAACAAACTGATTGCATTGCAACAGACCCCTGTGTCTTCAAGTTCTGAGAAGACAGTTCTTCAAAGTGTGATGGAGGTAATGAGGATTAAAGTCGAGACAAAAGGGAGCATCAGGCAAGTGGATGAATATCTACAGTACACTTCTTCGTTGTTGGAGGAGGGTCATCGTAATCCTACCAATCACCGTCAGGTCCGAAGTATCCTCAAAGATCTAGGGCTTTCCTACATTAAGATCCATGCATGCGCATTTGACTGCGTTCTCTTCTGGGGTAAAGATGCAGAAGGGAATGACCTTGCTAGCCTTGACGCATGTCCGATATGTCAGTCTGACCGATATAAGTTGACGGGAGCAGGCAATAGGAAACCTGTGAAAGTGCTTCGGTATTTTCCGTTGAGAGATACGCTTGAGCGGTTGTACATGTCAGAAACCACCGCAAAAGCTATGAGGTGGCACGGTGAGCGGGACGCGGGAGACGCATATATCATGACACACATCTCTGACGGAGCGGCTTGGAAGCATATAAACAATGAGTTTCCTCATTTTGCGTCAGATGTCAGAAACGTCAGGCTCGGGCTCTCAACCGGCGAGTTCAACCCTTTCGGCACCATGAGTCTTTCCTACAGTATATGGCCGGTGGTTTTGGTACCTTACAACCTTCCTCCGTCGATGTGCATGAAGAAGGAATATAATATGTTGACGTTGTTGATTCCGGGGCCTGGTTACCCAGGGAAATGTCTCGATGTGTATATGAGACCATTGATTGAAGATCTTAAGGTGTTGTGGGAAGTTGGTCATCCCACTTTTGACAAGTACAAGAAGGAGACGTTCCAGATGCATGCCATGGATATTGGTACCATCAGTGATTTTCCTGCTTATGGGATGTTGTCGGGCAGCGTTGTAAGGGGATACAAGGCTTGTCCAGAGTGCCTCAGCGATTATGGGAGCACCCCTCATTGTAACAAGATATGCAGAATGGGTCATCGTGTGTTCGTTCCAGCGGATCACCACTGGCGTTACGAGTCCGCCGCATTTGATGGAACCGAAGAACACGGCCGTCCTCCCAGAAGATGGACAGGAAGAGAAATTTTAGCAAGACTTAATGAGTATGATTTTGGGCCCCTCAGCAATCATCCCGATATTGTAGCGGAAATACCTGAAAGGCCTGAGGAGTACAAATTCTGGACACATAGGAGCATATTGTGGGAACTCCCGTACTGGTGTGAGTTGCTGATCCGTCACTTCCTAGACGTTATGCACATAGAAAAAAATGTTTCTGAAAGTGTGGTGGGCACAACGCTGAACTTGGAGGAGAAGACGAAAGACGGTCCTAAGGCTCGCACTGATCTGCAAAACATGAATATCAGAAAACCACTATGGTTGAAACAAGGGAAGAGAAAAATGCCTCAAGCTCCTTACACCGTCAAGCCTGAGCATAAATCAGAAATTTTTCATTGGATAAGTCGGGCCAAGTATCCTTCAGGCTTTGCTGGAAATATAGCCAAGTGTGTCAACAGACAATTCAACAATCTGTACGGGTTGAAAAGTCATGACAATCATATCCTGCTACAACGTCTCTTCCCTGTTTTCATTCGACCGTTCCTTCCCCGTCACGTTGTGGAGCCGTTAGTAGCGTTGGCAAGATTTTTCCAGAAGGTATGCACACGGGAAGTGAGAAAATCTGACCTCCGGGAAATGCAACAAGACATCGTTCATATCATGTGTAAATTTGAGATGATATTTCCTCCAAATTTTTTCGACATCATGCCTCACCTCATGATCCATCTTCCTCGGCAGTTGTTGCTTACCGGTCCTGTGCACTTCACTTGGATGTATCTGATGGAAAGGTACGTATTTTACACCTTATGTTAATTTCCTCATCAATATATGTGATATAGTGTTAATGTATTATCTTAACACTTTAAAAACTTGATTTATAGGCAACTTGGACAATACGGTGGTTTTGTCCAAAACAGATCCGCACCTGAAGGATGTATAGCTGAAACATATATTGCGCACGAGTGCGTCACCTACATGAAGCTGTATTTAGGAGCATTACAGGAAAGCATACCGGAAGATGTACTGTCACAGTTCAATCTTTCCATACTCTCCAACGATGTTGTACTCGGTGGAAACATGCCAGTTTCCTACAAGTTGAAAGATTATGAGGTAGCCATTGCACATTGGTGGGTACTAATCAACTGTCCAGAAGTTCAGTTTTGGAAGGACATACATCTACGCTGTGAAGGAGTAGCAGGTGATCTCGATTACCACAACCAGACATTCGCAGAGTATTTCGGCCGCTGGGTATGTACCTTTAACACTATTCTATACGTGTTCATATATTATTGTGTATATTTATTCATATTTATAGTTGATTCTGATGGTTGCAGATGGACCTTACTGAAAATGATAATCACCCAAATTGGTCACACGAACTCAGACTTTTAGCGAGGAGGCCGGTCTATTCAAAAGTTTATGCGACGTGCAAGGTGAATGGTGTGTTATTTCGATGTGAAGACAGAGACCTCAGACTGAAAACACAAAATTCATGGGTTATGGCACATGGTGGGAATGGTGGAGTTGACTATTACGGTGTTCTCCATTCAGTTGTGGAACTGCATTACGGGGAAGGCATGAAAGTGCACCTTTTCAAGTGTAGATGGTTTGACACACGGCCGCAGAGCATGAAAACCGATCAATACGGCATAAGTTCTGTGAACACTAGTACATCATGGTATGAGGACGACCCGTTCGTTTTAGCCACATGGGTGAAACAAGTGTTTTATCTTGATGATCTCGCCAAGGGTGACCCGTGGAAAGTAGTCAACACTATCCACCATCGCAACATTTACCGGGCGTCTACACTTGGAGTGGCTGAAGAGAACGAGGAAGGGGGCACCGCGTATCAAGAGCCCAACTCAAACGGTATTCCTGACTCGTCTTTTATTCGCCTAGACACGCCGGTGCGAATTCGACGTGAAGAGCCACTGCTTGTTGATGTTGATCCAAATGAAGAAACTAACGAGGACTCTAGTGGTGAGGAAAGACATAGATTACCCCTATCGAGCAATTCAGAAACCGAAGAAGACTCATCCGATGATTCCGATTACAATCCGACGGATTAAGTAATTTAAATGATATAAGCCTTTCATTTGTAATCAACTCATTTCTAATGAACGGGCGTGGGGATGAGCCTCCCAGCTAGGCTGGGTTCCAAACCCCTTAAAAAAATTTTTGAAATATGTTGACTGTTGGGTTTCTGGTTTTTTATGTTCAATTTTGGTTATATGTGAACAGGACATCGGAATAGGAGAGGTGTAAAACCACTGATTTTTTTGGTTTTTTTTTCAGAGAATAGCCGACGAAAAATACATTATTTCGTCGGCCATTGTGAGAATGGCCGACGAAAAATTTAATTTTTCGTCGGCTATTCTCACAATGGCCGACGAAAAATTCATTATTTCGTCGGCCATAAGTTTTTTTAAAAACAAATATTTTATTTTTGACCGAAAACGACAAAAGAATAGCCGACGAGTACTAGGTTTTATTTCGTCGGCTATGATTAAAAAAAAAACAAAAAAAGAGCAGCTTCCATTTTCTATCACTATCGAGAAACCATTGCTTCATCCTTCAAATGCAAATGTGTCGTGAAATAAGATATGACTGAAATATTGAAAAACGTCTATGGTTGAAAAATGAGAAGATTCCGACAAAATCTGTGTGACGAATATTGCGGTTAACTGTTTTTTACTGCCGTTTTCCTATGGGTAGCCTGACGGTCGGTAAATATTTTGATGAAAATTTTTATACGATTAGTTGCGTCTCATCGATCTGAAACTATTCTATGTTGAAGGTCAGGCCAAAAAACGTCATTTAGACGGGCCAATTTCCGTTTTAAAGCGTTTAGAAGTTTGACTTTGCAGTTTGACCGTCCCGATCGAGCCTTTAACGTTGTCAGATGTAGTTGGATTTTTTTTCATACATTTATTTAATCTTAACGGTGATATCTGACGGTTGGAATAGATTTTCCAAATTTTTAGACTCAAAATCGAAACATATGCACTAATGTTCCTTAACTTGTTTACTAAGTGTTTAAGTGAATGTATAGTTTCAAATAGTTACTATACGTAGACCCTTCAAATGAAAATGTGTCGTGAAATAAGATATGACCGAAATATTGAAATACGTCTACGGTTGAAAAATGAGAAGATTCCGACAAAATCTGTGTGCCGAATGTTGCGGTTAGCTGTTTTTTACTTCCGTTTTCCTATGTGTAGCATGACGGTCAGTAAATATTTTGAGGAAAATTTTTATACGATTAGTTGCGTCTCATCGATCTGAAACTATTCTCTGTTGAAGATCAGGCAAAAAAACGTCATTTAGACGGGCCAATTTCCGTTTTAAAGCGTTTAGAGGTTTGATTTTGCAGTTTAACCAAAAGTTTAGCCGACGAAAATTCTATTTCGTCGGCTAAACTCTAGTGATCCGCGCATTTTCATTGTCTGCCGTTGGATGGGGGAGATCGGACGGCTGCTGAGCGCCTAAACTATAGCCGACGAAATTCAAATTATAGGCGACGAATTAAAAATTTCGTCGGCTATTCTTAAGTATAGCCGACGAATTAAAGAATTTCGTCGGCTATTCTTAAGTATAGCCGATGAAATATTTTTAATTCGTCGGCTATACTTTCGGGTATAAGTTTGTTGCAGCCGAACCCTAGCCTCCATTTGCTGCATATTTCCAAATCCTCCGCCACTCGCCTCCAACGGATCCTCCGCCGCTTATACGCCTCGTCCTCCTCCAATCCGGCAGCCCCGGCCCTCCTCCCTCTTCCTCCTCCCTATTCCGGCCGGCCCCTCCTCCCTCTTCCTCCTCCTCCGGCCTGTCCCTCCTCCTCCCTCCTCCGGCCGGCCTCCTTCTCCTCTGCAAATGTATGTTTTTTTTTTTTTTCATTTATGTTAATAAATTGTTAATTTAGATATAATTGTTAATTTAGGTATAATTTAGGTATTTATGTTAATTTAGGTATAATTTAGGTATTTAGGTATAATTTATTTAATTTATTTATGTTAATTTAGATATAATTTATTTAATTATTTGTGTAAATTTATTTATTTAGATGTAATTGTTAATTTAGGTATTTATGTTTATTTAGGTATAATTTAGGTATTTATGTTAATTTAGGTAATTTTTAGGTATTTATGTTAATTTAGGTAATTGTTTTCAAATTTATTTTAATTGTATAATTTAGGTGTAATTGTATAATTTATACGTATAAATTGGTTTTTTAATTATATAAATTGATAACTTAATTGTATAATTTAGCTTAATTATATTTAATTGGAATTTGTTATTTAATATAATATAATTTAATATGTTAGTATATAAATTGTTATATTAAAATATGTTAGTATTATTGGTTATTATATTAATTAAAATTTGTTATTTAATATAATATAATTTAATATCAATTAATGTATTAATGCCTCGGGCTTTAGATGGCCGATGCATTAAGAAACCTATTCGGAGGCCGTCGTGCCGGCAGATCTAGAGGTTCTAGAAATTCCGCCGGTTCCGCAGACTCCGAGAGGACCGCTAGCCAGCCTGAGAGGACCACCAGCCAGCCGCGGAGGAGTGTAGATTCATCCCAGCCGCAGAGGACTGTGGATGCAGCCCAGCCGCGACGGAGTGTGAGTTCTCGGCACCAGACCCTTCTCCAGGCGGGGCGGCCGTCGAGCACTTCACTTCCGCATGTCGGTCCCTCTGTGGCTCCGAGGTTTAGTCGGCAGCTATTTCACGAGGACATAGCTGCCGACGTTCCTCAGGTTCGGATGCCTGACGTTCATCGGGAGCCGATGCCGAGTCCGACTCAGTCTGCTGCTGACTCGACTGAGGCTCCTACTCTCCCAAACCAGCTCTTCCTCCCGTACAACATTCCGGCTATACCGAAAGTCGACTATCAGGGTGTGCCCATATGGCCTGATATGCCTCAGTACGTGAGTGCTGCGGAGGCATACCAGCAGCAGCCATTTGAGAACCCTGACCACCTTATTTCGGCGAGGAGAAAAGGAAAGTCGACAGACGAGTCATCCAGTTCAGGTAACATTTGATTTTATTAATTAAATGTTTTATTAAAATTAACGCACTAATATTTAATTTTATTAACCAATCGTCGTTTTTGTGATAGGGACAGCCGCTAGCAGTTCACGGAGGAATACGAGAGGTGTCATATGTTTTGACACGCTCAGGAGAACTGTTGAGCGCAGCAGCAGGATTCAGATCAACGAACCTCCTAATCAGGAGGTTCCGGGGAAGAAAAAACGCGACTACTCGGGTTGCGTGGGGTCACTGATTAGGGACAGAGTCCCTATGTTGTGGACCCGGTGGGCTGATGTGCCCGAAGAGATAAAGAGGGAGGTGAACAACGCCGCGTCGGTGAGTAATTTAAAAAATTTAATTTATTTATCGTAATATTTAATAATTTTCGGTATTATTACAATTGTAAAACTAATAAAATATTATTTTTCAGACATTCTTCAAGATTGCCGAACACAGACGGGATTGGGCGGACACCTAGCAGAACTCGAGGTACGTTTGTTTTTATGATATTATAATTATCTTATAATTATTAATATTTTATGATATTAATAATATTTCTAATGCACTTTTGTTTTTTTCGTAAGTTCAAAGAGTGGAAGAACGAGCTGCGTTCCCACTATAACGAATACGACAACCTTGGTCGTATGGATACTCCCAGGGAGTTCATGTTCCGGGAGTACGAGTGGCGTTGGTTGAAGACAGTAGACTTCAACAACCCAGTTATGCAGGTAAATACTAAACTTCAGTAAAAATGTTTATTTTGTTAAAATTTTAATTATTAGTTTAATTATTTTATAATTATTACACTAATATTTTTTATGCATTTTTCTAACATTTTATTATTTGTTTGAAGCAACGTTCTCGGATAAACTCTGAGAACCGCCGCCGGAACACAACCCCCCATCATGCTGGTTCACGGCCGTTTGCACAATATCAGGAGGAGGCGCTTAGAGATCATCCTGATAGCAACCCGTACGTGGAGACGTTCAAGATCGCTTATCCACAAGCGACAGAACAGCTCGTAAGTCGTTCATTACAATTTTAAAATTTTAATTATTAATTTTACTTAATTATATATTTGTTATAATATTAATTTTTTTTTTTCCGTCCACTTAGGAGAGGGTCAACCGGGCCGAAGAAGAGGTGTTCTAGCAAGTAGTTCGGGAGACACAACCGAACATTTCAGAGGCAGATCTGGAAGAAGCCATGCGCCATGTCGACCGGTCCAGTGTCCAAACGGCAGCGAGGATGTTCGACGCAGCCTTCCCAAACCGGTCAAACAACTACTACTGCCGGGGTTTGGGAAGTTCTGGACTAGGGCTTCTAAAGACCACTAAGGGAGGTCAAAAGAAGGGAGGCGGGGAGAGCCAACATATGAGGGGGGAAGTGCAGCGATTGGCCGCAGAATTGGCGACCTCGTCCCAGACAGTACAGGAGCTGCGCCGCAGCACACAGCAGTATCAGTTGGAGATGCACCGCAGAACACAGCAGTATCATTTCGATATGGCCGGTTGGCATGCCGAATGCGACAGAATTCGGCAACACAACTACGACGGCCAACAAACCTGGTGGTATGAGATGTTCGCGGCACAACAACACGGCCTTCCACCACCGCCCCCGTTTCAGCGGTTACCGGAACCTCCAATGCCTCAACCTCCCGAGTTCGGTCAGCAGGATGACGAGCCTGATGGAGAGCAGGATGCTGGGGATGACGTGGTGGACTTTAGTGGTTTAGGTGATGATTATGGTTTAGGGTTTATGTATATTAGAACGAATTTAATAAAAAGGGTATTTAGACGTGTTTCTTGTTGGTGCAAATGCATGGACTGTTTTTGTGATTTGCAGGTTGCTTGGAATGGTAATTTAGAAAATAGTTTAATTTTTTTTTTCCCAAATGTAAAAAAGCCGACGATTTTGGCATTATTTCGTCGGCTATAATAACTATAGCCGACGAATTTTACCAATTTTCGTCGGCTATAAGTTGTATAGCCGACGAAAATTACATTATTTCGTCGGCTATAACTAATTAATGCCTATTAAATATTAATATATTTCGAGAAAATAGCCGACGAAAATTTATAAAATCGTCGGCTATTGTTAACAACCAATAGCCGACGAAAATTTATGAATTCGTCGGCTATACTTAATGAATTTCGTCGGCCATACTCGAAAATACCCGACGAAATTCGTCGGCAATTTCTCCCAGGTTTGGCCGACAAAAATATCGGTAAATTCGTCGGCCATACTCTACTATAGCCGACGAATTCGTTTTTTTCGTCGGCCATTAGTATAGCCGACGGGGTTGTTCCGACGAAGTATAGCCGACGAAAATTTCGTCGGTAGATGGTATAGCCGACGAAATTTTTTTCGTCGGCTATTCATTCGGATCTGGTAGTGAATACACACTCAGCTTATTTGGAATCACATGGCTCAGAATCTTGGTCTCTATCAGAAAGTTTATGATGCATAGACCTTCACATACACCTTCATAAACTACTATGACTTCTGCTTGTATAGTAGAATTTGCAACTATAGTCTGTTTCATGGTTTTCTATGCAACAACACATCCAACTAATATATACACATAACCACAAGTAGATTTATCTGAATTTGGATAGTTAGCAGCATAATCAGAATCTGTAAAGCCTTCTAAGACTAAGTTTTTCACTTTTCTGTAAACAAGCAAATGATTTTTAGTTCTCTGAAGATATCTGATAACTTTCTTACCAGCATTCCAATGTTGAATTAATGGATTACTTTGAAATCTAGAAAGTATCTCAACTGCAAATGCTAAGTCTGGTCTAGTGCATACTTGAGCATACATTAAAGTACCAACTAACCTAGCATATGGCTTTGAATCCATATCAACTTTTTGTTATGCAGACATAGGTAATTTGCTTTTATGCAATTTATCTCCTTTACGTATAGGGACTTCACCAGAACTACAAGTTTTCATTCCAAAACGTTTCAAAATTTTTGTAATGTAGCTTTTTTGTGACAAACCTAATAAGCCACATTTTCTGTCCCTTTTAATCTCAATGCCTAATACAAAATTAAGATGCTTCCCCTAAATCTTTCATGTCAACTTTCTTTGACAGGAAGATTTTTGTATCGTTAAGTAATTTTATATTACTGCTTGCTAGGAGTATATCATCAACATACAGAATGAAAAAAATTAAGTTATTTCCCACAGTTTTGAGATAAATGCATTCATCAACAATATTTTCTGTAAAACCAAAAGTTGATATTACTGAATCAAATTTCCTATACCACTGCCTAGATACTTATTTTAATCTATAGATTGATTTCTTGAGTTTACAGACTATTTTCTCTTTCCCTGTAATAACAAAACCTTCAGGTTGTTTCATAAAAATTGTTTCTTCAAACTGACTAATTAAGAAATCTGTTTTGACATCCATATGATGTAACTCTATATCAAAAGGAGCTATCAATGCCATAATTATTCTAAAAGAGTCTTTTGTAAACACAGGAAAAAATGTTTCAGTAAAATCAATCCCTTCTTATTGAGTAAAACTCTTAGCAACTAACCTAGCCTTAAACCTCTCTATATTTCCCTTAGCATCTCTTTTAGTTTTATAAACCCACTTACAACCTATTGCTTTTTTATTTTCATCAGCCTTAATCAAATCCCAGACTTCATTATTCTTCATAGACTCAAATTTTGCATCCATGGCTTCTTGCCATTTAGCTGAGTCTTCACTTTTAATAGCTGCAGTAAAAGTGATTGGATCAGTGTCTTCATCTAATGCATTATTAATTTCTTGAGAAAACACTAGATATTCACTGTTACTCCCAAAAGTGGGAATTCTTTCCCTCTGAGATTTCCTATGTTTAGGACTTGGTTCAGTTTCTTCTTGAAGCTCTAGTGGTATTATATTTTCTTAAGGTTATGTATCTTCTACAAGTTGATCAATTTCCATATTTTCTAAAAAAAAATTCATTTATTGGCTCAGTGACTAAATTCTTCCTCGAAATCTCTAGTTTCAGTTGAATTTTGATTTTCTGTTATCATATCTGAAACTAAAGATGAAAAATTATTATTCTATAAGTTAAGTGAATTTTCTGAATTTTCTGCAATTTCTTCAAAATATGTAGATAAATCTACATATTCTGTATTGCATGAAGACTCTCCTAAAAATTTGACTTGATGAGTCTCAAATGTTCTTAGAGTATATTTACTCGAATAGAGTTTATACCCGTTTGATTTTTCACATTAACCTAAAAATAACAACTAACAGACCTTGGCTCAAGATTTTCTAAATTAGGATTATAAATGCTAGCTTCTGCATTGCAGCCCCAAACATGCATATGATGCAGGCTTGGCTGCTTTCCATGCCAAAGTTCATAGGGTATTTTATCTACTGATTTTCTTGGTGCTCTATTGTAAATATAATTTACAGTTTTTAAAGCTTCTCCCCAAATATATAGAGGCAAACCAGATGTACACATCATGCCCCTAACCATACCTAAAAGAGTTCTATTATTTCTTTATGTCACTCTATTTTGTTGGAGATTATGTTGAGTTGTATACTGTGCTTTAATGTCATGCTCCTCAAGAAACACACCAAATGGCCCTTTATGTTGACTAGTTTCAGTATACTTTCCATAAAATTCTCCTCCCCTATTTTATCTCACATTTTTTATTTTCATGCCTAATTGAAGTTCAACTTCAGCTTTGAAAACCTTAAAAGCTTCAGATAATAACTCAATGTGATAAAAACGTGGGAAATCATCTACAAATGTAATGAAGTAGACATTTCCACAGATAGTTTTATAACTTATAGGTCTACATATGTCAGTATGAATTAACTCTAATAGACTAGTAGCTGTATATGCACCCTTTCTGGTTAAATTAGTCATTTTCCCTTATAGCATTCCACACATTCATTCAAGTCAGAGAAATCTAATTCTTGTAATTACATTTTGTTCTTAACAAGAGTTTTTAATCTTTCTTTTGATATATGGCCTAGTCTTCTATGCCATAGATAAGGTGACTTATCATTAAACATGGTTCTTTTAATACCAGAAACAGTGTTAGTACTAGAAGTTGCATTTAAATTTGAGTTCTTAATAGAATAAACTGTAGGAGAATTTTCAATATTGTATTGTATATGTAAATATTCATTCACACGCAAAGCAGAACCAACACATAATGAATCTTTAATAAACTTTATTCCATTAATGTCATAAAGAAAACAATACCCAAGCTGATCCAAAAGATCCCAAGAGATTAAGTTTCTCCTCATTGTGGGTCCAAAATAAACATTATTCAGAAAAAGAAAATTCCCTAAACTTAGACATAAAACTAAATTGTCTATGGCCTTCACTGAGACTTTCATCCCATTGCCTACTCGAATGTGAGCTTTATCACTTCTTGGCTTCCTCCTCTTTGTGAAGCCTTGCATGGAATTAACTATATGTAAGGGAGAGCCAGAATCTGGCTAAAAAGTATTTGGTTCAACATTTATAAATTCAGCTTCTAAAAAGTAAAGAGATGGAAAATTATAATTGTTAGACAGGTTTAGGTTCTCACCTTTCTTAATCATCCACGCCTTAAAACCACTGCAATCTTTCTTCTTAGGGCCATGCTTTTTACAAAAATAACACTTGAACTTAAAGGTTCTAGTGTTGGATGTCCCTGCATCCTTACCTGAATGAGGCTTAAAGTTAGTCTTCTTATCTCCTAACTTCTTCTTCCATTTGTTCTTGCCTACCATATTGATTGTTGCCTCCGGATTGGAAGCCTTGATGACACCATAGGTTGGATCATCAGCTTTGATTATAGTCTCTTCTTCAATTGCTATAGTGAGGAGTTCATTGAGTCCTCACTTTTCCTTTTCAGCAAGTAACTCGACTTAAGTTGATTGAAACTTGGAGAAAGAGAGTAAAGTGCAGTATTCAGCACATACTCATCAGGGAGTATCAAATTGAGATTCTTAAGCTTATTGACTATATTCTCAATCTTCAGAATGTGATCCCTGACCCCTCCTACACCATTATACTTAAGGTTGCTTAATTTCAGAGACAATGTAGATGATTCTGACTTGTCAGTGTTCTTAAACTTTTTTTTTTCACATATTCCAACAAGTCATATGCATACTCCATATTTGAAATTGATCTAGCTATGGTCTCAGTCACGGTGGCTCTAGCTATATTTATGCAGATATCATTCTTCCTATGCCATGATCTCTCATACTCATAAGCTTCAGAGAACTCATCTCTGTCACACTCCTCTATGTGTGGTGGTACATGAGTCCGGAGACAATCACCTAACTCATGGTTGAGTGAAAAATACATGTCAAACTGCCTCCTCCATGTTATGTAATTGACACCAGTTAAAAGTTCAATATGGTTAAGAGTAACCGCTTGGACACCTAAAGAGCAAACAAAAGATTTTCAATTATAATTCTTGTTTATGTATTTATTTGTCTGTAAAGTCTAAGGTTTTGTTAAGTGTTTTATGTGTTTGTAATGAAATCCATCAAACAAAAATAATCACACAAACACAGAATACTCAAAACAAACACATATACCAAAATCATACTTCACAAATCAATCACAACATCTCAACTGCAATACATGCTTAACTACACTTATATAGCAGTAGATTAAATATAACTAAAGTTTTTGAATCCACAAACCACAGTAATTAAACTCAAATTTCATAAAAGAAGCAGTCAACACCTATATGGCAGAAGAAAAACTTCGACCATAACCAAATATGAGATTAGAAACCATATACGCAGCTGCTCTAGTTTTAAGCAATGCATCAATACTTATATAGAAGACAAAATATGCATGTTTTAAAAATCCAGTAACACAAGTTTTCAAGTTTTCATTCTCAATTGATCGTCTATAATCATGAAAACTTTTGCTATGTGCAATATACAATTCACAAAAGCGGAAAACCAAAAAACTCAAGGAATTTTCCATATGTTCATACTGAAATCAAGTAAAACTGAATCTTGATAAAACCATTAATTCCTTTCTTTTGTAAATTTCTTGTTATGATAAAAGTTAAACATGGGATACCAAATCACAACAATAACCAAAAGAAAATTTTACAGATTTTTATGCATATAGCTAAAGTCATCCTAAATGTCAAAAATTTTGATTCATCAAATTGACATACCTTAGCCTCTGCTACAGCGCTGCATGGTTAGTTAATGCAAATAGCAATTCAATACACAGCACACAAATCGAACCGACACAATCAAGAACACACAAAGAGAATCATGCAAAAAAACCCAAATTTTTTCCGGTCCCCATTTAGCTTAAACTAATTGCACGCCGGGGATGCTTCTAGGGTTCTCTAATTTGTTCTTAATCTAACCTGAGTTGCGAGCTGCGGGTCTTGAACCCCATCAATTTCTTGAATGAAATCGAGCGCCTTCTTCCCAGAAAAAAAAAAATAGTATTCGTTGTAAAATAACGACTAGTTGACTTAATTTCTTTGCAGAAAAATTTCGGATCGGGTCGTAGACTGGGTAGCACGGCTCACAGCAGGGCCGACCTTGGGCTAAAGCTGGTAAAGCTTGTGCTTTGGGCCCCCAATTTCAAGGGGTCCCAATTTCATTATATATATATATATATATATATACATACATACACACACACACACACAATACAAAAAACAAATTGGGCATATATCGTTAAGTACTCTCCTCTCCGCATCGGCGCTTCTTCCCGTCTCCCGATTCTCAATTTTTCATCTTGATTCAAATCCTTTCCAGATTTGGGTTGCAAAAAACAGGTGAGTATCTTGACTATTTTCGCCAACTTTTCGATTACAAGAGAGTTTGGGTAATCATAATTGGGTTTATGGGTTATTTAGAATTTCTAGGAATCTAGGTGATTGAGTTTCAGTTCATCAGTTCATGTTTATAGCTTAGAGTAATTGAGTTTCAGTAACTTCATCTGATATTAGGCTTTGTAGGGTGCATGCTAATTGCTATATGGCTCCAATTAGGAAGTATCCTTCCAGGGCTAAAAAAATAAAAGAGATTCAGAGGAGGGAGGCACTAAAGAAGATTCAAGCAAGAACTATTCAACGTATAAGTAATTTTTATAAGTCAATTAATGAACAAGCACAAGTTTCTACATATAAGAATGATAATGCAGAAGGTAGTCAAGGTTTGAATGAAAAACCAGGTTTGAATATGTAAATATATTTTTTGACAAGGGGCCCCAATTTTTCTCTTCGCTCCGAGCCCCAGAAATCTCAGGTTCGGCCTTGGCTCACATGCCTAAGTTTCGATTCTGAATGGGTCAGCTTAGCTTAGCCCGTATTCTGAATTTTTTATTATTATTATTTGCAAAAAAAGTTTTGTAAAACATTTTGTAAAAACTCTAAATACTGAATTTGATTTTCTTAATCGATTTACATGCAAGGTTTATTAGGCTCTGATACCAATTAAAAGATCAATACAAAATAATCCTTTAATACTATAATGTGAACATTAACCATGTAAACACGAAATCAAAACAAAGATCAGAATTATACCTGCTGCATTATAACTGATTGCCATTGCTTGCACAAGATACTCCGGTCTTCAAGTTTTAGCCTTCTAAATATCTCTCACAAGTGCTCCTTGAATGGGATATGATACTAAATGCGTTGGTGATGATATTATGGACTAATGCTCATGTATATATAGTGATCAACTAGTGTCTTACCCATTAAAGAGTCGCAGTTGATCTCAATATTGTTTCCTCATTATCATGAGATTCATATCAGATTCTGTATTGGATTCTTACTCAATATATTGATTATATGTCTATCAAAATATCACAAAAATTACATTCCTTATTCAACTCTTACTACTTAGATAATGTTTAATCAATTGCTTAATACTCAAGACATAGAATTATTGTATAAGTCTAATTTATTTTTTCTGGTTACTCTAAGTCTCTAACGCATACGTTCAAGTGGACGAAGTCACAAAACTCTTTATTGACTGTATCAATGGAAAATAAAGTACTGTACTCGTTGGAGCATAAGAACACTGGTAGCTGATAAAACAAATTCTGGCCAGATTCTTTCATTTTAACATCGAGTTTCAATCAACTATGCAGAGATCGAAGCCAATTTCCTAACAGATGCAATTGCACATCTTGGTCGTACAATCCATATCTAGCCGACTAGCCAAATGATCTACAAGATTTCCTATATGTTGTGTAAGAAGCCAGAAACAATATTTGGTAGCCTTGTATATTTCTTTTTCAATTCGAAAAATGGGGTAGCTAGCTAGGCCAAAAAGACTTGGCAAGGAAATGCCGACGTACGACGTCAGGCAGAGGGAGGAAGCCATCATTGTGGAAGTGAAGTAGCTATCAACTTCTATTAATTAAGCGATTAGCAACCACATTAAGATGCTAATTACAATGCTTAATGCTTCACCTACCACAGCCCATTCATTCTCCATCATGCTTCTCCTTTCCCCACCAAACCCTCTCACTAAACTTCTTCGTAGCCCCTCCATTTTATTATGGAAAAAATTCACCATTGGTACCCAAACTTACCTCGCTATATAAGAAAGGTACCCGAACTTGAAAAACGATCACCATAGTACCCAAAGTTTGAAATCCTATTATAGAGGTACCTAGCGCGTTTTGACCGGCTGGCTACCCGGTTTTGGATGACGTGGCAGTCGCATTTTGATTCCGAGGGGCAAATGTCCATTATAACCCTCTCAATTACTATTCAATTGTTTTACTGTTTATCATTTTACTTTTACTATTTATCTTTTACTGTTACTTTTTATCATTTTACTTTTCACCATTTTACATATCACTGTTCATCTTCTTCCTCACGCTGCCGGAACAGTGGCGCCGCCGCGCCGCCGCCGGCAGCTCCGCCACCACAGTGGCCAAAACCCTACCAATCGAATCCAAATTCCCCCAAAAGGATCACCCCCACCTCGGGAACTCATCCCCGACGCCAAACACAGCCCCAGCCGCCGCAAATGGCGGCCGGTACGGCGGCCCAGAAATTTCAAATTTCCAATTCCTCCAAAAATCGACCAATTACACACTAAATTATACTTAATCAACTCCTTACCACCTCCTAAACACGAATTTAACTTCAAAATTCATCAAAAACATCAAAATCACACTTTCCAATTTCACCCCAAAAACCCTAGAAATTCGAATTTGAATTTCTACTTACCGAGGTGGATTCGGGCTAACTCCTTCCATGGAGTTGTCGAGCAGGATGAAGTTTCCCTTTCCCCCCCTTGAATTTGGCCGATCGGTGGCCGGAGGTGAAGATTTCGGGTCGACACAGTCGACCCCTCTCCCGAAAAACCTAGCCCAACGGCGGCGATTGGGACCACGCCGCCGCTACAGAAAGAAAGGGGAGGCCGAGCCGGTCCGAACGTGACCGGTGCGGCGGTCCAGTTCGGCCGGACGGCTGAGGTAGATGGAGGAGGGGAGAGCTCGGGTCGGCCGATCGGGGAGAGAGAGGGGGAGGAGAGAGAGCAGAAAAGAAAGAAAGAAAAAGAAAAAAAAAGAGAAAGGGATATTCCCCTTTAATTAAGAATATTCCTTTTTCTAGAAATCAGGTACCTCCATAATATGGTTGTGAGAGTTTAGGTACCTCCACTCGTAGTTTGTTAGGCGGAGATTACAGATTTGCCCCTCGGAATCTTTTTGGGAACTGCCACGTCATCCAAAACCGGGTAGCCAGCCGGTCAAAACGCGCTAGGTACCTCTATAATAGGATTTCAAACTTTGGGTACTATGGTGATCGTTTTTCAAGTTCGGGTACCTTTCTTATATAGCGAGGTAAGTTTGGGTACCAATGGTGAATTTTTTCCTTTTATTATTCATCTTATCATCACCATATAATCCATTTTATTCCAAATCATCTGTTTTGCTATCATTGAAAGAACACAAATTTTTGATCTAATCCAATCATTCTATGAGGAAGCTTTCCTTTTAAGATTGATATATACAAGAGTATCCAAACCATTGTTCTGGGTTTACATGGAGGCGCGCATATCATTCACATGAACTACCTCGATATTCCTTTTATATCGCAATTCGAGCAATAGATATGCAAAGCAATCGTCATATTATTGAGAATTTGAGATTAACACAACAAGTACGTACCATAATTTTGACATAATCAATTGACAATAGGTGAAACGTCTATTTCAACAAATTTGTTCATGAATGATTCCATTGATTCGTTAGAAAATTTCAATGACATTGCAAAACAAAAAAGTGCTACTACATTATCCGATGAACATATTCAATAAGTGTATACATGATGATGCTCTCTGGGGTGTATTGATACTGTTCAAACTCATCTCGGTTGGTTTGGTTGGTGTATACTGAGCAAGAATCTCAAAGTTTCTAGCTTAATCTGTATGATGGACTTGACTTAATGATGCGCACTAGCTTCAAATCAAAGCTTAGATTTACGCTTTGCACTCGGTTTTGGTTGGTGAGAGCAAAACGTACCTGAAATGAATCAAAGCTATTTGAACAAACCCAACTCAAGCACGAGCTTCTCCAAACATTCCGATCAATTCACAAATCTACTAACCATGTTTAACTCTGTACTACGTAACACTTATAATAATGATGGGATTTTGAATTTTTGTTCATCTCACCATCATACGAAGAGCTTTCATTCAGGAGGGCTTGATCAATAAATTTGTCTAATTGGCCAATATTCAACAGTCAATTAACTCAATTTAATCATTGGAAAGAAAACTTAGATATTCCGCATAAAAACATACAAAAATTTAATCCCTAAGACAATGATAGTAAATGATATAGTCTCGTTCAATGATAGTAAATAATATATGTCAGTCAGAAGTGTAAATAATTGGCCAATACATTATATCCAACAAATTATCATAATTAAATAATGATCTGATTATAATTATAGAATACACAAATGGGTCAATAAGTAAGAATCTAACAAGTAAATCGAAATATTTTATCATTATATGTAATATCGATATTTTTCATTATAACATACAAAAATGTCAATACCATGCATAACTTTCCAATTTCTCATTTTCTTCTCATTTTATTGTTGTGGTTGTACCATCAACGTAGAAAATTAGAGAACGGCATATGTATTTAGTCTTCGTTTCTCCTCCATGTCTCAAAACCTTTAATAACTTTGATCGTTTTAGCACAACATAGAGATATTTAAATACTCAGTAAACAGATACGAAGTTACCAAATTGGTATAAGAAATAGGCAACAACATTAAGACAAAGAAAATGATTACTTGTGTGCCAACTTGGACAATGAGATATATCAACCAACTAGGTTAAACTTATGAGGTGACAACGAAGTGGTACAACACAAGCAACACTCACCTTACCTAACCTTCATATTGACAATTGGGTATGTTTCTTGTTTGCCAGAATGAGCGGAATCCTTTCAAAAATGCCAAGGCAGATTACAAAGATCTTGATGCTGTTAGTGATTTATACGTTGTCCATGTGATCATAACATGCTCAACAAAACATAGATACGTTCAAATAGCTATTTTTCCTAAACTCTCTCAACAAAATAAAATCTAAATAGATCGTTTTCAACTTTACGATTCTTTAGTTAATACTAAACCGAAAAAGTTCGTCTTAGCGCACTTAGCGACACACTATAGTGCGCTACACTTAATGAAAATGCAACACATGTTGCCTAATAATATCATACACCCAAGCTATTCCTAAAACCTTGTTTTGCAATGGAGACAAAAACGCTCAAGTAGTCACTCATTGGTTTAAGGAAGAAATATTGCATCCCATTAGTGACCAGTAACAGAACTCTCGGTCACATTACAAGCATCTCCCTGGCTAGGCAACCCAAAAGTTCATCAAATTCAAATTGAAAGAAACCCAACAATTTTTTTGACAAATAAAAGAAAAAATAAATAAGCAGAAAACCAAAACCAAGAAGGATTTGGTCATGAAAATGATGTTCAATATGCAGGACTTGATTATTTACATTTTTTCTTACATGTAGAGCAACACCCACTAAAAAATGTACTTCCAAATAAATATATTTACCCAACAACAAATCTTCCTTTGGTGCTGGATTTTTAGAGTCCATTAAAATGAAAAAGAGGGAACAAAGAAAATTAATTTTCCCATTGGTCCTTGAGAGTATGGTAGTAACAATTTGCAGAGAGGGGCCTAATAAATTAACAAATATGATTAGTCACCCCGCGAAGGACACCATGGGGTCATATCCATAGGGTAGCTTCCCAGGACCCTCAAGAAAGACGTGAACTCCTGCACCTCAGCCAACGCGTTCTGCGCCCTCACCTCCGCCATCGACGCCTCGAAGTCGACGTAGAACAAGTACTCGAAATGCTTCGCCGTCCCTTCGTTCGAGTCACTGACGAGCCTGATCGGACGGTTACGGTGCGGCCGCGACTCGATCTTGGTCAAACTTATGTTACGGAACGCGAAGGCGGATAGGACTTTGAAAAGGACGGAAGTGCCCTTGTCGTGTGCGAAGACGATGCTAGTCTTGAAGGGCCGGTCGGTCCGGGGGATTATGGGCTCCCGGGCCAGCATCACGAACCGGGTCACGTTGCTCGAGTCGTCCTGGATCCCATCGGCGAGGATGTTGAGGCCGTAGAGGTCGGCGGCACGGGCCGAGGCGATGGCGGCGGTGTCGCGGAGGTTGTTGGCGGCGATGAACTCGGCGGCGCCAGCGGTGTCGTCGACGGCTTCACGCGCGACGTTGAGGCCGAGCTTGGTGAGAGTGAGCTCGCACTGAGCCAAGGCCTGGGGATGAGAAATGACTCGGGTCAAGTAGTCTTTTCGGACCCCCGGGAGGGCCAATAGGCAGTGATGTACGGGGAGTTGAACCTCGCCGACGATGTGGAGGCGGTGGCGGAGGAGGAGGTCGTAGTTACGGTGGATGGAGCCGCCGAGGGAGTTTTCGATCGGCAAAACGGCGCGGTCGGCGATCCAGAGCTCGACGGCCTGGAAGGCCACTTCGAACTGGTCACAGGGGATGGCCTCGCAGTTAGGGTAGGCTTTACCGGCGGCGGCCTCGGAGTAGGCTCCGGGGACGCCCTGGTAGGCGACGCGGAGCTGAGCGCCGTGCATGGGTGCCGGAGAGAGGTCGGTGATGGTGAGGGCCTTGGCCGGAGGGGCTGAAGGCTTGTCAACATCGGTGGGGGAGAGGCTGTGGATGGGGACGAGGTCGAGGTCAACGGAGGAGGACTTGTGGCCGTTGACTGCGGCGACGTGGTTGTCGGAGGGTTTTTTGTCAGGGGACTGCTGCTCCTGGGAAGCGACGACGTTGCTGGCGAGAATGGCGCAGGAGCTCTGCCAGTCGGATCGGCTCGACCCGATGGAGTTGTGGAAGTTGAGGGAGTCGGAGCGGTAGGCGCATTGGATGGTTAGGCGGGTCGACCCGACCCGAGAGGGCGGGGGAATGTAGGGCTTGAGGAGATTATTAGGGGGTAGAAGAGCCTGCATGGTGGAGAGATGGAAATAAAAGAAAAGAAAAGAAAAGAAAAAATAGAAATGGGGGAAGAGAGGAAATTAAGCTTGGTGTTCTAAGGGAACGTCAAGCTGAGAGAGGAAAGGAGGTTGAGGAGGGGTTTATATATTGAGAGAGAGAAGGGACAAGAGAGGAGTAGACGAGTCTGGGGGGAGGAATGGATAGTCTGTTGTGCTGCGTGTGGGTGTGTCATGTGTGACTCTGTGTGTGTGAGGAGGAGATGGTTTGGTCAATCTCACACCTACCCTCGCTCACCTCACCATCCCCACTCTAATATTATTGTTTTGCCTTTTGCATAAACTATTATTGTTTGGGTTGGTACTTGGATTTGCCAAATAAAATAAAATGGGGATGACAATTAATGAATTCTTGAAATGTCAGTTACTAATCGAGTGAACACACTGTTGTTTGAACCTTATGTCATATTTTCAATGTGTGTGTAGCGGATCAGATGATAAACGTCTTATGCTTCTAAGGTTCTGTTTTTCCAAGCGAAATACATACGAGAGATGGCGAATGATGACCTCTAGTGCTGCGATTTAGATGTTATGGGTGGTTTTTGTTTGCAAGTTTGTAAGAAAACGAGGGGAATACAGTCCTCAGGTTGGCGTGTGATTTTGAGAAATATCTGTTTGGGAAAGTTCAACGGTTGGTAAGGGTTGGTAGGGGGTTTTACTATTTTACCATATATGGTAAAGAGTGAGAAATGAGATGGAAATGTGTGGCGACGTGAGCGTCGAGAGAAATAGAGACGTGTGTAAAGGCCAATCCGGCATGGACTGAAAGTGGAAATGGGCAAATCCCAAGTGCCAAATCCTTATTATGGCTAAGAGACAAAACTAAGACGTGACAATCATTATACTGCCCTATATCCGAGATAACATTACCTATACGAGGTAAGCTTGCCCAACAAGGAAAACCTAAAGGGAAAAACAAAAAACTAGGATATACTTCCAAGTTTGTGGGAGGTTTTAGATTAAAATCAAAGAATTTCGATATTTCTGTCCAATTATTATCACTTATGCTTGTAACAAGCAATCTATTATATGAAAAACTAGTAAGTTTAGAGAAACACTTAATAAATACTGGTTTAAATATACTTTAGTGTACATAAAATAATTTTCGTCGTTTAACTTATATAGTTTAAATAGTGAGATTATCATCGCAAGTTTACAAGTTGCTTTCGATAAAGCATGTTTGACTCGTTCAGGCTATAGCTTAGCTAGAAGCTTTGCCCCAAATCTATTACTAACTACTAATTAAGATGCATTCAATTAATTCTTCTTCATTTGAGTCATTATTTGTTTTTAGTTTGATGATTTCAAGCATGTCGTGGAAGTTGCTCACCAGGACAAACCCATACACGACAGCAATTGAAGTAGGTGAGGCCAAAGCACAAAGCATTTTTCTTGATATATCAACAACCATCTGCCTCAATTTTCTTTTCCTATTTATCTAAATTATAAAATATTAACTGCTTGGCACTAAGGTAATACTTGTAAAGAAATGTGACGATGGTATTTCCGGTTTTTAGGGCGCCTTGGCAAGAAATTTTTTTTTTCCTCCAAACACCATACTAGTAAGACCTTTTCGTATTTACGTTATTAACAATAGATTTTAAGGCATGGGTTGCTTCCTCAGTTCCTCTCTTACAAGAGTACTAAGTAAATTCGAACAAGCAGCAATGACTAGTATGAATGTGATAGTGATGACTACCGCTTAATAGAGAGTGAAAGTCGCCATAAGTACGACGGTTATCAATGTAACTCTGAATCCGAGAATGGTTACTGTAAGAATGCAATGATTACAATCATAAGTAACTCAATGATGACAAACTATAATTACAGCTTTCCGCCCAATTAAGTTTTCATCTATTGTTGATTCGTTGGTCAGGTAGAACATATGATTTGATTGATTGAATTATACTCGGCTAAAAAACGTATCGGCGTATTCTTTTTTTGACATGTATTTAAACAAGTAGTTATGACCGGTACATGATCGATGACGATCGTACACAAGTAAAAATCACCATAAATACTACGGTTATCAATGCAATTATAAATCTGGGAATCGTTACACTAATAAGTTTGAAATAATAATAAACATTAGCAACATAATGATCACAAACTATAATTACGAATGACGGCTTGCCGCCTAAAAAAACTCTCCTTCATAAATAGATGATTCGTTAGCCAGGTAGGACATTTGATTCTAATTGACTGAATTATACTCAGCTAAGAAATGTACAAGCTGGTTCAAAGACAACAACCAGCTATTTCAGATTCATATATACAGCATCCAACCAGGTTGGAAGAGCTTTGATTCATGTCATTGAGGTTTTAGCTCAAGAGATAGTCTGATGTAAGCAAAAGAAAAAAGTTTTACAAGAATTGAAGTACTTGAATGAGATTTTAAATTAGTAGTTAATGTAGTGAATAGTTAAATTGATCCACCTTGGAGATAGATCAAGTTAGTTCAAAACATTACAGAGATGACGACTAGTTTTAAATCCATTTAATTAGCTTTAAACATGGTAAGTGTGAAGTCAATTTTGTGGCAATTATTTCTACTAATATTGATCATTCTTTTATATTTTCATTGTCCTAGATGCTAGTGCTTTAGTTTATAGAATTATTACTTAAAAATCTGGAAGAACAAACGAAACTAGTTCAGATGAATCTCTGATACAATTTTTCTTTTTCATTTCTTTGTTGATTTACATCGTTAGTATTTGTCCACTTGTTCTTTTCTATTCAAAGGATGTTGATGGATAATTGGATATTCTTTTCTATGTTCAAGCCGGCCATTTTCATTTTTCTGAGAAAATGTACACGTGCAATTTGTATATTACCAAAAGGTTCAAGCCGTGTACTTATCGAACAAAAGTGTGTGTTAGACTTAGGACCCAAATATATAACTTAAATATATCTTGTAGTTGGTGAATTTGATGAGTGGATTACTGATGTAATAATTACATATAAGTTTAAACAAGAAAAACGCGTCAGTCAACTTTTTGTTGGTGAGTTTTCTTTCAAAGTAGTCAACTGAGGAAATAAGGGCATATTTTGCTTTGGAGTCTTTCATTTCAATTTGATGAAGTCTTGGTAAACAATGCGTCAAAGTAATCTTCTATAATCGCCTTGTTAAAGTACGCCTAGAGAAGTCCTTGCTTGGAAGGGCTAGCTTTAGTTTTCATATTATCAATTAATTTAAAAATAGTGTAAGTTGTAAGCATGGCATGATTGGTGACACTCTTTAACTTTTTTCTTTGAGAAAGATGAAATATATAGAAATTACAATTCAAATTACAAATATAGGAGATCTCACTAGTTGACATAAATTCTCCACTCGTCTCCCTATCCAAAACACCAGTAATTATAGTGGACAAACCGAATGGGTTCAACTGTAATCTAACATATTCTAGAAGTCTCGTTGCATCCTTCCAGTCAACCTCAAGAAGAAACAACCCTTTCAAACAGTTTATGCCAAAATTAGCAGCATATATACACAGCTAACCTTCTTATTACATTGACAATAAGAATTAACTGACGTTAAAATAGTCCTTGAAAACGACACCATAACCATGGCACACCCTGCAATCAAGTATACTTTTTTTATTTTATTTTATTTTTAATCAAAGAAAGAATTTTATAAATATAAAAATAGAATGACTCAATCAAGTGAGTCGAATACAATGATATCACAACACATCCAGAATACTTTACGGAGCATCATCAAAACAAGAAAAACTTTTCCGGCCCTAATCTCAAGCCAGAATGACCGTTACATACCCTCCTGCTGCCATATACAAACAGAACAAGAAGTTGTGGTAGTACCCATAATGGTACATAAAAATATATCCATTCATTGAACACTTCATCCTTCGCTGTTATAGAATAGCTCGAATTCTCTTTCAGTACTACTCTACAAGATCCGCTAGTGCAGTCGCAAAACTGTTTGAATTGAGAGAATCCTCCCGGGCCCCAAATGCGAAACCTAGAAGACCAGGGCATATTAGTGTGGGCCACAATTTTGGCCAAATCCATAGAACTAGTGCATCTGCTATGGACACTCTAAACACCCAAATTGATTTGGGCACCCAATTTAATATGGGCACCCAAACCCAAGTAGGGGTCGGAGAGTCACTGTCAACAAAGCGTCTCCCACCGTACATCGGCCGATCACCCACCTCCATACTAGTATGACAAAACATCTTGCAGTATCTGCCATGAGCAAAGCAAAGTGTCGTACTTCTTAACCATTGTTTAGCGATTTTAATCGCCACATCCATCAATTTCAGCCCAAAATCCATTCGCACCACCTTCATCGCATCAATTGACCACGACGTCCTTCCTGTCCTTACTGCCGGTACAGACCGCCACACTCTACTTCTCAACACGATGTCAACTTTATGGAACGGCTGATCTGAGATTTTACTTTCCTCGCAATTAAATAGACTTGGTTTTCAATGAGCTGTGACGTATTGATTATTTAGAGTAAGTGAATCATTGAGGTTACAATCGTTACATATTCAAATTTTAATGATAAACTAACTTTGAGGTCGTTTCATGACAAGATCGATACACTCTTTTATAAAAACCAAACCTAAATATCAAGTATTCAACAATGCATGTCGCAAGACCAGCAAATTAAACGTACTACTAAACAGGTAGATATTGCAACTTAGCCACCGTTACTATTACCAATAGTCCAATACAGAATTTATATGCTATATTTCATTGTCTTTTTTTTTTTTTCTTTTTTTTTTTCGATACAATGTATTTCATTGTCTTAGATAAGTGTAAGGTACCCTAGATTCGGATCGATGTACGTTTCTTGCTCGATCAAATATAATAAGTAATGCAGCATGTGCTACAGGTGGCTGATCAACTATATATGAAAGTACGAAGGGAGACTTGATGAGAATTCGAGATAGACTGACAGTTGGTCAATATACGTATTTCAGGTATTTGCATGGGGAGCAAATGGTCAACGATCGAAGCTTGCTATATATATGGACAATATATACCTAGACAAAATCTGGCCAAACGACAACGTGTTAATTAGTTTATAGGTAGCTAGTGTGTGATCATATGACTTGATTTGTTTAGCCAAACTTATATATGATCGATGTGGTGGGTTTTATGCCTGATAGTTTGCACCACTTGATCGATCGAGTTGGTGACGATGATCGAAATACAGATAGATTTGGGATTTCTTTTAGGGTTCGAATATATTGTTCTTTATTAACATTGTCGTTATTAGCATAGTTTTTGTACATGCATATTTCTGGAGTATTTTTTTTTTTTTTTTCGAAGGTATGCTTCTAGAGATAGTTGAAAACATAACTGCTTGTTGTTTTCTAGTTAGTCGTCAGTGATGTATGTATATATCTAAAGAAAATTATTGATTAGCTAAGAAAAATAGCTAATAGTGAGTTCAAGTAGTGAAGGCGTAGTAGATCGAACTACGTGCATACTTATGTAGCATGTTTCTGGTTACACTACCAGGAAAAATACCTTAGGCGACGAAATATAAATAGTTTCCTAACCTAAGAGTTTTTAGGGGACGAAAAAAATTGCGTCCTCTAAGCTAGAAATTTCGTCGCCTAAGACTATTCTTAGGCGATGAATAATTATTTTCGTCGTCTAAGAGAACATTTTAAAGACGAAAATTAATTTCATCGTCTATGCATTTTCTTAGGTGACGAAAAAAAATTTCGTCGCCTAAGGTTTTTACTTAGGTGACGAAAACAACTTTCGTCACCTAAGATCTTTACTTAGGTGAAGAAAAAAATATTTTTCGTCGCTAAGTTTTTAACTTAGGCGAGGAAAGTGAATTTTCGTCGCCTAAGAAAACACAAAGACGCCGACAAATATTTGTCATTAGAGTTATTTTCTAAGACGACGAAAATTATGTTTTCGTAGCCTAAGATTTACACTTAGACGAGGAAACCATTTTTTCGTCGCCTAAGTGTGCATCTTAGGCGAGGAAAGTACCATTTCGTCGCCTAAGTAAATATTAGGTCAACATTATTTAAACTTATCTCTCTCAATGGGGAGCCATAGTATCGGGTGGTAAAAGTTTCCAAATTTTTACACGGATAATTAGGTTTCATCTATATGAGAGTTTAATATTTAGAAGAGTCGACCAAACAAAGTCATCTAAAAGTGCGTAATAGTGTTTTCGTGTGATAAGTTTTATGAAAATCTGGTTGACCATTTGGAGAGTTCGCTGGTTATGTTGGATTAGAGTTTCTTCAAGATAATAAAACTGGGCTTATTAATTTTTTTATATTAATTAATATATATATATATATATATATATATATATATTTAGGGTCCGAGTCGACCAAATGCACCTATGAACTCGTCGCAAAATTTTAAACACATTAAAATTAAGCCGTCAATAGATTTTAAAAAAAATTACTTTTACTTAGACCACGAAATAATCAGTTTCGTCACCTAAGTTCTTACTTAGACGACGAAATAAAAAGTTTCGTCCTCTAAGTAATAACTTAGGCGACGAAAATAGCTATTTCGTGGTCTAAGTAAAAAACCCTAAACACATTAACATTAAGCCGCAAATAGATTTTAAAAAAAAAAATTTCTCTTAGACCACGAAATAATCATTTTCGTCTCCTAAGTTTTTACTTAGGCGAGGAAACCATTTTTTCGTCGCCTAAGTAAACTTATCACACAAATACGATATTACGTACCTTTAGATGACCTTGTTTCATCGACTCTTCTAAAAATTAAACTCTCATATAGATGAGACGTAATTATCCATGTAAAAATTTAAGAACTTTTATCACCCGATACTATGACTCCTCATAGAGAGAGATAAGTTTAAATAAGGTGGACCGCATCGATCGGGACTCTAACTTAGTCGGATTTAAGTGATTTTTTTACCATCACCGTATTTCATCATAACGATCAAATGCTATTTCACAGCGTTTTTCAAAATTTGACTTCTTTTATATAGTTGTTTCGAAAAGTTGTACACTTCAATATAATCTACTAATCAAGTTATACCGCATTAGTAAACATGTTGTCATTATAATGGCTAAATTCACAAAATGAAAATTTTGACTGTCTGATGTGATCGTTATAGTTAAATCTGAGTAGAGTATAAAAATCAACTCGTTTCGTGAACGTTCGATGCTCGATCGAAACGGTCAACCACATTTTCATAAAACTTATCACACGAAAACGCTATTACGTACCTTTAGATGTCCTTGTTTCGTCGACACTTCCAAACATTAAACTCTCATATAGATGAGACGTAATTATCCATGTAAAAATTTGGGAACTTTTACCACCTGATACTATGGCTCCCATAGAGAGAGATAAGTTTAAATAAGATTGACCCAATCGATCGGGGCTCTAACTTTGTCGAATTTAAGTGATTTTTTTACCATCACCGTATTTCATCATAACGATCAAATGTTATTTGATGTAGAACAGATGGCAGCAAGGATAGAAGAGCAGATGAACCGTCGCAAGAATGGAAGGATCGATAATGTTCATGTCTGGGCTGCGAGCTCAGAATAGGGCGTGTGATACCTTTTCAGAAAGGGAACGACGCCAGAAACAATACTCGTAGCTTTGCTGCGATGTGTGGACTTTTTCGGCCATCCGACGTCGTTTAGGCCCTTAAAATCAGCTTTTAGATTTTCAGAAAATTCTTTTTACTTAGGCGACGAAAAATATAAATTCGTGGCCTAAGAAATTTACTTAGACGACGAAAACAACATATTCGTAGCCTAAGTTATCACTTAGACGACGAAACTTATCAGTTTCGTGGCCTAAGTGATAACTTAGGCCACGAATATGTTTTTTTTCGTGGTCTAAATAAATTTCATTTAAAAAAAAAAATTCTATTGGCGGTTATTTTTCCGCCTAAAAATTTTGTCAAAATTCGAAATTAACTTAGGAGACGAAACTATTTTTTTCGTCGCCTAAGAACTTTTCTTAGGAGACGAAGAGAAATTTTTCATCGCCTAAGTCAGTTAAATATATATACTCGATCAGTTAGTTCTGCAATCCCTAAATCCCATTCTCTCGATCCCCAATCCAAAATTCTTCAGTCATCCGCCTCAGTCGCCGGTCCCGCCTCCGCCTAGTGGCCCCCGCTCCTGCCTCCACCTCGGTCGCCGGTCCCTCCTCCGCCTCTGCCAGCTAGCCCCAGCCTCCGCCTCTGCCAGCTATCCCCACCCTCCGCATCAGTCCCCGCTCCCGCCCCAGCCTTCGCCTCAGTCGCTGGAGTTTGCAAACTTTCAGGTATTTCACACTCAGAGTTTCTATTCTTTAATTTATTAGGTTGCCTCATGAACAGGTTTCCTCATAACCATTTGAAAACTTGGTACTGACTTGGAAATGGAATGAACACTTATCTTTGGTCATCTCTATAAACCTTGAACCAGTACCACTTGTTTTATATGCTCTCATTGTTTTATAAACTATATGTATCTATGTGTATAGAGGGAGGCCTAAGTGCGAATTTGTATGAGTAGTTAATTAGTGTTCTTCAGTTGTGGCTATGCTTCCACTTTAAGATGATGTAATCTAACTAGCTAGACTTGATTTTTTTACAGTTTCTCGAAACATGAAACTAGTTGATGTAAGCATTTGAAGCTCTACAGCGCTCCTTTCAGTTTTGTGAACTTGTTACATGGAATATAGATTATACATTAGACTTGAGTCACTTGACAAGTTGACATTAAGCATTGAGTTATTGATTTATAACCTTTGGTTGAGTTTAGGAAATGACTTCTGGATTAATGGTGGTTTTTGTTGTGGCATTATGAAGGTGATGGTAGTGAGATGCAATCGGCGCTTGCTGAGTGGACTGGACAGCAGACTCTGCCCAATGTTTTCGTTGGTGGGAACCATATTGGTGATTGTGATAGTAAGATCCTACTTGAATCCACTAAGCCACCATATTCTCAGTTTTCAACTCTTAGTAGCTTTCTTCCTCATTTCTCTTGTGATGATTCTATTTGGAATCTTCTGCAGCAACCTGGGATTTTCACAACGAAGGAAAACTAGTCCCTCTGCTCACTGAAGCTGGAGTTGTTGCCAAACTGCAGGAGTTAGAAATAAGCTAGATTAACATTGTTTTTCTGCCTCTGTTTGGTCTGTAAACCAATCCTTCCCCAGGCACATTGAACTTGAAAGTGATGTAATTAAACTGATTAGCGTTTAGTTTCTGTAAACGATACCCTTTTTCATCTTTTGGTTTCTTGTGTTATCATTTGATCTGGTAATTTACTTATGTCTTTGATATATACAAATATACAGTGAAGTAGATGGTTACACTAATGTTCTATAATCAGAAATGTATTCATGCTTTTTTTTTTTACATATAAATTCTTACTTAGGTGTCGAAACTATCATTTTTCTCGCCTAAGTGATTTACTTAGGCGACGAAAAATGATAGTTTCGTCGCCTAAGTGATTTACTTAGGCGACGCAAATACTTTTTTTCGTCGACTAAGTAAATCACTTAGTCGACGAAACTATCATTTTTCGTCGCCTAAGTGATTTACTTAGTCGACGAAAAAAAATATTTGCGTTGCCTAAGTAAATCACTTAGGCGAGGAAACTATAATTTTTTGTCGTCTAAGTAAGTCCATAGCCGACGAAAAACATCGTCCTCTAAGAATTTTTTCGTCACCAATCCTTCTTAGACGATGAATTTTATTCGTCGTCTAAGTACTTTCTTAGGCGACGAAATTTATAATTTTCGTCGTCTACTTGCTTAGGCCACAAACTTTAGAAGACGAAACTTAGGTGACGAAATTTTAGTCACCTAAGTGCTTAGGAGACGAAAATTACTCTTAGGTGACGAAATTTTTTCGTCGCCTAAGATTTCCATTGTTGTAGTGAGTACTTACAAACTTACAATACTGAACCAAAACGTAAATTTACCAAAACATAGAAATCAACATCTCTACAAAATACCTCACACTTACACTATTCTTTCCATAACTCCAGTCATGAACGGGAAACAAGAAGAAGTTCAAACATCCTGCCACCGTATACAAACAATTATATTATGCACGATTATCACCCATCAAAAACATCATCAATTATGCTAGACTAATAGAGAAGAACGTGTACCTGGAACTATAGTTGCTCCAATACCTGCCTGTCAAGTAGAAACTCTAAAATCATTTGAAAACTTTACTAAATGACAATTATCAAACCTAACCTTATGTAAATCTACAAACAACCTGCCAATTTGACAATAATTTTCTCCTTCACTTCGTTGGATTTTGCTCTGCTCAAATCAAATGATTTTGTATGGAACTGTTAATTGGTGCTAATCGTGCGTTGTGGCAGTTCTCCTTTTTTGAAGGTAGGGGCAATTCTCATGTTTTTCTGGAGATCGTGGGAAACTACGGCTCTTTTTATTTATTTCGTTCTTCCTCTTTTCTGCGCGGATTTCTTTCCGTTTTTATTTTGTTTTGACTTTTTAACAAGATTACTATCCTATCCTCCAAACTATATTCAGATATATTTGAAACTTAATAAAGTCTGGGAGTTTTGGGAAGTTCAAAAAGTTAATCATTTGAATTTTCTTCTGGCTTTATTAATAGAGATATATACATACACACACATATATATATAGACTTAAAAAGTGTAATTAAATGGGTATACAATTACGTCTATAATACTCAATATTCAAGTTTTAAAATTGTCCTCAGTCCAAACAAATTAAAATAGTCAAAAATCCATATAATAATAGTATTGTTGTAGGAGAAATAGATTGATAAATCTCTCTATCTTTATTCATTGATAAGGAGGCCTTTATATAGGCATTACATCAAGTATCCCTGGCGAACAGGGATTCCCTATCTAATAGAGTATCTAGACTTCTAGTCTTATTAGGACAAGACACACCACGGAAGTTACGGAGTTAACCTTCCTTGAACACTCCCCCTTGTGTCGCGTCCTCAATGGTGTATGAGCTGTTGCCTCGTTAAAACCTTTGCCAGCAAACAAAAACCTCTTGGGCAAAAATAAAAGCATGGTCTAAGGAAAAAGAGTACAACGCACCAACTACAAGTATGTGAGACATGCATAACTAGGCTCCCCCTGAAGTCTAGATGAGAACTCCCCCTGATAGTCATTCAGTCTTTGAGTTCGGATAAGCGACACATTCCAATGCGCTTTACATGCTTCATAAATGTAGATTTGGGTAGAGACTTGGTGAACAGATCCGCTGCATTTTCTTCTGAGCTGACTTGCTTCACTTGAATATTCAAAGTCTCTTGCTGTTGCTGATTGTAGAAGAACTTAGGCGAAATGTGTTTAGTATTGTCACCCTTAATGTATCCCAACTTCATCTGCTCAATGCATGCTGCATTATCTTCAAATATGCAAGTTGGTCCCATCGTAGTAGACTCAAGTCCACTAGACTCTCGAATGTGAGATATAACTGAGCGAAGCCAAACACATTCTTTGACTGCTTCATGTAATGCAATAATCTCAGCATGGTTCGAGGAGGTAGCAACAAGGGTTTGCTTGGTTGATCTCCAAGATATCGCCGTATTCCCAATGGTAAAAACATAACCTGTTTGGGAACGTCCTTTGTGTGGATCTGACAAATATCCAGCATCAGCAAATCCTACCATCACATCATTTGGTGTATCTGAGTAGGAGGGGGTATTGCCAAAGCCGTATCGGGACCACGACTTAGCATCCGCGGGTCCGGATAAGTTGGCGGATATGGCTGCAAGATGGCGGATGGATGAACCAAAGCCAGTCTTGGCGGATATGGCTGGCGGATGGCGATCCGAGCCATGGTTTGTGCTGTTAGATGCAAGAGATCGACTAGGTGTCGAATCCTGATGAGTGTATCGATAGTACAAGCCCATGTCAAGGGTTCCTTTAAGGTATCGGAAGATGTTCTTGATTCCAACCCAATGACGTTGTGTTGGCGCAGAGCTAAATCTAGCTAACAAGTTCACAGAGAAAGCGATGTCTGGTCTAGTACACTGAGCTAAGTATAACAAAGCTCCAATCGCACTAAGATATGGATATTCAGCTCCCAAGACCTCTTCGTCATCTTCTTTCGGACGAAAGGGATCTTTGTTGATATCCAGACTTCTAACGACCATGGGAGTGCCTGTAGGATGCATAACTTTGTCCATGTTAAATCGCCTGAGCATCTTTCGGACATATGCAGACTGGTGTATAAAAATTCCACCACTTCGGTGCTCTAGTTCTAAGCCTAGGCAAAACCGAGTCCTTCCCAGATCTTTCATCTCGAATTCGGATTTCAAATAGCTAGCGGTCTCATTGATCTCATTCAGAGTTCCAATGATGTTCATATCATCGACATAGACGGCTATAATGGCAAATCCTGAACTTGTTCTCTTTATGAACACACAAGGGCACAACTCATCATTCTTGTATCCTTTCCCAATCAAGTAATCACTTAACCGTGTGTACCACATCCTACCAGATTGTCGGAGTCCATATAGAGATCGTCTCAACCTGATAGCAAATGAACTTCGTGGTTTTTTCTCACTTGACTTGGGTAACGAAAGTCCTTCTGGCACTTTCATGTACATCTCCGTATCTAGGTCCCCATAAAGATACGCAGTTACAACATCCATAAGCTGCATATTGAGTCTCTCTGAGACTACCAAACTTATTAAGTATCGGAAGGTAATAGTATCCATGACAGGAGAATACGTCTCCTCATAATCAATTCCAGGGCGTTGAGAAAAACCTTGCGCCACGAGTCGAGCTTTATATCGCTGGACTTCGCCATTCTCATTGCGCTTTCTGACAAAGACCCATTTATGTCCAACAGGCTTCACGTTCGGCGGTGTAGGCACAACCGGTCCGAAAACTTGCCTTTTCTTTAGAGAGTCTAGTTCAGCCTGGATTGCTTCTTCCCACTTCGGCCAATCCGCCCTACGTTGACATTCATCAACAGTGCGGGGTTCCATATCGTCGTCGTCAATAACTTCTTGAGCAACGGCGTAGGCGAATGCATCATCGATATACATGGAATTTCTTTCCATCAGATTGTGCATGCATAAGTAGTTTAGTGAGATTTCCTTGTTCTCCAACATCAACAGTGAGTCTGAGGCGTCCCCCAGATGATTCAGAGTTGATTCTTGGACATAGGTATAGTCGGAGACAATCTCGTGTGACGGCGTCACAGTATCGATGATGAACGGATCGCTTTGTGCCTGGACACATGCCCTCTTTCTAGGTACATTGTCTTTGGAACCGATTGGTCTCCCCCTCTTTCTAGGAGGATCCGAAGTCGACGCCGGCTCTCCACTTGGAGGTGCCGAGCCTAGGCTGCCGATGGCACCTAGGGCTGCGGGTCCGAGACCGGCGGCGCGTGCTCGCGCATGGCGAGGAATGTTAAGCCTTGCAGGTACATTCGCAGCAGGTATGGTTGATCTTGTCACTTTCGCAATATCAGTAAAGGAGTCGGGCATCGTATCCGCCACCTTTTGTAGTTCTAATATGCGTTGTATTTCAGTCTCACACTGAGACGTACGGGGATCATAATGAGACATAGTGGGAGAGAACCACGTCAATTCCTGACGTTCATTTGGGACGGATGCGGCCCCATCTCCCCCTAACGGCGGGAAGGATGTCTCATCAAAGTGACAATCTGCAAATCTTGCAGTAAATAGATCACCTGTCATAGGCTCTATATAGCGGACAATAGTTGGTGCTTCATATCCAACATAAATAGCTGATCGTCGTTGTGGACCCATCTTGGTACGCAGTGGAGGCGTGATAGGCACATATACGGCACAACCAAAAGTACGCAGATGCGAAATATCAGGCTCGTAACCAGTTACCAACTGGTACGCACTAAATGGTTGGCTATCTGTGGGTCGTAGACGAATAAGCATAGCTGCATGTAATATTGCATATCCCCATGCCGAAACTGGCAAGTTTGTGGCCATGACAAGAGACCTAGCTACAAGCTGTAGTCTCTTGATAGCGGCTTCTGCAAGACCGTTCTGAGAATGAACGTGGGGTACGGGATGTTCAACTTCAATCCCAACTGACATGCAATAGTCATCAAAACACTTTGAGGTAAACTCTCCAGCATTATCCAGTCTGATGGACTTAATCGGATTGTCCGGGTGGTGAGCCCGAAGCTTAATAATCTGAGCTAGGAGTTTAGCGAATGCAGCATTCCTCGTGGACAACAACGCTACGTGTGACCAACGCGTTGATGCATCAACCAGAACCATGAAATATCGAAATGGTCCGCATTCTGGTGTTATAGGTCCACAAATATCACCTTGTATTCGTTGTAGAAACGGAATATTCTGTTTATTATCAATAGCAAAAGATGGTCTTGCTTGAAGTTTTGCTAGTGAACAAGCTTTACAAAACGAACGATGAGCATTAGACATCGCTACAGAAGCATGAGAAGCAGGAGGGGGCCGAACCTCTCCTTGGAAGCGAGAGGCGGCCATCGACGGCACGGCCGAACCGAGGCCGAGGCGCCCTCTGTGCTTTTGTGATCGGAAAAATGGATGACCGTGGGAGCATTTCAAAATACGGATCATCAGATCACGACCCGGATGACCGAGTCTATCATGCCAAAGCTTATAAGCATCAGAATCACATAATATAACAACATGAGATTCGTTGGCTCGAATGGTTGTGAAATACATGCCATTGCGAACTCGCTTACACTTCTCCACAATGCGAGTGCGCATAGATTGAGTGGAGGTGATCAACAGATATTCAGTTCCATCTTCAACATAAGTGCTGAGGTGATAGTCATTGTCACGCACATCCTTGAAAGCTAGCAAGGTTCTTGGCGCCTTAGGCGCATATAGGGCGTCCTCTACCCGAATCTCAGTGCCATTTGGCAGTAAGAATTGAGCAGTGCCACGACCCTTAATTACGGGTCCAGTTCCTGTCATCGTAGATAACGACGATTCTCTTGGCGTAAAATCCGAAAACAATTGCCGATTTCTCAGAATCGTGTGAGTTGTTGCACAATCCAACAAACACTCAATCTCGCCTTGATACATCTACAAAAACAATGTAAATTGAATCAATAGTCTACTTTAGACTTTGGCGAACACTTTAAAGTAAGTGTACTGAAACAATATATCATCACAAAATGAAGTGCATTAAGGCCAATAACATAGCCATGGCAACGACAAAATTTGAGAGAAAGAGATAAGCCGCATTATAATCACCGAGTATCACCAATGATAATCATAGCCTAGGTCAGAGATTGAGACCGGACACCGTCGTAGGTGGCGTGGCCGAGCCAAGGCCGAGGCCAAGGCAAAGGCCGGGGCCAAGCCAAAGCCGAAGCTGTGGTAAGGCCAAAGCGACCCAGAGGCCGAGCCGAAGCAAGGCGAGTGGTGAGAGTCGGTCAGGCATTGAGGCAATGCGATGCGACGGTTGAGCTAAATCCGAAGCATGGCGAGTCCGAAGACACTTCGTTGCCGAGCCATTGATGCAAAAGTTGCATTTGTTCGATAGGCTATCGATTGTTGGTTTCAAAAAAAAAAAAACCGGATTCGGTGCGGGGCCAAGCTGGCGAATGGCCATGGCGAGTGAGGCCTAGCGAGTCGCGGCCAAGCGCTTAGGGGCATTGGCGAGCGAGGTTTAGCGGATCGCAGCCAAGTTGGCGGATCGCTGATCGCGGATCGCGGATTAGTTGGCGAATAGCCATGGCGAGCGAGTCCAGGCGGATCGCAACCAAGTTGGCGGATAGCGGATCGCGGATCTCGGATCGCGGATCGTGCATCGCGGCTCGCGTATGGCGTATCGCGGATCGCGGATGGCGTATCGCGGATCGCGGATGGCGTGTCGCGGATCTCTCCTTTTGTCTTTGTGATTTTTCGGATATGAGTTAACATCACCAGAATTTTGGTGAACTCAAAATGATTATGCCATTGAGAATTGGACACATTGAACCAATTTTGCTTTCAGGGATGTAAAAATCTCAAATCATTCGTAGAATAAGATAGATTTTATTGATGACAACTCAAAAATACATCATGGTTGTTCTAAATAGAACGACTTATCGAACAAAGTCGTGATTTATTGACTATTCTGTCAAAATAACAATCAAAATCAAACTTGAACACGTATCTCATGACCTAAGTCAAATACTTATTCATAGTCTGGAGTATCATACTCCTGAGTCCTACGTTTCTTGGTAGGTTGGAAGTCATCGATGGCGAAGTTCGTATTTTCCTCATCGTATACTTCTTCCTCAAAGTCTCCTACATAGTGTGCTTCTTGTTCTATGTATTGTTTGTGTTTCTTGTAAGCGGCTTGAATATCTCTGCTTGCTATGCAATCGCGTTGGAGATGATTCGTAGAACCACATTTGAAGCAAGGAGCCGAAGCATTGTTCGGCGGATGGCCACCACGCCTGGGACCGGAACCAAAACTGTTCCTCCCTCTGGGAGCGGCGGCTCTGCCATCATCCCTTGTCCAAGAAAGCGGTCGGCCACGGCCGACGCCTCTTCTCCCTCCTCGTCCGCCACGTATTGCTCTTGGCGTACGTGGTGGCGGTGCTTGACGTTCATGAGGTTGATGCTTCTGCTTAAAAGCTTTACCACGGGCTTGATGAGATTCCGCAATGGATTTCGGTCCTCGAGGCCTCTTATTGGTGGTAAGAATCAACTCATGGTACCTCTCCTTTCTTTGAAGGACATTCATCAAATCACTGAAGGTTTTGATAGTGCCTTTCTCGCGGAGATCGCGGTACTGATGCGACAACATGGACGCAGATTCTGGGAACGTCGTGAAAGTCTTCTCCATCATATCATCATCGGTCTTTTCGACCCCACAAAAGCTCAAATCAGATTGCAAGTTTAGCATAGTCTGATGATATTCCTGGACGGAATCAAAATCCAGTAAGCGGATTTGCTCCCAATCAGACATGAGGTCTGGGAGTTGTGCGTCATGCACATTGTCGAAGCGGTCCTTAAGGATATCCCATAGCTCTTTGGGATCAGTTTTCCTCAGGTATTGCTTCTTGAGCGTTGGATGGATATGGCGCCTGAGAAACATCAGGGCTTGTGCTTTCTGTTCAGGAGAAGCGTGTAAGCTTTCATCCTCAGGAGGGTTGATGGTGGCAGTAAATCTTTTACCAATGAAAGTGTTCTCAACATCTGAGACCCACCTCTTGTATTCCTTGCCTTGGACATCCAAGATGTCAAATTCTGGACGCTGAGTGTCAGCCATCTACAGAACACAAACAGGGAGACGTTAGTATGTTTGAATACTAATCAAGTTTGATTGTTCTTTTAGAACAGTGCCAAGATATATCATGGTCACATAAATCGATGCTTAATGTGACTTCAAGTCACAATCGATATCTTCCCTTTGTTTTCTTTCCAAAAAAGAATAATACGTTATGGTTCACAGTGACATCACAGTCACAAGCATAACGGTGGCCGGTAACATCACAGTTACCCCAATAAACGTTGGCACCGGGGTGACTAAATCCCCGTATGCCGTCCCGAGAAGCGATAGAATCGGGATGGAGAAGCAGGGACACGGAAAGGTCCCGGAAGAAAAAACAAAACCCAACTATTGAAATTTTCATAAGCGGGAACGTTTATAAAAATATTTACCTCTTCAAGAGAAGCTTGATCAAACGAAACTTGACTCTTGGGGAAGCTTGTTTTCTTCGATTTTTCTTGATTTCTTCTCAACCACGAATAAGGGTTCGCGGATCGCTTGCTTGGCTTGCGAGCAATCTTGATCTTCTGGTGGATGCGTGCAAAAAGTAGCACGCAAGGGAGAGCTGCTGGCGAGCGGGTTGTCTGCCTAGAGGCAGAGGAGAAGTAGTACGCGAAGGTACAAAGCGGCAGGCGAGCAGCGCAGATGCTGCTGAGAAGAGGCCGACGGTGCCGAAGGGAAGAATCGGCGGCCGACGGTAGGTTAGGGTTTCGAAAAAAAATTCGGAATTAGGGTTTCTAGGGTTTATTAGACGGGAGGCTAGAGCAATGTGCTGATAACGTGTTGTAGGAGAAATAGATTGATAAATCTCTCTATCTTTATTCATTGATAAGGAGGCCTTTATATAGGCATTACATCAAGTATCCCTGGCGAACAGGGATTCCCTATCTAATAGAGTATCTAGACTTCTAGTCTTATTAGGACAAGACACACCACGGAAGTTACGGAGTTAACCTTCCTTGAACAAGTATATTAAATTTTTTTATTTTAAAACAAAGGTAAGCCTAAATCTCCAGTTTGTATTTTTCATATCCATCATGACTCTTTTCTTAATCATTGAAGAATAATAATAATATGTCAGAACCCGAGTTGCACTCTCTATACCGCCTAGAAGCCATATAGAGGCTGCTAAGCCCAACCTAGACTCCAGATGCTCCACTTACACATTATTCTCTAAGGACTCCCGCCACTTAGCCTGCTTAAGGGGATTAAGTTTTCACTACTACAATTATGCCCAAAAGCCACACACACCATGTGTGACAACATGACCAAAATTGCCACATATGTATGTGTCTACCAGCCTTTACCTAGTGAAATCGGTTAGAGAAAGAGGGTCAGGGTGAAAATTGAGAGGTGAGAGAGAGAGAGAGAGAGAGAGAGAGTTTCAATTTGTCTAAGTGGGACAAAGTGCAAAAGCATGATGTAAAAAAATATTAAAATATTCTAACATGGATGATAGGAGCACAAAGTGCTACGTTCTTAATATGTTTATGCCTACATTTATACTTTGTTTAACCCTTATTTATCTAAGATCGAGTCATAATTTAAAGTAATGAATATTTGGTAGAGCTATCATAAAATGTGCTAATTATAGGGAAAAATACATAAATTCAACAAAGTGTTAGAAAAGAATAAGAAACATAGCCATCTAGGAGTCTTAAAATGTAAAGCCTCGACCTTGTCTTTTGTGAATTTAACTCCTCTGATTTTTAGTAGACACATTGAAGATTCGGCAATGGAAGGAGTTTCAAAAATTGGATCAAGCAAAGATGCCAAGAATTGCAAAGGAATCCAGACACGGAATCAGCAAGTTCATGTGCACAATAGCCAACTTCCATAATTTCTCCAAAATGGCTTATTTGGAACTAGATGGCGTACCATTTATGCATATAAAGATCTCTGAATCTAGTTTCTACAGAACTTAGAATCGCATCAATAGCTATTTTCTGGAGGAAGTTATGCCCGAATAAAGACAAAAAGGTCAAACCTGCCGAGGAGGAAGCAGAGGCTCGGACAAGGTGACGCACGCAGCATGTGCGCGCACATGCGCGTAGCACAGCGCAGCGCAGCGCAGCACAAGCCGAACATGCCGAGACGTATCCGACACTGACAACTCGTGTCCGACACGTATCCAAGACAGGCCCAGACGTATCCGAAGATGTATCTCAGGCGTATCCGCCGAGGTTTGGCCGATGACATGCCGTATCCGATACTTGCATCTCGTATTGGATACGAGCACTCACCCCCGCACTCAATCCGCGCCCGCGCATGCGCGCCATCCTGCTGCCGCTGCCGAGAAGTGTCTAACACCCGTGCGCCAACTTCCAAAGCTTGCACGTGCGCAAGCGCACGTATGCTGCCGATAAGCCTCGCTAGTATCGGATACTGGCATAGGCTGCACCCGAGAGCAAGGCAGTCTTCTGCCGGTATGGAGTTTTCGGGGCTGCATCGAACCAAATCAGCTTCCAAGCTATTTCCAAATGCTAAGCAATGCTAAGAAGCTTCCCAAGCGTGTCGTAGACGTGTGGAGCAACCCTAGGCCGGCCAAAGCAAGGAAACCAAGTCCAAAAAGGAAGGAAAAGCCAAATCCTTTCGGATTGAGAAACTTGATCAAACTAGGTTTCCTTGTCTCTTTCGGCTTCATAAACTCTCCCAAACTGAATTTTCTCTTCTCCTATATATAGAGGCCGGCAGCCCTTTTGCAAATTGTCACATCCTAGCACAAAATACAAGCCATAAAGCTCTACTAAAGTTCCCCAAAAATCCTACATAGAATAGCTAGCCGAAACACATCTCCACCTTCACCAAAAATACCCTAACCATGCCACCATCATCATCATCGGATCAACACAAGTCGAGGCTCCAAAGGTGTCTACAAAATGCGATCCACTCTCTACTTTCGATTTAGTAATTTATTCTTTGTAGTGATGTCAAACTTTGTCTATGAAGTTAGCATGAATTTTTTGTTTGGAATTGTATGTCTATGTATATTTCGGATTGAAAGTTGGTTTTACAATAAGCATGTTAAATTCATACTTAGGTTTATATAAATTTTTTCAACGATAAAATACGGATTGCTTGTTAATTTGTAAAGAAAATATGTAACAAGATAGTAACTAGGTAATCGACAAGCATGTTAATATGGATTTAAACTTGTACTTGGTTAGTTCTTTAAATTCGTGTGCCTTAAATGTTGGTATTCTATGCAATTGCAATGTGTGGGGCATTGATCTCATTTAGCCGAAAATAAACATAGATTTAGTATACGCTGAGTTGCTTTTGTGTGTTGTTTTCACGAGGGTTAGAGTGGTTTAAAAGAACTTGCTTGTCTAGTATGAAGTGTGACGCCTTGCATGTTAACTTGTTTCCAATTAAAAAAATTTTGTGCTTATTTGCTAGCTAGTAAACGTGTCATATAAATTGGTCAGTAACAAGATTAGGATTATACACTGAGTTGATTCTAAGTATCTAAGAAGTCTAGTAACGATTAGATGACCACTGAGACTCTAAATAGAATTGGAACTAAGTCGAGTCTAGATCACTTTTCCATTGTTTACCATGAGTCTTGTTGCTTGAAAGTTATGTGTTTTGATTGCTTTTTGATGAGTGCTTTGTATGAAAGATGTTGACCACATTCGTGCCTTTAGCTTTAGAGGCAGACTTGTTGCTGCCGAACCAATCTCTCAAAAACCCATGATAAATCGTGTGAATATGTATATATGTTTATGAATATTTGTCTAACGTTCTCATATTTCAAGTACCTTTAATCTCTAACTAGAACGATCCCTACTTGCTTATACTACTAACGATATTTTGTGGGGTATTATTGTGTGCGTGTCTCTGACATTCATCAATGAACTAGGATACCATATCTTACTTTGATATCGTAGCCCCAGTAACTCTGGTTCTGCCCTTTCAAATAAGCATTAATCATAGACATCGAGTCTCCCATCGTGGGAGTCTTGGGATTGTTTTAGCGTGCACGAGGACCAACCTCTTTCTTGAACACTTTCGATGTCATTGTGATGCTAACATCCATCAAACCAGTAGAAAATAAAAATATAGGGTTTCCAGTTGCAGCTCGATTGGAACTAAGACTATGTTATGATCTATTTCCCATCATCTTGGAAATATTTCTCCTGCTGGTATAGTCTTCAAAGTTAGGGTATTTCATTCGCGTTAGTTCTCCTAGGAGAGGCCAGATTTGGACAGTCCTCTTCTTCACCAATAAAGGAAGCTGGAAGGCCAAGAAGAGTGGTTCGCACCATTGGCGGGACATTAGCCCTAAAGATAAGGCTTGGAACTATATTGCCTATATCCGACCTTGTTCTCTTTATTGAAACTACATCCTCATTAACCTCCCTAGGCCATTGTTCTCCACTATGATTCATTACATCTAATAAATGCTCGCAGTTGAAGTGGAGAGTCAAAAACATCTAAGGGAAAAATCCTCACCCTCTAAACCAAACAAACTAGATCATTGATGGATAACACATTTCAGACCCTATCTTCGATCCATCACCAAAACCAATAGTTACTCCACATGCTTATGGTTGACTATTAGAAGTGTTAGGCGGATGCTCTATATGCTTACCTAGATCCACAAGTAGTCCAACCACACTTCTGCTATGTCTAATACCCCGTCATAATCGTTGAGCAGGATCATTGGAAGCTGAAAGCAAGAAACTCTATCTTTTTTTCCCCTTTCAAGATCTGTCTCTTGATTGACTGTGAGAATGAATTAAAGTAATTCCCCTTTGCTAAATGTCTTCATTCTCTATTAAATACCCTATAAATGAAACAACCCATGTAATGAATCCATAACCACCAACCAACTAACTTCCCCTCAAGGTAAAAGTTCTTGGCCAAAAACTTTTTCCTCGAAGCTCAAATATTCCATGGATCAATAGGATCCCCACTACTTTTGAGAGATAACCTGGTTGTTGAACATGTCGTCATTGCAATAGCAACCATGGAAGAGACGCCACATATACAACTTGGAAAAATAAATCCTAATCCTAACAAAGCATAAGGAGTGGATGAGGAAAAGTCGCAGTATTCTTGAAAAAGTTGTTTATTTTATCTCAATGATTTCTTTCGGATAGAGAGATAAATAACTAATTAATATGGGAACCAAGTGTGACAATTGATATTATAATTTAAATTATACTCCAAATCTTGTCGCTTTAACTTACTAATTAACAACTAACATAAGAGAATCATGAGATAAGTCATAAAGAGTAACTCATCCTATTATTTTTCTTTCACTTATATATATTTTTTTTAAGAAATGATGAGAAACTTTATTGAAAGGCTTCACAGCCTAGTAAAGATGGGGATGTAAAACCAACTCTTTACCCATTATTATTATTTTTTCAGCAATTTTTTTTATTATTAGATTTCGAGCTTCATCTTTGATATTATGGAAAGCTATCTTGAAATAGTTAAAGTATAATAATCTTTGTATGCCATATAAAATTGTCCACCAAAGTCATCTATAAGATCCTAATACAAACTGCAAAAGTGCAAGAAAAACAGTTCTCTAGATTTGTCTTCCTCATGAGTCACTTTGCAGTCATTTATATACACTCCGACTTTCTTGCTCTTGCGGAACCAACTGAGTATTTAAATCTAAATATATGCATGTATACTTCATATCTTATGCTTCAGTAACATCAATTAAGCACATTTTTCCATTATAGCCTCTCGAAGTACCCAAAACAAATAGAAGTTTAAACTCACTTTTTAAATGAAATAGTTAAGTTAAACACAAAATTTAACCATTAAAATGAAAATTTTTATGCTCCTATCAAGATGCTCAACTGATGGAATTTGCCTTCTTTTTCTATATGGTCCATTAACTCTTACTCCAAGCTTGTATGTATTTTTCAAATTAAGTGTTGTTTTACCCACAATTCCAAGTTTGAAGCCTTCACCTCTATCTCTTAATACATTTATTAATGCACAAGTAATGCTTACAACATATTTAGTACTCATACTTTTGTCTAACCACATTTGATTTCTCACACAATACTCATTTTTTCAATCTATTTGCTAGTATAATAGTGGAAAGCTTAAGAATAAAAGTTTAAAACTACTTAAAGTACAATATCAAGGTTGATGCACCTGGCTTCTTGTTGATTCCAACTTTTTCAGGTGTTCTACCACAGTGATATTATTCTCCACATTATTTCATTTTTCTTCTTTCAAGTGTTTAATAAAAAAAGTGTCAAAGGTTGAGACACCATGATTCTTGTTGATTCTCACTGTTTTAGGTGTTCTACTACAGCGGTATCATTCTCCACATTGTTTCATTTTTCTTCTTTCAAGTATTTCATAAAAAATGTGTCAAAAGTCGAGACACCATGATTCTTGTTGATTCCCACTGTCTTAGGTTTTCTGCCACAGTGGTATCATTTTACATAAATTATTTCATTCTTTTTCCTTTATGTTTTTCATCATTGTTCTATCTAGTCTTCGTGATTTCTAATATTTTTTTTATGAAGATTTTGCCTTATTTAGATATTATTGTAGGGTTAGCTGTCGAATTTCCGAGTGTTGTAACTGTCAACTCTCAGTTTGATGTAGTTGTCAGCCATGTACATCTAATTTCCGAGTGTTGTAGCTGTCAACTCTCAATTTGATGTAGTTCTCAGCCATGTATATCTTTAAACCTAAGAACATTTTGTTTATTAAAACTTCTCGCCAGCAAGAATCAAATATTTCAAAACTTACCAAATATTAATTTGTGTACATCAACCAATATTTCTATCTCATCATATTTTCTTTGATGAGAAGGTTTTCACATCAAATTCTAACAAGATAATATCGAAGATTAAATATGTATAAAAACATATTGCTAAACATGATGAGGTAGTAGATATATTCGAAGAGGAATTTATCCGAAAGGAGAATAAAAAACTCAAAGAACTTATATTGTTTGAGAGAACCGTATACATATTATTAAAAAAAGAATAAATACATTAGGAGACTCCTATCACCAATACTATCATCCAACTACAACTAAGTTCTTATACAATCAACCATTCTTTATACAGTTTTATGTAGAATAATAGAAATCTTGTCAAACAAAGTTTCAAGTTACTAAAAAATAGTATCAAAGGTTGAGATACCTTACTTCTTGTTGATTCTAATTTTGGTATCACTCCACAAATTTTATCTCATATTTCACAAATTAAGCAGTACGAGAATTAAGTGCAAGATGGAAAGACCTAATCAGCTATCCACCAAGGATTTGATTTCCAATCATTTTAGTATGAAGATTATGCGCTATTATACATATAGTTGTAGATTTTAACTCTCAGAGTGCTGCAACTGTCAACCATGCTAATCCTCAAAGTCAAAAACAATTATCTATTGAAATTTCTTGTAGACTTTGAATTACTTAAAATATGACATGTATGCCTAGTAATTTTTCAGGTTTGGCAGATAGACGACTATCTTATCTCACATACACTGAGATACTATACGTATAGGATCCGATGAGCGCCTATGTTCCAACTCTAAAACAAAAAAGGATTTGCTGGTACTTCATTAGTAGGAGATCAAATATTAAACTATTTACCAAAGTGATTTTTTTGAACTAATACTTTCATCTACGAAAAAGATTGGAGGGGTACCTCTATGATGAGGGTTCTATTAAAAATACATTAGTCAACGACGTGTAATGTGCTTCTAAATTTGAGTTATTTTGAGACTTGATTTTCTTAAGATGTTTTGCCCACGATTTTTGTAATGTTCAAATGTGCTCCACAATAAATAACAACTTGAGTCCCATTTTAGTGTGTTGAGCTTCAATTAATGGGTTTAGTTCAGAAATGTGAATGTACTCTTTCCTATTAATATAGGTTTTAAAGACACAAAAAAATGCACATTAATATAGGTGGTCTTTCAAATTAAAAATGTAAATTTTTAATATTTTGTAGTTGGCGTTTGATTTTAGCTTTTGAAGTTTCAATAGTTTGAAATTGTGACTTGAGGGAAATCACACACAAGAGAATCATTAGAATATTATGATGTTGTAGATACAGTCAAAGAAAAATTTAACCGGAAGGAGAATAAATGACTTAAAAAACATAAATAATATGATAGAAACCATAAGATATGATTGAACAACAACCAAATAGATAAAAAGAATTCCCACCAAAATGCAATAAGAAAAATCAAGCTTCAATAATTGAGTTATGTAGTTAATTATGTTTTTTTTTTTTTTTTTTGTGATGATGAGGTTAATTATGTTAAAGACCTTCTAGTATCAACATCAAATGCTAAGTATGACATCTTTTAGGCGAGGTAATCGGTCTTTTAATAGTGTGATGTCATACTTTAAACTTAATTAACTTGATATATTATTATTTACTTACATAATTTATCATCTTTTACATCTTTTATCATATATTATTAAAGACCGATTACTTACATCTTTTATTTCAATAGTGTGCTAAGTTATCAACACAAAAATATAAGATTTTTTATGTTTGATCGAAGTACATAGTACTATCCAATCTTAATATGTCAATAGTGTGCTAAATTATTTACATAAAAATTTGATATATTATTATTTACTTACATAATTCAATCAAGAAAAATATAATATATGACAATACTAGAGTTTTGACAAACGTTCTTAACTCTAAACAACCAACAAACTGTAATGTCAATAATATTAAGGTTTAACATTCTTGACAGTTAGATGCTACTAATGAAGAATTATCGCGAGTTAGGTCGTTAATGCAACTGTCTAGCAGTCGAATGATATTATTTACTATTTGAGCTAAATTGGCATCGTCCACTGTTATGTTGATTTAGTTTTGGGCATCGGATTGTATACATTGAACCCAAACCGACAAATGAAAATACGTTTCGTTAAATAGGGAGGAGCTAGTAGATGTCTTAGGTGAATGTTCGAAAACTTTTGGTAAGTTAGTGTGAGTAACATTAGATTTGTTTCTAAGTTTGAGTAATGTTTTTTTTTTTTTCTGTCTATACTTTGAGCAAATCATTATTGTACTTTTATTGGGATTCATTAAAGAATGACGTTTTGTTACATACCCTAAGTTTTGTCCCTAAGTTTTGTTACATACCCTTAATTCCAGGTCCCCCCACCCCCTCCCAACAACATTTAATTTATTAATGCACAGGTATGTAATGCCTGTTATCAGTAGCACATTCAATATTAATACTATTGCTCAACTAAAACTGATTCCTTATACAATCAACCTTGCAAAGAAGAGTTTAGTTTTCTAGATATACAAAAAGAATAATAAATCACAAGTAAAAAGTACCAACTCCAGCCGAGTTAAGTGGATGTCAATAGTGTGATATTCACACAAAAGTTTAAGGTTTTCAATGTTTGATTAAAGCACATAGTATTGTCCAATCTCAATATGTCAATAGTGTGCTAAGTTGTTCATACAAAAATTTGATATGTTATTATCTTATTATATAATGAGAAATTTTGTATACACTCTCCAAAACTCTTAATACACACCCTCTACTCAATACACCACTACTTTAATTTCTCATTCTAACATATTACTAAATACACTACCGAAAGTACCTAAAATGTCCCTAACTACAAAAAAAAAAAACATAAAATATATTATTATTTGACTATATCTTATCTAGTATGATTAGTATATATCAATATATATTTATATGATGTCAATATTTATTTTTTGTTTTGTTCTTAAAAATCATTGAAATTTATTATTATTCTTCAATTCATAAGCATAAAATAATGACACTACGAAGAACACAAAACTCAACGCCTCATATGGTGTGGTGAGATGAAGAAGAGTCAAAAGTGTATATGGATGAAGGAAAAAAGAAAAAAGAGAAAATTAATGAAATGATGATACCATTGATCTTTTAACATGAATTACATTAAAAATTGAATTAATTTGTGGAAAAAAATAAATAAATGAATCGACTAATTATCTAAATTTTCTTTCTATTATAATAGATGTCATCTCAATTTTCCTTGCTTTTTTTTTTTCTTTTACTACATTAATTAGATTTTCAAATTTGATTTCGATTTCTGTATTTTAATTTGCTTTATAGTTTCTAATTGGTTATATATAGATGTTTTGGTCATTTCATATCACTACAAGATCTTATTTTAATTATAAAATATTAAGGATGTGAATTAGTTAATGGAGTGTGTTTAAAACACCTCTTACATAATTTAATAAACAAAAATATAATATAGGAAGTTTACCATAGTTGAGTTTACCTTATGCCTAAACCCTAAACGCGGTGGAAGCAACCTTAAACCTACCAACATCTATGGATCCAGATCCCCAAATCCTCAAACCACCTGATTTAGGCATAAGGCGCAAATCCTTAACCCTAATAAGATTATCCTAGGGTTTAGGCCCAAATCCTCAAACCACATGCTGACGTTTGATACAGCAACCAGAATAAGATTCAACTCAAATTCAGGGTTAAGGCCCAAATTCTCAAACCACCTGATTTACTTAGGGCACCCATCAAAGTGGGCTCCCCAAGAAACTCCCCTAGGTGGTGATATCCTCAAGTTGTTGACATCGCAACCTCTCCTCCTAGTGCCGAACTCCGACTCTTAGCACCCGAAAACCAAGACCGACCTAATCAGAGAACGAGATCAGATCCTTAATCCGAGCCTTGGGCCATGCCTTTCCGTCGTCCTACATCGACCCCGCCACAACGACGCTTGTCGTACCACCCCAGCCTAGCGATTCCAACCTTGGAGACACTGTCAAATTAAAACCGACAACTCCAGCCAGAACACAAACCTGCACGCGGTGGAAGCAACCTTAAACTACCAACATCTACGGACCCAGATCCCCAATCCCGATATGTGACGAGTCGCCGAAGCGAGCATCAAGCAATAATAACCCTACAATCGTTAGTAGTATAGAATAAGTAGGGATCGTTCTAGCCGGGGATTAAGGGTACCTGAAATATGAGAATGTTAACAAAAATATTCACAAACATATATGCACACAATTGTCACACTTATATACATATATACATATTCACACGAAATCAAGGGGGATTGAGATAGGATCGGCAGCAAAGCTGTCTCTAAATTCCTAGACATGAATTTAAGACATGAAATTAAATCCTAAGTTACTATATACAAGGTTGGTCGACATTCTTCCACAAAGCACTAACACAAAAGCAATCAAAACATATAACAAGCAAGCAAACAGGACTCACAGCAAGATGTTAACATGTTCTAGACTCAACTTAACTCCAATCCAATTAGCTCCCTATAGGTATTACTAATCGTAGATTTCATAAGTATTTAAGATTTACTTATCGTAAAATCCTAAAATTGTACTAAACATATTTGAGAACTCCTATAGATGAAAACAAACATGCAAAGTAATTGAGCACGAAATCTTTTTAATTGGAAACATATCAAGCAAGCAAGGTTGTCAATCATCTTGTTAACATGCATGTTCTTTAGACTACTCTAGCCCTTGTGAAAAACAACACATACCAAAATAACCCTAAAGATTACTCAATCCATATCATCTTTCGGCAATTAAGATCAATAAATCACACATAGCTTTTGCATAAAACACCAATCTTTAAGCACACGAATCTAAAGAACAAGTCAAGAAAACCCTAAAACCAAGTTAACATGCATTCTTGCCGATTATCCTATTAACTAATTCGTTACATGTTTCCCTTACTCTTTAACAAACAATCCGATTCTTTACTCTCAAAAACCACTTAAAAATAAAGAAGATGAATTGAATATGCAAATCATAAAACCAAACTTCAATCCAAACAATACATAGACATAGAATTTGAAACCAAGAATTCATGCTAACTTCATAGACAAAGTTTAACATAACTACATAAAACTTACAAAACCGAGAGTAGGGAGTGGATCACACTTTTGTAGACACCTTGATGACTTCGACTCGTGTGGATCCGGCGGAGGATGAAGGAGATGGCTGCTCGGCAATGGTTAGGTGTCGGCAGAAATTGAAGGTGAAATGGGGGTGATTTTCGGTTAGGGTTCTATGTAGGATTCTTGGGAAATTTCGGTAGAGCTTTGGCTAGATTTTTACTTTGGAATGTGACAAGTTTTTCTGTGTAAAAGTTGGCTATTTATAGAGGCAAATTCGGCAGAAAACCTAGGTAGAAAACCTAGTCCGAATCGGCAAAGGCAATCCTTGTGCAACAAGGTTTTGGTTCCTTCCTTTCTTGGTTCTTCTAGGAAACTTCTTTTTCTGATTTTTTTCTTCAATGCCTTGGCTTGGTGTCATCCTCTAACCTTCCTTAAGCTTGGACCATCATCACATATGCATTTGTACACCATTTGGTCCATCAAAAACAGAAAACACAAAAAGGGGGCAGTAGGTTCCTGGAATCGGCAGATTTGATGTTGCTGTAGTAACTCCGGCATATCTCCATCCTCGGAGCTCCGATTGATGCGATTCCAAGTCTCAGATAAACTAGACACATATGGCCATCTCCCCATAAAACAGTTTGATCAAATTCCATGTGAGTCGACGGGAATGATTTTTCGAAGTTGGGACACAGTCCCAGGAAAATCCTGGAAGTCCCTGGATTGAAATGCTCGGACTGCCGTTTTGCAGCCAACTTTTGGGTGACTTCCCGAACTCCGATTGATCTGAAATTTTAACACAACATTCCTTAGTATATGAATATTAAGCACACAAAATTTCATAGAATTCGGACAAGGATAGATCATATTTGTACTCGTCACAAAATCGCGAAAAAGACATATTTTACACTATTTTCCAGATTTCTCAAACTTAGTCATTTTTCGGATTCTTAACCACATTTCACCAAAACTCTACCAAAATTGACACTAACTATATTATGACTCTATCTTAGACAAATAAGGGTTAAACAAAGCATAAACGAGGGCATAAGCATATAATATCGTCGCACATTGTGCTCCTATCAACTACCCCACACTTATCCTTTGCTAGTCCCTTAGCAAACTAAATAAAACTAAGACTCTAAACAAACTAGTGCCCCTAACAATTTGTCTCAGGCTCGTATGTACACATAGCTTTCAAGTTAATGCATGAGAATGCTAAGCACGAAAATTTCAAGTTTCATGAACATGTAACATCAATAAGAACATATAAGAACAAAAGTAAGCATGTAGACATGTTAAGCTAATACAATCCTCCTCACTAGGCATACTCTCTTCTTTTCTCTCGAAGCATGGTTATTCACTCATTAGTATATGAATTACAAAGAGTAACTTGCATATGACAAAGAAACGAAAGCACTTTGTGAATTGAATTTGAAAGAAAAACCTCATGTGATAACTATATGCACCAATGAACCAAAACCATATGCTTACTCTTGAGATAATCTCCACAAATCAAATTTAACCATCTTAAGAATCATGAAAAAGATCAATAAAAGGGGTGTAATGGGGTTAGGGTAAGAGGTATTCGATATTTGGATAAAGAGGCTCAAAACGTCACCGTGCGCTTTAGCAAATCTCCTTATGTATTCTCGCCGAGGGTCAAATTTCATCTTGTTGGACCCATATTTCATTCTTTTCCTCCCATAACATTAGTGAATATGAACAAAGGTCAAAATATAACAATGCTAGACCTTCACATATAAACAAAACTCCAAATTCACAACACTTTTCAAGACTAGACTTAGCAATTTACACTTTGAAACCGTGCCTACACTTTTTCTTTTATTTCGGACTTGATTTTCCTCTTTTCTTTTCTTTTTCTGTCCGAATCACATATTTTCTGTTTTCTTTTTACTAGCTAGGCACGGCACAATTACAATTTTCATACAATTTTCTAGCTAAGTCTACCCCACACTTGTTCTTCTTCATCACTTCACTCGAAAACTCCTTCAAAAATCAAGCTTTGTCGACACACAATGGTCAAGACATCACTATACTAAGTTCATGGAAAGTGTTTAAGGGTGATGAAAGAAAAGGCTAATCGTAGGCTCAAAGGGGGTTTACTAAGGTGTCCCACGACGGGCTCAATAGGGCACATGCTTTATTTGGCAATGGTGGTAAACCTAAATGATCTTTATTCAATCACATTCAAAATCAAGGTATTTTATGATATAAACGTTTCGAAAGTCAACAAGAGTAAGTTCTAGCATTCTAGAGTTCATTAAAAAGCTGTGGCATATAGTCATCGAATAATCAAAGAATAATGAGGTTCATATAATATCATGCTCAAAATTTTCAGAATTTTAGCACTCATGAAGAAAGCAAGTTGGCTCTAAAGCTCACATAGGTTATTATGGAAACAAACTAGCTAAAACATGCATGCTTCGTTAATCAACAAGTCCTACATGCTCCTACCAATGCACATAATCCATGAAACTTACAATTTTTAAAAGTATGCACAACCATCATCTATGTATGCAAAGAGGAGAAAAACATCATTGACATATTAGGGGCATCCTAAGACTCAAAACAAACAATTTAAACACTATTTTTGTGGAACATTTTTATGAATTTTCTTTTTCTAAACTAAGCACACGAAAACATAAACGGAATACGTTATCCCACCCCACACTTAGAAAATTACATTGTCCTCAATGTAAGCACAAATCTATATCAACGAATTTCCTAAGCATGCAATTGTTTAACACATTCCAACATATCATCACAAATCAAAGGAAAAGAGAAGGGTTAGGAAATTGCAAACTCTCGGTGATGGCTCCTTCACTTTTCTTTGATCGAATTGGGTTGCCTCCCAATTAGCGCTTTTTATTTATAGTCCATTGCTTAGACTCTTCACCATGTGTTTTGTGTATTCAACATGCCATGTGCAGCTCCGCAGTTGGGGCAGCAGCCCCCCTCGGCAGTAGGATTTTCTTGGCAGGCAAGCTTCTCTCGGCAGACGTGTCTGCTTCTTTTGAGGCCTGATTTTGAGTGTGTTCCACTATCCTAATGTAAAAGTGTTCTGAATAAATGTTGTAGTGGACACACAGAGCTTTCCATCGATATAAAATTCGCCTCAATCGGACCAGTGGAAGTACTTCTTGTTTGGCCATTAATCGAACCTATTGATCTGCCCAGTTTTCTGCTTCGCCAGATTGACCTTCGTGCACTCAAATTGAAACTGGGAGCAGCTCGAAACTCCAAATCCACTTCTGTAAAATCCTACGGAAACTAGACTCAGAGATCTTTCCAACGGTGTATGGCTCACTTTCCCAGGTTTTGTGAGCTGAAAACGGTGGCCTTCCAAAGTTGACGGACTGCACTGCCCGAATTCTGTTTGGGCCGAACTTCCGTATTTCCTGCACTTTTCTTTCAAGTTCGACCTGCACACACACAAAACACATCAAAACGAACAAAAACAATAAACTAAAATGCAAGGATATACAGATTCATACAAGCTACGATTTCAACAAATTTTTTCAAGGTTAGAAAAAGAAAATACAAGAGTTAGAACGTCATGTTAGAGAGTTAGGATATATAAATATAAGTTAGAGTTAGAGACACAGATTGGTAACAAACTTTACATCACAAATATTAACACACTTTAACATTCACATAAAACAAGATTTTATAATCCCCGGCAACGGCGCCAAAAATTGACGAGTCGCCGAAGCGAGAATCAAGCAATAATAACCCTACAATCGTTAGTAGTATAGAATAAGTAGGGATCGTTCTAGCCGGGGATTAAGGGTACCTGAAATATGAGAATGTTAACAAAAATATTCACAAACATATATGCACACAATTGTCACACTTATATACATATATACATATTCACACGAAATCAAGGGGGATTGAGATAGGATCGGCAGCAAAGCTGTCTCTAAATTCCTAGACATGAATTTAAGACATGAAATTAAATCCTAAGTTACTATATACAAGGTTGGTCGACATTCTTCCACAAAGCACTAACACAAAAGCAATCAAAACATATAACAAGCAAGCAAACAGGACTCACAGCAAGATGTTAACATGTTCTAGACTCAACTTAACTCCAATCCAATTAGCTCCCTATAGGTATTACTAATCGTAGATTTCATAAGTATTTAAGATTTACTTATCGTAAAATCCTAAAATTGTACTAAACATATTTGAGAACTCCTATAGATGAAAACAAACATGCAAAGTAATTGAGCACGAAATCTTTTTAATTGGAAACATATCAAGCAAGCAAGGTTGTCAATCATCTTGTTAACATGCATGTTCTTTAGACTACTCTAGCCCTTGTGAAAAACAACACATACCAAAATAACCCTAAAGATTACTCAATCCATATCATCTTTCGGCAATTAAGATCAATAAATCACACATAGCTTTTGCATAAAACACCAATCTTTAAGCACACGAATCTAAAGAACAAGTCAAGAAAACCCTAAAACCAAGTTAACATGCATTCTTGCCGATTATCCTATTAACTAATTCGTTACATGTTTCCCTTACTCTTTAACAAACAATCCGATTCTTTACTCTCAAAAACCACTTAAAAATAAAGAAGATGAATTGAATATGCAAATCATAAAACCAAACTTCAATCCAAACAATACATAGACATAGAATTTGAAACCAAGAATTCATGCTAACTTCATAGACAAAGTTTAACATAACTACATAAAACTTACAAAACCGAGAGTAGGGAGTGGATCACACTTTTGTAGACACCTTGATGACTTCGACTCGTGTGGATCCGGCGGAGGATGAAGGAGATGGCTGCTCGGCAATGGTTAGGTGTCGGCAGAAATTGAAGGTGAAATGGGGGTGATTTTCGGTTAGGGTTCTATGTAGGATTCTTGGGAAATTTCGGTAGAGCTTTGGCTAGATTTTTACTTTGGAATGTGACAAGTTTTTCTGTGTAAAAGTTGGCTATTTATAGAGGCAAATTCGGCAGAAAACCTAGGTAGAAAACCTAGTCCGAATCGGCAAAGGCAATCCTTGTGCAACAAGGTTTTGGTTCCTTCCTTTCTTGGTTCTTCTAGGAAACTTCTTTTTCTGATTTTTTTCTTCAATGCCTTGGCTTGGTGTCATCCTCTAACCTTCCTTAAGCTTGGACCATCATCACATATGCATTTGTACACCATTTGGTCCATCAAAAACAGAAAACACAAAAAGGGGGCAGTAGGTTCCTGGAATCGGCAGATTTGATGTTGCTGTAGTAACTCCGGCATATCTCCATCCTCGGAGCTCCGATTGATGCGATTCCAAGTCTCAGATAAACTAGACACATATGGCCATCTCCCCATAAAACAGTTTGATCAAATTCCATGTGAGTCGACGGGAATGATTTTTCGAAGTTGGGACACAGTCCCAGGAAAATCCTGGAAGTCCCTGGATTGAAATGCTCGGACTGCCGTTTTGCAGCCAACTTTTGGGTGACTTCCCGAACTCCGATTGATCTGAAATTTTAACACAACATTCCTTAGTATATGAATATTAAGCACACAAAATTTCATAGAATTCGGACAAGGATAGATCATATTTGTACTCGTCACAAAATCGCGAAAAAGACATATTTTACACTATTTTCCAGATTTCTCAAACTTAGTCATTTTTCGGATTCTTAACCACATTTCACCAAAACTCTACCAAAATTGACACTAACTATATTATGACTCTATCTTAGACAAATAAGGGTTAAACAAAGCATAAACGAGGGCATAAGCATATAATATCGTCGCACATTGTGCTCCTATCAATATGATCCCATCAAATTTTGCTTACGAAAAGATTGAGGTCACAACAGCGTTTGTCAAAACTACGATAGTGACGTAATCCCGCCCTTATGCTCCTCCAACTGCCCGAAATTGGGCTAGAGCTCACCATGAACTAGAAGAGAAGCCTCCCCAATCCCTTAACTGGTTTTGATCCCAAGAATGGGATATATTATGTGCTCCATTCAGAATGGGAGAACTTGCCCAGAATGGCTAAGCCATAGACGGCCGCCACCCCCAAACCTTAGCAGAGCTTTGCTAAGTTTCATATTATTTACAGAATACTGTGTTAGCTGATTAACCTCACTTTGGTTATGTTTCTTCTAGTCTTCAAGCTACAAGCAAGTAGCAGATTTAATGGTAAATTCACTACAGGGAGAAGGTTCTCAAATAAAAAAGTATATAGTAAATACATAATTATCTTGAACATATTAACTATTTTTTTATTTTCCAGTCCCCTGGAAGGAACAAAAGAGATATCTTGTTCTTTTTTCAACAGATTTTGATCTCTAGTGGAGTCATCCTGATCCAAGTAAGGTATAAGGATCCCCGCAATTTCAAAATAAGAGACAAATTTAATTTAATTTCATTAAAAAAAATCATAAATTGATCAATAGTATCATTCTAGCTAATAGAATACCTTCTGTTGTCATTAACAATGTTAAGTAAAATAAAATCAAGCACTCAATTAAAGGTCCAGAAATTGATGGACTTAGCACGGCCAACAATCTATCTCATTCTTTTCAAAATCATGTCCCTAGCATCCAGGATTTTCTCAGGCAAGAGTGATCTTGTTTCTTTCCAATTGTAATTAGGGCATCTCCAACCCATGACCTAAAACCTATAATAGGTTTGGGTTTTGTAAAATTTGATCTCCAACCCACTATCCAACTTGAGCTAAAATAAATTTTACTAAAATCCGTCCTATTTTGACTCAACTAACCTTTAATTTATGAGTGAGTGGGTGTCGGCCAGCATCATATTCTATTATATAAAATGATTATTGATTAATATATGTTTGGATTTTGACATTATGTGTGATTAAACAATTTTATAAAATAATTAAAGAATAAAAATTGAGTTTAAATTTTGACTTCATGGGTTGGAGATACAAAATCTATCTGAATAATTATATAGGTTTGGTTGACCTAAAATTTGAATTTAGATTTGGGCTTTAGGCCAAAGTTGGAGATGCCCTTATCAGGCAAAACTTTCTAAGCTAACTTTGCCAAAACAACATGATTGAAATATGCAGAGGGTTTAACTCTTGGCTCCTAACTTCTATAGCTTTAGGGTTACAAACCTCATTCTAGCCAATACAAACCATTAAGTTGGTAGCTTTCTTGTTTCACCCACCTTTCAATCGCATATGCACATCTTTACCATTAAGATGCTAAATTGTGATCCAAAAATGAGATTTATAGACAATTAGTTAGAAAATTCTTAAATAGTATTCAACTTAATGATTTTTATTTAGGCTATGAAGAAAGTAATAGATTGCATATCAATCTCATTAAGCATGCTAGCAATGTTGGATGTAATCATAGTGAGTCCTCTAGCTCAAGCAAAAAGAAGCCAAAACATTTATTTTAGTTTTCACATTTTTTACTGAAAGTAAAAATGATTTTAACTCCCATCACTGATGACATGGCAAAATTACAGGCCGTGGTGTAGGAAATATAAGGATGCAGACTGTAGAAATTTGATTCACATAGCCCCCCAGTCCGTAGCAGCAGAGCGTCAAGGTTTCCCATTCCCGATTGCTCGATTCCCAATCACACTCCCAATTTCACGTAAGCTTTCTTCTCCGCCGATTCTCCTATTTGTGTATCGAATCCCAAAACCTACCAATCGGTTTGGGTCAATTTCTCAGATCTAGGGTTTGTTGATGTTACCATCGTTTTCGTCCCTAATTGGTTTATCCTCATTAATCCTTATACTGGGTGTTTTAATTTCGGAAGGCATAGTTGAATTTCACACTTGCTTGGATCAATTAGGTGTTAGGGTTTCCTTTATTTTTGGTTTTGAGTAATTTCATTGTTTCAATTTGTTGGGTTGTTTCAATCTTTGTTATGTTTCAATCTTTGGTTTTGGATTGTGTGGTGTGGACTGTTCTTAGTTGGGTTTGATGAGAAACTGAATTTAAAGATTTGTGGTGGGTTAATGCACGAAGGGATTAATTCATTGTCTAAGAAATTGGCTTAAGATATATTAATCGGTAGTCTTGTAATAATTCATTGCATAGGATTTGCAGTGTCTTAGATTATCGGTTTCTGAGATTGTTACTTGCAGAAGATTGATTTGAAAGAGATTAATGCGAGCACGCTACTGTCACATTGCTGGACCTCTATGCCGGAATTGGGTTCCCTCTCGGCACCAAACCTTATGACGAGAGCGATTACTCTGAGAAGACGATCCCTGGTTTGCTCTCAATACCGCTGACACCTCTGGGTTCGAGAACTGGGTGAAAACTTTCTCCAAGGCAGACAATGCAATCGGTGGAGTAGCCTTCTTGGATTTCTGGCTCAACAAGTTTGTGTTTAGTCTCGGGATTCTACAAGAACTTTGTTGATAAGAGTGTTTACTGCCATTGAGTGACCTCAACAACCATTGTGCGACACATGACTCTCATCGTTTTTCGGAAGATAACTGTAGTCACTCTATTAGGAATTCAATTGAATCTTCAAGTTTCATATAATATTCTAAAACCATATGTCAGATGAAAGGGAAATTGAGTTGGTGGAGGAAAAACATTGATAGGCCATGATCATTACTCGTTAAACTACACTACACTTGATAATTGCTTCTTGACAATTGATATCTGTACTTTTCTGTGTGTTTTCCATGTATGAAAAAGAAGTAAAGGAATTTTGGAGCTGAATAATTTAGTCAGATGCTTGTAATTTTTCCGTATAATATCTGGTGTCTATACTGTTTCTAGAGTTCAGTCACTGTTCTGGTCATCTATTTTTTCTTTTAATGAATTGTGTTTTGACTGCATGGTGATTGTAGCTTAATCTGGCGGTGTTTATGTGGGGGGGGGGGAAGATAAGAAAAGACGTGCGTGATAAAATCATTTTTGTTCGTCCTTGTAATGTTTGAAAAATGGTTGGAGTAGAGTCAGCAGAGTTGTAGTTTACCCACAGATCTCACAGGTTTATTACTTCATGTTATTGAATACGTTTTGCTTAGGGTACTTAGCTTAGATAACCTCTTTCTCTGTTATTGGCTTATATGAGGCGTTGCTAAATAGGTGGGCTAAAATTCATAATTATCATAGTACAATCCACTCTCCTTTTTTTTTTTTCTTTGTTCTTGGTAAGTTAATTTTTTTATCCAGTAAACTTAAATTATGTCTTCTATAAAAACTTCAACCGAAAAAGGAAAGCTGGAGTGTGGATTGCAATATAATGAGTGTAAATTTCAATTAACGGAGAATTTCTGGTGTGCCCTTACCTTGGACCTTATGTATATGCAACTGGAGCATTTGCCATTTATATTTTGTTTTCTTCTTCTTCTTTTCGAACAAGTTTTCTGAGAAATTGTTTCAAAATTTTCTTATTATGTAATGTTTAACTTGTAATACAGGATGTCAGAACCCCCATTCAGGCCACGCAAGCAACTGGCGGAGAAGCAGAAATATTTTCAAAGCATCCACAAACACACATATCTGAAGGGACCTTTTGATAAGATCACCTCTGTCGCCATTCCAGCTGCTTTGGCTGCTACTTCTTTGTTCCTTATTGTAAGTTTATAGAGTATGCAATCCATCTATGGAAGTTGAATCTTTGTTCACTTGCCATCCAATCGTAATATCTTGTCATTCTATGCAGGGACGAGGTATCTACAACATGTCACATGGGATTGGGAAGAAAGAATGAGGCATCACTGACAAATGACCACATGGCTGGCTGGAAATTGGAGTTTCAAAGTACAAGTGCTTCCAGACTCGAGTGTTGTTTGTTTTAGCTGATTGCTAACTTCAATAATTGCTTAGTAGCAAATTCATTACTACCAGTGAAAGGTGGATTTGTTTTTTGATCTCAAATCTTGAAGTTTGTTGTTAAAGTTCTGTTTGGTTATAAATACAGCATTTTGATGCAACATGGTTCAGCACCGGTTGTGATTCTCAACATGATTTCTGTATTTTGCTTGACTAGAGTTGCAGTAACTGTATTTGTCTTGCCACTGTCTGAGTGGGTACCAATAACCTGTTCGTATGAATGCAACATGAGTATGCCTGTCTCACATAGTTTGAATTCCTGGACCATTTATTGATAAATCAACAAGAACATGGAGACTGCTGTTGCATGGTTTTAATATTTCTCACTGGTATGACCACAGCTTTCAGCCAAGTCTGATTCGTAAGAGTCGAGTTAAGATTAACAGAATTTTGCCGACCTTATCATCAACAGAGCGTATAAGAGGCATTGTTAGACTCTCTCAAGCACTTGCTATTTTAGTTACTGGCAGTGCGAAGTTGCTATTTTAGTTACTGGCAGTGCGAAGTATGTAAGAATTCTGGCTTAAGAAGAACATATTAGCTATCCGTTCATTATAAAAAATTCAAAAAAACTCGAATTCATTACTTAGTATCTCGATATCTCTTCTTTACGATTTCTAGTGTGTGTACAACCATACTGGGTTGGGGTGGGGGGGAATTAAAATAATGGCTATCAGTCGTGATTCTTTAATGAATGTATACAACTAATTACTTGAGTGAAACTGAAGAGTGCGTCATTTAACAGCTGAAACATGAAGCATCTTTCTACTTCATTCTTTTGACTGTTTTTGGTGCAAGAGTTTAATTCATGAATGTAGAGAGAAAGAGAAGTGAATAATTAGGAAGATGATGAAGCATTTTTTGAGAGTAAATCGCGCCTGTCCCCATTAGTGGATTAAGCAGATTGGTACATGAAATACGAAAAATCGGGAACACAAGTAAACAAATAAGTATGCCTATATAAATATTCATAGGACTACAATTTTGGTAAAGATGGAAGAAGAAAACACATGGAGTATCCCTAGTTCTATTAAATCAACCAACAAATTCAATTTGCAACCCCTCATCGGCATTTGTTGCAGCTTTTGGTTCGCGAAAGTTCCTAATTGTACCGACCATATTGGGTGTAAGATCTGCACCATCTAGAAATGCAGATATCAAGTTGGCCCTGCGGAATATACAATTTTGCAAACATGCTGTTTTTAGGATGTAAGTATAAAGCATATTGGCAATCCTCTATGGAACAAAATACAGCCCGTTTGTGTTTATAAAGTCCAATTAAGTGAAGTCAAGATGCCAAGTCAAAAAGAAAACCCAACACAATCTCATAGCAATTCAGGTAAACTCATGCATGTGCATATCATGTGTTTTTCATTGAGGACAACATAAGTGCATCCTATCCGAGTTTTCCTACAGTTTTTTGGTTTACTTCAAAATGATCTTGAAAGCTGTGCATTTATCTTACCTATGTAGGTTAGATCTTTCCAGTCATTTTGGTTTTCAAAATTCAAACAGCCAGCCAAGTATTGGATGTCTTGGTGCCCAAAATTTCATAGAGTGAAGAGTTTTTCTTCAACCCGCGAGGTTGATTTTTTCAAGCTATGTTTATTCTATCATAGGTTTATGATATATTTATCTATGTGATAGTAGGTTGTTTGTGATCCAGGAGTAGCTCTTTTACTTAGACAAATGTGTTGACATGCTTTTTGAAAAGCCTTGCAAAACCTTTTTGCCTCCCTTGGAAAAATAAGCCATTTTGGGAAAGTTTACTTTGTCATTTGTGTTTGGCTTTATGTTTAGGACAAGAGGTACCTTTCTATTCAGCATCTAAGTTAAGGACAAGAGTCCAAAACTTTCTGAATTCATTGGCAAGTGTGATGCTCTCTTAGAAACACCTCTTGGCCTATAAATACCAAGCAAGGTACCTCTTGTTTGACGGTTGTTGTGTGTGTTTGTTTTTATATTTGTGAAGATCATCTCTTGTATGATTTTCAGTTCATAAAGCCTCATTGCTCTAAGTCTTCCTAGTGACTATAAATCTTAGAGCATTGGCTTGAAAAATCTTTCAAAACCCATATTGCATTTACATTTGCATGCCATGAGATTGTGATTGGTGATGCAACAACCCAAGAAGTGTTCATAGCTGAATCAGTTGAGAAGTAGCTAAATTCAAGAGTGAAACTTCTGTTATATGCGCGGGACAATACTTAGAGACAAGAGAGACACGAGAGCTGAGTAGTTAGCTAGGCGAGTCTAGACAAGATAGTAACGAGGTTAGCTATCCCCTCAAGAGTTATAATCTTGTGAGAAGTGTTTAGCGCTCTTTATGAACCAGCTTAGAGATAGCTGAGTTCTGAACTTTCATATGTGAGCACTTAGGGGACAAGATAGGGTGAACGTTCAAGAGACTAGGAGAGTCTGAACAGGATAGCAGACTAGGTTGTCGTTCTAGAGACTAGGAGAGTCTGGAACCGGATAGCAACAAGTTCTGCTGATCTCATGTTCTAAATCTTGTATAAGTGTATGAATTGCATAGTGGAAAGTTTTGTCCTTCAGGAGTTAAGGGCATGCAGTTTTTCTCCCTGGGTGCAAGGTTTCTGCGTTATAAAAAACATATTTGTGTTATTTATTTTACTGCACTTTTTTTGTTATATTCATTGAGTTGTATTTCGCGATAGCACAATTCATTGCTATCTTCGATATCAGTCTTTACGCGAAAAAGTTGCAAAGTATCCTATTCACCCTCCTCTAGGACCTTCAAGTGGTACCAGAGCAGCCACCAACCTTGCTGGTGAGATCCTTATAGAGGGGAAATGAACCATAGAGTCTCATCCTCCTTGAATTATCCTCCCTATTTCAATGGGAAAGGGTATTCTGAATGGAAGGTCATGATGACTGCCTTTTTGATTTCTGAAGATGATGGGACGTAGTGGGCAATGATTGAAGATGGGTGGAAATTAACCTCCCACCTTGCCAGTAGAGTGGTCTGCTATCATAAACTACCATTCGACAAGAGATGATTGGCTTGTCTTAGTTACAGCTCATGAATGAAATACCAAAGTAAAGGAGCAAAGGCTCCAAACCCTTCATCATGAGTTTGAGGAGTTAAAAATGAGTGAGGATGAGACCATTGATGAGTTTCATGGACGTATGCTTACCATCATCAACCAGTATCATAGTTTAGATGGCCCCATTAAACATCAACGTATGGTCAAGAAGTTTCTTAGGGCCCTAGCTCCAAGTTTTGAGTCAAAATAGAATGCCATAGAAAAAGATAGGGATCTGAACACATACTCCCTAGAAGAATTTGTAGGAAACCTAAAAAATTACGAGGCCATTAAGAAGAAACCTAAAAAGGAAAAATCTTTAATTGGCTTTTGTTTCGGTAAAAGAGGAGGAAGAAAAGGATTCTGTGACTAATGAGGGTAGTGTTGAGGAAGTTGCTTTTCTTACTAAATAGTTTAAAAAGTTTTTGAAAAATAGAAAAACCCTAGGTTCAAATAAGAATTTTTTAAAAGGGTCCTTGTCTTTTCCTAGGTATCATAGACAAGGTGACACCAGTATGTCTAGGAATCCTAAAACCTTTTCAAAATCAAAGTCTTTTCCTAAAGGGGATAAGTGCTTCGAGTGTGGTGGTGTTGGTCATAAAGCTGTAGATTGTGCCAATCGGTTAAACCATAGAGCATACAAAGCTACTTGATTTGATAGTGATTCCGATCAATCCTCTGATCATGAAGAAGAAAAGGAGGCAGTAGCTTTCATTGCATCTGTTGAATATGGTGAATCTTCAGACAAGGACGAACTAGATGATGGTATGCAAGGCAAGTACTCTTAGCTGCACCTTGCGTCAAAGTCAATGCTTAACAAGATCAAGACCTTGTCAAACGATTTGACAAGATGTGAGAATAACAACAAGGAGCTGCAAGAGATGCTGCTATCCCGGAAGACAAAGTGGAAAGCTGAAAAGTCAGCTTTTGAAAAGAAGATCAGAAGCCTTGAAGAGAATCTAGGCAACAAATCCAGTCAGATCGCTTCTCTGTCAGAGAAGTCTGAGTTGGAGAAGAAGTTGGTCGAGTGCAAGAAGTTGTTCAAGCGATTCTCTATTAGCTCTGAGAAGCTAACCGAAATGGTTGGAATCGGCAAACTTGGTAAGGATAAAAGTGGTCTTGGTTTTCAGGATGGTGAGTGTTCAAACTCCAATACAAAAACTGTGTGCATTAAAGAAGAGAAACCTGCTAAAGTTGAAAACCAAAAATCTGCCAAGACCAGGGATAGGTTCATCCCTAAGTGTCATCACTATGACATTATGGGTCACATACGACCATATTGTTACAAGTTGAGCAGGAAGGGTTCCAATCCTAAGAATTCAAAACAAGCAGATTCACTCAGTTTATTGAGGGATTCCTTAGCAAGTTCTCTGAAAGAATTGTCCAGGATAGCACAGTACCTTTACAACCCTAAGCCTGAGGAGACGTTCAACAAACAGATCTGGAAAAAGAAGAGAAAGAATCATAATCCTCACCAACATCGGTTTGTACCTGACAAAGAACCACTAGATGATGATATGGATGACTCAGATAAGGAAGTCCGTGTATGTTTTCTTAGCAGGGTTGTTCTAAAGTCAGACCCCAAGTTTCGAATAAGAGCCTTCTGCAATGTTGCTCTTACTGCCTTATCTACTAGGAAATCTGATTCTTGGTATGTAGACAGTGGGTGCTCGGCTCACATGACAAGAGATCCGAAGTGGTTCGTGTCACGAGATGAAGAGTATCCAATTGGTTGTGTCACTTTTGGGGATGGTGGAAACTCTCAAATCATTGGCAAAGGGACAATATCGGCTCCCGGCATCCCGGAGTTGAAAAATGTTCTCTTGGTCGAAAGACTAACTGTTAGTTTGCTAAGTGTCAGCCAGATTGTTGATGACCATGATTCTGTGGTGTTTGACAAAGTCAAATGCTTGGTTCTTGATGGTAGAGGCAAGAGCATCATGAAAGAAGATCGGACAAAGGATGGGTGTTATTGTGTCATGGCCGCAAAAAAATTCAATCCTCTACTCTACTTTCGTGCTTGGATAGTAGAAGAGCCTCTTGACCTCTGACACAGACGCTTGTGTCACATCAACCATCAAGACATTGTGAAGCTTTCATCCAAAGCTGTCACTCATGGTCTTCCAAAGCTTTCCAGCAAGGCTTCAGGTATGTGTGAGGAATGCAATATCGGTAAGCTCATTCTTTCTCCACATTCCACTCTTACTGCTCAACCTACTTCAAATATTCTTGAGCTTTTGCATATGAATTTGGTTGGACCGATTGAAAATGCTAGTCTTAATGGAATGATGTATGCCCTAGTAATAGTTGATGATTATTGTGATAACTTTGGTGTGCATCATGAGTTCTCTTATCCAATTACTCCTCAACAAAATGGGGTTGTTGAAAGGAAGAATCGAGTTCTAGTAGAAATGACTAGGGTGATGCTTAGTGCCTCTGGTCTCTCTCATTCCTTTTGGGCTGAGACTGTGAGCAATGCTTGCTATATTCTTAACCGTGTTATTTTCATATCAGGTTCTTAAAAGACTCCCTATGAAATCTAGAAGGGAAGGAAGCCAAATGTGGCTCATCTGAAAGTATTTGGTAGTCCTTGTTTCATTTATAGGGATCATGAGTATTTGACCAAATTGGATGCACATTGTGACAAAGGTATATTCCTCTGTTACTCTCTCAAAAGCATGGCGTACAAGGTCTATAAAAGGTTTCATCCAAGGTTATGGAAACTGTAAATATTCCCATAGATGATGGTCTTGGCTGCACTCATCATGCTGGGTGTGTAGATGAACAGGAGCCATCCTCCACTGCTGTGCAAGACGGGTCAGAAGCTGATGCTGCTAGCTACAAAGATGACTCATCTGAGGATGAGGAGGATCCAGCAGAAGAAAGGAGAGATGAAGCCCTTGCTGTCCAGACTCCACACAGGACTGACAAACGTCATGTTCAAAAGGATCATTATATTCTCCATCTGATGTCATTGGATATATTTCAGATGCTCGTGTAACTCACAGTAAGGTAAAACAGGTTGTAAGTAACCATGTGTTGTTAAGAAGTTTTTAGACAATACACCGTTCTACCATAAATGAGATCACACACCTAGGTTTTGTGTCACTTATAGAACCTGAGAATGTGAAAGAAGCCTTGTGCGATGCTGATTGGATCAATGCTATGCAAGATGAGTTAAATCAATTTGAGAGAAGTAAGGTTTGGCACCTAGTGCCTAGACCCGAGAGCAAGAATGTTATTGGCATCAAATGGGTGTTCAAAAACAAGTCTGATGAGAAAAGAATAATAGCCCGAAACAAAGCTAGGTTAGTTGTTCAAGGTTATTCACAAGTTAAGGGACTTGATTTTTATGGAACCTTTTCCCCGGTTGCAAGGTTGGTGACGTGAGCCGAAGCTCGCACGCAATAATAAACCCTACAATCGTTAGTAGTATAGAATAAGTAGGGATCGTTCTAGCCGGGGATTAAGGGTACCTGAAATATGAGAATGTTAACACAAAAAAATTCACAAACATATATGCACACAATTGTCACACTTATATACATATATACATATTCACACACGAAATTATGGGGGATAAAAGGCTTGGCAGCAAGGGCTGCCTCTATATCTAAGACACGAAAATAAAAAGAAAACAAAACCTAAACTACTATATACAAGTGATCATCATCTCTCACACAAAACAGTTCACACAAAAGACTCTTTAACACATAGATTCGCATGCAAGAAAGTAAGAGACAAGTATTTAACATGTTCAAGACTCAACTTAGTTTCGACCTACAACTAGAACGGGAGCCGATTTTTACCTAGTTGTGAGACTTTTTCTAATGTTTTAAGATCGAGCTATTCGCATGGTGATCCTAAAAGTTATGCTACCTTATACAAGACATAGCGTTGAAGCACAAAAGTCTATAATCGAAGACATGTAAACAAGCAAGGTTGTCAATCATCTTATTTAACATGCAAGTTTTAGCTAAGGTATTACCCTAGGTGAGCACAACAAATCAAAGCAACATACGTTTCATCTTTATTCGTTCTACTCAGGTTAAATGAAACCTAACATCTAGATTTACATGCTTTAAACAACAAATGCTTAAGCACAACTAATGTTTCGATTTGTTAAGGAACACCCTTAGATTACTAACCAAATTACATCCTAAACATGCTTCTAATACCACTGCCCTAATTATCCATACATACGAAAATACTACAAGTTAAAGATTACAATTTGTCATACAAAATTCGCATGCATTCGAAGTTCATAAACAAAGAGTAAAACCAAATTCAACAACCATAAAAACATACAATCTTCATAGACAAAGTATTGTAAAATTACAGAACAATAAAGAAGCCACGAGAAGATGGAGCACGCCTTGCAGAAACCTCCAAAGAAATTCGGCAAGGGTGTGGGACGGATCTACATGGTGGTGGTGGTTCGGCTAAACTATTTTCTGTATAGGATTTATGGTGAGGCTTTGGAAGAGCTTTTGGCTAGTATTCTATGCTTGAGATGAGATGATTTTTCTGTGGGAAAACATGGCTTTATATAGAGGCAAATTCGGCAGAAACCCTAGGTAGCAAACCTAGTCTGAATCAGCAAAGGCAATCCTTGTGCAACAAGGTTTTGGTTCCTTCCTTTCTTGGTTCTTCTGGGAAACTTCTTTTTCTGATTTTCTTCCTTGGATTGGACTGCATATCTTCATGAACTTCTTGTGTAGGCTTGACAACTCCATTTGGTGAGCTTGGTCCATGGAAAAATGCCCCAAACCCGCAAGAACACAAGACCGGCAGCAACTCGGCTGGAATGACCTTGCTCCAGTAAATCCGACATATCTCCCTTCTCGGAGCTCCAATTGATGCGATTACAAGTCTCAAATAAACTAGACACATATAGCCATCTCCGTATAAAATATCTCGATCAAATTCCTTGTGAATAGTCGGGAATGATTTTTCGAAGTTGGATCAAAGTCCCAGGAAAATCCTGGAAGCCCCTGGATTGGTTTGCTCGGACTGCCGTTTTGCAGCCATCTTTTGGGTGACTTTCCGAACTCCGATTGATCTGAAATTTTAACACAACATTCCTCAGCATATGAATATTAAGCACACCAAATTTCATATAATTCGGACAAGGATAGATCATATTTGTACTCGTCACAAAATCGCGAAAAAGACATATGTTGCACTATTTTCCAGATTTCTCATACTTAGTCATTTTTCGGACAATTAAGCACATTTCACCAAAACTCTACCAAAATTGACACTAACTATATTATGACTCTATCTTAGACAAATAAGGGTTAAACAAAGCATAAACGAGGGCATAAGCATGTAATATCGTCGCACATTGTGCTCCTATCAACTACCCCACACTTATCCTTTGCTAGTCCCTTAGCAAACTAAATTAAACTAGACTCTAAACAAACTATTGCCCCTAATAATTTGTCTCAGGCTCGTATGTACACATAGCTTTCAAGTTAATGCATGAGAATGCGAAGCACGAAAATTCCAAGCTTCATGAACATGTGGCATCAATAAGAACATATAAGAGCAAAAGGTAAGCATGTAAACATGTTAAGCTAATTCAATCCTCCTCACTAGGCATACTCTCTTCTTTTCACTCGAAGCATGGTAATTCACTCATAAGTATATGCAAGCGAAAGATAATGAATTACAAAGAGTGACTTGCATATATCAAAGAAACGAAAGCACTTTGTGAATTTTTATGGAAAAACCTCATATGATAACTATATGCACCAATGAACCAAAACCATATGCTTACTCTTGAGATAATCTCCACAAATCAATTTTAACCATCTTAAGAATCATGAAAAAGATCAATAAAAGGGTTGTAATGGGGCTAGGCTAAGAGGTATTCGATATTTGGATAAGGAGGCTTAAAAACGTCACCGTGGCCTTTGGCAAAGCTCAAATCTCCTTATGTCTTCTCGCCAAGGGTCAAATTTCATCTTGTTGGACCCATACTTCATTCTTTTCTTCCCATAACATTACACCAATAAAAATCAAGACAATAGCCATGCACAAAATTTTCTGTTTTTCTAGCCTATGCCGTGCCCTTTTTATCATAGCTCTCGGCATCATATTTTTCTTTTATTTTTGGTCCGAGCTAAATTTTTCTCTTTTCTTTTCTTTACTAAGGCACGGCATGCATATACATTTTTCATATAAATTCATGGCTAAGTCTACCCCACACTTGTTCTTCTTCATCACTTCACGCAAAAACGCCTTCAAAAATCAAGCTTTGCCAATACTTTGATCAAGGGTAAGGGCACAACTATACTAAGCTCATGGAAAGTGTTTAAGGATGATGAAAGAAAAGGCTCAACATAGGCTCAAAGGGGTTTACTAAGGTGTCCCACGACGGGCTCCAATAGGGCTCATGCTTTATTTGGCTTTGGTGGTAAACCTAAATGATTTTTATTCAATCACATTCAAAATCAAGGTATTTTATGACATAAACGTTTCGAAAATCAACAAGAGTAAGTTCTAGCATACTAGAGTTCATTAAAAAGCTATGGCACATAGTCATCGAATAATCAAAGAATTATGAGGTTTCATGCTTCCTACGAATCTATCGAATTTTATCTTTTTATCGCTCAAGAAGAAAGCAATTTGGCTCAAAAGCTCACATAGGTTATTATGGAAACAAACTAGCTAAAACATGCATGCTTCATTAATCAACAAGTCCTACATGCTCCTACCAATGCACAAAATCCATGAAACTCATAATTTTAATTGTATGCACAACTATCATCTATGTATGCAAAGAGGAGAAAAACATCATTGACATATTAGGGGCATCCTAAGACTCGAAACAAACAATTTAAACAATCTATTTTTGTGGAACATTTTCTGAATTTTCTTTTCTAAACTAAGCACACGAAAACATAAACGGAATACGTTATCCCACCCCATACTTAGAAAATTACATTGTCCTCAATGTAAGCACAAATCTATATCAACGAATTTCCTAAGCATGCAATTGTCTAACACATTCCAACATATCATCACAAACCAAAGAAAAAGAAAAGGGTTAAGAAATTGCAAACTCTCGGTGATGGCTCCTTCACTTTTCTTTGATCGAATTGGGTTGCCTCCCAAGTAGCGCTTTTTATTTATAATCCATTGCTTAGACTCTTCACCATGTGTTTTGTGTATTCAACATGCCATGTGCAGCTCCGCAGTTGGGGCAGCAGCCCCCCTCGGTGATGTCCCACGAAGCTGTTTTCCAGTGCAAATAACAATGTAATGGGCGGTTGGATTGGGAAGCTACCATATGTAATTGAAAGTCCATGTTACTAGCTGCACGTACATATGTGGTACGTCCCATAACTCCAAGCAGCTGAAAAGTTATGCCCCTGCAAAGTTGGCTGAAAATAACAGCAGTTATCAGCAAAACAGAACAGACCTTTACCTCTTTATACCTGATTTGTTACATGATAGGCTACTCGAATGAAAAAGTGTCCATTATGAAAGTTGTAGCCAACGCAAAGAGCTTTCCAACGGTATAAAGTTTGCCAAAATCCGACCACCGGAGGTATTCTCTGTTTTGGGTTTTATTAGCTGCAGCCGCACAGAATCCTGGTTTGCTGCACTGACCTTCCGGTACTCAAATTGACACTGAGAACGGCACGGAACTCCAAATCCACTTCTGTAAAATGCTAAAGAAAGTAGACTCCGAGATCTTTCCAACGGCGTAGAGCTCACTTTCCCAGGTTTTGTGAGGTAAAAACGGCAGCTATCCAAAGTTGGAGGACTGCACTGCCCGATTCCTGCTTTGGGCAGAACTTGGTATTTCCTGCACTTTTTCGTTTCAATTCAATCTGCACACGCACAAGACACATCAAAGCGAACAAAACACAAAGATAAATGCAAGAATATACAAAGCTATACTTCAACAAATTTTTCAAGGCATTACACGAAATTTTCAAGAATTTTTCAAACTATACACGACATCAAAGATTCAAGGTACGTGGAGCAGAGGAGCAAACTATGCAATGGACTTGTGCAGCCCATGGTAAGGTCATGCTTTATCCGATATACCTCAAAACTTTAAAGACTCAAAACGATTTTCAGAAATTTACAAAGCTAACATTCAAACAAATCAAGATTTTATAATCCCCGGCAACGGCGCCAAAAATTGACGTGAGCCGAAGCTCGCACGCAATAATAAACCCTACAATCGTTAGTAGTATAGAATAAGTAGGGATCGTTCTAGCCGGGGATTAAGGGTACCTGAAATATGAGAATGTTAACAAAAATATTCACAAACATATATGCACACAATTGTCACACTTATATACATATATACATATTCACACACGAAATTATGGGGGATAAAAGGCTTGGCAGCAAGGGCTGCCTCTATATCTAAGACACGAAAATAAAAAGAAAACAAAACCTAAACTACTATATACAAGTGATCATCATCTCTCACACAAAACAGTTCACACAAAAGACTCTTTAACACATAGATTCGCATGCAAGAAAGTAAGAGACAAGTATTTAACATGTTCAAGACTCAACTTAGTTTCGACCTACAACTAGAACGGGAGCCGATTTTTACCTAGTTGTGAGACTTTTTCTAATGTTTTAAGATCGAGCTATTCGCATGGTGATCCTAAAAGTTATGCTACCTTATACAAGACATAGCGTTGAAGCACAAAAGTCTATAATCGAAGACATGTAAACAAGCAAGGTTGTCAATCATCTTATTTAACATGCAAGTTTTAGCTAAGGTATTACCCTAGGTGAGCACAACAAATCAAAGCAACATACGTTTCATCTTTATTCGTTCTACTCAGGTTAAATGAAACCTAACATCTAGATTTACATGCTTTAAACAACAAATGCTTAAGCACAACTAATGTTTCGATTTGTTAAGGAACACCCTTAGATTACTAACCAAATTACATCCTAAACATGCTTCTAATACCACTGCCCTAATTATCCATACATACGAAAATACTACAAGTTAAAGATTACAATTTGTCATACAAAATTCGCATGCATTCGAAGTTCATAAACAAAGAGTAAAACCAAATTCAACAACCATAAAAACATACAATCTTCATAGACAAAGTATTGTAAAATTACAGAACAATAAAGAAGCCACGAGAAGATGGAGCACGCCTTGCAGAAACCTCCAAAGAAATTCGGCAAGGGTGTGGGACGGATCTACATGGTGGTGGTGGTTCGGCTAAACTATTTTCTGTATAGGATTTATGGTGAGGCTTTGGAAGAGCTTTTGGCTAGTATTCTATGCTTGAGATGAGATGATTTTTCTGTGGGAAAACATGGCTTTATATAGAGGCAAATTCGGCAGAAACCCTAGGTAGCAAACCTAGTCTGAATCAGCAAAGGCAATCCTTGTGCAACAAGGTTTTGGTTCCTTCCTTTCTTGGTTCTTCTGGGAAACTTCTTTTTCTGATTTTCTTCCTTGGATTGGACTGCATATCTTCATGAACTTCTTGTGTAGGCTTGACAACTCCATTTGGTGAGCTTGGTCCATGGAAAAATGCCCCAAACCCGCAAGAACACAAGACCGGCAGCAACTCGGCTGGAATGACCTTGCTCCAGTAAATCCGACATATCTCCCTTCTCGGAGCTCCAATTGATGCGATTACAAGTCTCAAATAAACTAGACACATATAGCCATCTCCGTATAAAATATCTCGATCAAATTCCTTGTGAATAGTCGGGAATGATTTTTCGAAGTTGGATCAAAGTCCCAGGAAAATCCTGGAAGCCCCTGGATTGGTTTGCTCGGACTGCCGTTTTGCAGCCATCTTTTGGGTGACTTTCCGAACTCCGATTGATCTGAAATTTTAACACAACATTCCTCAGCATATGAATATTAAGCACACCAAATTTCATATAATTCGGACAAGGATAGATCATATTTGTACTCGTCACAAAATCGCGAAAAAGACATATGTTGCACTATTTTCCAGATTTCTCATACTTAGTCATTTTTCGGACAATTAAGCACATTTCACCAAAACTCTACCAAAATTGACACTAACTATATTATGACTCTATCTTAGACAAATAAGGGTTAAACAAAGCATAAACGAGGGCATAAGCATGTAATATCGTCGCACATTGTGCTCCTATCAACTACCCCACACTTATCCTTTGCTAGTCCCTTAGCAAACTAAATTAAACTAGACTCTAAACAAACTATTGCCCCTAATAATTTGTCTCAGGCTCGTATGTACACATAGCTTTCAAGTTAATGCATGAGAATGCGAAGCACGAAAATTCCAAGCTTCATGAACATGTGGCATCAATAAGAACATATAAGAGCAAAAGGTAAGCATGTAAACATGTTAAGCTAATTCAATCCTCCTCACTAGGCATACTCTCTTCTTTTCACTCGAAGCATGGTAATTCACTCATAAGTATATGCAAGCGAAAGATAATGAATTACAAAGAGTGACTTGCATATATCAAAGAAACGAAAGCACTTTGTGAATTTTTATGGAAAAACCTCATATGATAACTATATGCACCAATGAACCAAAACCATATGCTTACTCTTGAGATAATCTCCACAAATCAATTTTAACCATCTTAAGAATCATGAAAAAGATCAATAAAAGGGTTGTAATGGGGCTAGGCTAAGAGGTATTCGATATTTGGATAAGGAGGCTTAAAAACGTCACCGTGGCCTTTGGCAAAGCTCAAATCTCCTTATGTCTTCTCGCCAAGGGTCAAATTTCATCTTGTTGGACCCATACTTCATTCTTTTCTTCCCATAACATTACACCAATAAAAATCAAGACAATAGCCATGCACAAAATTTTCTGTTTTTCTAGCCTATGCCGTGCCCTTTTTATCATAGCTCTCGGCATCATATTTTTCTTTTATTTTTGGTCCGAGCTAAATTTTTCTCTTTTCTTTTCTTTACTAAGGCACGGCATGCATATACATTTTTCATATAAATTCATGGCTAAGTCTACCCCACACTTGTTCTTCTTCATCACTTCACGCAAAAACGCCTTCAAAAATCAAGCTTTGCCAATACTTTGATCAAGGGTAAGGGCACAACTATACTAAGCTCATGGAAAGTGTTTAAGGATGATGAAAGAAAAGGCTCAACATAGGCTCAAAGGGGTTTACTAAGGTGTCCCACGACGGGCTCCAATAGGGCTCATGCTTTATTTGGCTTTGGTGGTAAACCTAAATGATTTTTATTCAATCACATTCAAAATCAAGGTATTTTATGACATAAACGTTTCGAAAATCAACAAGAGTAAGTTCTAGCATACTAGAGTTCATTAAAAAGCTATGGCACATAGTCATCGAATAATCAAAGAATTATGAGGTTTCATGCTTCCTACGAATCTATCGAATTTTATCTTTTTATCGCTCAAGAAGAAAGCAATTTGGCTCAAAAGCTCACATAGGTTATTATGGAAACAAACTAGCTAAAACATGCATGCTTCATTAATCAACAAGTCCTACATGCTCCTACCAATGCACAAAATCCATGAAACTCATAATTTTAATTGTATGCACAACTATCATCTATGTATGCAAAGAGGAGAAAAACATCATTGACATATTAGGGGCATCCTAAGACTCGAAACAAACAATTTAAACAATCTATTTTTGTGGAACATTTTCTGAATTTTCTTTTCTAAACTAAGCACACGAAAACATAAACGGAATACGTTATCCCACCCCATACTTAGAAAATTACATTGTCCTCAATGTAAGCACAAATCTATATCAACGAATTTCCTAAGCATGCAATTGTCTAACACATTCCAACATATCATCACAAACCAAAGAAAAAGAAAAGGGTTAAGAAATTGCAAACTCTCGGTGATGGCTCCTTCACTTTTCTTTGATCGAATTGGGTTGCCTCCCAAGTAGCGCTTTTTATTTATAATCCATTGCTTAGACTCTTCACCATGTGTTTTGTGTATTCAACATGCCATGTGCAGCTCCGCAGTTGGGGCAGCAGCCCCCCTCGGTGATGTCCCACGAAGCTGTTTTCCAGTGCAAATAACAATGTAATGGGCGGTTGGATTGGGAAGCTACCATATGTAATTGAAAGTCCATGTTACTAGCTGCACGTACATATGTGGTACGTCCCATAACTCCAAGCAGCTGAAAAGTTATGCCCCTGCAAAGTTGGCTGAAAATAACAGCAGTTATCAGCAAAACAGAACAGACCTTTACCTCTTTATACCTGATTTGTTACATGATAGGCTACTCGAATGAAAAAGTGTCCATTATGAAAGTTGTAGCCAACGCAAAGAGCTTTCCAACGGTATAAAGTTTGCCAAAATCCGACCACCGGAGGTATTCTCTGTTTTGGGTTTTATTAGCTGCAGCCGCACAGAATCCTGGTTTGCTGCACTGACCTTCCGGTACTCAAATTGACACTGAGAACGGCACGGAACTCCAAATCCACTTCTGTAAAATGCTAAAGAAAGTAGACTCCGAGATCTTTCCAACGGCGTAGAGCTCACTTTCCCAGGTTTTGTGAGGTAAAAACGGCAGCTATCCAAAGTTGGAGGACTGCACTGCCCGATTCCTGCTTTGGGCAGAACTTGGTATTTCCTGCACTTTTTCGTTTCAATTCAATCTGCACACGCACAAGACACATCAAAGCGAACAAAACACAAAGATAAATGCAAGAATATACAAAGCTATACTTCAACAAATTTTTCAAGGCATTACACGAAATTTTCAAGAATTTTTCAAACTATACACGACATCAAAGATTCAAGGTACGTGGAGCAGAGGAGCAAACTATGCAATGGACTTGTGCAGCCCATGGTAAGGTCATGCTTTATCCGATATACCTCAAAACTTTAAAGACTCAAAACGATTTTCAGAAATTTACAAAGCTAACATTCAAACAAATCAAGATTTTATAATCCCCGGCAACGGCGCCAAAAATTGACGTGAGCCGAAGCTCGCACGCAATAATAAACCCTACAATCGTTAGTAGTATAGAATAAGTAGGGATCGTTCTAGCCGGGGATTAAGGGTACCTGAAATATGAGAATGTTAACAAAAATATTCACAAACATATATGCACACAATTGTCACACTTATATACATATATACATATTCACACACGAAATTATGGGGGATAAAAGGCTTGGCAGCAAGGGCTGCCTCTATATCTAAGACACGAAAATAAAAAGAAAACAAAACCTAAACTACTATATACAAGTGATCATCATCTCTCACACAAAACAGTTCACACAAAAGACTCTTTAACACATAGATTCGCATGCAAGAAAGTAAGAGACAAGTATTTAACATGTTCAAGACTCAACTTAGTTTCGACCTACAACTAGAACGGGAGCCGATTTTTACCTAGTTGTGAGACTTTTTCTAATGTTTTAAGATCGAGCTATTCGCATGGTGATCCTAAAAGTTATGCTACCTTATACAAGACATAGCGTTGAAGCACAAAAGTCTATAATCGAAGACATGTAAACAAGCAAGGTTGTCAATCATCTTATTTAACATGCAAGTTTTAGCTAAGGTATTACCCTAGGTGAGCACAACAAATCAAAGCAACATACGTTTCATCTTTATTCGTTCTACTCAGGTTAAATGAAACCTAACATCTAGATTTACATGCTTTAAACAACAAATGCTTAAGCACAACTAATGTTTCGATTTGTTAAGGAACACCCTTAGATTACTAACCAAATTACATCCTAAACATGCTTCTAATACCACTGCCCTAATTATCCATACATACGAAAATACTACAAGTTAAAGATTACAATTTGTCATACAAAATTCGCATGCATTCGAAGTTCATAAACAAAGAGTAAAACCAAATTCAACAACCATAAAAACATACAATCTTCATAGACAAAGTATTGTAAAATTACAGAACAATAAAGAAGCCACGAGAAGATGGAGCACGCCTTGCAGAAACCTCCAAAGAAATTCGGCAAGGGTGTGGGACGGATCTACATGGTGGTGGTGGTTCGGCTAAACTATTTTCTGTATAGGATTTATGGTGAGGCTTTGGAAGAGCTTTTGGCTAGTATTCTATGCTTGAGATGAGATGATTTTTCTGTGGGAAAACATGGCTTTATATAGAGGCAAATTCGGCAGAAACCCTAGGTAGCAAACCTAGTCCGAATCAGCAAAGGCAATCCTTGTGCAACAAGGTTTTGGTTCCTTCCTTTCTTGGTTCTTCTGGGAAACTTCTTTTTCTGATTTTCTTCCTTGGATTGGACTGCATATCTTCATGAACTTCTTGTGTAGGCTTGACAACTCCATTTGGTGAGCTTGGTCCATGGAAAAATGCCCCAAACCCGCAAGAACACAAGACCGGCAGCAACTCGGCTGGAATGACCTTGCTCCAGTAAATCCGACATATCTCCCTTCTCGGAGCTCCAATTGATGCGATTACAAGTCTCAGATAAACTAGACACATATAGCCATCTCCGCATAAAATATCTCGATCAAATTCCTTGTGAATAGTCGGGAATGATTTTTCGAAGTTGGATCAAAGTCCCAGGAAAATCCTGGAAGCCCCTGGATTGGTTTGCTCGGACTGCCGTTTTGCAGCCATCTTTTGGGTGACTTCCCGAACTCCGATTGATCTGAAATTTTAACACAACATTCCTCAGCATATGAATATTAAGCACACCAAATTTCATAGAATTCGGACAAGGATAGATCATATTTGTACTCGTCACAAAATCGCGAAAAAGACATATTTTGCACTATTTTCCAGATTTCTCATACTTAGTCATTTTTCGGACAATTAAGCACATTTCCCCAAAACTCTACCAAAATTGACACTAACTATATTATGACTCTATCTTAGACAAATAAGGGTTAAACAAAGCATAAACGAGGGCATAAGAATGTAATATCGTCGCACATTGTGCTCCTATCAGTTGGAATCAGTTAGGCTACTTTTAGCTAATGCTTGCCATTTGAAGTTCACCCTGTATCAAATGGATATGATGAGTGCTTTCTTGAACAAAATTCTCAACGAAGAGGTGTATGTTGCTCAACCTACAGGCTTTCAAAGCTCTAGCACTACTAGAAAAAAGGGTTTTCTCGACGAAAAAAAAAAACGGCCGACGAATTAAAATTTTCGTCGGTAATTCTAAGGAATAGCCGACGATTTTATTTTTCGTCGGTGGAAAAAAAAATCGTCGGCCATAGTTTAACCATAGCCGACGAAACTGTTTTTTCGTTGGTATTTTAAAAAAATCGTCGGCTATATTCATATTTCAGTCGACGATTTGTATTTTCGTCGGCCTTTCTCCGAAACATTAGCCGACGAAAATTTTTCGAAGTATGGCCGACGAAGTTGACATTTTCGTCGGCTATAAGTCTATATTTTCAGATCTGGGCAGCAGCTGCTCATTTAAAAAAAAACGGAAAAAAAGTGAAAAACGGGAGAAAGAGTATAAAAGCTGTGGGTACTGTTGAAATCCGTCCTCTCTTACATTGTGGAGCTGTATATATATAGGTACGTATATGTGTATATATATATGTTGATTTTGAGTTTTAGTGATTTTGATTTAGTAAGTGATCGATTTTTTGTTTTGTTGTTGTTTTAGTGTTAGAATGTATGTATATATGTTGATTTTGAGTTTTAGTTGAGTTGATTTTGAGTTTTAGTGATTTTGATTTATTAAGTGATTTTTTGTTTAATTTGTTGTTGTTTTAGTGTTAGAATGTATGTATATATGTTGATTTTGAGTTTTAGTTGAGTTGATTTTGAGTTTTAGTTTAATTATGTGTTTTAATTTGATGTTATTTTTATTAGTGTTAAAATATATATATATATATATATATATATATATATATATGTTAATTAATAGTTGTTGATAGTGTAATTAACTTAAATAATGGTTGATATATAGTGTAACTTAAATAATGGTTGTTAATGGTATATATATATGAGTTGATGTTGATAATAATATATATTGTAATTTAATTAATTATTAAGGATTTATATATATGTATATATATATATATGTATTTGTTAATTAATTTCTTATTAATTAAAGTTATACATATATATTATTATCAGGCTATATATGGATCTAGATAAGAGTTGGATTTCGCTTCCAAGGCATGACCGACGATACACTACAAGAGTTGTGAATTTTTTGCAGTTCGTAGAGGAAAATCCAAACGGGAATGAATACCATTATTGCCCGTGCAAGAAATGTAAGTGTCGCAGTGATATGTGTCGATTTCCGATTAAGACAGTATGGGAGCACCTAAAGAGTAATGGGTTTTGGCCGAAGTACAAACGTTGGATATATCACGGTGAGCCATCATTAGATGGATCGCATGATCATGGGCAGTTTTTTGAGGCGGGTAGTAGTAGTACATCCAACGATCCAACAATGACATTCGTAAACGACGTGTTTCCTTTTGAAAGCGGTGTACGTGGGGAACAATATATGCATGACCCGGTGCAGCCCTTCCCACAAGTTGTCAACACTGCTGCCTTTGACAAGTACAACAAACTGATTGCATTGCAACAGACCCCTGTGTCTTCAAGTTCTGAGAAGACAGTTGTTCAAAGTGTGATGGAGGTAATGAGGATTAAAGTCGAGACAAAATCGACTATAAGGCAAGTGGATGAATATCTACAATACACTTCTTCGTTGTTGGAGGAGGGTCATCGTAATCCTACCAATCACCGTAAGGTTCGAAGTATCCTCAAAGATCTAGGGCTTTCCTACATTAAGATCCATTTGACTGCGTTCTCTTATGAGGTAAAGATGCAGAAGGGAATGACCTTGCTAGCCTTGACGCATGTCCGATATGTCAGTCTGACCGATATAAGTTGACGGGAGCAGGCAATAGGAAACCTGTGAAAGTGCTTCGGTATTTTCCGTTGAGAGATAGGCTTGAGCGGTTGTACATGTCAGAAACCACCGCAAAAGCTATGAGATGGCACGGTGAGCGGGACGCGGGAGACGCAGATATCATGACACACATCTCTGACGGAGCGGCTTGGAAGCATATAAACAATGAGTTTCCTCATTTTGCGTCAGATGTCAGAAACGTCTGGCTCGGGCTCTCAACTGACGGGTTCAACCCTTTCGGCACCATGAGTCTTTCATACAGTATATGGCTGGTGGTTTTGGTACCTTACAACCTTCCTCCGTGGATGTGCATGAAGAAAGAATATAATATGTTAACGTTGTTGATTCCGGGGCCTGGTTACCCAGGGAAATGTCTCGATGTGTATATGAGACCATTGATTGAAGAGCTTAAGGTATTGTGGGACATTGGTCATCCCACTTTTGACAAGTACAAGGAGGAGACGTTCCAGATGCATGCCATGGTTATTGGTACCATCAGTGATTTTCCTGCTTATGGGATGTTGTCGGGCAGCGTTGTTAGGGGATACAAGGCTTGTCCAGAGTGCCTCAGGGTTTATGGGAGCACCCCTCATTGCAACAAGATATGCAGAATGGGTCATCGTGTGTTCCTTCCGGCGGATCACCACTGGCGTTACGAGTCCACCGCATTTGATGGAACCGAAGAACACGGTGGTCCTCCCAGAAGATGGATGGGAAGAGAAATTTTAGCAGTGCTTAATGAGTACGATGTTGGGCCCCTCAGCAATCATCCCGATATTGTAGCGGAAATACCTGAAAGACCTGAGGAGTACAAATTCTGGACACATACGAGCATATTGTGGGAACTCCCGTACTGGTGTGAGTTGTTGATCCGTCACTTCCTAGACGTTATGCACATAGAAAAAAATGTTTCTGAAAGTGTGGTGGGCACAACGCTGAACTTGGAGGGGAAGACGAAAGACGGTCCTAAGGCTCGCACTGATCTGCAAAACATGAATATCAGAAAACAACTATGGTTGAAACAAGGGAAGAGAAAAATGCCTCAAGCTCCTTACACCGTCAAGCCTGAGCATAAATCAGAAATTTTCCATTGGATAAGTCGGGCCAAGTATCCTTCAGGCTTTGCTGGAAATATAGCCAAGTGTGTGAACAAACAATTCAACAATCTTTACGGGTTGAAAAGTCATGACAATCATATCCTGCTACAACGTCTCTTCCCTGTTTTCATTCGACCGTTCCTTCCCCGTCACGTTGTGGAGCCGTTAGTAGCGTTGGCAAGATTTTTCCAGAGGGTATGCACACGGGGAAGTGAGAAAATCTGACCTCCGGAAAATGCAACAAGACATCGTGCATATCATGTGTAAATTTGAGATGATATTTTCTCCAAATTTTTTCGACATCATGCCTCACCTCATGATCCATCTTCCTCGGCAGTTGTTGCATACCGGTCCTGTGCACTTCACTTGGATGGGCTGAATAAATAACAATAATTTTGGGAGACCTGTTGGAATTAAAAAGATTCATAAACCACAGGCTCACTATGGGAAGGCTTAAAAATAAAAGAAATAAGAATCAGAATGCCCCGTATCAACAAGTTTCTAAACCGATACGTGGAGGAAATCAAAATGGTAGAAACCGTGTGACACGACGCTCCAACACTTGGAGACGAGATGGCGGCAATGACACACCTTCAGGGGGAGGCCGATTCGGTCATAGAACCCGTCAAGGTGGCCACGCGCCACCTCCTCCCTCGTCTCACAACAACAACAAAAACACTAGTTTTGCTCCTTGTTACAAGTGTGGTTCCTCTAAGCATATGCAACACGTGTATAATTCTAGCAAAGAGATGATTAATGTCTACAAGAGGTAATTCTAGCAAAGAGAATTATGATGCTAAGTGAGAACTAGTGATGACAACCTCACGTTAATCTCGTGGCTGAGCACTTCATTCCTGAAGTTAAGACTCAAGAGCCTACTCAAGCATTAGATGTCCCGGATTTTGATTAGTCTTTATGTTTGACTTTTCATTAAGAATTTTTGAAGTATTGTAATGGCTTTTCCATATCTTATAGACTTTGATCTCTTAGTCGTTTTCTTTAGAATTAGAAGCTTGCTTTTGATGTATTAAAAGTTGGCAAGTCAATAAAATTTCTCTGTTTTCCCATATTGTGAGAAATTTTATGTTTTTAAGCAATCCAGATTCGTGTTTTAACGACTCACGTGGTTCTTCTGAAACACTATTCAGTCACATTGGCTTAGTATATTGGACTTATAATTCCACCTCAGCTCAAATCAAAATCAAAATCAAAGAATAATTGGAGCTAGGCTCGACGTCACAAGCCTAGTGGCCGACGTCGGCCTCATGGTGATGATACCTCGGCTTGGGCAGCACAAAGGTGCCACGGCACCATGCTTTCAAGGAGGCTTCAGCCTCGGTTCCATAGCCGCCCGAGAAGGTGCTTAGCACAGATCCTAGGAGGCTGAGCCTCCATTCTTCCGGTCACCAAAGGTGTTCAACACCACAACGTGCGAAGCCTCAGCTTCGTTTTGGTTTCTGATGATCATTACTCGGTTATGTAACATTCAACCTTGCACTTTCCGACTTTAGTTGAAGTTATAAAGTCCAAATTCCATGTGATACACTGGATGGGATTTCATCCCATTTTCTTTCTCTATCCTACGTGGTAGTGATTAGACTGTGTCCCGCGAGAAAACCACCCATAGTTTTTCATCTATTTAGATGTCTCGCGATGAAGTTGAATGTCTAGCTGATAGTGGGACAACCCACACTATCCTTAGGGAGAGAGAGTCGTGTAAGTATTATGTGCAATATAGATGATCAATGACTATATCGATTAGAACCTCGCCGGTTGTTAAAGAGCGTGGATTCATTAACTTTACGTTACCTAAGGGTACAGTTATCGATGTCATTGAACGTATTCTATGCACCAAGAAAAAATCGAATCTTGCTGTGTTTTCCAAAACCTAATTGCCATATGTTATCACTTGGATATATGAGAATGGTAACAATTACTTGTGTATTTCCTCTAATGAATCATTCTAGAGAAGAAGTTGAGTCAGATTCAATGAGAATACCTCATTCCAATTCTTGTTATTGGATCTTATGACTCATACAAGCTTTGATATTGCATGACCTATAAATCATAACTCACTCATTCAAAAATGGTATATTTTATACCGATGGAAAGGTCTATGTGTCTAATTTCCAGAGACACTGACTGTTTGATCGTAGCTATCATATTAAGTGAGTTATGGCCGTTTCGGCAACGTAGGACGGATCCGTCCGGAAATCTATAGATCCATCAACTTCGACAGAGCTTAATTTGTGATCAACTCGGTTCGAACTACATTGTGTACTTTATATCAATGGAACGCTACCGATGTCTCGTTTCCAAAACATTTTACAGTTTATCGATACCTTCTGTAATGAAGAAGTTATAACCGTTTTAGTACACAAAGGTCATGCTACGCGTGAATCTGATTTTCAGCGCGAATTTGTATTTTAATATGCATAATGCTCTTATTGCAAAGCTTATACACTAGTAAAGATGAATCCATTGTTTTCCTTTGTTATGGACACAAAAGAAACCATTCTTATAACAAATCCAAGATGATATGTGTGGACCTATTAACCAGAATGCAGACCCTTTGTGTATTCTAAGGTGCTGGTTGATGTATCGACGCGCTGGTCACGTTGATTTGCTGTCCACAAGCTGTATTTGCCAAGCTTTTAGCTTAAATCATCAAGTTAAGGGCTCACCACCATGACCATTCTATTAAATCTATTAGGTTGGATAATGTTAGAGAGTTTAACTCCAAGACATTCGATGATTATTGCATATCCATAGGGATTGAAGTTGAACAACCCGTTTCTCATGTTCTTTCTCAGAACTGCCTTGCAGAAGCCACTCTTCAGCAACTCCGGCTATTAGCTAGGGCTTTTGGTTATGGGAACTAATTGCCAGTTTCTGCATGGGGATATGTAATACTGCATGCAGCTATGCTTATTCGTTTCAGACTCAATGCCAACCAGACGTGTAGTGCATACCAGCTGGTTACTGGTTATAAACTCAATATTGCGCACTTACGTACTTTCAGTTGTGATGTTTATCTTCTGCGTACAAAGATGGGTCTACGAAGACGTTTAGGTATATGTTGGATGTGAATCCCCAACAATAATCTGCTACCAACCACCGTAAATCTCTTTACTGCGCGTTTCACAGATTGTCACTTTGATGAGACACACTTCCCTCTGTTAGGGGGAGATAGGAATGCTCACATTCCGAATGAGCGTCAGGAATTGACATAGTGTGCCCCCAACGATTTGTCTCATCATGATTCCCACACTACTCAAAGTGAGTTAGAAAGTGACGAGATCGCACATACATACTGCAAATGTGCCGGTAAGGTTGAAGATCCGATCATATGGGATCGGTTTGGTTGCCCTAAGACCTAGTGCCGTCGGCATATCCTCAGGAGAGGGTAACCCCGGCGGCGGCGCCGCCCTACGGGACATCGTCGCTGTTGTTGAATCGGATCGCAACGGTGCCACTGATGGACTGAGGGGCAGCAGCTTCGGCCTCGGCTCCCACCAAGAAGAGGGGGAGACCGTTTAATTCTCGAGATTTAAAACCGCGAAAGAAGCGAGTTGCGATGACACAAATTAATCCACTCATCATCAATGTGATTGTCTCTGACTATAATTATGTCCATGATCAACTATGTGTATTCTGTGGGCCGCCACAAAACCTTTGTTGATGTTAGAGTACACATAAATCTCAATTACACAAGTGCACACGTGTATTCTGTGGATAAAATTCCACGTATGTTGATGATATAATCGCTTACTCCGTTGCAGAGTGTCAACGAAGAATGTATTGGCCGAAGTGGAAAGAAGCAATACAGGCAGAACTAGACTCGTTAAATAAAAAGCAAGTCTTGGGATCTGTTAAGTTGATCCGGAAAGACGTTAAACCTGTTAGACATAAGAGAGCCTTTGTTCGTAAGCGTAATGAGGGAATGAGATCATGCGGTATAAAGTAAGACTCATGACACAATGTTTCTCGCAACGACCTGGTATTGACTACGATGAGATGTATTCTCTCGTAATGGACATTATTACTTTCCGCTACTTAATCAGTTTAGTAGTGTCCAAAAAACTGAAGTTTGCAGCTTATGAATGTGGTTAATGTATACCTATATGGGGCTATAGATGTAGATATATACACGAAAGTGTTTGAAGGACTTCTAATGCCTCGATCAAGTGACTTTAAACCACAAAGTCATTGTGCAACTAGATTGTAACGTCTGTTGGAATACTTGATTTGGAGGGGATACAAGAACAATGATTTATGTCTATGCGTGTTCATAAGAAAGATAAAGTCTAGACACAAGAATCCATTCCGTTCTAAAGAGGATGATGAAGAGATGCTTGGAGCTAAATACATGTATCTTAGTGCAATTGGGGCGCTATTGTATTTAGCACAATATGTTAGACCAGACATCGCTTTCGTTGTGAACTTATTAGCTAGATTTAGCTCAGCGCCTACGCATAGTCATTGGAATGGTGTTAAACATCTGAAAGGTTCCATTGACTTGGGTTTGTTCTACCCCTTTAGCACCAGAGAGGTTTCCACCACCGGTCATCCTCATACCAACGCCACCGGCAGCCCCGGCAGCGTCGCTGTACGCCGCGAAACTGCCGCCGGCACCGGCATCGTGGAGACCGGCATAGGTGATGATTTCGGCCCTTCTTCGTCCTTCAATGGCCGTCTCCCTTATCCAAAGACTCCCAACAATGTGTTAGTTGGTTTTGTAGATGCTGGATATCTCTCTGACCCGCATAGTTCTTTTATAATGTGCAACAACAAAAATTCCTGAACATCCAAGTTAATCAAGTGAGTTCATATGCAAATGTTATAGATTTGTTTACCAAGTCTTTGAGAAAATCTATGTTTGTGAAACACGTGAAGAGCATTGGCATGCGCCAGTTATCAGAGTTCTAAGTTTGTTAGACATCAGGGGGAGTCTACATCACATATCAATCACAAGTATAGTAGTTGGTGCGTTGTGCTCTTTTCCCTTCGTCCATGCATTTTATTTTTGCCCAAGAGGTTTTTGTTTTGCTGGCAAGGTTTTAGTGAGACAACATGGTAAGCACCGTGAAGACATTAGGCGCTCGACACAAGGGGGAGTGTTGTAGGAAGGTTATTTCCGTAACTTCCTGGATGTGTCTTGACCTAATTAGACTAGATTAGATGATTATGTAATAGATAGGAAATCCCTGATTTATTGGGATATTTATTGTAATGCCTATATAAACGCCTCCTTATCAATGAATAAAGAATAAGTTCTCCCTATTATAATTTCTCCTTGAACAATGATAATATTTAAAATTACCACATAGTGATTCATATTTACTGTGTGATCACCATTTATTGTTTTGCTTTCAATGGAAAATACGAAATTGCTTAATTTATATGATAAATATGAAAATATATATAATTTAAGATGACTAATCATATGAATATTGTTGTTTTTACATGTGACGTATTAATTACGATGCGATGATCAATATGGAATCGAGGTCGAGCAATCGCTCTATACGCAGTTTATTTTACAAACTAGCAATAAGATCTAATTCATGTTACCGTTTTTCGTTTAATCTCGTTTAAATTATTCTATGATATAATACTCTATTTAAATACTATTAATATTTATTTAAATGTTAAATTTAGAGCATTTAATCACTGTTAAATAATTATTTTATTTAACATGTTATTCAGTTTTAGCATTGCCATGATGATACAATTTCATGAGCATTGTAATATATATAAATAAAAAAGGACAAACCATAAAGCATTTTCCCAAAATATCGAAAAAGTGACCATTACAAATCTTGGTCTTGAATCCAATTCATTTATCTTGGAAATCAATTAACACAAGCGTTTTTGTGACTCTTGTCAACAAGAAATGAAAATAAAATTTTTCATGAGTTTAACAAGCAATAAAAATGATTAGATTGAGAATTTTACTTTTATTGTGATATTATAATTTCACAAAGTTTTAACTTTATCATAATGTATATTGGTATATTTTAGTTGTTGTGAATGTCATTTAGACCGCGAAACTAATATATTTTTTTCTTCCTCTATTTTACAAATGGTTTAACCATCACAGTTTGACTTTAATACATTGGACTCTGAAGAATCCGAGTACCAAATTCCCCTACTGATCTAGCTCAATCCAAGATAGATTTTGATTAGTCCACTCTTCAATTTCCAAGATAACCTAGTAAAGATTATCATGTCTTGTATCTAATAAATTAGACTTTTGGTCTTAAAGTTTTTATTTCTAATTTGGACAAGACTAAATGTTATCGTTGGCATGTTAAATTTTGAATTTTCTCTTAATTAATTGAGATTATTCGAATGTTATTCATGATATACATGATTCAATTTTCTGCATCTAATATTGCAAAGTATTGCATAAAGCAAAATAACACAATATAATATAGGCACGACATATAGAATTATGTGCAAAGAAACGCACCATTTAATTCCTAAAATAATATCATTAAAGGATAATGATACTAGTATATCACAAAATAGCATAATAATACTGCAGAACAGTAATACTATATCAATAGATTTAATAAAAATAACAAAGATCGGTATATCTATTCTTTTGGGATTCATAATGCATCTGCCTTCTTGGGATTACCACACCTTTTATAGCAATTCACATCGAGTTACTCTAAAGAACTTAGATTACGTTTCGATGTATATATATTAAGCATATGTCAAATTGACCATTTATGCGATAAGAGAAAATTGAATTTTTTCCACATTTTAAAGAAATTTTATATATGCCACGATGTTCATGTGAAAAGACACAAGTGAGAATTCATTTCAGCTCATTTGCATTACCTCTCATGACTGTGGATGTAAACGAGTATTAGATAGGCTTATATGTCAACTTAGTGGGTCATATGTAACCGCTAATTGAATCCAACGTCATAAGAAAATGATCTTTTGGAATTCTGACATAGATTGGCTTTGACGCAACTACTCGTAATCTGGTAATCCGTACACTAAAGAAATTACCATGGACACCCATAATTTGGATGAAGAATAGAAGCAAAGAACATTTTATCCTCAAATATTGTTTTGACACAACCCATGTAGGGTTGAAGACGTGTGTTCAATCCATAAATTCCGCCGCTCCCCTAGGGTGGTATTATAATATATTTGATGCAAAAGCATATGCACTTATACACTATTATGCTTCTGACATCCATCGTGATTTTATGAATAAAATCACATCATTCAAAGTCTACTCGTAAAATTATGATTGACACCATCATATGCAAAGGAAACATGTGTTTTCGTTATGTTCTTATATTGAATCGAAAGAGGATTCAGTGGACTGATTCAACCAACTTACGGACACCTTAAATATTTTATGGTGTTGGTTGTTGTGTCGACACATTGATCATATGTCATGACATCATCCACTATTAATAATTATGCTGCTTATGCTAGAAAGTGAAAACACCTAGGCCGGGTTAATTTCCGTAGGTGCAATGATATTATAGCTTATTATATGACATCTATAATGGGCATTATATTCCTATATAAAAACCTAATTGGTCTCACGAAAAATGACTACAGTATTAGTCTTAATATTGGTATGCACACTAATACTTTTGTTTATGGTTATGCAATTTTACATGCAGCATTACTTATTCATGTATGCTCACCATCATTGAACTGATTTACACCACAGCTAGTGACTGTGTGTGAGGATTTCAAACAAACTTGTAATCCTTGAGCTCTTCTGGATTGACACGGATCTACAATCTTTGAGCTCGGTTAAATGTTTCTATGTGCCAAAATTGCGCCGCCACAGCGCACAATGATGGGTCACTAAAGATGAATAAATATTTATGATGGATATGAACTTCCAGCTATAGTCCGCTATGTCGAAACTTTGACAGGCAATCTTCTCACCACTAGATTTACGGTGTGTCACTTTGATGAGACAGTTTTCCCGTCGTTAGGAGGGGATAAGAATAAGCATGTTCAAGTGGAACGACATGAATTATCGTGGTTTGTCCTCACTGTGTCTCATCTTGATCCCCGAACCGCACAATGTAATAATGAAGTGTGTAGAATACTCGATCTTCAAAACGTAGCAGATTTGACGCCTGATGTATCTTCTGATATCGCTAAAGTAACGAGATCACATATACCAATTGAAAATGTGCCTGCAAGGTTAGAATTCTCTTCAAGGGACATGGTGTTGCAGCACTTATGATTAATATGCACGGCACTACAACCACACATAGTGGAGGTGTGCTAGAGGCTGTGGCTCCCCAAAGAAAGAGGGAGAGGCCATCTGGTTAGATGGACACTCGCCCTAGGAAAAAAGCGAGCTCAACACAATTAAATCCATTAGACATCAGCATAGAAAACCCGTCTCATGAGATTATTTCTTATTACAGTTTTGTCCAAAAATCAATATTGAGGGGCGCCTGAATGATTGAACCAATTTTAGTGAGTAAAGAGATCTCAATAAATTATGTAGTATGTATGAGATGTTGGAAAGAAATACTATCATCGTTGATGATGTGTTTGCTTATCATGTTGCTCAAGATATTATAGAAAATGATGATATCGAACCACGCTCTGTTGCAGAATGTCAACAACGAGCAGATTTGCCTAAATGGAAAGAAGCAATCCAGGCATAATTAAATTCTCTAGCAAAGAGATAGGTATTTGGTTCGGTAGTGTTAACCCCACCAAGTGTAAAGCCTGTAGGACACAAATGAGTTTTTGTTAGAAAACGTTATGAGAAAAATGAATTCTTGCCCGCTTTGTGGCGCAAGGTTTCTCACAACGCCCTGGAATTGATTATGAGGAGACATATTCTCCTGTAATGGACATTATTACGTTCCGCTATTTTTTCAGTTTCGTCGTTTCTGAAAAACTTGACATGCAGCTTATAGATGTGGTTAGAGCATATCTGTATGAGGATCTAGATTCGGAGATATATATGAAGGTTCCAGATGGACTTCAATTACCCAAGTCAAGTGACTTTACACCACGAAATGTGTTTTGCATAAGATTAATACGTTCACTATATGGATTAAAACAATCCGAAAGAATGTGGTATAATCGTCTAAATGACTACTTGATTGGGAAGGGATATGTGAACAATGATATATGTCCATGAGTGTTTATCAAGAGAACAAATTCTGGATTTGCAATAGTTGTAGTTTATGTTGATGACATGAACCTAATTGGTACTCTTGAAGAACTAAGAGACACTGCTACGTATTTGAAATTCGAATTTGAAATGAAAGATCTCGGGAAAACTCGGTTTTTCCTAGGTCTAGATTTAGAATACCGAAACAGTAGAATATTAATTCACCAAACTGCGTATGTCCAAAAGATGCTAAGGCGATTTAACGTGGAAAAAATACATCAAGTTAGCACTCCCAAGATCAGTCGGTCCCTAGATCCAAAGAAGGATCCATTTCGCCCTAAGAATGATGGCGAAAAACTACTAGGGACCGAAGTGCCATATTTAAGTGCAATAGGCGCATTATTATATTTAGCTCGATGCACAAGGCCAGACATCTCTTTTGTTGTGAACTTGTTAGATAGATATAGCTATGCGCCCACGCAACGTCATTGGAATGGTATAAAGAACATCTTTTGGTATTTAAAGAGTACGATTGATTTGGGTTTGTTCTAACCCTACATAGAGACAAGAGGAATTGAAAAGAATGCAATAATTCCTAAAAGTGTCGACCATGATGCTGGAAAGCCTATTCCTTATGCCAAAAATTCTTCTAATGTTTTGGTAGATTTTGCGGATGCTGGGTATCTCTCTGACCCACACAAAGGTCGCTCACAAACTGGCTACGTCTTTACCATGAGAAATTAAACGATATCGTGGAGGTCTACCAAACAAACACTAGTTGCTACGTCTTCAAATCAGGCATAGATTATTGTTTTACATGAAACAGTCCGTGAATGCATATGGTTGAGATTTATTATTTCACAAATTCGAAGGATTAGTGGCTTATCATCTACCACAGAATAACCTACATGTATTTATGAAGATAGTGTTGCTTGCATCGAACAAATGAAGCAAGATTACATTAAGGGTGATAATACCAAACATATCTCGCCTAAGTTCTTTTACAGTCAGCAGCAACAGACTTATTTCCTCAAGATTCAAGTGAATCAAGTTTGATATGAGGAAAATGTGGCAGATTTATTTACTAAATCTTTGCCTAAGACCATATTTGAAAAACATGTGAAAAACATTGGTATGCTTAAGTTATCAGAACTCTCATGCTTGTAAGAATCAGGGGGAGTTGCAAACTTTAAGGAAATCTGTTATATACATGTTACTTTCATATATGAATGGTGCATTGTACTCTTTTTCCCTTCGACCGAGCTTATTTTTGTCTCACATGATTTTTGTTACTCGGCAAGGTTTTAATGAGGTTACGAGAGAAGCACCACGTTTGAACCGCACAAGGGGGAGTGTTGAAGGATAATTGAGATTTGCTTATCCAAACGTAACAACAACTATTAGGAGTTTGAATTAGTCAAACTCAGACTTAGTCAAATATTTCTATCTGATAAGACTAGAAGTAGAATAGGATTGAAAGACTTACTTCCTATTGTAAACTCCCTTTATAAAAAGTCATTTATCAATGAACTAATAGATTATATTTCTCGTATATTCTCTCTATTTTCTCCATTTTACTCTAAAACATATATATTTATATATATTTCCACAATTGATAAACGTACTATAATACAACGAAAGTGCACAAGCAATCCACCATTACAAACAGCATCCAGACCCACAATCTCTGAGAATTTCATAAAAACCAGATACAGAAGTATACATCAGCTCAATTAAGCACAGAATGATCTTAATCGCCTCCCTATAATCCACATGAAAAGAGATCATCAAATTTCATTTTGATCCTTTGAATGGCTTTTGACAAACCCATTCGAAGAATCAATCTTGATCCTTTCCAGTTAGATAGAATATTATCGAACAAGTGCGCTGCATTTGCTCTCAAGATATATATGGCAGCAAGTGTTGGCCACCACCCAGTAGTCACTGGCCAAGGCCATGGTGTTTGTAAGAGAAATTCAGAAAGGTTGAACATCGATGCTCTCTCAAAAGCCAACTCCTAAATGATGGGATAGCTCGAGTAGCCAGAATGAAACGAATTGGGAATAGATCAATGGGGACTCCTAACTTCTTTTGGCCAAGGATTCCTAGTTCATTGAGGATGTTGAATTAAAATTAGCAAATCGAGTGGAAACAAATTAGGTAATCCACCAGTGTGACCTGACTAACTGGTCTACCCAGTTTCCATTTAAAGCTCTTCATATCCAATTTATCTTTACACACACCAAAACACTTTGGTTCTGGAACAAGATGGAGACGCTCTAGGAGAATAGAAGGAAGATTTAAACTCGAAATTCAACAAGTCATTACACTCCCTCAATGCTCTATGCGACCCTTTTTTATGATAACTAGCTAGCTAGGGTTCTATAAGCATGGCCCATGAGCACTGAGAAGGCAACTATTGTTACCAGTATATTTGAGGTTGTTGGATTCGTCGAGAAGCTATCTAGTAATGTTGTTCTGATTGTGAGTATTTACAACAAGACTTTGCAATTTCACGATGTTAAGGAATTGGAGAAGAAATATTTGAAATGTGTTCGTGTGCTACTTGTTTGAAGGATTTTGAGGCTGGTCTTGTAACTAATCAATCGCTTAGGCTATGCAGCGACACTCTACACCAGGTCCAATCTTAAGCTTGCAGCTCAAGAACCTTTAATTAGTATATCAAATTATTGCAATATTCTCAGCTTCTCTGGATCATGTGATAGGAATGCGGGAGTAAGAGTTTCCCCCTTTCATAGACCTATATACATATTTATTTGCTATAATCTAGCTTTAACAGGGTGATACCTTATTACCTTATGGTAGATTTAATATATATTGGTTTTCTTTGCTAGTGCTTGTAAAGTCTCTCTTCAATATATGAATTAATTGAATTCTAATAATAGTGGAGACTCTAGTAATTATAATACTAAAGATGTTATTGAAAATTACATAGTAGCACCCGACCAAATTTATAAACACAAATAACTCACTTCTAATAATTTTTAAATAAAAAAGGACATAACTTTGGCTCAAAATCGAGTTGACTCAAAATTGATTGAGTTATTGAGGTTGAAATGCCTAAAATGTCACTAATTTTGCTAAAATTTCCATACTACCACTCCACTAACTGACAAGTTTGTTTCTCTTCCTTTTTGAGTTATTTCCGACAATTTTAAGTTTTCCAGCCAAACCATCGACAATTTGGAGAAGATTCAAACTACAAAATTGTTCTTCATCTTATGGGCTTTCATTTGAGTATAGTGTTGCATATATTTTGAGAAACTTTAAAATTTCGAATTTCAACCACCATGAGCCACAGTAGCAGTAGCAGGTTTTGTTCATTTTGATGGGTGAAGAAGTTCCATGAAGCAGTAGCAGGTTTTGATCGGTGAAGAAGTTTCATACAGCAGTAGCAGTAGCAGCAAAAAAAATGAGATTGAAGAAGTTCCATGGAGCATGATTAGATAAAGCCGTGAACCTTCATGTGAGCCATTGACACAGTAGCATCAAATATCATTCTTCTTCGTCTTCAATCAGTGAGTACAAATTTTGATTTTTTTTTTTTTTTTTGAAAATCTGCACAGTAGCAAAAACTGGACTTGTATGAATCGATTTCGATAACAAATTCACTAAATTGACAGGTTTTGTGGCACGTTGGAGGTTGTACTAGCTTTCTTTCATGTGAAGTAGTACTAGCAGTAGCACTGCTACTGAGAGAGGTGATGAACCTAAAGGAGCTGCGACTGAGAATGATACAGCTGAAGAAGATGCTACTGAGAGAGGTGATCCAGCTGAAGGAGCTGCTACTGAGAATGAAAAAGCTGAAGGAGCTGCTACTGAGATTGGTGATGCAACTGAAGAAGCTGCTATTGAGAATGAAGAAGCTGAAGGAGATGCGATTGAGATTGGTGATGCAACTGAAGAAGCTGTTACTGAAATTGGTAATGCAGCTGAAGGAGCTGCTACTGAGAATGAAGAAGCTGAAGGAGATGCGATTGAGATTGGTGATGCAGTTGAAGGAGCTGCTACTGAGATCGGTGATGCAGCTGAAGGAGCTGCTACTGAGAAGTATGTAAAGAATTGGATTGCAATTGCTTTACGGAAAAAGATTTCAAATTTCACCCTTCTTCTGGTATAAAAGAGGGGTAAAAATGTCAAATTGCTAATGACATGTGGCAGCTTAATAACATCTTATACTAATTTGTAAATTTTAGTCCTAAATTGGTCAATTGAATATGTAAGTGAGTTATTTGTAAAACAAATTATTGTCATGTACCTACCTATAATTTGTTAAAGATATGTTATATAACTCAGCGAATGAGTTATTTTGCGTAGATTAGGGTTTCCGGATTTTCTTGTCAGCTATCTTGGAGAGTTGGAGTGCGTACAACACTAATTCTATTTTCATGAAAAGAAAAAACACTCCTATTTCTCCTAAAGCAAAGACAGTGATGTGTATATGAAGCGTGAAACCCTTTCATACGTCCCGAAGATGTTGTAGAACAAATTTTCTCCCGACTACCTGTGAAGTCTCTACTTAGGTTTAAGTGAGACCAGTCATCTTCATCGCTCTGATCTGAATACTTGTCTCCTTAAGATAACTACTACTGTAGATGGAGATCTTAAATTTCTGATCTCCTTGCTTCGGAATGAAACATCGTTTTTGAATCTGGATTTGCCTTTCCTTCATGGTAGAAACTTTTATGTTGTAGGATCAAGTAAGCGCATAGTTTGTGTTCGGAACTTTAGAGATTCGGGTTCTAAGATTATGATAGTTTGGAACCCAGCCACAAAAAAAATGTAGGTGGCTTCCTAAACCTACACTCCCTGTAAACTATTATGCTATAGGTTTTGAGTTCATTGAGGAAATTAGCGATTACAAATTGGTGACTATTTACAGGAGTTATGATAGGGCTAACAAGGCAGTTTTTGAAGCCCAAGTCTATACCAGAAGTACAGATTCTTTGAGAGAAATCGAAAGCTTTTCAATACATAGTATTGGAGTTTTTAGTCTTCGAACAAGCTGTTGTTCTACTTATACCTTGAATGGGGTGCTGTACTTGTTCATTAACGGGCAGAAGGACCTCATAAAAAGTGGTTCATGCAGTTTTCTTCTGTCATTCGATTTGAGGGAAGAGGTCTAGAATGTAATATCAGTAACAGATGTTTAGTTATTTAAAATCTTTTCATGGAAAAATTCTCTGGCATTGCTAGGACGTCGTGGTGATGAATCACGAGGATCAGTCTTCTGCTACCATAATGCCTTGGACAAAACTATTCATACATGAATCTCAGCCGGCGGAAAGATGTTCAGGAGCTTGGAAGGATGATTTTATTTTCACGAGAAATCATACAGGTGGTGATGAACGGTTCTTGTACGATCCTACGAGCCAAAAGTTGAGAGAGCTTTCAATTATTCCAAAACATGGAATGAAGTATTACCACAACCTTAGCTCATTCAATTATGTGGAGAGCTTAGTTTCAGTCTAAGACAACAGAGATAAAGAAGTATATGCGCTAAGGCGCATATTCAGTTTAACAACCTAGCTTGAATTATGTAAGAAGTATTATTTGAACTTGGAATTACATGCTTGCATAAACCAACATTGCGATTTTTTCTCTCAGTATTTTCTGATTCGAAGTTTAAAAAATTACCAATAAATACAATTCTCAGCATATTATTACCAATAATAAAATTGTTATATAAAATTATCACTAGCATGTTTCCATCCATTTAACTAACATAATTAATTTATAAATTACGAAATTACCCTTTTTTACGAAAGTAACATAATTTATAAGAGTCAGTAATATTATCTCATTTTTTAGGATCAATAGTATTGTGCTAATTTATGACACATCCTAAAATATATATTTACATTCAGTATAATGTTACTGACCATCAAAAATCACATAATGCTATTGACTCTAAAAAATTGTGTAATACTATTGATCCTCAAAACCGCGTAATGTTACTGACCCTCAACAATGTCGTAAAAAAAATAAGGGTAATTTTATAATTATTATTTAACAGATTATGTTAGTTAAATAGATAAAAACCTATTAATGGTAATTTTAAAAAATAGACTTACTATTGGTAATTGTAAGATAAAAAATGTAGTTATCGGTCAAAAAAACCCTTCGAAGTTTCAAACTGATCTTTTTTCCAAAAATTATTTAAAGATCATATCGGCAAATCGATCGATTGAGTATGAAGTTTTGAAGGTTTCTCACAAAACCCTATACGACTATTCATACTCTGAGTCTCAGATGTAAGTACCTAGAGGATCCCGTGATATAAATATCTGACAATCATCTTGTAACTATTTGAATGCAGAACTCAATACAGAAGTCTCCTATCAGTCAAATTAAAACACTGGATTTGATGAAGACATGCATGCAATAAGACACAAAGTCTATAGTCTTGCAGATTGGTAAGTCAATGTCAATAGCAAAGCAAGAACTAAAAAGATCTACCTACTCTCATATACTGGTGACCTGGATAATGGAGCTACTCCCGATACATTGGCCACATCTACATATTCCACTACCTTAACCAGGAGAGAAAAGTTGATAAATGTAGATAAAAAATGAAAAACAAAAAAAGACGAGAAAGGAGAAACAGAATCTAAGAAAGTTGATGGCTGACAAAAGTTTTTAGGAAAAGACGATAGGTCATAGTTGGCAAATATGGCCAAATAATTGGGCATATGTAGGCTTTATCGATCTGTATATATATATATACTTTGGGGTAGACTGGAAAAGAGGTCGGGCTTAACATATAATGTCATAAAAATTCCAGTTTAGAGAAACTTCATTTAGATGAAATCATGAAATAGGTATCGATCTGCATTGAGTTGTGGTTTACGTGGCCAGATTATTTGAGTTCTAGCTTTTGAGTGTAAATTGTGTAATAGTTTCTAATACAGTTTTGACAAAATTCCTGAATAGGATGTATAGCACCTCTGGTGTTTCAATAATTTTATTGTGAAATAAAATAACACTAATAAAGAATATATTAAATTGATAATACAGTGTATATGATGAGTACATTGATCATGTCTTGTATAATAGTTGAAGGGTAAGTTAAGACTAAAGTGAACCTGCAAACTTTTTACAACTTCAATTGTGAGTCTCAAGTAATATAAACATTGGGGTGTTATGATTTACATGTACAACAACATGATCAGCTCCCAATGCCATTGTCACATAAACATGGTCAAATTAAGGGATGGTCAACATGATCATTTTCATCATTTCATGAGTTAGATCATGATCATGTTTTCCAATCACATTTGTCTGGGACTAGCAGACATAATCTTTCATAATTCCAACTCAATTCCCCATAAAATTAGATGATTATTATGCTCCCACACAATATCCAATCCAATACTGGCATGCTTAGAATAATCTTTCAAATACTCTTGCAAGATGTATACAGATTCAAATCTTGCAAAAAGAGAAGCATATACTCTCTCCTCTTAATTAAGAACAAGTTGGATAGACTTTGGTCTGGTCACTGATGCAACTAACATGGGTGGTGTTGCCACTGAAAACACCAATAGGCAATAGCATATAAATGTGGGAGCAAGAGCAATATATTGCCAAGCTTTAGCATGATGTCTCTTTCCCTAGTTTAAGAAAACACCACAAAAATTAGATGGGCTGCAGCTGTCATCATTGTCCCAAAAATAAAGGTTGACTTGTGTACACTGTCAAAACCTCACACACTGATTTTTGGAGTCTTTTGGAGGGTCTGGAGAGGACTACTCTTCTCTCTTCTGGACCACAATGGCAGACAATGACCAAAGCTCTCGCTCATTTCAAGTATAGTGGTGCTGTTGCTGCTGTTGTTGTGTCACCCAGGCATGGAAGTCTAGTATAATAATAAGAGCATCATGGGAAGTTGGGTCCCAACCTAATAAGGTAATTGTGAACTGCCTTATTTGGAGTGGAGGGGACCTTCATGTGACTCACAGAGAGTCACCCTCTGCTTTCTTTGCATGTATTTATGTCTCATCTTCATCTCCACAACCCCCAACTTCTAACTCTTTAAAATTATCTCTTACTCTCTCCATCTCTCCCTCATTCTATCTCTCCTCTTTTATCTGAGTTGAAACAATGAAGCCAAGCTTTCAAACTGCAGCTATTGCTCTGTGCATTTTGTTCATCATTTCTTCCCCAACAATATCAACCAGACTTTTACAGAACAAAGAAGGTTACCAGCTGTGCCCAACATCTTCTTCTCACTACTTAGTTCTTGTTAGCTATACTAATGAATTAAATCCTGTCATCTTTTTTAGGACAACATGAGGCAAAGCTCAAGAAAATCAGTAATGGGGAGTCACTTGTGGAGCTGGAAGGCAGTGACTTCATGCATGTATGTTTTAGTAGTATATATTCTTGTCTTCTGAACTGTTTCATTTTTAGGAACCAATTATCTTATACTATTTTTTTCTGTGGGATTTTGTTGCAGCTAATGGGACTGGAAGCCTGTGTTGATGGAGATGACGACTGTTTTAAGAGGAGGGTACTTGCAGAAGCTCACTTGGACTACATCTACACCCAGCACCAGAAGCCTTGATGCTGAAGCTAGCTAGCTTCATATTATTCATTATAATCTGCTCTCTGTTGGAATTATTAACCAGCTAGCCTTCACTCTTTTCGATCAAGTTAATTAATTGTAAGTTTGCAGAATCTTCCTTTGGTAAGAATGGAAGTGTTACAATATTCTAAGTGCAGATATTAATAAGTGAATACTATATTGTATGTACCTGTATGTTCTCTGTTGGGATAATTTAATAAAGCCTTAGTCTAAAATTATTTTCTGTTATATAATCTTGGTGAAGACTGAAGTTACATGTAAAAATTAAACCAATATATAGGTTTAGAGTATGGGTCGGTGATTATGGGGTACCTAGACATTGATTAAACAGTTGGGGAGTTAGGGTAGGTATATTTAGAGATAAAGAATTCAGGTGCAATATTTACTATGTTTCAGCAACTGGAGCTTTCAAAACAGTTGGGAAGTCAACTAAATTTTCGTTTCTAGTCCACATCTCAGGTGTAGCACTTACATCGATCTTTCATGTAATGTGCTTTGTGTTGATTAGAATAAATTATCTGCCTATAAATGAGTTCCTAAATAGAAACCAGAAGCTAAGAAATGACCAAAGATTGAAGATAAGCTGCTAAAAAAGTTTCAGTTCTATTACTTGAATAATCTAGAAACCTTGACAGATACAAATGATCCTAGTTCATAGGCTAGATAGATTACATTCCTTTAGCTACAGGGAAAAGACAGCACAATATTAAGATGACCTCCTCATCCACATCCTGAAATATTGGACCTCCTCCTTGTTGGAGAAAGTGGCTTGACCTGTTATTGCATTCACCTTATAACCATCAGCAAATTGAAGAGTCATGCATCTTCTTTCCTTGAAAAGTTATAAGGAAAAACCACGACAGCAACCAAGACCAATCTGTCAAATTAGAAGCAAGAGATGCGAAGAGTAATTTGATACCAATACAGTATCGAAATTGAAGAGTCATCTAGTGATACAAAGAGGTATGGTAAGAGCATTAAAGACACTAATTCAATACCTTTTTATTCAACTTATACTAGTTTGGTGATTCAGAACCTGTGATTAGCTAAATCAATTCATCAATAGTTATTTTTTCAATATACTTATACAATTCATTACTAGCATATTCCATTACAGAATAAGAATCAGAATCAGAATTGACCTCTCCACTAGATTTTCTCAATGGAAGAGTTGCTAGCTTTTGCATGTTGGGCTCATCTGCACGGGTAAAGTTGCTGCTACAGATAGGGAAGGAATCCCCTTGGAAACATACATTACAAAGAAGACAAAATGTGTGTGAAATATGTGATTGTTAATGTATGAAAGTTACAATCATCAGAAGCACATACATTTCTTTACTCTCATTGATGCACAAGTCTAGAGCATTTTAACTCGATCATCTTGGAGTCTGACTGGTTCTTTTGCTTTCCCTTTTGCATCTAAGACTACTTTTAAACAAGTGAGAATTGCAAATTCGTATTCGTGTATAAGTTTATATGAATCTAATAGAAAATATGTGCCTAACCAATAGTATACAATTGCTTTTCAACATGAAAGTCAAGAGTTAAGACATCACATATTAAACTGCTTTGTTCACCATTTACCAAAGTTGCTAGATTGATCATCTCCCCAGTGTCTTCTTCCTTTTGCTTTAATAATCAAACTCAGAAGAACCACGCATGGAATTTTCTGCCAGCATCACAGGATTAGTGTCTTTCTGGTTGTCCAGCATAAACATGCTGCTCTGAAAAATCCAAAAAAGTGGCCACCCTTCAAAAATTATTCGGCTCGTCATTGAAATGAGTAAAAGTATGCCATTTTATTTTGCACTATGCATCCCATTAAGGCAATCTAGCTCCTACCCAGAGCTTTAAATATCCACACTATTCAAGTATTCAGTGAAGGATCATAGTAGTTAGATGAAGAGCTATTGGAGAAGTTGGGACTAATTGGAATGTAAAGAAAAGACAACAAATAGCCTCGAGGAATAAATCATTTAGTTCAGATCAGAGGCAATATTAAGGAAATGACTCAGTTTTGGACACGAGCAATACCAAGCCACCTTATATTGCCTAACATTAGATCATACACATGTGTTAGAGGTTCAAGCAATGTGATTTTTCAAGCACTATGAGCAGATATAAAGCGGGGGATCATAATTGACATATGCAACTAACTTCAAATGGAGTTGTCGATGTGATGTATGAGTGGATTGAGGGAGTTAGCATAGGATCAGCCTTTTAATTATGATAGGAAATTTGAGTTTAAAATCTTACAATTGCACAGGAAGCAAATGGACACTTAAAGCTGTAGCACTAACAAAATGCTTCCTAATTTAATCCTAAAAGAGAAACTGGAAACCTTTACCACATTTGAGGACCCTATGATAATACAGAATATACCAGAATGACCTCAGTTTTATGCCGGGGACATACCGCTTTCATTCTGCAAGTAGTCTTATGGGTGGTCAACAATGAAGGCAAAACTGACGTGGGATTGGTTTGTGTTTCACAACCGATCATCACTAAACCAACTCCCAGATGGATGAATGTTCAGCTTATAGATTTCATCACTAAGCCAGTCATAATTATGAGAAGGGAAGTAGAAAACAGAAGCAATTGTAGCTGGAAGATGAGCTAAGAAGGTATTCTTCAATCAACATGTAGGATGCAGAATATGCAAATTGTACCAGAAGAGTTACATTTCCCATCCTCCATGTGCTTATTAACCGCTGGGGCACTGAGATACAACAAAACTAAGATTGAAAGATTAATAACTATGAACGTCAATACACAGACCTTCTTGCCCTCTTCATAAGACCTACAAGGAAAACTAGAACTCAAAGCCTTCATCTTCCTTTCCACCTTTTTTTTTTTTTTTTCTTAGTACTTGGAGGGGAAAGATCGAGTATAAATAACAAATATGGCTACAAAAGAATGTCGCGCTTACAAAACTGACCCTTCTCAAATTGGAGTACAATTATTATGTTAACAAAGGAGAGGAAGCGGCTCACAATGTATGATTTTTTTCATTTGGCTCCAAATGATACCATGGTGTGTGCAAAGACAATATACTGTCCGACTCCCTTTCCGGTGCTGAATGCAGCCAACTATTGTCCCTCAATCTTATTTCTCCTGGGTTTATTCTGGTGTTTATAGAAGCTGAATGACGTGAGCTAATTTGGGATGAAGGCCGCAACTGAGATAGCCTCTTATTTGAGGAGATTTTGGCTTGCAAGTTAAAGTGTCCTTCCTTTCTGGCTTTCAAGTTTACATTTGGGACAAGCAACGGAGGGAAACTCACCAAATCTGTTGTTTTCAAGTTGCAACAAGAGGCTTCATTGCATGAAGTAGCTGTCTTTGGTATTGCTTTATTATTTGTCCATGCTAAAAATGACTGTTGCAGCCTGGATGGAACCTGCAAAGTCAGAAAAGTAAACATCAGATCCTGGACCAAGTTGTGTAACAACAAAATCGCGAACATTATTGTTTCTCACTCTTGGGTAAAAGGCACTCTAGCAGTTAGCTTCAAATGAAAAACATAGCTCTTATACTAAATTTGAATATTCACGACTTGGTAATGGTCATAACATCTGAACTACTTCAAGTATCACCATGTAATGGTTACATGTGTCAACAGTTGTTTATAATTTATCACCATGAATCAGTCTATCCAAACTAAAAGACAGTTGGCATCACCTGGGTGCATCATCGACATTCCATATACTCAGTCAAACAAGGGAATAATGAAGGTAATGGAAATGCAGATAATTTTTTCAAAACAATTCAATTACGTCAGTGAGTGTTAAGGAATTCATACTACATACTTTAGCTACTTAAACTGCTTTTAGCAAACTATTTCCATTTTTTTTTTGTTTGTTTGCTTGTTAGTCTGTGGTTGTACTCCACCATGGAAGCTGAGTCAACATGATTTTGATCCCACGTTAGGACCTGATCTGACCATATGTTAGCTCATGTTTGTTTCTTTCGTGTTTTCAGTATCAACTCTGAGATATGCAAATCTCAAACTCATTCCTTTGAGCTTGAAAACAATTCATACACATGGCATGTTAGCCACTTGCCGGAACATTTTCCAATTCTAGTAAAAGGAATCATAGAAAATCCATGACATCAACTTCCCCCAAACCAATACATAGTAAAACTACTAAGATTGCAAGATGACAGTGAATCTTGCAATTGCCACTACTAAACCCAAAGGACTACTGATGTTCTGTTGATGACTACTTGAAGCATTTACAGCTAAGCTCCTAAATGTTGATAAAAAATAAAAAATATATATAAAAAAATATTATAAAATATTATAAAAAAAAAATCATTCTTTGGTTGAAATTTAAAGGTGTACTCCTATAATTATACTAATATGCTCACAACTGTGGGATACCAGTTCCCCATTGTCTACTCATATGATGTGAGCTTTTAAAACACATAAATTAACATGAAAGCTTAACCATGCTTTCTTTATTGATTAGTATAGCATATGCTGTAAGTAGAAACTAATATTCAAGTAGCAAAGAGACCAGTCAGTTGTCTGTTCTAATGAATTTCTTCTTATCATGGTAAGCCATTGTGATTTTCAAGGGTCACTTCACAAAGAACAATGAAAAAAAAAGAATTTCATAAACACAATTACGCAAATAACTGTCCTTAACAAGATATGGAATTCAAATCAACATTCGAAAGTACCCCGACTTAGACCAGTTGAAAAAGACGGTTGAAATTCAATTAGTATAGCAATTAATCAGACAACTCAACATATATTAGCTTTTTACTAAAGATGCATAGCCATTTTCAAGTAATCTAATTCTGATTATATAGACTATTATGTATGTATCTATCTATAGCTGTCTATACTATAAAACATATGAAAGCCAGGCCCTCTTTCAGGGAACAGGCTCCATCCAATTTTGATGTGCTCAGATTACCCTTTATAACATAATATAATCAAACAATCCAACATTATACAAACGGGAAAAAGTGTAGACTAGAAATAGAACCAGAAGGTTACTTTCCACTAACTTTAGAGTACCAGTCGCAAAAAAAACGCAGGAGTACAGTTGCTAGCATGCACACACGCACACACACACACACTCTCTCTCTCAAGTTTACATCTTTTATATAAATGATTAATTGGTCTACAAGCTTATGATGTAAAAGTTACACAGCATTGGTCTGCTAAAGTTGCTTGCAAATGCAGGAAAGGAAAAATATACATGGATATGAAGACTGCCCAGGCATTTTAATCCCAGGCATCAGATAGCATATACGTCATAATATCCTGAGCTATTTTCTGTTCTGCAACACTGTTGACTTGTATTATTTATTTATTTTGTTTACCAATGTTGACTTGTATAATGATATTATAATATAAGAAAGAACGAAAACAAATCGAAAGTTTAAAACTCACCCCAGAGACAAGGCTACTTGATGCGAATGCCGATGAGGAAGTGGAAAATGGAGATCGCCCAGGTTTGTTACCCTTCTGGCCATTTTTACTAGCATCCTGATCTGCACGTACAGAACCAAAACTTGATGGTGCGGCATCATCTTCATCTTCATCTTCATCTTCCTCTTCCTCTTCCTCTTCATCTTCTTCAATTAATTTATCATCTTGGTTAGCCAATAGAGAAGTATCTTCTTCCTCTGGCGAGACCATTTCCACATTCTTCTCCTCCTCTTTCTCTTTCATCTTCAACTCCTCGTCCATATCCTCAATTAACTCTTCCAGGCGCAGTTCAGCCTCGATCAGTTCAAGTTCTTTTTCAATCACTTTCATCTTCACCTCACTTGCTTTCTTCTTCTTTTCAGTCCATTTCTCTAGTTTATCAAAAACAGGCTTGCATGTATTTTCAACTGCTGACACAAGTCGCATCAATAAGTTCTGTTTCTTCTCGCCAACGTTGTGTCCAAAGAACTCGTCATAACCAAGCGGAAGGAGCTCAGCTTTTTCTGGGTCCACCTCTTCCCCATCTTCGAGAGGCGGCTGCCAAAATAGGCGAACCCCGTGTTTTTCATCTTCGATATAGTTGATTAACCGTCCAGTTCGTGTGTGAAGGATAAGTGGATCTTCAGTATATATAAGCTTAGATGGGTCTTCAGGATCCGGCTCTGGTTCCTTGTTAACAACAAGAAATTCTGGAGTCTCCTCTGATCAAGCAAATTAAATATACAGTAAGACACATAATTTGTTGTTTTCGGTGTAGAAACAAATGGTGCATGTCTTTTCTGGTTATTTGGATAAAAGCAAAGTAACCTGATCAAGAGAGAAGGGGGCAAATTTACGTCAAGAAGCAACCACCCTACATACCCAGTGGGACAGCTCCCAAACTTAAAAGGGAAGAAAATTTGTTCAAGGGAGGGGAGGTTTTTGAACATTGGGAGAATATTGCACACTGGTGCAGCTCAATTATAATTTTTTTTAAGAATAACATGGAAAGAGAAGTGAAGTAAATGAGTGCTTGAATAAATAGTGAAAACTTGATGGGAAAGGGGAAGTATAGATTACGAAATCAGTACCATTTTTCCACCAGTATTCAAGCTCAGCAGGCATAGGTATTCTCAGTGGAGCTTTATAGAAGGAGTTCAACCACATTTCCCTTTCCTCATCGACCTCATGCACATATGTTTTCCAGTAATCAGGGACCTGCCAAAAAATTCACATGAATAAAAACTAACTCTGGCTAACTAAACCATCTTCATTTCTTCATGTAAAAAAAATTCAAAAGTCATAAATAATTGATTATAGCTTACTTCATAAAATTGATTTATGAAGCCTGGTGCCATCCAAACATCTTCTTCTTCATAGAAATAGGGATGTTGAGGATCACTATACGGGCCCCTCTCTTCCCTAACCACTATAAAGGAAACAAAAATTCCAATAGTCATGAACCAAGAAGGGATCAAAGAGTATCGGAAAGGTGAATGGGTCATAAGAATCTAACCCAGATCTGCAAGAATTGAAATTTCTGAATAACTAATGATACTAATTGCAACTCCCCGTACTGATAAATATCCAAAAACAACTAAAGCTGAATTTGATGAGACAAACACAACAAAGAGAGACTTAGGACCCAAAGAATCAAACAGACAGAGCATCCCAAAGAATATGCCTGGACAAATGCTATTGGTAACTCCTAATGAAAAATATAAATGTCCGGGACAACCATCTCTAAATATGTTTCTACAACATGTTTCATTTTTTTCTCTTCCTAACTCTAAAAAGTCAGACAAAGGCAAACCAGAATCCTTCAAACAAAATCTCGTGCACCTGAATCCAAATAAAATATGCAGATTGCTTTCCTGACTATATTTGTTTTAACCTCCGTTATGAACTTTCAATGTTTAAAAGTCAGTTGATTCTTCCGATTAGAGAATACAACAATGAACCTAAAACTCCTTATGAAAACACTTATTACTAGCATTCAGAAAACATACTTCCATCAGGCTTGTTCACAAACATCCGAGCCTTAGCAGCAGCCACTTCTGCAATACCCGCATGCAGCTGAAAAGCAACCAACTACTTAAGCATATCTTTGCACAGATGGTAAAACTTTCTCTTTTAGTTTCATCCAAATGTAGTGAAATAATGAACAGATATCTTTACCGCTGATGTATCCTCATCACAACCAGCATCATCCTCCAATAGCTCCCCAAAGTAGAACCTACCCTGCACCCCAAGAAAAGATAAAGTACTTAACTCAACCAGCCACATAATAGTACCAAGTAATTAGATACCACGACATGCTAATAACGGCATAATTATGACAAGATTCAGAGCCGGCTCTTATTAGCATCCCCAATAGGGTAGTTAGTTTCTTTCAGTTTTCACTGGATCACATTTGCATGGCAATGCTGAAAATATATTTATATCGATACATCCTCTATAAATGGAGGCCACATTGAGAATTCCCAGATTTTTTTTTTTTTTTTTTTTGAAATAGACTGATGTCGCAAGAGGGAAAACTCAATCCTTATGTAAATTTATCAATAGATTATAACTTGGTCTATCATTGCTATGTATATGCAGCAGATAACAAGAATGAATATTGTGATCTCAGTAGAATATCAACAAAATTAGAATATGTAATTGAAATTTTGAGATATACTAAACTACTCAAAGATCCACAAATTACAGTAACAAACTTCATAAAACTTTGCTGAAAAGAATATACAGCGTGCGTACTGGTGACAACATTGATGAGAATAATACTTTAATCCAACATGAAGTTTTGAGGTTAAAGTTGACAATGATACTGATACATCAGCTTTCATACCAAAGCTATTTTTCCAAATCTACTAGCAATATTGAACCTCCCAACCCACTTCTTCAATATTCATAATTTTTGCATGCTTTACTACTCCTAAATTTGTTATTCTAACTTGATATTTTACAGTAATCAAATGTCTCTTTCCCTAGTTTTATATCCAGAAAAAAAAAATTGCTTTTTAGTATATAAAAGAGGCTATAAAAGAAAGAGTGAATTTATGAATACAATTGACTTATATTTTGTGCACCTACATATATGTCTCTTTCCCTAGTTTTATATCCAGAAAAAAAAAATGATTGCTTTTTGGTATATAAAAGAGGCAATAGAAGAAAGAGTGAATTTATGAATACAATTGACTTGTATTTTGTGCACCTACATATATGGTACGCTCGTTGACTTCATACACTCCACATCCATGCATTCTGGCATGCTTCCATTGACCTGCATAGCGATATCGACCTTTCTCCCTGACATAGAAAGACAACCACAAATGAAATTGCAAACCCAATTTCAGCAAAGAGTTTACATTAATGACTCGTAGATAAGTTGTAAATATGAAACTACAAATTAAAACCCTAAGACCCCTTCCCATCTTCTGGTTGGGAAGAGGGAAGAGATGCTGAAAACTCACTCTTCACCTGCACAAAACAAATAAATTAACAAAGAAAACATATTTTTTTCTGAAATCATGACCACATAACCATCAGACTATGTCACACTATCCAATCTCTTTTCTGGAGAATGTTGAGAATTATTTGACTATCCACATGGTCACACTGGTATGTAGGAATCCCACTTGTTTCAGCTGTCTTGACAATATCACATTACGAACCCAGGTGTGTGATTAACAAAGAAATACAAATGATATTCTGACTCACATTGACACAACTTAAGGAGCTTGAACCCACTGAGCAACTAGCTCAGTTCTTGACAATACATACAAATAGCACTACTAAGTTATCATATTAATAATCTGACCATATCATCCAATCTTAAGAATACTTCGAGAACACAACTAAGAAATCATCCAATGAAATACAGATAGAACCAACAGCAACTCAAAAAAAAATAACTTACGGTTTCCTCCCAAAATGTTTGATCCATTCATCTTTTTCATAAAAAGGAATTACAGACCGCCCCCCTGCTAGATCAATGCTGTCTTGAATATCCATCTCTAACCATGCTTTGTCTTCTGGGGTCATATAATCTCTTGATATTATGTGCCCTTCAGCACGCATCTGTGCTTCAAGCCTTGAAGGAAAGAGGGTATCAAGTTACTCATCCAGTTTAAAGGACAGAATCTGCAGGTTGTAACTGCTCAGTGACGGTATCATATTCATACAGGACTTGTAAACTTACTTGGAACCTGGAATAGGCTCTATGTCAGGTATGTCAACTTCAACAACCCCATGACCCTCCATGTTGTTTTGAAGCCATTCACCTTCATACCTATGGAAAGGAAACAGAATCACTTATCACATAAACCACACAGAAAAACCCTTTGCATGGAGCAGTATATATTACAGCTATACTTAACAATAACCAAAATGACAACATTCAATCTAGTATTACATTCAACTAATTCAACCTATGACTTGCTGATCCTTGACAGCATAGATTAGGACTGCACTTAAAAATTACCCTAGCTCAAAAGAGGGACCAGCATAGAGTTGACTATAGGTCCTGCACAATATTTAATAAAATCTAGGTTGCTTGTTTTGGCTTGGTAATTTCTGAACCTATGAGCAATCCATAGTCAGGACTACTAGGCTACACCAACTTAGAATTCATCAAACTGTGTGTCAATAACTTAAATGTAGATTCATCTCATCACCCCCCGACTTCCACCATTCCTTCTAACCATTACCAAGTCATAATCAGACACAAATGTTACAACTAGGAATCAACTACATTTCGTCAAATGTAGACCAACCTGACCAGTCCCTGCTCAGCAACATACACTCCCTTGCCATGCGCCAAGTCGTCCCACACCGTCCCCTCATACCTTAAACAAATCCACAACTCAACAACATTAGTAACCATAACAAGTTAATGCTGGAAACTAGAACTAGTCGAAAAACAAACAAAACAAACAACACAACACATACGAGCTGCCGTCGGGGAAAATGTAGCTGACCCAAGTGAGGAACTCCTCAATCCTATCAAGCTCCTCAATGACAGCCTTGGGATTAGCAATGTCATGATGATCCTCCGGAATAACAGGGTAGGGCTTCCTGTACGGCACATAAAACGGCGCAATGGGTGGGTCATTCCCCTCCCTAATCTCATCCCTAACAATCTCCCAATCCTCCTCGTCAGCCCAAACAGGGTCCCACCCGGGCTTGGTCATCTCCAAGGGGGCATCACCCCAAAGCTCCTTCAAGTCCTCCTCCCGCCATTTCTCAGGGTCCTCCGGAAAATCAAACAGGTCCTCGTGAAACACGTAGCCCTTGTCCTCCTCATCCTGCCTTCTCTTCACTCTCTTGCCCTCCAGGACCTGATTGAAGAGCTTCACGTTCACCTCCGCCGTGTTGTTGTCCTCCGGAATGACCTCGCCGGGGCGGAGGTACTTGAGGTCTTCGTCGGGTCCGGCATTGGGTTCGTAGACGGAGGAGTCGTCGGAGTCGTAGTCGGGCTCGGAGTCGGAGGAGGAGGAGAGGTCGTCCGGGTCGGGTTCTTGGGAGTTGAGCTGGGGGTCGGTGGGGTTTGGGGAGTCTTGGTCTGGCATTGCGGTGAAGAAGAAGAAGAAGAAGATAAGGATATTGAGTGAGTCCGGTGGTTTCTAAGCGAAATAAGTACGAGTGTTGCAAGTAGCAACAGAGGAAGAGACGGATAGAGAGGGTTTTGGGTTTTTTATTTTTATTTATGAATTAAAATAAATATTCATAAACAAATTCAAAATTTCCGGTGGACCAGCAACTGAACCGGAGAGTGCCCACTGAAAATCTTGGTTTTACGTAACCGAATCGAAGACCTGAAGTTGATACATGACTGTGAATCGATATTATTTAAGATCAATGGTTATTATGTGGTCTTTCCTTAGTTGTCGAAGAGAAAATATATAAGGCTAGAACTCCCCATCAGTTTTATAGATGAGCCTAATTACATAATCTAAAATACATTTATTCTACTTTTAGGAACATAAGAATAAAATGATGGTAGATGACTATGATTATTCTTATTCGGATTGTGTTTTTTTCTCAGGAAAAGCATGGCCAGGATATTTCTTTTTCAGATAAGGTTCATAGCAAACTTGATTTTGACCGGCAATGTGTCGTTGTTGTTAAACTTGTGGGTAAGCCTAACTCAACCAACTCCTTTGATTTGATGCTTTGTCGTCTAAGAAGATAATGGCAAGTTAAAGGAGGATGGAAATTGATTGATCTTCTTAATGATTTCTATATTGTGAAATTTAATCTTGAAGAGAATATGCACTATGCTTTGTGCGAGAGACCATGGATAAGTTTAACCCTGTGAATGAAGTTATTGGGAAAATGGCACTTCGGGTTAGAATTTGTGACTTGTCTTTGAAGTACTTTAAGGATTTTGCTTTTACAAATATTGGTCATATCTTGACTTAAAAAAGATAGAGTTTTGGGTTTTTTATCTTTATTTTGAATTAGAAAAAGAAGTTTTTTTTTTTTGTTAAGAAAATTCAGAATTCAAAACTAGGGCTCTCTGGTGGACCGGTGAATGGAAGACTAGAGGGTACGGTACCGACATGTACACTCTTTTTATCCTTTCTTAATTTATGTAAGTCAGAATCATCACAAGTAGTCAAGTTAATAAAAGTTTAGTGACTAGAGGAAGGAAACGTTTTGATACGATCTCTTGACAAGAGTTAGTTTTGAGACCTTAAAAGCCTATGAGGAAACTTGTGTGATCTCAATAATAATCAAACGATATAAAATATTAAAATATTTAAAATATATATATATATATATATATAAACTGTATAAATGAGTCTTTCACGCCTCAATAATTTAAATTGTATGTAGAAGTCTTAATCCCTAATTCATGAAATCCCAAACTCCCCTCCCCCAACCCAATTTCTTAAGGACCATTTTTTAAACCCATTAACATGTAAAGAAATTTCTTGCCATTATAGTTTGTCCCTTCTAGTGGTTTTTTTTTTTTTTTTTCAATTTTTGGAACCCAATTTTTAATAATATCCTCAGTACCTAACTCAGATTTTTATAAAGAAGAACGACAATTTAGTCAAAATTAGAGGAAAACTTGCCTATTTCAATATTACATACCCACTCCAATGAATTTTAGCAAAAATACATAACTATCCTATACTAAAACCACATCTCTCTCTCTCTCTCTCTCTCTGCACGACTGAGCACAGCGAGTCCAGTCCTCACGGACACTCACATCGAACAACGATAATGCCAATGGAGCTTCAGCCGCGGCTGTACCGCCCCTACCTCTCCACGTCTGTCAGTGCCTCCTCTTCTCTCTCCTCTGTGATGCGAGCCGCGAGACTCGCACACAATAATAACCCTACAAAAGATCGTTAGTAGTATAAGCAAGTAGGGATCGTTCTAGCCGGGGATTAAAGGTACCTGAAACATGAGAATGTTAACACAAATATTCGCAAACACATATATACACAATTGTCACACTTATATACATATATACACATCGAAATCATCATATGGGGGAGGTCATGGCGTCGGCAGCAGGGGCTGCCCCTAAAGCTAGCATACAAAAATTAAAGACAAGGAAATAAAATTCTACTCTATTATGTACAAGATTGGTCGACATCGTTCACATAAAACACACATCACTAACTATCATAAATCAAAACAAGTAACAAGTAGGAAATCAAGAAACATGCTCTGAAATATTCTAAACTCGACTTAGTTCCAACCCAACTCGGTCCTTCGCGGTTGCTCTCCGTTGATTTTAGACTTCACATAGGTATTTAGAATTAGCTTCGCGCATAACCCTAATCTTTAGCTAACCGATTACAGACACTTCGCGTAGAAAATAACCAATTAACCAATGAAGCACATAAGTCCTTTTTTAGTTGGAGACATGTTAGCAAGTAAGGCGTCACTCTTCTCACATCGACATGCAAACTCTTTAAACTACTCGATCCCTAAGAAACAACACAAATCAAGACAACTTCGCGCTAATCTTAATCTATGTAAATTTCGGCAAATTAGATTGATACCCTAAATGTCATGACTCAATTAGACCACCAATCTTTAAGGCACACGAATTTAAAGAGTTAACCAAAAACAAGTTTCAAAATCAAGTCATTGCATGCATCCTAAGTTCAAACCGATTACTTATTTACAATTTATGTTCACATGCTATCATTCATAAAACCATGAAATCAAAACTTTAGAGTTGATCACACACAAAGAATCAAAATCATGCTTTGAATTAAACATGCAAAACCAAACAAACAAATTGTTCATACATAGACATAAGAACAAATACCAAAAGAACATATGTTTTACATAGACATAAAAGCATAAAAGCATAAAATCATAAAATTACAAGCCAAAAGGAGTAGATCACACATTTAGACACCTTGGGAGGCAGCAGCTCGTGTGGATCTTGATGGAGAATGGCGTGGAGGCTGCACGGGCAGTAGTATAGGCTCGGCAGTAAGTTTCTGGATGGTGGTGAGGGATGTGTTTCGGCAAGAATTTTATGTAGGACTTAAGGTAGAAAATTTGGTAGAGCTTTGGACTAGAGTTTTGGCTACAAGATGTGACAACCTTTTTCTGTGGAGAATGCCCTCACTACAAGAACAAAGGGTTTTACCGACAAAAAAAAAAAAAAGGCCGACGAAACTTTTTTTTCGTCGGCTATAGCGAAGAAAAGACGACGACAATTTTTTTCGTCGGAAAAAAAAAATTTCGTCGGCTATTCCAATAGAATGGCCGACGAAATTTTTTTTCGTCGCTAAAAAATAAAAATCGTCGGCTATTCTACGAGAATGGCCGACGATTTAAAGTTGTCGTCGGCTATACTCTGAAAACAATAGCCGACGAAAATTTTGTGAAAAATCGTCGGCTATTCTACGAGAATGGCCGACGATTTAAAGTTTTCGTCAGCTATACTCTGAAAATGAGTATGGCCGACGAAGTTGGTAATTTCGTCGGCTATAAGTCTTTATATTTTCAGATCTGGGCAGAAGCTGCTCATTTCAAAAAAAACGGAAAAAAAAACAGGAGAAAGAGTGAGAAATCTGTGGGTATTGTTGAAATCCGTCCTCTCTTACATTGTGGAGCTATATATAGGTACGTATATGTGTATATATGTTGATTTTTAGTTTTAGTTGAGTTGATTTTGAGTTTTAGTGATTTTGATATAGTAATTGATTTTTTGTTTTGTTGTTGTTTTAGTGTTAGAATGTATGTATATATGTTGATTTTGAGTTGTAGTTGAGTTGATTTTCAGTTAGAGTATAATTATGTGTTTTAATTTAATAATGTTATTTTAATTAGTGTTAAAATATATATAAATTAATATGTTAATTAATGGTTGTTGATAGTGTAATGAACTTAAATAATGGTTGTTAATTAATGGTATATATATATATGAGTTGCTGTTGATAATAATATATATTGTAATATATATGTGTTAATTAATTTATTATTAATTAAAGTTATACATATATATTATTATCAGGCTATATATGGATCGAGATAAGAGTTGGATTTCGCTTCCAAGGCATGACCGACGATACACTACAGGAGTTGTGGATTTTATGCAGTTCGTCGAGGAAAATGCAAAAGGACCGTACCATTATTGCCCGTGCAAGAAATGTAAGTGTCGCAGTGATATGTGTCGATTTCCGATTAGGACAGTATGAGAGCACCTAAAGAGCAATGGGTTTTGGCCGAAGTACACACGTTGGATATATCACGGTGAGCCATCATTAGATGGATCGCATGATCATGGGCAGTATTTTGAGGCGGGCAGTAGTAGTACATCCAACGATCCAACAATGACATTCGTCAACGACGTGTTTCCTTTTGAAAGCGGTGTACATGGGGAACAATATATGCAGGACCCGGTGCAGCCGTTCCCACAAGTTGTCAACACTGCTGCCTTTGACAAGTACAACAAACTGATTGCATTGCAACAGACCCCTGTGTGTTCAAGTTCTGAGAAGACAGTTCTTGAAAGTGTGATGGAGGTAATGAGGATTAAAGTCGAGACAAAATCGACTATCAGGCAAGTAGATGAATATCTACAGTACACTTCTTCGTTGTTGGAGGAGGGTCATCGTAATCCTACCAATCACCGTCAGGTCCGAAGTATCCTCAAAGATCTAGGGCTTTCCTACATTAAGATCCATGCATGCGCATTTGGCTGCGTTCTCTTCTGGGGTAAAGATGCAGAAGGGAATGACCTTGCTAGCCTTGACGCATGTCCGATATGTCAGTCTGACCGATATAAGTTGACGGGAGCAGGCAATAGGAAACCTGTGAAAGTGCTTCGGTATTTTCCGTTGAGAGATAGGCTTGAGCGGTTGTACATGTCAGCAACCACCGCAAAAGCTATTAGGTGGCACGGTGAGCGGGACGCGGGAGACGCAGATATCATGACACACATCTCTGACGGAGCGGCTTGGAAGCATATAAACAATGAGTTTCCTTATTTTGCGTCAGATGTCAGAAACGTCTGGCTCGGGCTCTCAACTGACGGGTTCAACCCTTTCGGCACCATGAGTCTTTCATACAGTATATGGCCGGTGGTTTTGGTACCTTACAACCTTCCTCCGTGGATGTGCATGAAGAAGGAATATAATATGTTGACGTTGTTGATTCCGGGGCCTGGTTACCCAGGGAAATGTCTCGATGTGTATATGAGACCATTGATTGAAGAGCTTAAGGTATTGTGGGACGTTGGTCATCCCACTTTTGACAAGTACAAGCAGGAGACGTTCCAGATGCATGCCATGGTTATTGGTACCATCAGTGATTTTCCTGCTTATGGGATGTTGTCGGGCAGCGTTGTCAGGGGATACAAGGCTTGTCTAGAGTGCCTCACCGATTATGGGAGCACCCCTCATTGCAACAAGATATGCCGAATGGGTCATCGTGTGTTCCTTCCGGCGGATCACCATTGGCGTTACGAGTCCGCCACATTTGATGGAACCGAAGAACACGGCCGTGCTCCCAGAAGATGGACAGGAAGAGAAATTTTAGCAAGACTTAATGAGTACGATTTTGGGCCCCTCAGCAATCATCCCGATATTGTAGCGGAAATACCTGAAAGGCCTGAGGAGTACAAATTTTGGACACATAGGAGCATATTGTGGGAACTCCCGTACTGGTGTGAGTTGCTGATCCGTCACTTCCTAGACGTTATGCACATAGAAAAAAATGTTTCTGAAAGTGTGGTGGGCACAACGCTGAACTTGGAGGGGAAGACGAAAGACGGTCCTAAGGCTCGCACTGATATGCAAAACATGAATATCAGAAAACCACTATGGTTGAAACAAGGGAAGAGAAAAATGCCTCAAGCTCCTTACACCGTCAAGCCTGAGCATAAATCAGAAATTTTGCATTGGATAAGTCGGGCCAAGTATCCTTCAGGCTTTGCTGGAAATATAGCCAAGTGTGTCAACAGACAATGCAACAATCTGTACGGGTTGAAAAGTCATGACAATCATATCCTGCTACAACGTCTCTTCCCTGTTTTCATTCGACCGTTCCTTCCCCGTCACGTTGTGGAGCCGTTAGTAGCGTTGGCAAGATTTTTCCAGAAGGTATGCACACGGGAAGTGAGAAAATCTGACCTCCGGGAAATGCAACAAGACATCGTTCATATCATGTGTAAATTTGAGATGATATTTCCTCCAAATTTTTTCGACATCATGCCTCACCTCATGATCCATCTTCCTCGGCAGTTGTTGCTTACCGGTCCTGTGCACTTCAATTGGATGTATCCGATGGAAAGGTACGTATTTTACACCTTATGTTAATTTCCTCATCAATATATGTGATATAGTGTTAATGTATTATCATAACACTTTAAAAACTTGATTTATAGGCAACTTGGACAATACGGTGGTTTTGTCCAAAACAGATCCGCACCTGAAGGATGTATAGCTGAAGCATATATTGCGCACGAGTGCGTCACCTACATGAAGCTGTATTTCGGAGCGTTACAGGAAAGCATACAGGAAGATGTACCGTCACAGTTCAATCTTTCCATACTCTCCGACGATGTTGTACTCGGTGGAAACATGCCAGACTACAAGTTGAAAGATTATGAGGTAGCCATTGCACATTGGTGGGTACTAATCAACTGTCCAGAAGTTCAGTTTTGGAAGGACATACATCTACGCTGTGAAGGAGTAGCAGGTGATCGCGATTACCACAACCAGACATTCGCAGAGTATTTCGGCCGCTGGGTACGTACCTTTAACACTATTCTATACGTGTTCATATATTATTGTGTACATTTATTCATATTTATAGTTCATTCTGATGGTTGCAGATGGACCTTATTGAAAATGATAATCACCCAAATTGGTCGCACGAACTCAGACTTTTAGCGAGGAGGCCGGTCTATTCAAAAGGTTATGCGACGTGCAAGGTGAATGGTGTGTTATTTCGATGTGAAGACAGAGACCTCAGACTGAAAACACAAAATTCAGGGGTTATGGCACATGGTGGGGATGGTGGAGTTGACTATTACGGTGTTCTCCATTCAGTTGTGGAACTGCATTACGGGGAAGGCATGAAAGTGCACCTTTTCAAGTGTAGATGGTTTGACACACGGCCGCAGAGCATGAAAACCGATCAATACGGCATAAGTTCTGTGAACACTAGTACATCATGGTATGAGGACGACCCGTTCGTTTTAGCCACATGGGTGAAACAAGTGTTTTATCTTGATGATCTCGCCAAGGGCGACCCGTGGAAAGTAGTCAACACTATCCACCATCGCAACATTTACCGGGCGTCTACACTTGGAGTGGCTGAAGAGAACGAGGAAGGGGGCACCGCGTATCAAGAGCCCAACTCAAACGGTATTCCTGACTCCTCTTTTATTCGCCTACACACGCCGGTGCGAATTCGCCGAGAAGAGCCACTGCTTGTTGATGTTGATCCAAATGAAGAAACTAACGAGGACTCTAGTGGTGAGGAAAGACATAGATTACCCCTATCGAGCAATTCAGAAACCGAAGAAGACTCATCCGATGATTCCGATTACAATCCGACGGATTAAGTAATTTAAATGATGTAATCCTTTCATTTGTAATCCACTCATTTCTAATGAACGGGCGTGGGGATGAGCCTCCCAGCTAGGCTGGGTTCCAAACCCCTTAAAAAAAAAAATTTGAAATATGTTGACTGTTGGGTTTCTGGTTTTTTATGTTCAATTTTGGTTATATGTGAACAGGACATCAGAATAGGGGAGGTGTAAAACCACTGTTTTTTTTGTTTTTTTTTTAAGAATAGCCGACGAAAAATGCATTATTTCGTCGGCTAATCTCATAATGGCCGACGAAAAATTCATTATTTCGTCGGCCATAAGTTTTTTAAAATATAAATATTTTATTTTTGACAGTAAACGACAACAGAATAGCCGACGAAATAATTCATTGTTCGTCGGTTATTCTTATAATGGCCGACGAAAATTCTAAATTTCGTCGGCCATAAGTTTTTAAAAATATAAATATTTTATTTTTGACAGAAAACGACAAAAGAATAGCCGACGAAATAACTCATTGTTCGTCGGCTATTCTTATAATGGCCGACGAAAATTCATTATTTCGTCGGCCATAATTTTTTTAAAATATAAATATTTCATTTTTGACTGAAAACGACAAAAGAATAGCCGACGAGTACTAGGTTTGATTTCGTCGGCTATGATTAAAAAAAAAGATCAGCTACCATTTTCTATGACTAACGACAAACCATTTCTTCATCCTTCAAATGCAAATGTGTCGTGAAATAAGATATGACCGAAATATTGAAAAACGTCTACGGTTGAAAAATGAGACGATTCCGACAAAATCTGTGTGCCGAATGTTGCGGTTAGCTGGTTTTTACTTCCGTTTTCCTATGGGTAGCCTGACGGTCGGTAAATATTTTGAGGGGAATTTTTATACGATTAGTTGCGTCGCATCGATTTGAAACTATTCTCTGTTGAAGGTCAGGCAAAAAAACGTCATTTAGACGGGCCAATTTCCGTTTTACAGCGTTTAGAGGTTTGACTTTGCAGTTTGACCGTCCCGATCGAGCCTTTAACGTCATCCGATGTAGTTGGATTTTTTTTCATACATGTATTTAATCTTAACGGTGATATCTGACGGTTGGAAAGATTTTCCAAACTTTTAGATTCAAAATCGTAACATATGCACTAATGTTCCTGAACTTGTTTACTAAGTGTTTAAGTGAATGTATAGTTTCAAATAGTTACTATACGTAGACTCTTCAAATGCAAATGTGTCGTGAAATAAGATATGACCGAAATATTAAAAAACGTCTACGGTTGAAAAATGAGACGATCCTGACAAAATCTGTGTGCCGAATGTTGCGGTTAGCTGGTTTTTACTTCCGTTTTCCTATGGGTAGCCTGACGGTCGGTAAATATTTTGAGGAAAATTTTTATACGATTAGTCGCGTCTCATCGATCTGAAACTATTCTCTGTTGAAGATCAGGCAAAAAAACGTCATTTAGACGGGCCAATTTCCGTTTTAAAGCGTTTAGAGGTTTGACTCACCCGGTTGACCGTCCCGATCGAGCCTTTAACGTTGTCAGATGTAGTTGGATTTTTTTTTCATACATCTATTTAATCTTAACGGTGATATCTGACGGTTGGAATAGATTTTCCCAACTTTTAGATTCAAAATCGGAACATATGCACTAATGTTCCTTAACTTGTTTACCAAGTGTTTAAGTGAATGTATAGTTTCAAATAGTTACTATACGTAGACTCTTCAAATGCAAATGTGGCGTGAAATAAGATATGACCGAAATATTGAAAAACGTCTACGGTTGAAAAATGAGCAGATTCCGACAAAATCTGTGTGCCGAATGTTGCGCTTAACTGTTTTTTACTCCCGTTTTCCTATGGGTAGCATGACGGTCGGTAAATATTTTGAGGAAAATTTTTATATGATTAGTCGCGTCTCATCGATTTGAAACTATTCTCTGTTGAAGATAAGGCCAAAAAACGTCATTTAGACGGCCCAATTTTCGTTTTAATTTATAGGGTTCAGAGGTTTGACTTTGTAGTTTGACCAAACGTTTAGCCGACGAAATCAAATATTTCGTCGGCTATTTCCAAAGTTTAGCCGACGAAATTAAATATTTCGTCGGCTATACTTTGGAAATAGTCGACGAAATATTTGATTTCGTCGGCTAAACGTTTGGAAATAGCCGACGAAATATTTGATTTCGTCGGCTAAACTCTAGTGATCCGCGCCTTTTCATTGTTCGCCGTTGGATGGGGGAGATCGGACGGTTGCTGAGCGCCTAAACTATGGCCGACGAAATTTTTTTAACATTTCGTCGGCTATACGTAAGTATAGCCGACGAATTAAAGCATTTCGTCAGCTATACTTAAGTATAGCCGACGAAATCTTTTTAATTCGTCGGCTATACTATCGGGTATAAGTTGGTTGCAGCCGAACCCTAGCCTCCATTTGCTGCATTTTTCCAATCTTCCTCTTCGCCGTGTAATCCGACCCTCCTCCCTCTATCTCCTCCACGTCGGCAGCCCCGGCCCGGCCTCCTCCCTCTTCCTCCTCCAATCCGGCAGCCCCGGCCGGCACCTCCTCCCTCCTCCTCCAATCCGGCACCTCCTCCCTCCTCCTCCACGTCGGCAGCCCCTTACCGGCCTCCTCTCCTCTGCCCTTCCGTTTTCCAGTAAGTTTTTTTTTTTTTCATTTATGTTAATTAATTGTTAATTTAGTTATAATTGTTAATTTAAGTATAATTTATGTTAATTTATGTTAATTTATGTATTTATGGTAATTTAGGTATAATTTAGGTATTTGGGTTAATTTAGGTATTTATGTTAATTTACGTAAATTTTAGGTATTTATGGTAATTTATGTATAATTTAGGTATTTATGTTAATTTAGGTAAATTTTAGGTATTTATGTTAATTTAGGTATAATTTAGGTATTTATGTTAATTTAAGTAAATTTTAGGTATTTATGTTAATTTAGGTAAATTTTAGGTATTTATGTTAATTTAGATAAATTTTAGGTATTTATGTTAATTTAGGTAATTGTTTCCAAATTTATTTTAATTGTATAATTTATACGTATAAATTGGTTTTTTAATTATATAAATTGATAACTTAATTGTATAATTTAGCTTAATTATATATATATAGCTTAATTATATTTAATTAGAATTTGTTATTTAATAACATATAATTTAATATGTTAGTATATAAATTGTTATATTAAAATATGTTAGTATTATTGGTTATTATATTAATTAGAATTTTTTATTTAATATAATATAATTTAATATTAATTAATGTATTAATGTCTCGGGCTTTAGATGGCCGATGCATTAAGAAACCTATTCGGAGGCCGTCGTGGCAGCAGATCTAGAGGTTCTAGAAATTCCGGCGGTTCCGCAGACTCTGAGAGGACCGCTAGCCAGCCTGAGAGGACCACTAGCCAGCCGCGGAGGAGTGTAGATTCATCCCAGCCGCAGAGGACTGTGGATGCAGACCAGCCGCGACGGAGTGTGAGTGCTCGGCACCAGACCCTTCTCCAAGCGGGGCGGCCGTCGAGCACTTCACTTCCGCATGCCGGTCCCTCTGTGGCTCCGAGGTTTAGTCGGCAGCTGTTTCACGAGGAGATAGCTGCCGACGTTCCTCAGGTTCGTATGCCTGAGGTTCATCGGCAGCCGATGCCGAGTCCGACTCAGTCTACTGCTGACTCGACTGAGGTTCCTACTCTCCCAAACCAGCTATTCCTCCCGTACAACATTTCGGCGATACCGGAGGTCGACTATCAGGGTGTGCCCTTATGGCCGGATATGCCTCAGTACGTTAGTGCTGCGGAGGCATACCGGCAACAGCCATTTGAGGACCCTGACCACCTTATTTCGACGAGGAGAAAAGGGAAGTCGACAGACGAGTCATCCACTTCAGGTAACATTTGATTTTATTAATTAAATGTTTTATTAAAATTAACGCACTAATATTTAATTTTATTAACCAATCGTCATTTTTGTGATAGGGACAGCCGCTAGCAGTTCACGGAGGAATACGAGAGGTGTCATCTGTTTTGACACGCTCAGGAGGACTGTTGAGCGCAGCGGCAGGATCCAGATCAACGAACCTCCTAATCAGGAGGTTCCGGGGAAGAAAAAACGCGACTACTCGGGTTGCGTGGGGTCACTGATTAGGGACAGAGTCCCTATGTTGTGGACCCGGTGGGCTGATGTGCCCCAAGAGATCAAGAGGGAGGTGAACATTGCCGCGGCGGTGAGTAATTTAAAAAATTTAATTTATTTATCGTAATATTTAATAATTTTCGGTATTATTACAATTGTAAAACTAATAAAATATTATTTTTCAGACATTCTTCGAGATTGCCGAACACAGGCAGGATTGGGCGGACAACCAGTAGAACTTGAGGTACGTTTGTTTTTATGATATTATCTTATAATTATTAATATTTTATGATATTAATAATATTTCTAATACACTTTTGTTTTTTTCGTAGGTTCAAAGAGTGGAAGAACGAGCTGCGTTCCCACTATAACGAGTACGACCACCTTGGTCGTATGGGCACTCCCAGGGAGTTCGTGTTCCGGGAGTACGAGTGGCGTTGGTTGAAGACAGTAGACTTCAACAACCCAGTTATGCAGGTAAATAATAAACTTCAGTAAAAATGTTTATTTTGTTAATATTTTAATTATTAGTTTAATTATTTTATAATTATTACACTAATATTTTCTGATGCATTTTTCTAATATTTTATTATTTGTTTGAAGGAACGGTCTAGGATAAACTCTGCGAACCGCCGCCGGAACACAACCCCCCATCATGCTGGTTCACGGCCGTTTGCACAGTATCAGGAGGAGGCGCTCAGAGATCATGCTGATAGCAACCCTTACGTGGAGACGTTCAAGATCGCTTATCCACAAGCGACCGAACAGCTCGTAAGTCGTTTATTACAATTTTAAAATTTTAATTATTAATTTTACTTAATTATATATTTGTTATAATATTAATTTTTTTTCCCGTCCACTTAGGAGAGGGTCAACCGGGCCGAAGAAGAGGTGCTCCAGCAAGTAGTTCGGGAGACACAACCGAACATTTCAGAGGCAGATCTGGAAGAAGCCATGCGCCATGTCGACCGGTCCAGTGTCCAAACGGCAGCGAGGATCTTCGACGCCGCCTTCCCAAACCGGTCAAACAACTACTACTGTCGGGGTTTGGGAAGTGCTGGACTAGGGCTTCTGAAGACCACTAAGGGAGGTCAGAAGAAGGGAGGCGGGGAGAGCCAGCATATGAGGGGGGAAGTGCAGCGATTGGCCGCAGAATTGGCGACCTCGTCTCAGACAGTACAGGAGCTGCGCCGCACCACACAACAGGATCAGGAGGAGGCGCGCCGCAGATCACATCAGTATCAGTTGGATGTGGCCGGTTGGCATGCCGAATGCGAAAGAATTCGGCAACACAACTACGACGGCCAACAAAACTGGTGCTATGAGATGTTCGCGGCACAACAACAAGGCCTTCCACCCCCGCCCCCGTTTCAGCGGTTAGCGGAACCGGCAATACCTCAACTTCCCGTGTTCGGTCAGCAGATTGACGAGCCTGATGGAGAGCAGGATGCTGGGGATGACCTGTTGGACTTTAGTAGTTTAGGTGATGATTAGGGTTTAGGGTTTATGTATATTAGAACGAATTTAATAAAAATCGTATTTAGACGTGTTTCTTGTTGGTGCAAATGCATTGAATGTTTTTGTGATTTGCAGGTTGCTTGGAATGGTAATTTAGAAAATAATTTAATTTTTTTTTTCCCAAATGTAAGAAAAGCCGACGATTTTGGCATTATTTCGTCGGCTATAACAACTATAGCCGACGAATTTTACCAATTTTCGTCGGCTATAATGTACATAGCCGACGAAAATTACATTATTTCGTCGGCTAATGTCTATTAAATAGTAATATATTTTCAGGAAATAGCCGACGAAAATTTTGTATTTCGTCGGCTATTATTAACAACCTATAGCCGACGAAAATTTATTAATTCGTCGGCTATAGGTTGTTAACAATAGCCGACGAATTAATAAATGTTCGTCGGCTATACTTAAAAAATTTCGTCGGCCATACTGGAAAATACCCGACGAAATTCGTCGGCAATTTGTCCCAGGTATGGCCGACGAAAAAAATTTTCGTCGGTAAGGTCGTCGGCCATACTATACTATAGCCGACGAATTCGTTTTTTTCGTCGGCTATTAGTATAGCCGACGGGGTTGTTCCGACGACGTATAGCTGACGAAAATTTCGTCGGCAGATGGTATAGCCGACGAAATTTTGCCATAGCCGACGAAATTTTTTTCGTCGGCTATTTATCCTGATCTGGTAGTGCCTCTATATATATAGGAGAGGCCGGCAAACCCTAGAGAAGTTCCTAGGTACAATTAGGTAAAACCGAACCAAATAGAATAGGGTTTTGAAACCTTCCTAAATTAATTCTTCTAGGACTTTATTTTCTGATTTTTCTTCAAGGCTTGGGCTACATATCTTCATGGACTTCTTGTATAATCTTTGGACTTCATTTGATAGGTCTTGATCCATGGTATAATGCTCCCAGCCGGCCTATCAATCAAAACTGGCACAAATCTGCCTTTTCCGGCAGCTTTTCCTAGCTTGATTAGGAAAACTTCTTCTTCGTATTTTTCTTCAATGCCATGGCTTGGTGTCATCCTCCTTTCTTCCTTAAGCTTGGACTATCTTCACATATGCATTTGTACACCATATGGTCCATCGAAAACAGAAATTGTGAAAAGGAGGCAGTAGCATCCTGGAATCGGCAGAAAATACCTTGCTGTAGTAACTCCGGCATATCTCCCTCCTCGGAGCTCCGATTGATGCGATTCCAAATTTCAGATAAACTAGAAACACATAGCTACCTCTATATAAAACAGTTCGATCAAATTCCTTGTGAGTCGTCGGGAATGATTTTTCGAAGTTGGGACACAGTCCCAGGAAAATCCTGGAAGTCCCTGGATTGGTTTGCTCGAACTGCTGTTTTGCAGCCATCTTTTTGGTGACTTTCCGAACTCTGATTGATCTGAAATTTTAACACATCATTCCTCAGTATATGAATAATATGCAAACCAAATTTCATTAAATTCGGACAAGGATAGATCACATTTTTACTCATCTCAGTATCACAAAAAAGACAACTTGCATTATTTTCCAGATTTTTCAAACTTAGTCATTTTTTTGGATTCTAAAGCACATTTGATAAAAACTCTACCAAATTGACACTAAACTAAATTATGACTCTATCTTAGATAAATAAGGGTTAAACAAAGCATAAACGAGGGCATAAGCATATTAATATCGTCGCACATTGTGTCCCCATCACTCTGCCTCATCCTTCGGCAATGGTGGCTCCCCAAACCCTAGCGCCTCCGACTCACAATTCAACAACGGCGGTGCTTCTTCTTCTAGATCTTTCAGGAACAACAACTCGCGATTTACGCCAGCGGCCTTCGCGCACAACGGCCTGGTCCCCTGCGGCGCCTTCCTCCTCGACCTCGGTAACACTCCCGTCGCCACAACCCTAACCCTAGGCCTGATGATCCCCTACATCTTCAACACCCTGAACTTTAAGTCCGGCGTCTGGTTCTCCCTAGTCTTCTCCCATATCGCCTTCTTCTTCTCTTCCTCACTCTTCTTCTTCTCCTCCTACTACCTCATGTTCTTCTATCTGGAATCTGTAAGTTGTTTACTAGGGGTCAATAACTTGATTACTAGAAATCTGAAATCTGTAACCTAATTACTGGGGGTCAGTAACTTGATTACTGGATATCTGGAGTCTATAAATTTCTTACTGGGGGTCAGTAACCTGATTACTTGGGGTCAGTAACTTGATTACTGAAAATCAGGAATCTGTAAATTTCTTACTAGGGGTCAATAACCTAAGTCCGGTGACTGGAATCCGGCGACCGACCATTGGACACCGGCGAAATTTGGTGATCTTCTGGCAAAGTTTCTTTATCTTCTACTTTCTCTTTATATGAGTGTATAAGGGGTGAGGGCAAAATGAAAAAAAAAATTAAAATTGTACTAGGATTGAAAAGATTTGTTGAAATGAGCAATAAGAGTTGTTACCTTATGTTTAATATGGGAAGAAATTTGGGTGTTTATTGGAATGGGTAATGAGGGGGCCAAATTTGTACTAAATGGACATTTTTCTTTGGGAAAATGACCATTTGCACAAAAATAGGGGAAAACTTGCATATTCCAATGTTACATACCCACTCTAATGAATCTTGACAAAAATACCTAATTACCATATATTAAACCCTAATATCCTTATTCTCCTCTCTCTCTCTCTCTCTCTCTCTCTCTCTCTCTCTCTCTAAACCTTAAACACCACCACAAACCATGACGTAATCGGAGCATCCTCCCTCCTCCTCCGGTGGGCTCCTCATCCCACAGTTCGGCCTCCTTCTCACGTCGGCGATGGATCGGCGCCTTCTCCCTCCTCCTCCGGCTGCCTCCTCCTCCTCTGACGCCGCACTGCGATCGCTGACGTGACGCGCCCCAGATCAGCCTCCTCCTCTGCCACCACGCCGCGATCGCCGACTTCTCCCCCGCCAATGTCTCTTTCGTCCTCAAGTACCAGCTTCCTGTCATCTTCAGATCGGCCTCCTCCTCTGCCGCCGCGCCGCTCCTCCGCTTCGACTCCGATAACGATGTCTGCCTCATGGTCGACTCCTTTGAGAAGCCAAACATCTGCGGTAAGTGTAGGTCAAAGTACCAGACCTGGGTGAAGGATAAGAAACATGAACGGCTGAGGAAGATGGTGCTAATGAGTTAGGTGAGAACAGTGGTAATCTTATTGGGGGTCAGTAAGAATTACAGGTATTAATGAACGTCAGTAAGTTGCTTGCTTACTGAGGGTCAGTAAGTTGCTTACTGGGGGTCAGCAATCATCTTACTGGGATAAAAAAATCATCTTATTGGGGGTCAGTAACCTGAATACATGGAGCCAGCCAGTAATCATCTTATTGGAATCTTGTATGAAATGTATTATATGATATGTCTCTTAAGTTAGAAGTATGTAAGACCTCATTTATTTGGATTTGGAATCTCTTTTGAAATTGTGATATGTGTTATATGATGCTACTTAGTTTTATTTGAAAAAAAAAAATCAATAATTATTTACAAGAAGTCAGCAAAGTTGCATACTAGAGGTCAGTAATCATTTTACTGGGGGTCAGTAATCTGATTACTGGGGGTCAGTAACTTGATTATTGGAAATTTGGAATCTGTAATTTGATTACTGGGGGTCAGTAACTTGATTACTGGAAATCTGAAATCTGCAAATTGCTTACTGGGGATCAGTAAACTGATTACTGGGAGTCAGTAACTTAATTACTGGAAATCTGGAATCTGCAAATTGCTTACTGGGGGTCAGTAACTTGAGTCCGGTGATTGGAATCCGGCGACTAAAGTAATATATTCAAAATATATATATATTCGGCGAAAAAAATTTGGTGACGGGACTCCGGTGACCAGTCATGGGAGGCTGGCGGAGTTAGGTGATTTTTCGGCAAAGTTTCTTTATCTTCCACTTTCTCAACACATTATAAAGCAAAAATCTGTTAAATAAGATAGAAGGACAAAAAATGAAGAAAAAAATTAAAAATGTATTCGGGTTGAAAAGATTTGTTCAAATGGACAATATGAGTTGTTACCTTATGTTAAATAGGGGAAGAAAATAAGATGGTCATTGAAATGGATAATGAAGGGGTCAAATTAGTACTAAATGAACATTTTCTCTTTTTCTTTCTTATAATTACTACTTTTCTGTACAATCCGGGCCATTGTTCGACATCACCCATCAAAGTATAGCAGAAACTGGGCTCGGTAGATAATTGGAACAGTTTTACATCTTGATCTGACATTAGTTCGTTAAGTTCAGCGCCGCTTTTGTACACGAATATATTTGTAATCCTAGAATTCTGAGTACAATGCCATCTTTAAACTTTACACCAAGTCGCCAAAATTAGTTATTCCGTGGATACGCCGATCCATATGAAGATGACTATGCTTATGCATGTTTTGATGACTCCTAAAAGTGACATACATTAATAAGTGAGATAATATATTTTTTTATAGATAAATCGACCATACAATATTTTAGAATTAATCTGGTAAAGAAAAAAAATAACATGATGAGATTTTACAGTATCAACTTGCAACTTTAAAGGGGCAGAAGATCATTGTCTCTCATTTTATCTTGAATATCTACTTGTGTTGCCCAATCATTGAGGCGCTGTACTGGACTCCTCATCCTACAATCGTCAAAGTGAATGTTGGTTCATTTTAGCAATATTCTAACAATCGTTTAGCTATTGTTGTTGTTGCACGCCTCCCAAATTGCGAGATTATTTTCACTGATTATGAAATTGGCATTCCCTCCTCTGCGCCTTTGACACAAGGCAATGCATAATTATTTGGTGCAATTCTTGTGAGGAACAATGAACTGCTTCGTGATTACCCGTTTATTTATGAAGGGAATTTTTTAAGAATCCCAATTTGGCTGCCGTGCAATTCCCTCTGCTTGTTGTTAATGCAGTGTTTACTGAAATTGCTGAACAGAATTTACAGTGGAGCAAGGTCGAGAGAAGGTGCGACAAGGTGGCTAATACCTTGGCCAGGGCCGGTCCAAAGTGATCGAGGGCCCTGTGCGAAATACAAATCGGACCCTTTGTAGCTAAAGAGGGATGTTTCCTAGTAGGAGGCATTCCTAACTCCTAATGTTCTGTTATAAAAAATATATAAATAAAAGTTTAGATTTATACAGAGGGTACTCATCTCTATTAATTAAGACAATTTGCCTTATGGAACTGCTAAACACCTTCTTCCTTTTTTTACCCCTTTCTGTTAATAATCAACAATAACAGTATCAAATAATAAAAGGTTAAAACGGTAACAAAGTTATAAAAAGATTATCAAAATATAAATTTCAATTTTCAAACCACGTATATCTCTCCCCTCTTCTTCAAGTCTCCCAAAACTCCTGTCTAGTTCAGACTCCACGTCAAACAGAAACTCCTCTCCAGTTTAGAGACAATCAACGAAAGTGATCTTCGTGCATAATTTGAGTTTAGAGACAATCAACGAAAGTGATCTTCGTGCATAATTTGTTCCTGCATAATTTTCATTGTCAAAAAGAACTCGGGCAGACCAGTGTACGCAAGGACCATCGACGGCTTGACGGTTTCTTCTATCTATCGAATTGTGGAGATACGGTTTTTCAGTTTACACCTATTACTTCTTCCTAATTGCTTTTACAATTGGTAATATCATCCAACTCTTGCAAGCAGATTGTTTGATTCTACCCGAATTCTCCTACCACCACCGCCAAATGGGCTAATTTCATCCCATTTGAAATTACCTCGGAGATGGACAGCGGCTTCTTGCTATAGACCCAGGCACAACAACACTGATAGATCACCCAACAGATGCAACTTACAACCTGTAAGACCCATTGCCTATCTCTCCTTCTATTGTGAGCTTCAGCAATTTTCAAAAACCAAGTATCAAAATGGGAAATTTGTTGTTTGTTAATTCTGATTCCCAGTGGGGAGCCAAACCAAATGGCTTCAACCCATGGATATAGAAGGAGCAGATGTTCAGTGTTTCCTCTAAATTCACGTTTTCTTTGCTTAAAATATGTTTTTAATTGTTACAAGGGGTTTATGAGAAGCTCATTGAGAAAGAAACGCTAAGAGAATTACTTATCTTTGTACATCATGTGTTTTTTTTTATTGTTCCTAAATTTCAGAATTTTAGAGGATATAAGAGGGAAAAAAGCTAGCAATTTCAGAATTTTGTTGGATTAACTTAGTACCTAACATTGAAAAAATGAAGAGTATAAGAAATTAGTTATTACTATACTCATTGTAATATAATGTCAGGCAAAATAAGAAATCAGTTATTACTTAATAGTAATTTAGTTAAGATTATAGTTTGTTCCTATACTCATTATATAGTGATTCATGAGATTTTTAGACTATTATTTTAATTCCTTGCTCTATTTTGTATCATCTTTGGAATAATAATACGAACTGATCATGCTCTTTGTAATATTATGATTATATCAACAGTGAAACCAATCATACTAGGTATGATATAGAATATTTTGAGTATTGGAGTAATCAGAAGTAAGAGAGATTTTGTATTGGTACATCTGTTATATTTGAAAGTAATAATTAGTTATAATAGTTAAGGCCAACCAGTTTACAGTGCTTATAGTTATAGTTAGATACATGTACTGAGTTATGGGTGATTCAAGGGTTTCATTAGACTAAAGCCGTGACAATTTGCAGCAGGAAGTCATAATGCTTAAGTTTATTAGTAACCTTGGATCCCTTCCCATAAGAATAATATGAAGGATGTTGATATATAAAATTCAGCTTTGATGTATAAAATTTCAATTGTGTTTCTGTGCAATTGAGGTGGGAGTTTATTCTTTCAGTTAAAATGACAATTATTAAATAAAAGATCACTGCGTATATAGGCACCTTTGATTTAAGATGTTGGTCTCTGTTGAAGTTGTTGGGGGAAAAGCTATAGGCTCATGGAAGCTGCACTATTAAGTAATTCTTTACAGTAATAACTCATTTCTTATAATGACCTCATAATACTCAGTCTCTGTCACCATGGAAGCTGCACTATTAAGTAATTCTTTACAGTAATAACTGATTTCTTATAATGACCTCATAACACTCATGGCAAATCCCAGCAGTGAGCTTCAGATTAACAACTTACCAGAAGCTTCTTTGTGGCTGAACCATTATGGTTAAAGTAGAGGTCTTTAGGAATACCTTTTGGATTTGTAGTGGTAAAAGGTGAAGAAGGCCTTTTGGCCAGTGTTGGGTTGGTGGAAGAAAGTACAGAGATGGGAGTTGGAGAAAATGCCATCATAATTCAGTTCAGATTGATGAACATGAATTTGAATGCAGATTTGCAAAGGTCATTGAAGCTTGGAGTAGGAGATAACTTTGAAGATAGTTGTATAGTGTTTTGGGGTTTTGGAGGGTAAGAGATCGAGCAAAAAATCTTAGGTAAAAAAGTAGAGATCGACCAAATCTGCATCATTAGGATTGTGTTCTGCTATGTGCAAGCATCTCATGTGATCAATATATTGATTATATTTTCAACTCTCAAATTGCTCTGTTGAATTTATTTTTTGATTTGATCGATCTTCCTCCATCTAACTCTCATTTTCTGATTTAATGCGCATATATATATATATATAAGTGTTTGACATAAATTAGACTGGCATCCCAATTGGATTTGACCCCAAATGATTCATTTGTCTTTAAATTCTTTACAGATAACCGATCCAACGGTACAAACAGAGAAAAAAACTAAAAGCCAGGAACAAAAGAGGAACCTGTGAATGTGAGTATAACTGTGCTGAGTTTTTACTTGAGTTAATGATTTCAATAACATGATATTATTTCCTTCTGGGTTTGGTTAATAGGTGAGGAGTTTGTTCCTGTAGTTTAGGAGAGATTTGTTAAGATTATAGTTTGTTCCTACACTCAAGCTTTCTTAAAATTAGTTTAATGGTTCATTCACCTGATGAAAATAACAATTGTTAAATAAAAGTTCACTGCGTATATAGGCACCTTTGATTTAAGATGATGATATATGTTGAAGTTGTTGGGGAAAAGCTATAGGCTCATGGAAGTTGCACTACTAAATGCAGGCTCATGGCTTTTAACATATTGCTCTGGAATGAATCATTTTTTGTTTTTGTTTTTTGAAACTTGATTTTTCTTGCTGGGAAATTTATAGTGTGAGGACTGAATGGTTGGACTGGATTGACTGTGTTGTAGTGACCTAATTTTGTTAGAAATTCAGTAGGTAGAAATTGAAATGAAATATTAGACTCGAAGAGTCAGAAAGTTGATTTAGAAATACTTAAAGTAAAAGACTGTTAGCGATAGAAACTGATTGCTGTGTCAGTAACATTGAAGTAAGAGACCTTAATAAGTGAAGTAGATAGGACAGTCATTCTGAAGTAAGAGACCTTGATACTTGCTCTTTCTTTTAAAATTCACACTACCTTGATAAAGATGTAGAATTTGAAAGGAACATACTATAGAAGAAAGATGATACAACCTTTTACTTACTTTTGATTTTTGAGTATCTTTTATGTATATGGGCTTCTGTTTACTATTATATTTTCCACCCAGAGAAGGCGAAAAGAAACAGTTCGGGCAATTTATTCTATTATTTATTTGTTTAACTTTAATTTTTAAATTTACAGTGAAGGCGCAGTTAAAGGAGAGAAAAATGAGTTCTTCAGAACAGGAAGCATATTTGGCACGACGTTTGGCAATAGTTCAACGAAAACGACCGGCAGTGGAAAATGAGCCAGCTAATATGACTGAACAAAATTCAGGTATTAATTCTTTTCCATACTTTCTTTTATTATACTGAAATCTGTTAATGAAATGCAACAATACAATTAGTATATTAACCGTTTTCCACCGACAGACATTTCCTTGCTAGAGTATAATTACCAAATTATGTCATAATAACAAGCAAAAAATACGAATTGTAATTAATTGTGTCAAAAACAGGAAATGACAATGAAGCCACAAGCTTAAGGATTTCATCAATTTTTGACAACTAAGAGCAAGCCAATTCCCAATTTCGATTGACTCACATAAGACAAATACCCCATTTGACTTCATCACGTGCAACCGATGGAGTAGTCGAGGATTCTGCTCGCTATGGTTAGCTAAATGTGATTAATTAAATAAAAAACACAATGTTTATACCTATGTTTACAGTTATCTACTGATACTTACAATTAATTTATTTGTTTCATAGAAGTAACTGACAATCAAGTCTTAAGTTCAAGAATTTCATCAAATTCCAACAACCAAGAACATGTACATTCACGAGTTCGATTAACTCACATAAGACAGCTAGCCCGTTCAAATGGGGCACGTGCAAATGATGAAAATGTTCAGAATGCTGCTCGCTTTGGTGAGCATAATTTATTGAATTCATTGGTCGTTAAATTGTGTGTCTATATTTGTATAAACAACTTTCAATAAAACTAAATACTTTCACTGATATCCATAGTTACCTAATTCTACCTTGAATAATCATGAAGAACATAGTGAGAATGTGGTCATGCATAATGATGATCGAGATACCAACTACATTCAAGCCGTGATTACTGGTGAAGAACAACATAATGTCAATGTGCGTGCAAGGGGTCATGAAGCGCAAAACAACATTTACTATGTACCGCGAATGAGACGGGAGCGCATTAGACATAATTCAGCTAGACATTTCTATGAACAAATGGGTGCCCAAGATTGTCAATTGCCCCCACCCAAAACATGCCCATATTGCAACGCATGGTTATTCCCTCGAGAGACCTTTAGTTTGTGTTGCATGAAGGGAAATATTTTTTTGAGTCTAATACCATCACCACCTGAAATGGTTCGACTATTTTCAGACCAAACATATGAGAGCAAAAAATTCAGACAAAACATGCATTAGAGCCTACAACAATGTGTTTGCTTTCACGTCAATGGGTGTACATTTAGATGACAAAATTAATACCCTTGGTCGTGGACCTTATACCTTTCGCGCTCAGGGTTCTATATATCATAAAATTGGTGGTCTGGTACCAGAAGAAGGGAGAAGACCGCGGTATTTGCAGGCTTATATATATGATACCGAGCATGAACTTGAAAATAGATTGTCTGAAAGTGAAGTTTTGGACAGAGGGACAGTTGAAAAAATTCAACAAATCCTTAATCACTACAATCCATTTGTTAAATCATTTAGAAGTTTGAGACAATGTCAAGATTTGCCTAATTGTAGACTCATTATAAGAGAGCAACCTTCTGATCGTCGGCAGTACAGTTTACCAACTGCATCACAAGTTGCTGCTATCATAGTAAGAGCTGATGACATCAATCCGAATGGAAGAGATTTTATTGTACAAGCAAAAGGCGGACGATTATCCAACATCAAAGACTCAGTTGGTTATTATGACCCTATGCAGTATCCGTTACTATTGCCTTACGGGACATATGGATGGGATATTAACACGTATGGAAAAAATGGCAAGAAAATGACATGTTGTGACTACCACGCATATATGTTACAGGTTGGTTATCTATCTACTTTAAGTTTTAGAAGGTGTATAACACTAAAATGTTCTTTACTTAAAAAAATCTTCATTTTGTAGATGCGCCAAGGTCATGAAAATCCTCTACATCGAGGAGGACGTCTCTTACAACAATATGTTGTAGATAATTATGTAAAAATTGAATCCCAAAGAATTAGATGGCTTCGTACTAATCAAGACAAATTTCGGAGAGATGTTCGTCAGGGACTTGAAGACTCTCTACATGCAGGAGAAAACAATGCAGGTTTGATTTTGATTTTTTTTTAAATTTTTTTTTTTAATAATTTCAATGAAATAAGGGTTTTTAAAGAGAGACTAAATGTAACATAATATATTACCAGGTAACGTTGGACGTAGAACAATTTTACCATCGTCATTTATAGGAAGCCCACGTGACATGTACCAACGATATCAAGATGCCATGGCCTTGGTTCAGAAATATGGGAGGCCAGATCTTTTTATCACCATGACATGTAACCTTAATTGGGAAGAAATTAAAAGTCAACTACTTCCAGGACAAGAGCCACAAGATCGTCCTGATTTGGTCACCAGGGTATTTCATGCAAAATTAGAGCAATTCAAAGAAGACATAATAAAAAAGGGGGTGCTTGGAAAAGTAGCCGCACATGCTTTCGTTATTGAATTTCAAAAACGAGGTTTACCACATGTTCACATGTTGGTTATGTTAGAATAAAATGACAAACTTAACAACCCCGATGAATATGACTGCATTGTTAGAGCAGAAATACCAGATTGCAATGAGGAGCCTCGACTTTATGATGATGTTTGTACACATATGATTCATGGTCCATGTGAACCTCTTGATTCAAGACAATCATGTATGAAAAATGAGACTTGCAATAAAGGATACCCAAAACCGTTTGCGAATTTTACAGTGCAAGGTGACGACACGTATCCTGTGTATCAGAGACGAAGAAGCCTTTTACCAATATCTTTACGTAGACGAGGAAATATTAAAGTGGATAACAGTTGGGTGGTTCCCTACAACCCATGGTTGCTGTTGCGCTATAATTGTCACATCAATGTTGAAATATGTGGGAGCATAAAGAGTGTCAAATACTTATATAAATACATTTACAAAGGTCCTGACAGAGTGTCATTTCAACTGCAAGCGAACCCAGAGTTTGATGAAATCAGCCAATTTGTTGATGCAAGGTGGGTATGTGCACCAGAAGCTTTATGAAAAATATTTAAATTTTCATTGAACAAAGTATATCCAACAGTTGAGCGATTACAAATACATCTTCCCAACATGCAACAAGTAACATTCAATGCTGAAAGACCTATAGAGGATATTCTGGCTGATGAGCGCCCACAAATGTCAATGCTTACTGAGTTTTTCACTTTAAATAGAAATGATGAGAATGCAAGGGTATATTTATATCGAGAAATTCCTGAACATTACAGGTGGGATAGTGATAACAAAGAATGGGTTGCAAGAATAAAAAATTGGAAGGTTATTGGGCGAATATACAGCGTCTCACCCTCTGAAGGTGAGAAATTTTTTCTGCGTGTTCTTTTGAATCACGTAAGAGGTCCTCAATCATTTGCTGAATTGCTTAATGTTAATGGAGTTCCACAACCAACATTCAAGCAAGCAGCAGAGAACCAAGGTTTGCTTGAGAATGACAACAGTATTCGAATATGTTTGACGGAGGCCTCCTCAATACGGATGCCATCAGCTTTGAGGAGATTATTCATTACAATATTAGTGTACAATATGCCAACCGGTGTTCGAACATTATGGGATGAATTTTTTCCTTTTATGGTGGAAGATTACCCTTTATCTGGTGATATTGCGAGTCGAAACAGGCTCTTGCAGGATTTAAACGGAATACTTCAACAATTTAACAAGAGCATTAGAGATTTTGACCTCCCTGAGATGACAATTGAGCCAGAAAATGGTCTACAAATGCCCAGATCTATTGAGGATGAAATTTCAGTTATTGTCCCTCAAGAAGATGTTGATGCAATTGACTGCCTTAACAATGACCAAAGGGCCGCATTCAACACCATAGTGGCTGCAATCGAGGGAAGGGAAAATGCATTATTTTTTGTCGATGGTCCAGGAGGAACTGGAAAGACGTATTTATATCGTGCGTTGCTAGCAAAGTTAAGAAGCATGAATCATATAGTTTTAGCAACTGCGTCATCTGGAATAGCAGCAAATATATTGCCTGGAGGGAGGATAGCTCACTCTAGATTGAAGATTCCACTCAATATAGATGCAACATCCATGTCTTTCATAAGTAAACAATCTGATCTAGCGCAATTGATACAAGCTTCCACTGCAATTATCCAGGATGAGGCGCCTATGACAAATCGAGATATCTTTGAAGCAATTGATCAAACTTTTTAGGACATAATGGATGTCAAGCTTCCGTTTGGTGGAAAAATAATGATATTTGGGGGAGATTTTTGTCAAGTCCTTCCTGTTATTCCTAAAGGAACGAGGTCTCAACTAATTCAAGCCTCCATTGTCAAATCATCATTTTGGAGACAAACAAAGATATTGAGGTTGAAACAGAATATGAGAACTATATATGACCATCAATTTGCAGAATTTCTGTTACGTGTTGGCGATGGCAGTGAACAAGTCATCAATGACGAAATGATAATATTATCAGAAAGCATGGTAGTTCCTTGGCGAAGCCAAGAGTCTATCAATCAACTTATTAATAAAGTTTTCCCGAATCTTCATGATCATGTAAACGATGCAAAATACATGGTGGACAGGGCATTGGTTACTCCTTTAAACGATGATGCAGATATGTTGAATGAAAAAATCATCAGTATGTTCCCTGGTGAAGAAATTTCATTTTATTCATTTGACCCCGTTGAAGACGACTTCCGAAATTTGTACCAACCGGAGTTCCTAAACTCATAACAGCGGGTGGGTTAGTGCCTCATAAGTTAACATTGAAAATAGGTGCTCCAATCATGCTTCTGAGAAATATTGACCCAAAATTAGGATAGTGCAACGGTACTAGATTGTTATGTCGTGCTTCGTACCAAAATCTCATAGATGCAGAGATTCTAACAGGACAGTTTGCTGGGACAAGAGCTTTTCTGCCAAGAATCCGTTTAAACAGTTCAGAAAATGCGGGCTTACCATTTAAACTGACAAGAAAGCAATTTCCAGTCAAACTGAGCTTCTCTTTGACCATAAATAAATCTCAAGGCCAAACTATCCCACACGTAGGTGTTTACCTTCCAGATAATGTTTTTAGTCACCGACAACTATATGTGGCATTGTCGAGAGGCGTGTCGGAGTCAACTACAAATGTTTTGGTTAAAAAAGGCTCCATAATGGGAAGAGATGGAGTATTCACCAAAAACGTTGTGTTTAAGGAAGTTTTACTTCATTCGAACACAAATGATATGTCGTGTTCATAGGACTTCAATGGTTTAATGACATTAATTATGGTATTTTATATTTTACCATATATTTTATCTTATATAATTACTTTGTGTAAATAAACTCTAATTTCGTATATTACTTTCATAATTGTAGAGATGTTGCAAGATAGATGCCCTCAAGTGAAAAAGTTACGAGAAAACGAGGGTTTCAGGCGGCGTGTTTCCCTATTCTCATCTGATTGGGATTTGAGAAAATCAGTTCAGATTAACACAGTTGATCTCAACCAATTAATTTTGAAAGAATGGAAAAAAAAGAAGCAAGCACAGTATGTACTCTTAAACATACCTTTTTTTTTCTGTTATTTTCTTCTTTAAGTATTACTAATAACATTACTAATAACATTATTGTCACTAATTGAAATTCTTGCAGTTGGAGGTACAAAAACGCACGCAGAAAGTTGATGACACATGATATAAATCACATTAAGCAAACTATGAGAAATATTTTACGTATTAGGTATCGAAGATGATGATTAATATATATTTCCCTTTAATATTTTGTACAAATTCCGTTGCTTTTTATTTTACAATTTGTAATTGACATTTACAGGAGGCAAAAACATCATGAACAAAGCAACTTTTTAATTAAGGTAGTTACATTTCATTTTTGTGCACGATACTTAACCGTTCTGAACTCTCCTGACAATAATTTTTGTTTCCACATACAGTGGAACATCAAGTGTGTTGAGAAGTTGAAGCAAAATATTGAGGTAATTTATTGAAATGGATTGATTTAATTGATATACTTGGTTGAATGACTTTAACACTTTTTGTTAACTACAGAGCTCTTCAGATAATTGGAGTAGGAGTATTGCAATAAATGAATTATCTGCGTTCATGGTAAATATCACAAATCAAAGTTATTTTTATATATAAAGTGAAAATATATTGATACACTATCTTATGTTATCTTTATTTTTGTGTTACTCTTAATTTGTAGTTTCAACAACGACAATTGACAAATGGATGGCTGCGATGGAGTTGAATGGAGCACATTGAATTTATAGACTTTAATTTCTTTTGACATAACTTTTATTTTTGTGGAAATTTATTACTATAATAAAATTATTTAAAGGCGTGATGGCCTAGCCTCCCACTGGGTTCCAGCCATCAAAATTTTATATATTTTCCTATTAATGCATGTTTAGGTACATCACTTTATGTCTATTGCATGCGTGAGAGTTAGTTACTTTGTAAGATTTTCTTATAACAAAAATTTTAAAAGGATTTTTGAACTATAACTACAGAGAAAAAAACTGTGTATATGTTCATAGTATTTATCGAAAAATAAAATAAACGCACGCGCGAGCGTGCACCTTTCGCACGCGCATCGCGCGTGCAGGAAGGCTAGTCTAGCTTAAGTAAATAATATTTTCTAGTCTACTTTCGTTTTCTCTCTACAACACAACCTAAATTGATATATATATATATATATATATATATATATATATATATATATATATATATATATAGCAAAGCCTAAAACTGATCAAGACAAAAGAAATTGGAAAATAGATAGAAACAACTAACCCGATCCCCAAGTCTCAATTCCACCGATTGCTTCAAAGCGTCAAGCTTCCAGCCAAATTGATTAACAAGTAATCCTCCAATATTAATCCAAAAACAATACAAAGAAGTGAGGAACAAATAGATTGTTCATTGACAGAATCATTGTTAAATTCGACACAAATTTAAATAATTTCAAACTAGGCTATGCAACACACCTTTCTTCAATCTTAATTTTGGAGTAGAAATTGAAAGAGCAGAAGAGAATTGAAGGGATTTTGGGGAAGAAGAGAATGATCATTGATCATGAACAGTAAAAAACCCAGAGAATGATAGGTCTCGATAGAGAATAGAGAGAGAAGGAGTTAAAAGGAAAAGTGAATTCCAACTATTAAATAAGGAGAAAAAAAAGGAAAAAAAAAAAAAAAACAGCCCGTGCAAACCCCCAACCTCGTTGCCGCTCTAATTATAAAGGCTAGCATGTAGCCAATCCACCAACCACTTTGTTTGGTTATAATTAGATCGTGCTTAATATATGTACAATAATTTATTTTCTACTGCAAACAAAAAAATTTCGGTCCCTTGCCGGCCGGAGGGCCTTGTGCAGTGGCACCGCCTTGACCGCCCCAGGACCGGCTCTGACCTTGGCCAAAATGACATTTGATGGGGCTTTGGATGAAGATGATTGGCAGGATAGAGTTGTAGTTATCTATGATTGATCATTTGATCATATAGACATGATCTTCAATGAGTATTCATTTGTTGAACAATTCAGTTGTGGATTTCATTAGCCACTTGATCATTTTAGAATTTCATCTACCTTTTATATGTCTGTTTCGCCCTTATGGTTTGATTATTTGGAATTTCATCTGTCTTTTATATGTTTGTCTCTCTATAGAGTTCACTATGCCAACTTGCTGTAGAAGTTAAAAGACTCCACACTATCTTTTTTTTTTTTTAAACTTTTTATTAAATAACTCACACACCCTTACATATGTCAATGAGATTTGAACTTATGACCTCAACGTTGTCAGTTAAGCTACTTAACCAACCAAGCCACAGCTCATTGACAAAGACTCCACACTATCATCTTCACTGTATAGACGTCAAAATATTAAAGTACGATGGTGAAAGAGTAATATCTCATATATAATGCATACACATACTGTCACTCAGAAGACTCTGTTTAGTTTGCTATGCTTGACACTGAAATCACAAGACTCAATTTCCTTGTGATTTTAGTAAATTGCAAACAAGGGGGAAAAAAAAGCAAGGAAGTAAAGAAAGTAAGAGCGGAGAGTAAATTACAATAAGCATAAACTGCAAGAAGTACAGAGAAAAAATATAACAAACAAAAAAGTATACAACTTGGAGAAAAATAAAATATCAACTATTTCCAAAAGCAGCAAACGAAACAGTTGGAAATCATACTAAGTTACAAGAAAACAAAATGAACTTGAACGAGTAGAGCTAATAAGTAATAACTAAGGAACTGAAAAGACGACAAAGAAACCATTATGGATTTTTTGGATTATGAGCTATGTTTTGTTTTATATATAGAGGTCGTGTATAGGGGTGTAAATGAGCCGAGTCGAGGGGAATACTAAAAGTTGTTCATGTTTGGCTTCTTTTTTTTTCGAACGAGCTCGAGCCGAGTTAAAACTTAATTTTATTTCTTCATGTTTAAACTCGGCTCGGCTTGAATATTTTCTTTAAGGTCGAGGTAGGCTCGGCTCAGCTCAATTTATTAGACGGGCCCAATTTTAAATCTAGTCAGCTTGGCTCATTTGAATTTAAATAACACAAATTTAAGAAACTAAGTAATATAATCCAATTTTGATGTTTAAGCATCACATAAAATGTCTTTTACTTGTAATAAATTTGAAATAACTAATTAAACGAGCTTAATTAGTTATTTAAATATAGTTAAAAATTTGATATTACAAAAATTATATTTTATTTATACTATAAATTTTCATAAGTCAAGGTTTAACACATAAGCCGAGTTTTTAACAAGGTCGAGCTACTTGTAAAAGTTATGAGCTACTCACGAGCTAAACGAGCCAAGTACTTCTTGTTCAACCTCAGCTCATTTTCTATGTTAGGCTTAAAATTGAGCTCAAATTTGGCTCATTTATCTATCGAACACGAGCCGAACAAGTTAAAAACGAGTTGAATCTGAGTCGAACACGAGCGACTTGAGCCTACTGACAGCCCTAACCACGTACCATAATCTCTTTATCTTCTATTACAATCCTTCATGCACAAGAATGTAGCTCTTGCATTTAAACGTTGTTTAATAAGTGAAAATGACTATTTAATTCAAATTTAGGAACTTTTTTTCCCAAACCAATTACCACTCTTAGATACTGCACATGTCAACATAAGGCTAGTTAACCTAACCTTATGCTCCTTTGATCAAATCTTAGCTAAACTGTTAACAAGCAAATTTACTTTAGGACTATTTTGCCTTTATTCCTTCCTTAATACGACGCATAGTCACCGAATTTCAATCGCCGGACTCCGACCACAGGTCGCCAGAATTCAGTTGCGAAATTTTGCCGAATGTTTTTTTGGATGTCACAACTATCTCACAATAGACATTGCCAGAACCACACTGACCTCTCGCCGAATGTTTTATTAGGAGGCAGTAAACTATATATATGATTTACTGACTCCTTATAAATATATTATTGATTCCTTATTAACAAATTACTGATCTCTAATAACCCACAAAAATAAATTACTGAATTTCAATCTCTCTGGATAATGAACTACTGACAGAATGAGTCCCAGTAAACTAACTATTAACCCAATGACAAATTACTACCTCCTAATAATTCATTTATTACCTCTTAATAATTCGTTTATTACCTCTTAGTAAAGAATTACGAGGGTAATAAAAGAATAGAAGAATAGAGAATTAATTTTAGTTTACTTACTTGAACTTTGACTCAATCATCATTTCAGTCCCTGTACTTTTGATTTCATCAGCTACACCCCTGTACTTCCCAAAATTAATAAACTGATACCAATTTTGTAATTTCGTCCAAACAATCTATCAATACCAAAGGCTTTTTGGTATAATTTCCCTACATTAATGCACTGTTACCATATTACGATTATAAACAAGGCTAAACAATTCATATAATCAAGTTGAACAATAGAAAACAAATAATATATGGTGATTTCTTTTTGTTTTACCATATATGATTTATTTTTGTTTATTTTCTATTGTTCAACTTGATTATATGATTTGTTTAGCTTTATTTATAATCGTAATATAGTAACGGTGCATTAATGTAGGGAAAAGATACCAAAAAGCCTTTGGTATAAATAGATCGTTTGTACGGAATTTACAAAATTAGTATTAGTTGATTAATTTAGAAAGTATAGGGGTGTAGTTGGTGAAATCAAAAGTATAGGGACTGAAGTGATGATTCAACCAAAATTCAAGTAGGTAAACTGAAATTAATTCAAGAATAGATTACCTCCTAATGAGAATAAATTTTCCAAAGACTATGAGTGCCTACTGAAACCGATAAACCAAACTCTATAGCACATAATCCACAATCTAGAGTTTTATACACAACTGACCAATAAGTTACAAGAAATGAATTTCAAGCCAAGATTCCCAAAAAGTATCAAACCCCTCATAGAGATGAATACCACTCACAAATCTTAACTGTTTGGTACCATAATAACTGAATTCCAAAGTAAATTCATCATTCACATCATCGCTTTCAGAGACTGACGCCGCAAGCTACAAATCATAAATTGAAGACGACGCCTATTTGCGAGAGATGGAGAAGAAGAAGAAGAAGAAGAAGAAGAGAGAGAGAGAGAGAGAGAGAGAGAGAGAGAGAGAGTCGATACCTGACCTTAAAGTTTGAATCATCAAGAGAGTACCGAGACTTGAGCTCGTCGTCGTCAGAGTCGCGGTTGCCGCACAACGACGAAGACTAAGAGTCGGTCTCGGATCATTCCCCGTCGTCGGATCTAGGTCTCGGCATCAATGGCTTGGGTTTTGTGCTGCTGTTGTCATCGCTCCTGCCAGATTTCACATTTATGCCAATGAAGCATAAAAGTATTTTGTTCAACCTGACCTTAAAGTTTGAATCATCAAGAGAGTACCGAGACTTGAGCTCGTCGTCGTCAGAGTCGCGGTTGCCGCACAACGACGAAGACTAAGAGTCGGTCTCGGATCATTCCCCGTCGTCGGATCTAGGTCTCGGCGTCAATGGCTTGGGTTTTGTGCTGCTGTTGTCATCGCTCCTGCCAGATTTCACATTCATGCCAATGAAGCATAAAAGTATTTTGTTCAATCTGTTTGAAGAAACTAGAATCATTCAGTGCGGGGATATGAATCTTACTTTTCGCTTACTCAACTAGCTAGCTAGAGTTAAACAATCTAAGACACAAGAACATTTTCTGGGTCAACTAGACAGAACCAAAGTACTGAAATTTCTAAATTCAAAATCGTAGTGAAAGATATATATATATATATATATATATATATATTGCTTTTTCTTTTTTCATTCTTTCACTTACGGCTAGGCCTTGAGCGTGCTCCTCACATAGTAGAAGGTTATGTTCACTACGATCTTTTCAGCACGCACTACCAGAAAAGGGGTTATAGCCGACGACGCCATCTCGTCGGCCGTTTTCATTAAATCGTCGGCTATAGTCATAAACGACGATACTTCGTCGGCTACTCTCTCGTCGGGAATGCTCCGTCGGCTATAGTATAGCCGACGACACTCAGGGTAAGTCGTCGGCTTATAAAACACGCGGTATAGCCGACGAATAAAGCGTCGTCGGCTATACTTCGAACATTGCCGACGACAGGATCGTCGGCTTCAACAATTACGTAATTGCCCCTAACCCGGAAGTATAGCCGACGACACTATCGTCGGCTATACGTCCGGCATAGCCGACGACACTATCGTCAGCTATACGTCCGGCATAGCCGACGAATTAATCGTCGGCCATAACAATCGCCGGTCCCAGGAACGGCTTTTTTTTGCCGGAAGCCGGGAGGGTATAGCCGACGAAATATGGCCCATTTCGTCGGCTATAACCCCTAAATATTTAAAAAAATTAAAAAATTTAACTCGGGCCCAATTTCACTTCGTCTTCGGTTTGGCTGCAGAAAATCCACAAACAAACATCCAAATATCCACATCAATTCATCCCTAATATCCTACCTACTGTACAAATTAACCCCCTAGCTAACTAGTCATCTACTCATCATCACTCCCTAAACGCGTAGCGTCGTCGACTGGATCGTTCGAGTTCCGGTGGCTATGGCTACCCTGATCGCTTGGCGTACTCCGATGCGGGGGGGGGAGTGGGGACGACGAACTGGGGCATCTGTGGCGGAGGCGGGGGCTGGAGTCCAGCCTGCTGGGCCTCCCAAGATTGCTGCATCCATCGGTACATCTCCGCCACAGATGCGTCTCTGGCCTGCTGCGCCGAAGCCTCCGCGGCCCTCGCCAACTCCGCCTGCTGGAGCGCCTCCACCGCCCTCGCCAACTCCGCCTGAGTCCTCTGCAGCTGCGTCTGCAAGTCTCCTCTCGTCGAAGCCGCACGCTGCGTGCTGGGATTGGCCGGCGTGTACTTGAGAACCCCATCTCCCGCCGCGCCTAGGCCTCTCTGGTAGAAGTAGTTGTTGCCCGTCCCTACCGCCGCGTGCATGATCTGAGAGGCCAAGCGCGGCTCAAGGGTGTCGATCGTGGAGGCAAACTCCGCGATCGCCTCGTCGGACGCCCCTTCCCCCAGGGTGTCTCGCGCGATCCTGAAGGTGATCGCGTCGGTCTCCGCATCTATTTCCGCCTAATTGACAAGAAAATATAATAAACGAATTAATAAAAAAAATATATAAAATAATTTAATGAAACACTTTTATTGAAGATGGGCGAATACTTACCACTTGGTCGGGACGCCCCGGATACATCTGCGCATGAATCCACGAAAACGGCCTCAGCGGTCGGTCCCTCCTCGCAATCTCTGCCCACTGCCTCCAGGAGCGGGCGCCGCCTTGGTGGGGGTGCTCGTTCCTCTTGCGGTTGTCGCTGTTCGTCTTCGAGATTTTCTGTATTATAAGAACGAACATATAAACGCAAATATAAATTAGTAACTAAATTAAAATATTAGGAACTAACCAAAATAAAATTATTAACTAATTTAGTTACTAACTAATTTAATTTAATTAGTAACTACTTAACTAACTAATTTAATTTAGTAACTAACTAACTTACTAACTACATAATTTAATTTAATTTAATTTAATTTAATTTAGTAACGAACTAACTAACTATGTAACTAACTAACTAACTTAATTTAATAACTAATAACTAACTAACTAATTAATTTAATTAAGTAACTACATAATTTAATTATTAAATAACATTAAAAAGTTATATACTAGCAGGCTAAATTTTCTTACCGAGACCCTGTCGCTCCCGAAGTAGGCTACCAGCCATAGCCACTCATACTCCCTGTACCGGAACTCGTGGGGGGTTGCACCTCGCCCCAAGCGCTGCTCCACATGGTACGTCCTGTAGTGCGTCGACAGCTCGTTCTTCCACTCGGAGTACCTATATTAACAAAACACAACTGTTAGATATATTCGTACACTGCCAATAAATATATTTATACAAAAAAAAGCGAAACACATAACCTGTTCTTCAGCTGCTCGTCTCTCCACCAGTCCAAGGTAGGATGGACTCTAAACCATTGCTGCAATATTATAAATTAATTAGAAAATATTTTTATATAGTTATAAGGACTGAATTCATAAATGTTTATTTTCTATAATAAAAATACGATTTAACTCACCGACAGTGCATTGTACACTCGCGCCTTGATGTCATCGGGCACAGAGCCCCAGTCGGGCCACAACAGTGGGACCCTGTCCCGCACGAGCATGCCCATCGCGTTAATATACTTGGTGGTGGTGTCTCTCCTCTCAATCGGGCGTCCATCCTCACCGGGACCGGGCAGGATCTCTCTGATCCCACCGGCGAGCTCCCTCTCCAGGGTCGACATGTTCGCTGGCCCTCTGGTCCGTCTCGTCCCCGCGGGTTTATTTACGAGGACGCCTGTTTCATAATTAAAATGAATACATAGTTAAATAATTATTTAAACTAACTAATTAAATAATTAATTAAACAATCTAAATAATTAATTAAACTAACCAATTACCTGCGTCGTTGTACTGCTTGTTGTTCTCACGAACACACCACAGGCCGCGGCAGTCCTCTGAGTCGAAAGGCCTGTGGACGTAGGCCTCCTCCCAGAGAATCTCGTGGGGCCGGTCGTGCCTCCAAATCTGCCTCCCCCTGGCGTCGTACTCGGGGATGGCAGGGAGGAACTGGACCATGTACATCCCCGATGGCGGAGACATACGGGGCGTGGACCCTGAGGAGCCTGCTCCCCCTGACGGTGGGCCCCGTAGCTGTGGACGCTGTCGCTATGGGGGGACAGGGAGCATCTCTGGAGGGTCCAGATCGGCGCGCGGTGGGGTCGGATGCCGATCCTGGAACAGTGCTGAAGTGCACTGGGGTCTGGTGGCTCTGCGTCCTCCTCCGACACTCGAGTCAGGGCCCGCTCCCGTCGACTCATACGAGGAGCCCCCACGTGGATCGCTCGGGGTCAATCCCATCAACGTCTCCTCTCGTCGACTCATAGGCCGGCCTAGGCCCCGACGACCGCTGGATCCGCTCCCCCCACGGCTGGCTCCTGCCTGAGCGTCGGGGTCGCTCTCGGTCGGTCTGCCAAGCCATCGGTCTACAGCGCGGCGGTTTCCTGCACAATTAGTATATAAATTCCATAAATTTCACAAAAATTCCACAAAAAAAATAAAAACTTCATTAAATGTATATATACCTAATTATATATATACCTAAATATATTTATACATAATTATATATATATATAGATATATATATATTCCGAAATATATATATATATATATAGATATATATATATATATATATATATATATATATATATATCCTCCTACAAATCGTTGTTAATTCCACAAAATTAAAAAAAAAATCCACAAAATTCCATAAATTTCACAAAAAAATTAAAAACTTCATTAAATATATATATACCTAATTATATATATACATAAATATATTTATACCTAATTATATATATATATATATATATATCCTCCTAAAAATTACACAAAATTAACAAAAATTCCACAACATTTAAAAAATTTCCACAAAATTCCATAAATTTCACAACAAAATAAAAAACTTCATTAAATATATATATACCTAATTATATATATACATAAATATATTTATACCTAATTATATATATATATATATTCCGAAATATATATATATATATATATATATATATATCCTCCTAAAAATTACACAAAATTAACAAAAATTCCACAACATTTAAAAAATTTCCACAAAATTCCATAAATTTCACAACAAAATAAAAAACTTCATTAAATATATATATATACCTAATTATATATATACATAAATATATTTATACCTAATTATATATATATATATATATATATATATATATATATATATCCTCCTAAAAATTCCACAAAATTACACAAAATTAACAAAAATTCCACAACATTCCATAAATTGCACAACAACCCTAAATTCCACATAATTTCACAAAAACCTTAAAATTTCACAAAATCCCTAAATTCCACAAAACCACAAAATTTCCAAAAACCATAAATGAGGGAGAGCGGGACTACCTGACATGGTAGTGCGGCTAGGGGAGGTGGTGCGGTGCGGCGGCGACGGCGGCTAGGGGCGGCGGCTGTGGCGTTGCCGTTCGGGTGGTCGATCGGGTCGGGGAGGGCTCGGGAAGGAGGGGGCCGGGGCGGGGAGGGGTCGATCGGCGTGGGGGAGGGTCGATCGGCGTCGGGTGGGGTCGATCGATCGATCGGGTGGGGGAGGGAAATTAGGGTTTAGGGTAAGCAGAAAATGAGGGAGAGGCGCCTTTGTTGCGGTTTAAATCGAAGGACTATAGCCGACGATTTAATTTTAATTCGTCGGCTATAGTCATAGCCGACGAATTTCGTCGGCTATACTCTGACCCGAAATCCGGGCCGGGCCGAAGTTGGGCTTTGCGGGCCGGTTATAGCCGACGAAGTAGTTATTTCGTCGCCTATAGTGTGGACTATACCCGACGATTTAATTTTAATTCGTCGGCTATAGTATAGCCGACGAATTTCGTCGGCTATACTCTGACCCGAAATCCGGGCCGGGCCGAAGTTGGGCTTTGCGCGCCGGTTATAGCCGACGAAGTAGTTATTTCGTCGCCTATAATATGAATCTCGTCGGCTATACTTCACTCTCTCAGCAGCCGTCAGATCTCGCCCATCCAACGTCGGACAATGAAACGGCGCGGATCGCAAGAGTTTAGCCGACGAAGTTAAGTATGTCGTCGGCTATTCTTTGGTCAAACTACAAAGTCAAACCTCTAAACGCTTTAAAACGGAAATTGGCCCGTCTAGATGACGTTTTTTGGCCTGACCTTCAACAGAGAATAGTTTCAGATCGATGAGATGCAACTAATCGTATAAAAATTTTCCTCAAAATATTTACCGAACGTCAGGCTACCCATAGGAAAACGGAAGTAAAAAACAGCTAACCGCAACATTCGGCACACAGATTTTGTCGGATCTTCCCATTTTTCAACCGTAGACGTATTTCAATATTTCGGTCGTATCTTATTTCACGACACTTTTGTATTTGAAGGGTCTACGTATAGCAACTATTTGAAACTATACATTCACTTAAACACTTAGTAAACAAGTTAAGGAACATTAGTGCATATGTTCCGATTTCGAATCTAAAAGTTTGGAAAATCTATTCCAACCGTCTGATATCACCGTTAAGATTAAATACATGTATGAAAAAAATTCCAACTACATCTGACAACGTTAAAGGCTCGATCGGTACGGTCAAACTGCAAAGTCAAACCTCTCAACGCTTTAAAACGGAAATTGGCCCGTCTAGATGACGTTTTTTTGCCTGACCTTCAACAGAGAATAGTTTCAGATCGATGAGACGCAACTAATCGTATAAAATTTTTCCTCAAAATATTTACCGAACGTCAGACTACCCATATAAAAATCCACGCCCCCCTCTGCACCATCGACCATCACCCCACAATTCTGTGTTTTGCGTTCCCCGTCTCTAGCTTCACATATATACTTAACGCCGTTGACATCACACATTGGGCGGACTGTGGAAGATATCGGCTTCATCGACAACAGCCTCAATTCCTCTGAGTAATTTGTATGACCACCCCTCGCAGCCACTTGCATCAGCTGAAAAATATAACTCAAATCAGTTGGTGTGTTTATGATTAAAGAATAGGGAACTGTAAAAGAAAGCCATCTAACATATATATTTATACACTTACCCATTGTGGAAAATAGTCTGCAAACGTCGTGTTGTGGTACTCGACATCACCGCGAACTTCCTTGCAGTGAAGATGGGTTCGTTTCCAATATTGTACCTCCGGACAGTTTATTAGAACCCACCAGTGGGCAATCCCTACCTCATGGTCAGGCAACTTGTCCGCACCCTTCTTCTTGAAGCTTCCGTATGGTACAACAGAGTTGGCGACGATAGATAGGTTAAACTCGGGGTCCTCTCGACTTGAATGTTGTGGGGGGTCCTCCATCGCTCCCAAGTACAACTTGGCGTACGTTACACACTCATGCGCAATGTAAGCTTCAGCAATACACCCCTCAGGCGCAGATTTATTGTGCACATATTTCTTGTAGTCTCCAAGTTGTCTGCAAGGTTAACAAGTGCATGTTAAGAGCATGCAACTTTTATTTAAAAACATGTATAAATCAAATTTATGAATAACATGTACCTTTCGATGGGATACATCCAAGTGTAGTGTACGGGACCGGTAAGCAACAATTGTTGGGGAAGATGGATCATCAGGTGAGGCATGATGTCAAAGAAGTTTGGGGGAAATATCCTCTCGAACTTGCACAAGATAAAAACGATTTCCTCATGCATTCTCATGAGGTCTGATTTTCTAACTTCTCTAGCGCATAACTTCTGGAAGAATCTTGACAACGCCACCAACGGCTCAACGACTTCAAAATAACTGGCCACACACTGTACTGAAGCTCTTTCTTGCCAAAAGGGTTGAAACCGTCGGATGATAGCCCTAGCCAAACATTTCGAACCTCTGATGCAAATTCAGGAAACTCCAACACATTCTTCTTCCAAGCCTCTCCGTCGGCGGGATGTCTAAGGGTGTCATCGTCAGGCACATTCCTCTCAGCCCACCATCTCATAGCTTTGGCCGTGAAAGCACACATGAACAACCGCTCGAGCCTATCAATCAGCGGGAAGTACCGAAGTATCTTCACAGCTTTCTTGTTCCCTTTAGGAGTGAACTTATACCGCTCTGTATTGCATACTGGGCAGTATTCAAGATCTGCAAGTCCTTTCCCGTAAAACAGAACGCAATCGTATCTGCATGCATGAATCTTGATGTAGGAAAGGCCGAGATCTTTAAGGATATGTCGCACCTTATGATGACTGGTAGGAAGCCGATGTCCGGGGGGCATCGCCCCACCCCATATCTTCAGCCAATCATCAACCGATTTGACAGTACCTTTATTCTCCGTTTTGATCTTCATCACTCTCATGACAGATTCAAGGACAGTCTTACTGCATCCGGGGTACAACGGAGTCTGTTGCAATGCGATCAGGTTGTTGTACTTTTCCATACCACTTGTGTTGACCGGAGATTGGGGTAATGGCTCGAGTGGCTCAATATCAGGGAAACACTCCATCTCCGGAGGAGGGAGTTGCACATCTGGTGCTTCATCAAAGACACCGCTCTCACGAGGAAACATATCGTTGATCCAGTTCGTTGTTGGATCATTGGAGGAACTCCCTCTCTCGGCAAATTGTCCATGATCATGAGGACCCGCAAACTCTGGTTCACCGTGATAAATCCAATTAGTGTATAGGACCCAAAATCCATATCTAGCCAAGTGTTGCTCCACTGTCTCTATGGAAAACCGGTGTCGTAGGGTGGCACACTTGCACTTTTTACACGGACAATAATGAAGTGTAGTGTCTCCACAGTTAGCCATCACAAAATCCAGGAAACTCCTAACTCCATCATGATACGCCTGATCCCATCTTCCAAGGGTAATCCAACTCTTGTTCATCCTGTAAATTCAAGAAATAAATATAGCTATATATAGATATGTATATATGCACGTACTACGTACGTACGTACGTACTAATTAATTAAAAAATTCATCATTACACACACACACACACACACACACACATATATATATATATATATATATATATATATATATACACATGCATCCCTAAATTAATTAAAACATCGTCAATCTCCCTAATTAATTAAACACACACTACCAGAAAAGGGGTTATAGCCGACGATATGGGAAAAAACGGCCGACGAAATAGTACCTCGTCGGCTATAACCCGTTATAGCCGACGAACTACTATTTCGTCGGCCACATCGTCGGCTATAATATTATAGCCGACAACTCGTCGGCTATAACTATAGCCGACGAAACGTTTTTAGTTATAGCCGACGAGGATGGTATTCGTCGGCTATAAGAGTTATAGCCGACGAAAAGTTTTTGTTATAGCCGACGAGGGGGGTATTCGTCGGCTATAACTCTTATATCAGATCGACCTTCTGCATCAGGGAGCTCATTCGTCGATGAAATCGTCCAAAACGCTCTGAAATCGTCCAAAACCTCGGCCATAAGCTTGAAAGGTACGTATATTGCTGTGTGTGTTGATTTAGTTGGTTATATGCAGAGGTGTATTAATTTAGAGTTTAATTAGAATAAATGTGTGATTAATTTGATATATATATATATATATATATATATGTGTTGAGATGAGATTATTAATGGGTTGATATATATGTTGTATTGGTTAGATAGAATTGAAGTTTTGTTGAAGATTAGTGATTGATTAATGTTGATTTATAGGTGATTTTAGATGAATTTGATGAAAAAATGTATATATATTAATTAATTTAATTGTAATTAAAAATATATTGTTGGTATATATAAAAAATACATTGTGTTTAATTAATTAGGGAGATTGACGATGTTTTAATTAATTTAGGGATGCATGTGTATATATATATATATATATATATATATATATATATGTGTGTGTGTGTAATGATGAATTTTTTAATTAATTAGTACGTACGTGTACAATGTATTTTTTATATATACCAACAATATATTTTTAATTAAAATTAAATTAATTAATATATATATACATTTTTTCATCAAATTCATCTAAAATCACCTATAAATCAACAATCAATCACTAATCTTCAACAAAACTTCAATTCTATCTAACCAACATATCAACCCATTAATAATCTCATCTCAACACACACATATATATATATATATATATATATATATATATATATATATCAAATTAATCACACATTTATTCTAATTAAACTCTATATGCGCATATAACCAACTAAATCAACACACACAGCAATATACGTACCTTTCAAGCTTATGGCCGAGGTTTTAGACGATTTCAGAGCGTTTTCGAAATGTTTTCGACGAATGAGCTCGCTGCTGCAGAATGGATCTGATATAAGAGTTATAGCCGACGAATACCCTCCTCGTCGGCTATAACCAAAAACTTTTCGTCGGCTATAACTCTTATAGCCGACGAACACCCTCCTCGTCGGCTATAACCAAAATCTTTTCGTCGGCTATAGTTATAGCCGACGACGGCGGACAACTCGTCGGCTATAATATTATAGCCGACGATGTGGCCGACGAAATAGTAATTCGTCGGCTATGACCCCTTATAGCCGACGAAGTACTATTTCGTCGGCCGTTTTTTCCCATATCGTCGGCTATAACCCCTTTTCTGGTAGTGACGTAGTTTTGCTGGCAGCGAAAAAGTTCTCCAGAAACCATAAAAGAGACTCATCATTCGGATCCTTTCACTACTGGTGTAGCGGCCGGTACAGTGCTGAGGTTCCAAAGTGCCATTATCTTGGCTAACGTTAAAACTTGTCAACACGTCCATTTGACTTAAACTAGACTCGAGCATGGTAGCATGCATTTTCTTCTTTCGAATCTACAATTAGTTTCACAGATATACGTACTTCTTGGCCTGGTCTACTTGTTTGCATACTATATTTCAAATTAGTTCTCAGACATATTTCGGAAGGCCGGCAACAGCTTAGCTAACGGTTTTACCAGGTCATCAGGTAGTTGTTGAGATATAAATCTCACATGAGAAAATGAGACCTAGCATGTGGGTTTATCAGGGTTTGAGCTATTCCATCTATTATCATGGTATCAGAGCGGGTTACCCACGTGTGTACTTGAAAGTTCGCCATACAGACTCCACGTCACCCAAATAGTTGTCCACGTTTATGGCTTGAAAGTTCGCCACACGTGCGGGGGCGTGTTGAGATATAAATCTCACATGGAAAAATGAGACCTGACCTGTGGGTTTATAAGAGTTTGGACTACTCCATCTATTGTCAATTGGTTTTGAATTGGAACCTCAGTCAACTTTATCAGTAGTACGTTACCTTATTTTGTTGGCAACTTATACATGCGGGTCATTTAGTGCATTTTGCAATTTTTCTTTGTTACCAATTCGTTTTATCTTGGTTGCATTGTTTTATTCGTGTTCTTCCATCTGCTTCTTCTAACAGAAACGATGTTTACAAATCTGTACTATATATGATACTATTGCTTATGATGAACGAGGGTTTTATGATCTCAAGTGACTGGGGTGTACGTATTAGTTTGTGTAACATGGTCGGATAAATTTTACAATATTTTAACATATAATTACATTTTTTTGGCTCGATCGATTACTCAAATAACCTATTTTAATCTATAGATAAGGATCTGGTATCTAACTTTTCTCATACATGTAACATGTTCTAGCCTATGTCTAACAGTTGAAGATTGCTCTGATGCTATCGCCTACTCGGCTACAAATAAGACCACCTTTTTTATTTTTGGTAGGAATCCAACCAAAGAAATATAGGGAGAAGAATTTATACATCCAAAAAGAGCTGTACGAGGATATGCAAGTTGATGATGTGCGTACACAGAGAAATGAATTTGATGGAAAGAAGTTGTCTCTCTTGCTCACCTAATTATAATTAGTTGATTGTATGAGGATGCCAGAATGTCACTGCAAGTTGTTCTCCTCTTGACCATTATGGTGGCGCTATTGGATCTGATTTGATTGCCTGCACTTGTCGTTCAGCCAAATTCAATTGGAATTAGACATCAGTCACACCACACTCTACAAGATGGCGACTACTTCTGCACATTAATTCTTGTTTGATCGAGGTGGAAAACGGGAAATGCACTCTTCCAATCAGTCTCATTTAGCAGACTTGAAAGACTTGACTAAATTTCAATATATTGAACCTGCCATTGAACCTATTCATTTCAGCCCCCGAACAATGACTCTACTGCCCAATTTTGGATTACACAATTATAAAGTTTTGATCATCGATCGAAAGCCTCTCACTCTCACACACTCTCTCACTCTCACTCTTGTTCTATAGTGGTTACTGGTTAGTCGATCGGTAGCTCTTCTCCGCTGAAAAGAAGATTTGAATAAGGTAGCTCGATGCACTACTCAACTCAATATAATATGTGGTTGCCGACAAATAGAAGCACTGCTCAACTCCGCTGGTTAGTCGATCTGTTATACTCAGATGCAAGTGGGGTGGCAAAGATGTTAACATATGAAACTCAAGTGGTAGATGTAGGGATTTGTGTTCTAAATCATACGAGTCTCCACTACTCTTCATTACCACCAAGAGATCGATAGAGATACCTAGCCTTTTGTACCGACACAACAAACGTAATTTATATAACGATTCAAGTTATTTTCCAACTGCCACATTATTTTACAATATATGTAAATTTGTATACCATTTCACTGCAATTTATTTGGAAAAACAAATTAATTTAGGTGATAAGTTTCCGGTGATGACCGATTGCAAGAGCTGGTGCTAGTTTCGTCGACGGAGGTTGTGAATCTGGCATGGATTATATATATATATATATATATATATATATATATATATATATATATATATATATATATATATATAGAGCCCCCATTATATATTTTTGCTGTATTTCACTTAATTAATTGATTAACATGGTCCCTTTCCACAATCTATAAGCACGAACATTACTGTTGAAGTGTTGATTAACACCGGCCAGTTCTGAATCAAAGAAACCAAGAAAACAATGTGTGTTTTACGTTCGACACAAATTTGTATGTTATTTTGGCCGGCCTTTTGTTTTGATGATGTTTTGGACCTTGTTTTCTAGTTTTAATAGGATAGAACTGGTACTTCCAATTTACTCTTAAAAAAAAAAAACTGGTACTTCCAATTCATTTTGTTGTTGTTCTATAAAATAGGTAACGCAATTCTTTTTATTTTCATTTTTCAGGTAATTAAAGGAGGATATAAACATATTGAAACATCAAACATTAATAAAATTGAAGGTACAAAGCTACTCTCAGCTTGAATTACATGATTTACATCAGAATTAAACCAAAAAAAACAGAAGACCGCATAATTTTTGACCATTTTCAGAAGCATGATAAGTAGCCAAAAGGTGTGCTGCCTTGTTTGCCTCCCTACGAGCATGAACTAGTCTGCAATTTGGAATGGTTTCTAGTACCTCATACAATTAAATCATCTATACAAATCATTTATATAACGTACGAAAGAATTAGAGCTCTCAGCTCCCTTCACAAATTAAAGTTGTTGCTGCTCAACAAGAGAGTGAGTCTTGAAAATCACTGGATCGATCAGAGCTTTATAAATTGCATACTGCAATGCCTTCCTGCAAGCTAACAATTATTCTGCAAAATCTGCAGATAAAATGAGGCAATTGTTTTATTTTAATTAGTTTTCCATATTATCATGCATAGGTGTATATGAAAAAATATAATGGACTTGTACACTAATTCTATGTCTTGAGTATTAAGCAATTGATTAAACATTATCTAAATAATAAGAGTTGAATAAGGAATGTAATCTGACAATTAGGAAACAATATTGAGATCAACTAGAACTCTTTAATGAGCAAGGCACTAAAATCGTAATCAACGACTTACAAGCTCTTCTGTCGCTAATGGATAAGCCTTCTTGAACGTCTCTACGTACGGGTTGCTTAAAGGATGATCTCTAAGCGCCCCCTCCTGATATTGTGAAAATGGCCTAGAACCACCATGATGGGGGGTTGTGTTACGGCGGCGGTTCGCAGAGTTCTGCCGAGACCATTCCTTCAAACAATTTCAGATATTTTACTATTTATAGAAAAATTCAGATTTTGGAAATAACTTCAACATGTCGTAACTTTTTCATACGACGTCCGTTTCACGCGTGCCACATGTCTACGAACTCGTATCGTCAAGCTCTACCACTTTTGTGAAGGAAACTTTCCAAAATTCACGACGGATCAAAATGTCAACTTTTGACCCATCGAAACTTTATCGCTTTTCGGATTTTAACTCTCGAAATCAATTCCGACCTCGAACAACAACTAATAAAAAGGGTATGAAATACGAAATTCCGTAAACCACCCTTCCATTAATTTCGAGGAATTTACACGAAATTGAATTATAAAAATCAGGGTTACTACAAATATAGCCGACGATTTTTGTTTATACTAACGAAAAAACAGTATCGTCGGCTATGGTTAAACTATGGCCGACGATTTTGTTTTTCCATCAACGAAAAATAAAATCGTTGGCTATTCGTTGGAAGTACCGACGAAAATTTTAATTCGTCGGCCGTTTTTTTTAATTTCGTCGGGAAAAGCCTTTTTTCTGGTAGTGAGAGCCTAATGAACCTTGCATGTAAATCGATTAAGAAAATCAAATTCAGTATTCAGGGTTTTCACAAAAAACTTTTTATAAAACCTTTTCCGCAATAAAAAAAAAAAACTTCAGAAAACGGGCCAGCAAAGCTAACCCAGTCAGAAAATCAATCTGAGCCTGTGAGCCGTGCTACCCGGCCTGCGACCCGACCCGGAATCTCTCTGTAAAGAGATTAAGTCAACTAGTCGTTATTTACGATGACTATTTTTTCTGGGTTTTGGTTTTTTAGCTGGGAAGAAGGCGCACGATTTCATTCATGAAATTGATGGGATTCAAGACCCGCAGCTCGCAATTCAGGTTAGATTAAGAACAATCAGAGAATCCTAAATGCATCGGCGTGAAAATTAGGTTAAGTTAGATGGGGACCGGAAGGAATTTAAGATTTTTGCATGATTCTCTGTGTGTGTTCTTGATTGCTTCGATTGGATTTGTATGTTGTATCTGGTATTCTTGTTTGTTATAACTAACCATGCAGCGCTATAGCAGAGGCTAAGGTATGTCAATTTGATGAATTGAAAATTTCTGACATCTTGATTGACTTAAGCTTTCTGCATCAAATCTGTAAAATTTTCTTTCAGTTATCGTTGTGATTTGGTCTCCCATGTTTAACTTTTATCATAACAAGAAATTTACAGAAGAAATGAATGGTTTTATCAAGATTCAGTTTTACTTGATTTCAGTAAGAACATATAGAAATTCCTTGAGTTTTTTGGTTTTCTGCTCTTGTGAATTGTATATTGCACATAGCAAAACTTTTCATGATTGCAAACGATCAATTAAGCATCAAAACTTGAAAGCTTGTGTTACTAGATTTTTAAAATATGCATATTTTGTCTTCCATAGAAGTATCAATGCATTGCTTAAGAACTAGATCGAACAGCTGCATACATGGTTTCTAATCTCATATTTGGTTATGCTTGAAGCTTTTCTTCTGCCATATAGGTGTTGACTGCTTCTTTTATAAAACTTGAGTATAATTACTATGGTTTGTGGATTCAGAAACTTCAGATTATGTGTTTAATCTACTGCTATATAAGTATACTTAAGCATGTGTTATAGTTGGGATATTGAGATGTTTTGTGAAGTATGATTTTGGTTTTTGTGTTTGTAATGTACATTCTGTGTTTGTGTGATTGCTTTTACTTGATAGATTTCGTTAAAAACACAGAAGACACTTAACAAAACCTTAGACTTTACAAACATATAAATATAGAAACAAGAATAATAATTGAAAAATCTTTTGTTTGCTCTTTAGGTGTCCAGGTGGTTACTCTTAACCAAATTGAGCTTTTGACTGGTTCCAATTACATAGCATGGAGGAGGCAACTAGACATGTATTTTTCACTCAACCATGAGTTAGATGATTGTCTCAAGACCCATGTACCACCACACATAGAGGAGTGTGACATAGATGAGTTCCCTGAAGCTTATGAGTATGAGAGATCATAGCATAGGAAGAATGATATATGCAGAAACATAGCTAGAGCCACCATGACTGAGACTATAGCTAGATCAATTCCAGAGATGGAGTGTAGTAATTTATAAATCAATTTCTTGTTAATCTCTCGAGATTATTGGAAGAGATTCTGAATTTTAATTTCTGAAAAACATTTATTTTTCGAGGGATTAAAGTTGACTTTCTGATCCGTCGTGATTTTCGAAAAGTTCTCTTCGCGAAAATCGTAGAGCCCGACGATACGAGTTCGTAGATATGCGGTACGCGTGAAACGGACCTCGTATGAAGAAGTTACGACATATCGAAGTTATTTCTAAAATCAGAAATTGCTATAAATAGAAGGGATTTTCAGGTAAAAGTCAGAGTTTCCATTTTAGTCCGTTTTACCTTTTACAGTAGCTTTTTACTGTTCACTTTTTACTATTCCTTTTCTCTCTCCTCGACGCCGGTTTTCTCCACCTCCGATCTTCGCCGTCCGGCCTCCGCGGCGCAAGTGCCACCCACCGATCGAAAGGGTTTTCCCTCCTCCATCGATTGAGCCAAGAATCGAGCGACCCACCGCCGGTGTACGGAGCAGCAGCGCCCGAAAGTCCTGCCACTGCCTGCAATGGAGCTTCACGCCGTTCCAGGCGTCGCCGGAGCTCGAGCGACCCATATTTCGAACCGTCTTCGCCGTGCGCTCCTCCCTGTGTAAGTGGATCACGCCGAATCAAGCGGAATCGACCGGATCGATTCCGATCCGATCTGAGCTCCCTCGACCCGTTTATGTGTTCAACCCAACCCGGCCCAGCAAGCGTCGACCGGACCCGGCCCAGCAGGCGTTGACCGATCCGGCCCAGTCCAGCCTTGACCGTTGACCAGTGCTGACGTTGACCGTTAGCGTTGACCGTTGACTGACGGTTGACCAGTTGTTGACTGGCACTGTAGCAGTCCAATCTAAACGCCGTTTCGGTCCGAATCGACCCGTTTTCTCCGAGGCCCGACGCTATGCAGTGATTTACCAATTTTGGTTAATTAAGGTGAGTAAATCTCACTGTGTTCGTATTATTATGCGAGTTAAATTATAGTATTGGATCGTTAAATGCAAAATGGTTTTATGAAAATGATATTTGTTTTAAATTGAATGAACTTGATCGACTACGGTTCATTGGTAAGTAAAATGAATTTATTATAAAAATGATTTTCGTTACGATCAATGACTATAGTTGGTATTAGTGGACTATTCCTGAGTGAATGTCTACGTATATATATATTTACGTGAAGTATATGTATTGTGGGTGTGCAATTGGCTTCTTTAATTGTTAGGAAATTGTCATAATTGTGTATTATACGTATGTTTGTGTTGGTTTGGAAACCAACGGTGAATGTAAGATATTGTCATTAGTGGTCGAATTGGTATCTTACATGTGTATTGTGTGAATGTAAGATATTGTCCAGTGGGGTCGAATTGGTATCTTACATGTGTGTTGTGTGGTTGGGTTGGTTTGGAAACCAACGGCCAATGTAAGATCTTGCCATTAGTGGTCGAATTGGGATCTTACATGTGTGGCGGAAAGGATCTTGCCAGTAGTGGTTGAATTGGGATCCTTGTGGCATTTATTATCAGTTAGAACTCTAGCCTGTCTGTCTTGGTGAGAGTCGGATGGGAATGACTGAGGTCATTGCCCTGTGTGCTATTCATTGGTTGATTGTGCGTTGTTTTCTTGAGTTTTAAGATGGTAACATCTTGGCTTCATTTGAGATTGAGAGATTTCTTATATGGTTGCATTTTGTTTATATTTGTGTTATTGTTTGTGCATGACTTCCTGAACTAAGTTTTATGCAGGAGTCACGATTTAAATTGTATAAGATTTGAATTTTCCTGAACTATGCTTTCAAGCAGGAAAGTCTGAATCTTACCTTGTGTTTTGTTGGTCTTAATTTTATTATCTTGAAATTGTCTGTTTTACTCACACGAGCTTTGAAAGCTTACCGGGTTCGTTGTTTACAACCCGGTGCACCAATTGTTGGTGTAGTGGTTAGACTTGCAGGTGAGGACCAGCAGCCAAGGAGTGGCATCTGAGTCGCACGGCTAGTAGGTGTGGATTTTGATCTAGCTTGTCTTCTTTTTTGTTTTTGGGTTAGTGAGTGACAGCGTGAGACTCTATTGTTACATTCAGGTTTGTTGATGTAACATTTTTTGAGTGTTTGAGCCACGCACTTAAACTCTGTTGTTGTACTTAGTTATTTGTTTAATAACTTTTAAGTATGGAGTTTTTGTGGATTTTTCACATTATTGAAATTGCATTTTTATTATCCAATTTTGCGGGGTGTGACATGGAGTATGTATATGACTTGCTAGAGTATGTAAAAGAGAAGTTTAAGAAGACTAACAAGTCAGAGTCATCCACTTTATCTCTAAAGTTAAGCACCCTTAAGTATAATGGTGTAGGAGGAGTCAGAGATCACATTCTGAAGATTGAGAATATAGTGAATAGGCTTAAGAATCTCAATTTGATACTCCCTGATGAGTATGTGCTAAATACTGCACTTCACTCTCTTCCTCCAAGTTTCAATCAGCTTAAGTTGAGCTACTATGCTCAAAGGGAAAAGTGGGGACTTAATGAACTCCTCACTATAGCAACTGAAGAAGAGACTAGAATCAAAGCTGATGATCCAACCTATGGTGTCATCAAGGCTTCCAATCCGGAGGCAACAGTCAATATGGTAGGAAAAAACAAGTGGAAGAAGAACCTAGGAGCTAAAAAGACCAACTTTAAGCCTCATTCAGCTAAGAGGGCACGGACATCCAACACTGGAACTTTCAAGTTCAAGTGTTATTTCTGTAAGAAGCCTGGCCGTAAGAAGAAGGATTGCAGTGGCTTTAAGGCTTGGATGATTATGAAGGGTGAGAACTTAAACCTGTCTAAAAACTTTAATTTTTCATCTCTTTACTTTTTAGAAGTTGATTTAATAACTGTAGAACCAAATACATTTTGGCTTGATTTTGGCTCTCCCTTACACATAGTTAATTCCATGCAGGGCTTCACAAAGAGAAGGAAACCAAGAAGTGATGAAGCTCACATTCGAGTAGGCAATGGGATGAAAGTCTCAGTGAATGCCATAGGCAGTTTAGTTTTATGTTTAAGTTTAGGAAATTTTCTTTTTCTGGATAATGTTTATTTTGTACCCACAATGAAGAGAAACTTAATCTCTTGGGATCTTTTGGTTCAGTTTGGCTATAGTTTTCTTTAGGATTAATTTCAGTTTACTACCCAAATCTTAGGGTCAAGTTTCAGTTTCAGTTTCGTCCTTAATCTTTTAATTTAATCACGTGTGTCCTTATACTCCTAATTTTTCATCAACTTGAGACAAAACTTCAAATTCACTTCGAATATGATGTCACCATCCGATGTGTAAATAACAACTTTAGTTGTAAATAGTCTATTATACCCTTTTAAGAGTGTTGGAAACTGAAAAGTGTGTCAGCGTGTCTCGACCGCGTTGGATGGTGACGTCATATTTGAAGTGAATTTGAATTTTTGCCTCAGGTTGATGGAAAATTAGGATTATAAGGGCACACGTGATTAAATTGATAGATTAAGGACGAAACTAAAACTTGACCCTAAGATTTGGGTAGTAAACTGAAATTAATCCTTTTCTTTATGACATTAATGGAATAAAGTTTATTAAAGATTCATTATGTATTGGTTCTGCTTTGCGTTTGAATGGATATTTACATATACAATGTAGCATTGAAAGTTCTCCTACAGTTTATTCTATTGAGAACTCAAGTTTAAATGCAGTCTCTAGTAGTAACACTGTTTCTGGTGTTAAAAGAACCATGTTTAATGATAAGTCTGCCTATATATGGCATAGAAGACTAGGCCATATATCAAAAGAAAGATTAAAAACTCTTGTTAAGAACAAAAGGTTACCAGAATTAGATTTCTCTGACTTGAATGAATGTGTGGAATACTATAAGGGAAAAATGACTAACTTAAACAGAAATGGTGCATATAGAGCTACTAATCTATTAGAGTTAATTCATACAGACATTTGTGGACCTATAAGTCATAAAAATATCTGTGGAAACGTCTACTTCATTTCATTTATAAATGATTTCTCACGTTTTTGTCACATTGAGTTATTATCTGAAAAAACATAGTCTATAAAAGCTTTTAAGGTTTTCAAAGCTGAAGTTGAACTTCAATTAGGCATGAAAATAAAAACTGTGAGATCAAATAGGAGAGGAGAATTTTATGGTAGGTATAATGAAACAGGTAAACATAAAGGGTCATTTGCTGTATTTCTTGAGGAGCATGGCATTAAAGCACAGTATACAACTCCACATAATCTCCAACAAAATGGAGTGGCAAAAAGAAAGAATATAGCTCTTTTAGGTATGGTTAGGAGCATGATGTGTACATCTGGTTTGCCTTTAAATATTTGGGGAGAAGCTTTAAAAACTGCAAATTATATTTGCAATAGAGCACCAAGCAAATCAGTAGATAAAACACCCTATGAACTTTGCCATGGAAAGCAGCCAAGCCTGCATCGTATGCATGTTTGGGGCTGCAATGCAGAAGCTAGAATTTATAATCCTAATTTATAAAAGCTTGAGCCAAGGTCTGTTAGTTGTTATTTTGTAGGTTGCTGTGAAAAATCAAAGGGGTAAAAACTATACTCGAGTAAACATACTCCAAGAATATTTGAGACTAATCAAGTTGAATTTTTATGAGAGTCTTTATGTAATACAGAATATGTAGATTTATCTACAGATTTTGATGAAATTATAGAAACTTCAGAACATTCACCTAACCTACAGAATAGTACTACTCCAATATCATTTTCAGATTTAACTAAAGCAAACCAAAATTTATCTGAAACTGCAGTTTTGGGGGGAAGAATTAGTCACTAAGCCAATAAATGAAAATTCTTCAGAAAAAATAGAAATGGATCAACTTGTAGAAGATACAGAACCTCAAGAAAACATAATACCACAAGAGCCTCAAGAAGAACCTGAACCAAATCCTAAACATAGGAAATCTCAGAGGGAAAGAATTCCCACTTTTGGGAGTAACAGTGAATATCTAGTGTTTTCTCAAGAAATTGATAATGCATTAGATGAAGACACTGATCCAGTCACTTTTACTGCAGCTATTAAAAGTGAAGACTCAGCTAAATGGCAAGAAGCCATGGATGCAGAAATTGAGTCTATAAAGAATAATGAAGTCTGAGATTTGGTTAAGGCAAATAAAAATCAAAAGGCAATAGGTTGTAAGTGGGTATTTAAAACTAAAAGAGATGCTAAGGGAAATATAGAGAGGTTTAAGGGTAGGTTAGTTGCTAAGGGCTTCACTCAATAAGAAGAGATTGATTTTACTGAAACATTTTATCATATGTCTACAGAAGACTCTTTTAGAATAATTATGGCATTAGTAGCTCATTTTGATATGGAGTTACATCAGATGAATGTCAAAACAGCTTTCCTCAATGGTGAGCTTGAAGAAACAATCTTTATGAAACAACCTGAAGGTTTTGATGTTCCAGGGAAAGAGAAAATGGTTTGTAAACTTAAGAAATCAATTTATGGATTAAAACAAGCATCTAGGCAGTGGTATAGGAAATTTGATTCAGTGATAATAACTTTTGGTTTTACAGAAAATATTGTTGAATGCATTTATCTCAAGACTGTGGGAAATAATTTTATTTTTCTCATTTTATATGTTGATGACATTCTCCTAGCAAGAAGTAATGTAAAATTACTTAAAGATGCAAAAATCTTTTTGTCAAAAAAATTTGACATGAAAGATTTGGGGGAATCATGCATCTTTTGTCTTAGGCATTGAGATAAAAAAAAAGGACATAAAACGTAACTTATTAGCACTACCAGAAAAGGGGTCATAGCCGACGATATGGGAAAAAACGACCGACGAAATAGTACTTCGTCGGCTATAAGGGGTCATAGCCGATGAATTACTATTTCGTCGGCTACATCGTCGGCTATAATATTATAGCCGACGAGTCGTCGGCAGTCGTCGGCTATAACTATAGCCGACGAAAAGTTTTTGGTTATAGCCGACGAGGAGGGTATTCGTCGGCTATAACTCTTATATCAGATCTATTCTGCAGCAGCGAGCTCATTCGTCGAAAACATTTCGAAAATGCTCTGAAATCGTCCAAAACCTCGGCCATAAGCTTGAAAGGTACGTATATTGCTGTGTGTGTTGATTTAGTTGGTTATATGCAGAGGTGAGTTAATTTAGAGTTTAATTAGAATAAATGTGTGATTAATTTGATATATATATATATATATATATATATGTGTGTGTGTGTGTGTGTGTGTGTTGAGATGTATTAATGGGTTGATATGTTGGTTAGATAGAATTGAAGTTTTGTTGAAGATCAGTGATTGATTGTTGATTTAGAGGTGATTTTAGATGAATTTGATGAAAAAATGTATATATATTAATTAATTTAATTGTAATTAAAAATATATTGTTGGTATATATGAAAAATATATTGTGTTTAATTAATTAGGGAGATTGACAATGTTTTAATTAATTTAGGGATGTGTATATATATATATATATATACATATATATATATATATTTATATGTGTAATGATGAAATTTTTAATTAATTAGTACGTACGTACGTACGTAGTACGTGCATATATACACATTTATATATAGTTACATTTATTTACTGAATTTACAGGATGGACAGGAGTTGGATTACCCTTGGAAGATGGGATCAGGTGTATCATGATGGAGTTAGGAGTTTCCTAGAATTTGTGATGGCTAACTGTGGAGACACTACACTTCATTATTGCCCGTGTAAAAAGTGCAAGTGTGCCAGCCCAAAACAACGTTTTTCCATAGAGACCGTGGAGCAACACCTGGCTAGATATGGATTTTGGGTCCTATACACTAATTGGATTTATCACGGTGAACCAGAGTTTGCGGGTCCTCATGATCATGGACAATTTGCCGAGAGAGGGAGTTCATCCAATGATCCAACAACGAACTGGATCAACGATATGTTTCCTCGTGAGAGCGGTGTCTTTGATGAAGCACCAGATGTGCAACTCCCTCCTCCGGAGATGGAGTGTTTCCCTGATATTGAGCCACTCGAGCCATTACCCCGATCACCGGTCAACACAAGTGGTATGGAAAAGTACAACAACCTGATCGCATTGCAACAGACTCCGTTGTACCCCGGATGCAGTAAGACTGTCCTTGAATCTGTCATGGGAGTGATGAAGATCAAAACGGAGAACAAAGGCACTGTCAAATCGGTTGATGATTGGCTGAAGATATGGGGTGGGGCGATGCCCCCCGGACATCGGCTTCCTACCAGTCATCATAAGGTGCGACATATCCTTAAAGATCTCGGCCTTTCCTACATCAAGATTCATGCATGCAGATACGATTGCGTTCTGTTTTACGGGGAAGGACTTGCAGATCTTGAATACTGCCCAGTATGCAATACAGAGCGGTATAAGTTCACTCCTAAAGGGAACAAGAAAGCTGTGAAGATACTTCGGTACTTCCCGCTGATTGATAGGCTCGAGCGGTTGTTCATGTGTGTTTTCACGGCCAAAGCTATGAGATGGTGGGCTGAGAGGAATGTGCCTGACGATGACACCCTTAGACATCCCGCCGACGGAGAGGCTTGGAAGAAGAATGTGTTGGAGTTTCCTGAATTTGCATCAGAGGTTCGAAATGTTTGGCTAGGGCTATCATTCGACGGTTTCAACCCTTTTGGCAAGAAAGAGCTTCAGTACAGTGTGTGGCCAGTTATTTTGATTCCGTACAACCTTCCACCGTGGATGTGCATGAAGAAGGAATATAACATGCTCACATTGTTGATTCCAGGCCCAGGTTATCCGGAAAAGTGTCTCGATGTGTATTTGAGACCCGTAATTGAGGAGCTTCGGTACTTGAGTCTGAAAGGCCACCTGGTCTACGACCGGTTCAAAAATGAGATGTTCCGGATGCGTGCCATGCTTGTTGGCACGATCAGTGACTTTCCTGGGAGGGGTATGTTGTCGGGCAGCGTCACCAGGGGTTACAGGACTTGTTCAGAGTGCATGACTGTTGATTTCTCCAGTCCTCATTGCAGCAAGATTGTCCAGATGCGTCACCGTTGTTGGCTTCCGCATGACCATCCATTTAGGGACGATGCACAGGCTTTTGATGGGACTGAAGAAAGGGGCTGGGCACCGGAGCGATGGACAAGGGAGGAAATATTGGCAGTGTTGAATGAGTATGACTTTGGTCCGCTTAGCAATCATCCCGATGTGTTGCGCACGATTCCAGAGAGGCCCGATCGGTATAGGTTCTGGTCACACAAGAGCATCTTATGGGAACTTCCTTATTGGGCCAGGTTGGCTATCAGATACTACCTGGATGTCATGCATATAGAGAAGAACGTGGGTGAAGCCGTGGTTGGCACAGTTTTGAATTGAGAGAAGAAAACAAAAGACACCCCCAAGGCACGCGTTGATCTGAGAAATATGGGACTGCGGGACCATTTGTGGTTGAGAGAGGGCAGGAGCAAAATGCCCCAAGCTCCTTACACCGTCACCAGGGACCAGAAACATGAAATCTTTGGATGGCTGAGTAATGTCAGGTAACTTTTTATTAGGCATGTATTCCCTAAAGAATCCATCTGTTGTTGGACGACTATATATGCATGAAATCTAATTGTTGTTAATGGCTATGCAGGTATCCTTATGGCTATGCGGGTAACATAAGCAAGTGTGTTAACTACCGAGACAACAAGATGTACGGATTGAAGAGTCACGACTGCCATGTACTGCTTCAACGCCTCTTCCCTATTTTCATTCGAGCCTACTTGGAGGATGAAGTCGTTGAGCCGTTGGTGGCGTTGTCAAGATTCTTCCAGAAGTTATGCGCTAGAGAAGTTAGAAAATCAGACCTCATGAGAATGCATGAGGAAATCGTTTTTATCTTGTGCAAGTTCGAGAGGATATTTCCCCCAAACTTCTTTGACATCATGCCTCACCTGATGATCCATCTTCCCCAACAATTGTTGCTTACCGGTCCCGTACACTACACTTGGATGTATCCCATCGAAAGGTACATGGTATTCATAAATTTGATTTATACATGTTTTTAAATAAAAGTTGCATGCTCTTAACATGCACTGGTTAACCTTGCAGACAACTTGGAGACTACAAGAAATATGTGCACAATAAATCTGCGCTTGAGGGGTGTATTGCTGAAGCTTACATTGCGCATGAGTGTGTAACGTACGCCAAGTTGTACTTGGGAGCGATGGAGGACCCCCCACAACATCCAAGTCGAGATGACCCCGAGTTCAACCTATCTATCGTCGCCAACGATGTTGTACCATACGGAAGCTTCAAGAAGAAGGGTGTGGACAAGTTGCCTGACCATGAGGTAGGGATTGCCCACTGGTGGGTTCTAATAAACTGTCCGGAGGTACAATATTGGAAACGAACCCATCTTACCTGCAAGGAAGTTCGCGGTGATCTCGAGTACCACAACACGACGTTTGCAGACTATTTTCCACAATGGGTAAGTGTATAAATATATATATTATATGGCTTTCTTTTACAGTTCCCTATTCTTTAATCATAAACACACCAAGTGATTTGAGTTATATTTTTCAGCTGATGCAAGTGGCTGCGAAGGGTGGTCATAGAAATTACTCAGAGGAATTGAGGTTGTTGTCGATGAAGCTGATATCTTCCACAGTCCGCCCAATGTGTGATGTCAACGGCGTTAAGTATATATGTGAAGCTAGAGACGGGGAACGCAAAACACAGAATTGTGGGGTGATGGTCGATGGTGCAGAGGGGGGCGTGGATTATTACGGTGTCCTACAGTCAGTTGTTGAACTCATTTATGGGAACCGCATGAAAGTCGACTTGTTCAAGTGTCGATGGTTTGATACTAGGCCGCACCGCATAAGGATCGATCAGTACGGCATACTTTCGGTGAATACCGCCAGTCATGTGTATGAAGATGACCCCTTTGTTTTCGCCACAGCGGCCAAAAAGGTCTTTTATCTTGACGATCCATTGAACAAAGGCACGTGGAAGGTAGTTAACCATGTGTCTCAGCGAGACATATACAGTGCTACCACACTTGGTGTGAGCACAGAGTGTCAAGAAGCGACCGCATACCAAGAGCCGGACGCCGGCGACATTCCGGAATCCTCCACCATCCGCGATAATAATGTGACGCCGGGCAGAGTGGTTCGACTTCCTAGGGGTCAGGTGCCCATGTATGATGTTAATCCGAATCGTCTATATCAGGCAGACGATGACTCAGACGACGAGTACGAGCACCGGTTGCCAGATATTAACTACTATACTACGTCTGACTCAAGTGATGAGGATGATTCTGATTATCATCCTTAGTATACTATTTATGTATGTATTTGTGTACGATGGTGCATGTATGTATGAATACATTTTTCGTCCTTAATTACCGTTTTCCGAGTTTATGGAAAATTGTATTGAATTTTTTGTGCGATGTTCAGGAATTTATCAGGTGAAATAGGCAATTTTCAGGCCCTAAATGACAAATTTTCGGAGAGATAAGCATTATAGCCGACGAAATGGACCATACTTCGTCGGCTATAATGCCCATTCTGGGTAATTTAATATGCAAGTCGTCGGCTAACGACAAAATGTTGAAGGTCGTCGGCTAAAGTATAGCCGACGACCTGTATTTCGTCGGCTATAACCCCTGGCCCGGATGTTGACCGAAACCATTGCTTGATCCTTTAAATGCAAATGTGTCGTGAAATAAGATACGACCGAAATATTGAAATATGTCTACGGTTGAAAAATGAGAAAATTCCGAAAAAATCTGTGTGCCGAATGTTGCGCTTAGCTGTTTTTTCCTTCCGTTTTCCTATGGGTAGCCTGACGGTCGGTAAATATTTTGAGGAAAATTTTTATACGATTAGTTGTGTCGCATCGATTTGAAACTATTCTCTGTTGAAGGTCAGGCCAAAAAACGTCATTTAGACGGGCCAATTGCCGTTTTAAAGCGTTTAGAGGTTTGACTTTGCAGTTTGACCGTCCCGATCGAGCCTTTAACGTTGTCAGATGTAGTTGGATTTTTTTTCATACATGTATTTCATCTTAACGGTGATATCTAACGGTTGGAATAGATTTTCCAAACTTTTAGATTCAAAATTGGAACATATGCACTAATGTTCCTTAACTTGTTTACTAAGTGTTTAAGTGAATGTATAGTTTCAAATAGCTACTATACGTAGACCCTTCAAATGCAAATATGTTGTGAAATAAGATATGACCGAAATATTGAAATACGTCTGCGGTTGAAAAATGAGAAGATTCCGAAAAAATCAGTGTGCCGAATGTTGCAGTTAGCTGTTTTTTACTTCCGTTTTCCTATGGGTAGCCTGACGGTCGGTAAATATTTTGAGGAAATTTTTTTTACGATTAGTTGCGTCGCATCGATTTGAAACTATTCTCTGTTGAAGGTCAGGCCAAAAAACGTCATTTAGACGGGCCAATTGCCGTTTTAAAGCGTTTAGAGGTTTGACTTTGCAGTTTGACCAAGGAATAGCCGACGAAATACTTAACTTCGTCGGCTAAACTCTTGCGATCCGCGCCGTTTCATTGTCCGCCGTTGGATGGGGTAGATCTAACGGCTGCTGAGCGCGTGAAGTATAGCCGACGATATTAAAGGTATAGCCGACGACATTCATACTATAGGCGACGAAATTCATACTTCGTCGGCTATAACAGGCCCGCAAAGCCCAACTTCGGCCCGGCCCGGATTTAGGGTCAGAGTATAGCCGACGAATTAAAATTAAATCGTCGGCTATAGTCCTTCGATTTAAACCGAAACAGAGGCGCCTCTCCCTCATTTTCTGCATAAAACCCTAAATCCCTAATCGCCGCCCACCCCTCCCCGACGCCGACCGACCACCACCGAGCCTCCCCGACGCCGACCGACCCTCCCCGTCCCTGCCCGACCCCTCCCCGCCCCCTCCCCGTCCTTCCCGACCCGTCCCTGACCCGAACTCGATCCGAACGCAGCCGTCATTTAGCCGCCGCCCCTAGCCGCCGTCGCCGCCGCACCGCACCACCGGTCCTCGTCCCCTAGCCGCACTACCATGTCAGGTAGTCCCGCTCTCCCTCATTTAGGGTTTTTGTTAATTTTGTGGAATTTTGTGGTTTTGTGGAATTTACGGGTTTTGTGAAATTTATGGTTTTTGTGAAATTTTGTGGAATTTAGGTTTGTTGTGCAATTTATGGAATGTTGTGGAATTTTTGTTAATTTTGTGGAATTTTGTGGAATTTTTAGGAGGATATATATATATATATATATATCTATATATATATTTCGGAATATATATATATATATATAATTAGGTATAAATATATTTATGTATATATATAATTAGGTATATATATATTTAATGAAGTTTTTTAGTTTTTTGTGAAATTTATGGAATTTTGTGGATTTTTTTTTAATTTTGTGGAATTAACAAGAATTTTTAGGAGGATATATATATATATCTATATATATATTTCGGAATATATATATATAATTAGGTATAAATATATTTAGGTATATATACATTTAATGAAGTTTTTAATTTTTTTGTGGAATTTTTGTGAAATTTATGGAATTTATATACTAATTGTGCAGGAAACCGCCGCGCTGTAGACCGATGGCTTGCCAGACCGACCGAGAGTGACCCCGAAGCTCAGGCAGGACACAGCCGTGGGGGGGGGGGGGGGCGGATCCAGCGGTCGTCGGGGCCTACGCCGGCCACTGAACAGGCGCGAGGAGACGTTGATGGGATTGACCCCGAGCGATCCACGTGGGGGCTCATCGTATGAGTCGACGGGAGCGGGCCCAAGCTCGAGCGTCAGAGGAGGACGCACAGCCGCACCCTCCAGACCCCAGTGCACTTCAGCACTGTTCCAGGATCGGCAGCCGACCCCACCGCGCGCCGATCTGGACCCTCCAGAGATGCTCCCTGTCCCCCCACAGCGACAGCGTCCACAGCTACAGGGCCCACCGTCAGGGGGATCAGGCCCCTCAGGGTCCACGCCCCGTATGTCTCCGCCATCGGGGATGTACATGGTCCAGTTCCTTCCTGCCATCCCCGAGTACGACGCTAGGGGGAGGCAGATTTGGAGGCACGACCGGCCGCACGAGATTCCCTGGGAGGAGGCCTACGTCCACAGGAATTTCGACTCAGAGGACTGCCGCGGCCTGTGGTGTGTTCATGAGAAGGACAAGCAGTACAACGACGCAGGTAATTAGTTAGTTTAATTAATTATTTAGATTGTTTAATTAATTATTTAATTAGTTAGTTTAATTAATTATTTAACTATGTATTCATTTTAATTATGAAACAGGCGTCCTCGTAAATAAACCCGCGGGGACGAGACCGACCAGAGGGCCAGCGAACATGTCGACCCTGGAGAGGGAGCTCGCCGGTGGGATCAGGGAGATCCTGCCCGGTCCCGGTGAGGATGGACGCCCGATCGAGAGGAGAGACACCACGACCAAGTATATCAACGCGACGGGCATGATCGTGCGGGACAGGGTCCCAATGTTGTGGCCCGACTGTGGCTCTGTGCCCGATGACATCAAGGCGCGAGTGTACAATGCACTGTCGGTGAGTTAAATCGTATTTTTATTATAGAAAATAAACATTTATGAATTGAGTCCTTATAAATATATAAAAATATTTTCTAATTAATTTATAATATTGCAGCAATGGTTTAGAGTCCATCCTACCTTGGACTGGTGGAGAGACGAGCAGCTGAAGAACAGGTTATGTGTTTCGCGTTATTTTACTATCATTCGAGTTAGATTGAAGACGATTAAAGATGTACAAATATATCTAACAGTTGTGTTCTGTTAATATAGGTACTCCGAGTGGAAGAACGAGCTGTCGACGCACCACAAGACGTACCATGTGGAGCAGGGCTTGGGGCGAGGTGCAACCCCCCACGAGTTCCGGTACAGGGAGTATGAGTGGCTATGGCTGGTAGCCTACTTCGGGAGCGACAGGGTCTCGGTAAGAAAATTTAGCCTGCTAGTATATAACTTTTTAATGTTATTTAATAATTAAATTATGTAGTTACTTAATTAAATTAATTAGTTAGTTAGTTATTAGTTATTAAATTAAGTTAGTTAGTTAGTTACATAGTTAGTTAGTTCGTTACTAAATTAAATTAAATTAGGTAGTTAGTAAGTTAGTTAGTTACTAAATTAAATTAGTTAGTTATGTAGTTACTAATTAAATTAAATTAGTTAGTAACTAAATTAGTTAATAATTTTGTTTTGGTTAGTTCCTAATATTTTAATTTAGTTACTAATTTATATTTGCGTTTATATGTTCGTTCTTATAATAAAGAAAATCTCGAAGACGAACAGCGACAACCGCAAGAGGAACGAGCATCCCCACCACGGCGGCGCCCGCTCCTGGAGGCAGTGGGCAGAGATTGCAAGGAGGGACCGACCGCTGAGGCCGTTGTCGTGGATTCATGCGCAGATGTATCTGGGGCGTCCCGACCAAGTGGTAAGTATTCCCCTATTTTCAATAAAAGTGTTTCATTAAATTAATTTATATATATTTTTTATAAATTCGTTTATTATATTTTCTTGTCAATTAGGCGGGAATAGATGCGGAGACCAACGCGATCACCTTGGGGATCGCGCGAGAGACGCTGGGGGAAGGGGCGTCTGACGAGGCGATCGCGGAGTTTGCCTCCACGATCGACACCCTTGAGCCGCGCTTGGCCTCTCAAATCATGCACGCGGCGGTAGGGACTGGCAACAACTACTTCTACCAGAGAGGCCTAGGCGCGGCGGGAGATGGGGTTCTGAAGTACACGCCGGCCAATCCCAGCACGCAGCGTGCGGCTTCGACGAGCAGAGACTTGCAGACACAGCTGCAGAGGACGCAGGCGGAGTTGGCGAGGGCGGTGGAGGCGCTCCAACAGCAGGCTTCGGTGCAGCAGGCCAGAGACGCGTCTGTGGCGGAGATGTACCGATGGATGCAGCAATCTTGGGAGGCCCAGCCAGCTGGATAGGAGCCCCCGCCTCCGCCACAGATGCCCGAGTTCGTCGTCCCCACTCCCCCCCCCGCATCGGAGTACGCCAGGCGATCAGTCTAGCCATAGCCACCGGAACTCGAACGATCCCGTCGACGACTCTACGCGTTTAGGGGGTGATGAGTAGATGACTAGTTAGGGGGTTAATTTGTACAGTACGTAGGATATTACGGATGGATTGATGTGGATATTTGTTGGAGATTTGGATGTTTGTTTGTGGATTTTCTGCAGCCAAACAGAAGACGAAGTGAAATTGGGCCCGAACAAAATTTTTAAATTTTTTAAAATATTTAGGGGTTATAGCCGACGAAATGGACCATATTTCGTCGGCTATACCCTCCCGGCTTCCGGCAAAAAAAGCCGTTTCCGGCGCCGGCGAATGTTATGGCCGACGATTAATTCGTCGGCTATGCCTGACTTATAGTCGACGATAGCGTCGTCGGCTATACTTCGGGGTTAGGGGCAATTAGGGGAGAGTTGAAGCCGACGATTCTATCGTCGGCAATGTTCGAAGTATAGCCGACGACGCTTTATTCGTCGGCTATACTTCGTGGTTTATAAGTCAACGACTTACCCTCAGTGTCGTCGGCTATACTATAGCCGACGGAGCATTCCCGACGAGAGAATAGCCGACGATACTTCGTCGGCTATGACTATAGCCGACGATTTAATGAAAACGGCCGACGAGATGGCGTCGTCGCCTATGATCCCTTTTCTGGTAGTGTAGGTTTGTCATAAGCAAACTACATTACAAAAATTCTGAAACGTTTTGGAATGGAATCTTGTAGTTTTGGTGAAGTCCCTATGTCTAAAGGAGATAAATTGCATAAAAACAAATTACCTATGTCTACATAACAGAAAGCTGATATGGATTCAAAGCCATATGCTAGGTTAGTTGGTAGTTTAATATATACTCAGGTATGCACTAGACCAGACTTAGCATTTGCAGTTGGTATATATGCTTTCTAGATTTCAAAGTAATCCATCAATTCAACATTGGAATGCTGGTAAGAAAGTTTTCAGATATCTTTAGAGAACTAAAAACCATTTTCTTGTTTATAGAAGAGTGAAGAACTTAGTTTTAGAAGGGTTTACAGATTTTGATTTTGCTGGTAACTATCCAAATTCATATAAGTCTACCTGTGGTTATGTGTATATGTTAGCTGGAGGTGTTGTTGCATGGAAAACCATGAAACAGACTATAGTTGCAACTTCTACTATGCAAGCATAAGTCATAGCTGTTTATGAAGGTGTCTGTGAAGGTCTGTGGATTAAAAAATTTCTGACAGAGACCGAAATTCTGAGCCATGTAATTCCAAATAAGCTGAGTGTGGTTTGTGATAATGAGGCTGCAGTGTTTTTCTGTAAAAATAGTAAGAGATCAACCAATTATAAACACATTGATCTTAAGTATTATGGTGTGAGGAAAAGAGTCAAGGATGGTGAAGTCAAGATTTTGAACTTTGCTACAGAAGAACAGTTAGCAGACTCTTTTACCAAACTATTACCAGTTGAGACTTTTAAGAAGCCTTGCGCTAAACTAGGTGTTCTTGAGAAGTTAGATTCTGGAGTTTAGTGGAAGCATTCAAAATTTTAGTTACTGATTTTCAATATTATGTTTTATTCTTGTATTTATGTTTTTTTTTTTTGGTTTTGTAAACTTGATTCTGTTATCAAATAAAGTTGATGAATTCCATGGTTCAGTACTATATATTTAAATTTCGAAATTCAGTTTCAAATTTCAATTTTATTCAAGTTATTGAGAAATTCAAGTGGATACTTATGTGCAATATATGTTATGTACATGTTTGCCTTTTCAGTTAACAAGTATTTTCATGTCCACTGGTGTTAAGTTATTTGTGATTTTGGAGTTTTTGTTTAAAAGCATACAGAGGACAAGAGATTTTTGACAATGCAGTAATATATGTGTGAAAATGTCATTAGCTCTACTCTAGTTCATATCTGGAACTCTTGTGCTTTGCAGGAACTTGTGCAGTACGTGATCTTCAATCTGTATTTTCTGTTGAATTTGTTAGATCTTAGGTTATGCATTTGTGAATATGAAGTGACTGAGTTGTTATGTTTTTGGATTTATACATCTTATACAGCTCAAGCATGCCTTAAGTTTATTACTTAGTTTCTGTTTTAGTTCTTTTGCTTACATTTGAATCATTGTACAATCCAGTGGGAGATTGAAAGAATATAATGGACTTGTACACTAATTCTATGTCTTGAGTATTAAGCAATTGATTAAACATTATCTAAATAATAAGAGTTGAATAAGGAATGTAATCTTTATGATATATTAATAAACATATAATCAATATATTGAGTAAGAATCCTATACAGAATTTGATATGAATCTCATGACAATAATGAAACAATATTGAGATCAACTAGGACTCTTTAATGGACAAGGCACTAGTTGATCACTATAAATATATGAGCATTAGTTCATGATATCATCACTAACGCATTTAGTATTCTATTCCATATAGAGCAATTGTGAGAGATTATCAGAAGACTAAGGCTTAAGGCTACAAGAACAATGGCAATTAGCTTCAATGCAGCAGGTATAATTCTGATATTTTGTTTTGATTTTGTATTTACATGGTTTATGTTCAACTAAAGTATTAAAGGATTATTTGGTATTGATCTTTTAGTATATACAATGACAACGTATAGCATGCGTCCTTTTTTCCTTTCTCAGTTTGATATACAAATATAGTTTGTATCCCATCATGATCACCATATACGTATCCATTATTTGTGCCTCATAACTCTTCTTTTGGAGTTTGAACGATCTTAAAATAACTACTTTGTAGTTCTTCGGTCAGTTTATTTTCCTGCTGTGATTGCATTCCTCTTATGTTTTAGTCACGAGCCGTCTTTGTTATATATAGAGGTTTTTTTCACTCCGGCCAATGATCGAGCATAAGTTATATACTCTAGCTGGGCATAAGTTTCCAAGTTTCCCACATCCTAGCTAATCTATTTGACTACCGTATCCAAATTGACTGATATAAAGCCAGCTTCAATAATTTTCCTACTCGTAATAAATGAAAGTGTTTACACATTGACTTGCCAAAAGAAAATTTCCAACATGTGCATAGTGTGCTGCGCGCCATTACAAGCTAAGTGTTCCTTCAAATGTCACATTGATCAAATACTCGATAGAGAATCAAAACGCATGCATTATAATTAGTTTAGAATGTTCACGTCTCATCTTATACGCTAATCACTCCTTGTATGAGAGAGAGAGCAATCACTCTTTTAAGAAATAAAATATACATGCTCCAGTAATAAGGCTAATTGATGTGGATTTTACTTGCCATTTCTCAATCATTTCATCCAACCTTCTCCAAATCTGTCATGTTAACTTATAATAAAGTCTTAAGCTGGATAACCGGAAAAAAAGAAACTATCATTTTACAAGTTGTTTTCATTCATACACATGTCAGCCACTCATCAAAACCGAGCAATCTAAGAATATTTCTTTTTAATTTAAAGACGTACTCATAAATCAAATTAATGAAAATGAAATAATTTAGTTAATTTAATAATAATTCAACAGGAGAGAGAGAGAGAGAGAGATCGATGGTTGAGGTCTTGAGGGTGCAAAGTTGAGAAATATACGTCTCTTTTTTTATTTTATGAAATAGCTATAGCTAGTGAGCGCAAAGCCGTGCACAAGTCTTAAACGTACGCTTACTTAATCAAATTATGGTATATAAGGGATAGACATCGAGCCTATTATTATATATACGAATCAGTTAGTTTAACGTAAAATGACAAACATCTATCTTGCCCTAGCCTTCATCATCAGACCATTCTCGATCTGAACAGAAAGATCTGCTTTTCAAAATATGTGATTCAGATCAGCATACATGCACAATGGAGATGCCCACCAATAATAGAGGGAAGGATCGAGGTGGACAATGTCATTATCGATGGTCGAATTATTTAGAAATGTAGGTCATGCACAGCCAAACCTCGCTCATCCATAGATGACACTACTCTAGAGATCTCCTTACTATATGTATTGTCAATGCTTGTCTCCTTCCACATGATCAAATGTAAGCCATAATTGAGAAGACTCCAAACATGTTCGCCCAGAAAATGATTCCAAGTGACCTCCCCATTATATTGGTCAAGTAAATTAACCAAACAAATAGCTAGGTTAGTTCATAGTGCAATGCATGTTTCGTGTTTTGGCTAATTAAGCTATATATATATATATATATCAGCCTCTCAGGTATCTGTGCTGTTCGTCCTTATGCCCAAGACCCACCCGCACTAGTGATGCCTCCCCCTAGCTAATTTTTCTGGTATGACCCGAAATCTAAATTTCCTACGTACCTTACTTCCTTTGGTTATATTCAATCATGGTGGCCTGGAAGATACAACCTACACTAGATGCCAACATATGACAATTAATTAGATGAAAATCAAAATAAAATTGGAGACAATGATCATCAAATAATTTCACGTGGATAAAATGAAATGAAAAATAATTTTTCATAGTGCTGAAACTGTGTACAAATGATCATTAGCAAAGCAAAATATTTAAGTGATTAAGTTTTTGGATGAATTGTAGTTCTCTTATCATTGTCATTGTTCCATAGTCAGAATATATGCATCAATGGAAGGTTGCAAATTCTGGCTTTTAAGCCAATTAGCTGATTCAATAACAAATCTCATGTCTAGAGTCTAAAATTTCATTCCAATATCTAAGTGTCATTCAGTTCACCTCATCTCTCTCCCATCCGTGTCACTAACAAATTAAAAATTTCTAATTAACATCATATATAGTGGACCAACTACTATCTTAAATATCTAATGCATGATGGAACCGCGAGTGTCAAAGTCCTAATTAAACCCTAAATTTATATTATTAAGCGTAATAACCTATTGGATTGGTCTTAGAAAAGTGAATTTATATTTATGATTAGTGAATTAACCTATCAGAATGACAGAAACCTTTTAATTGACAAATTGACATGCACGAACACTCTGATTAACTAGAGCGATGTATTTGGACTCCATATAGGGTCGATCGCAGATCAAATCTCTACTACTATAAAGGTAAGTAAAAATCTAGTGTTATAATTAGTACATCACCAAGTATTTAATTTTCGATAAATGCATTTTACAATAGATAGAAATTAACCTTTTCAAAAAAAAAAAAAAAAACCCTTCACAATGAAACAATTTGACGAGTATCTATATGTGATAAAGTAGTATGTGGTTTCAATCCAAAACCAATTGGTTATGGATGGAGTAACCCAAACCTTTATAAACCCACATGCTAGGTCTCATTTTCCCATATGAAATTTATATCTCAACAATATGTTCTATAATGAAGCGAGTGAGTGAAAAATTAACCCGTATGTTCTCTTTCTTTCTTCAAGCGGGTACTTTTTAATACGATTGATTAATTAGCATTAGTCAAATCATAATTTACATCATCTTGAACCCATAATAGTTAACAAGTTGCATGATTGACATTATCATAAGTAGTTAGATTGCTACAATATGGTATTACATAATGAATAATCCACTAATTACGTGCTAACAGAAGTCATTTGAAGAGATAAGATCCCATTCCACACTCATTAGAGTATTCTTCCACACGTACCTAAATCATTAATTTTTTTTTTCTTCTTTTCCTTATTAGTTATATTGCAAATTGCTTAAATAACCGAATCGTCACTTCAAATATCATTTTCGGGAAACAGAAGTTCATCAAATTCACCGTTGGAAACAGTTTCAAATGGATGAACTGCGATAAGTCAGACTATACTCTGCCACCCATGCATATTGTTTTTTGGTCCGACGTCTCTACCACCGGCCATGCATGCTTGTACCAATTCAAATTGCTAGAAAATGGCATGGCCACTAGTTTCTAGCTAGCTACAAAAACCAAACAGTTCAAATCTAAAGAAAACCACGGGATCATAATCTAGTGTCCATTGATAAAGACAACGATGGTGGCAATGTTTGTCATAGACATACGTACATATCTTTGCTTAAATGTTCACCGTCTTTTTGCATAAAGATCTATCATCCAAACTCCATATATAACTATTTCTATTTGGCCATGCACCGCCCACACCCCCTGATCGAGTTAACTATTTCTCCGTCCAACTTCTCTAAAATATATCTCATTGGCTTCCTAAAATATCACTGCGTTTATAACCCTCTTTTCCACTCTAAAATTACTTAGCTATAACAAGGAAAGGAAAACTCTGTAAGCTAACAATATTAACCATCAACGAGAAGGGTACGTAAGTTGGGGGAGGAAAACTTTAACCCTAGCTAGCTGGCAGCTTTCAGAAAACCACCGTCAGTAAACCACTAATGTTGCCACGTGGAAAACATCCAGAGACTTGCCTTCAAGGCAGCTTCAATTATGCTTACACGTGCCACGCACCTGACGGCACTCAACTCTATAGCCGCCGCAGAAGAACAATAATTCTGCTCTCGCCGTTTCATCGAAACCACACACCGAACCACAAACACCACTCACGTGTCCTCTAACCCTACCGTCGAAACCGGTAACCGAGGCAAACCATGCAATTCGACAATCGACACCCTAAACCTAACAAGACCTACTCTTCACCCCAAACTGGCAATTGCCAATAGCCGGTCACCATAAGGAAAGTCCCGCTCTCTGAGGCCACCCCCTTATCTTCTCCCAAGTATAAAACCCATACGAGGGTTTGGGTTGTTCCTTCGCTCATCTCCGACTTAGAAATTAAGCCCTCTCCTTCCTATGATAATATCTCTTTCACCCTCGGCTTTCTCGTTATTACGGCCATACCATTCTGGGTATGATAGCTGCTGCTTACCGTCAACCTGAGAGCCGCTGCTCTCCTCCAGCTCTCGGCTTCCCTCGCCTCCGGTTCTTCCGATACAGGCGGTTGAGGTAATCGGTAAACGGTAAACTGCTCGCGCTCTAACAGAAACAAAAACTATATTTCATTTCCGTTTTTGTCCTTGCGTACATATCATATTTACCAAAAATGCCGAGTCCGAAGAGCCAGAGAAGGGTGCAAGAGGATAGTAAGAACAGGAGGGGCAGACTAGTCTCGGAGAGATCGTCGTCTTTTCACGGCCAGATGATGCCCGCGACTACGTCGACGCCACCGACGACACCTCATCTCCGGCGGCCGAAGACGGTCCCGGACATGGTCATGTACAGGACCGCAGTTGGAGCCACGACGCCGCCGACGGAGGTGAAACCGAAGCTGACGAAGCTGCTGCTCAACGTGACGATTCAAGGGAGCGTCGGGGCCGTACAGGTGGTGATGTCGCCGGAATCGACGGTCGGTGATCTGGTGGCGGCGGCCGTACGGCAGTACGAGAAAGAAGGCCGGCGGCCGATCTTCCCGTCCGTCGATCCGTCACGGTTCGACCTCCATTATTCGCAGTTCAGTTTAGAAAGTAAGCCGTCGAGTTTTGACCCGTGTTTTTTTTATTTTTTTTGTTATTGATGGTATTCGATTGGCGACACGTGTGCGAAAGTGATTGATTGTAGTGTTTTGTGTGGGCCAGGTTTGGAGAGAGGGGAGAAGCTGATGGTGTTGGGGTCGCGCAACTTCTTCTTGTGCCCTAAGAAGTCGGCAGTCGACGGTGGAAGTTGCGGTGGTGGGATAACGACGTCGTGTTCAAAACAGGCGGAGAAAGCTTCCAAAACTGGGTTTTCTTGGCTCAAGTTTATGGATTTCCTGCTGTAATCGGCAGAGTCTAGTTCGGTGTTTCTTCTCTCGATCTGCTGAAAGTGATCAGGGAGTGGCTGTGTACATAGTTTAGGTATTGATAGTACGTGCATGTTCTCCTAAATTTAGAAGCACGGCATTTCATTTAGGGTTGTTATTAGTTATTTACCCAGAAAAGAAAATGAAATGAATAAGATAGATCATTTTGTAGAGGGCTATTCTCAACATGTAATTTTTCATTTTTGAATATTTCAATTTACAAGTATGAATTGAATTCTGTACAGTTGATGATGTTTTGGCTATTTTTAGCTATTGCATATGCCTGAAAGTGATGACTTCAAGTGAGGTAGATATGCATTTCCGTATACGTCAAGAGATCGAGTTACGTTTCATATAATCAGGGTTAGGAATATTGCAATTTCCTTCAACTAGAATTATGAATTGTGGGAATCAACAATAAGTTTATAGAGTCTGATCCCGTCTTGGTAAACTTCAACTTTGAGCTTAACCACCGATTTAGTTTTTTTCTGCACCCAACTTTTTGGCATAGCTAGCTATGGACAATTTGACTTCTCTCTTGAAAACATATCCATTAATTCACTGTCTTGACTTCTTAGCTTTATTGAAATTGGGACAGATGATTAATTTCAAGCCATCAAGATTAAATGCTAAATAATGAGTCTTTTACAAAACATTTAAGATAAGGTGCTTAATCAATTGGGATAAGATTGAGATTGAAGTCATTCATACAAACAAGAAATTAACGATGGACACTACAAAACTAATGAGCAATAGACACATTCTATTTGCGGCTTTAGAGGTGTGGTCAACCTAAAAAAAATACCACATATGTCAAATAAATTGGTTTTTGTATTATTATATAATAAAAAGTCGCATTTATATTGAAATGTGTGGATGTTTTTAGAGATAACCACCCCTCTAAAAAATCACAAATAAAATGTGTGTATTGTTCAATATTATTGTAGTAGTGTGAAAACATACATGTGAGTGTGCAAATTGTTTGCTTTACCAATGGTGGAGCACTGGAGCTGTTAGCCAAAAAAAAAATGGCTAACGGCGCGGTGGATCCGGAACTCGATCATGTACGTATGCAAATCTTTTGTAAACGTATATATCATTGAAGACATTAATCATATTTTAATACTGTTGATATGGGTGGGGCTCTAATGAAAACCTCTAAACTGATTAAACATATAGCTAGGGCAAGGCTAGAAGAGTCCATGCTTTAGAAGAGTGTGGCTTATATCCTCTCAAGTTTGTGCACACCTCTTATAATTTTTGAACAAATTAAATTTAATTACCATCTGCGCTTTAAAAATGAAAAAAAAAAAAAAAAGGAGTGCGCTGGAGAAGAAAACCACGACTGCAGTTACGTACTGATACCACATATTTCCACTTTTGATGCATGCAACTAACTTGCAGACCACATCATCACTTGTTTGTCACGATTCATGACTCAAGTCTACTAGATATAGTCCTCTACTTCATCATCATAAACAACACACAAAACCATATAGTGATACTGTGCCAAAGTTTGTCGACATAATCTCGGTATTTATATCACAAAAAGAAATTAAGAGTCTTCGTTGCACGGCGTACGTGTATGAAGTTGTGTGGCGCTCTCAATAGCAGTAGAAATGGCTTTCGTCGCTTCCATGATTGCAAGACTTGCATCTGATCGAGCTTTCTCTAGGGATGAAAGAGGAATCGGTGGATCTAGGAGGCCTCCGGTGCCCGGACAAGGGATATGTGGCACCTCGTCCCTATCTTCTGGGCAAACAGATTACGGCAACATATATGTCACCTTTGATCAGGCACGGAACTAGAAGGAGGCTGGGGTGTGCTGCAGCCCTCCTCATTTTTTTGGAAACAAACTGAAGCCTATAGGTTTCATATACAATTAAGCTAGAAAATACCTATCATCTTCCCAATCTAGCAATCTATTCCCATTGATCAGTTCTAATTACAACCTAATAGAATACTTAACTAAGAAAATGACACTAAATAAAAGAAATTTGGTTTAACGTTCAGTACGAGTATGCCCTCAAAATTAACTTCAAAGTGCCCATCCGGCTTTTCATTTTTAGTTTCGTCCCTGCCTTTGATTCTTTCCCGAGTCATGTGCACAACATGTACGTGGAGACTATCGTGCTGGTGAAGGTACACTACGCCATATATCATTTTAAGTGACAGACTTTGAATACGTCTATCGCGTAAAATGGACTAATACCACGAACAAAATTTCTGTCGCCTAAAAAACTAGGTGTGTCGCCTAAGAGATCTTATGCGACGGTACCTATGCGACACCTTATGTGAGTCGCTTAAGAACCTCTTATGCGACAGTATCTATGGTCTGGTTCGTGTCTGTCGCCTAAGGACCTCTTATGCGACGTATTTTTTGCTAGTCACTTAAGACTCTATTTTAAGCGACATACAAATAATATGTTCGTCGCTTAAAGTTTTTAAATCTGTTATAAAACCCTTTGCTTAGACAGAACACAGAAGAAGAAGAAAACGCAGAAAAATACTGTAGCAGATGCGAAAAATCTCCAAAACTGCTGATTTCGTCAATTTCGGGGTCTAAAAGCTTGGGTCTTCTCTTCCAATTGCTTTCTAGGTTAGTATAATCTCTTCTGTTCATTGTAATCACCATATTTGGGTTTGATTGGTTGAATTTAGTGTTTGAAATCTTGAGTTGGATTTGGTTTATAATGTGTTTTGTGTTGTTTTTAGTGTTGGGTGTTTGAATATATGATGGAGTTAGTGTTGATTTTGGTGACAATTGTAATTAGGTTAATTTGTGAAATTTTGTGAAATTGAATTTTAGTGAAATTGTGAAATTAAATTTTAGTGAAATAGTGAAATAAAAATTTTATGGTAGATTATGTTAAAAATTTTAATTAATGATGTAATTGGCTGAAACATGCGAGTGGCTTAGTGAGGGAGTGTGGTGCCATGTGTAAATTTATGGTTTCATATTATATATAATTGTGATGTTTATTAGCTTAGAACTCCCGTTTGAGAATCAACAAGTCATCTAGTTGATCGGAATGAGTTGTTGATTCTCGAATTGTCCCATTTTTGGACACTTTAGACGAACACGACTTTGTTGATACTTTTGTTATTCATGTGGTTTCAGCTACAGTTTTGGGATATAGTTTCGACAGTATCTCTCTACAATGTTCCTCGAGTGCAAATTAGGTTGTTTAGATTTTTGTGCACTTGAGGGACTGTAGGGAGATGCTGCCGAAATTTTCCAAAACTGTAGCTGAAACCACATGAATAGCAAAAGAATCAACAAAGTCGTGTTCGCCTGAAGCGGATAGGACCCAACCCGGAGGCATAAGGAGAAGAAGTGTTGAGACAGGTTTTGATTGTATCATAAATGTTGTGTGCTAACCTTATGCATATTGTATGTTTATGTTATGACAGGAAACATGGACAAGAGTTGGATCGGCTTATCTAGAGGTGATTCGAAGTTCATTCAGGGGATAATTGAATTTTGTGCATTTGTTCTTCAAAATAGCAGTAGTGACACGGAAGTGCACAAGTGCCCGTGCAAGCGCTGTCGATTGCACAAGCGGAGGTTTAGAGTGGATGAGATGTTTACGCACTTGAGGGAAAACGGTATGATGTCTGATTACACTACATAGATACATCACGATGAGGTTGCAAGCGGTCCTTCATTGTACAAGCAGAGGCAAAAATACCTTGAGCAGATGACATCTTCTAGTGGTAGTGTGGGTCCTCAAATAAACCCCATTATGAACATTCTGTATGATGCTTTTCCATATATTGATAGATTTTATGAGGCAGAGAATGTTGATGGTTTAAATGATGGAAATGATGTAAATGATTTAGACCCTATTGCCAGAGATGCTTATGAGAAGTATAACAGGCTTTTATTAGAAGCTCAGACTCCGTTGTATGATGGTAGTGAGGAGACTGTTTTAGCCATCATCCTTAAAACAATTAAGATAAAAACGCTAAATAGATGGTCAGACAAAAGTTTTGATGAAAACTGTGCAGTGATCAAGAGGGCGCTTCCTCCAGGAAATAAGTGTCCTGATTCATACCGAACTGTAAGAAAGATCCTAAAGAATATGGGTCTGGGTTATCAGATCATCCACGCATGCGATCATGATTGTGCGTTGTTTTACAAAGAGAATGCAGACCTAGACAACTGTCCCATATGCAATGAGTCAAGATGGATATATTCTGAACACGGTATAAAAGTTCCTGTAAGAAAGGTTCGTTACTTCCCTCTAACACCCAGGTTGCAACGCCTATATATGTCGCCGCACACAGCAAAGGAAATGCGGTGGCACGGGGAAATGGTTTCAGATCCAGATTTTCTTAAACACCCGGCAGATGGAAGCATGGCAAGAGTTTGATAAGGACTTTCCAGATTTTGCCAACGACATTAGGAATGTGCGCCTCGGACTAGCTACAGACGGGTTCAATCCTTTTGGTGCAACCGGTCTTTCTCACAGCACTTGGCCTGTTGTGGCGATGCCTTACAATTTGCCTCCTTCAATGTGTATGAAAAAGGAGTTTAACATGCTCGTATTGTTATTATCCGGTCCAAAGTCTCCAGGAAAGTGTTTGAATGTGTTTATGAGACCGGTGATCGATGAGCTAAAGATGTTGTGGAGTATTGGAGTTCAGACTTATGACCGACATGAGCAAAAGTCATTCACAATGAGAGCAGCAGTGATGTGGACCATTAGCGACTTTCCCGGATTAGGGATGTTGGGAGGCATCCAGACAAAATGCTACAAAGCATGTCCCATTTATTTGGAAGATATTGATTCAAGCAACTTGACAGAGAGAATGGCATACCAGGGTCACCGCAGATGGCTACCTCGGAGGCATCCATGGTGTCTAGCAGCAGATAAGTTTAATGGGAAGGTTGAGTTAAGGGAAGCACCACGCTCTTGGTCTGGGGATGAGATTTATAGCAGTATCCTCTCTCATGACTACCCTGAACTGAGTTTGCATCCGAAGTTCAAGCCCAAAGCAACTAGAGAGAAACTGTGTTGGACTCACGTGAGTATATTTTGGGAGCTGCCGTACTGGACCACATCGAGAATAAGGTATACCTTAGATGTCATGCACATTGAGAAGAATGTGTACGACAACATCAGTGGAACCATTTTCGGTCTCGAAGGAAAGACCAAGGACGATCCAAAAGTTCGTGAAGGTCTAGAACAACTAGGGATACGGAAGAGGCTGTGGAAGAAAGTGAAACCCGGGTCAAGTAAAAAGAAAGAAAAAGTGTCTCAAGCACCGTATACAGTTCTTCCTGAGGCAAAGAGCGAGATTTTCGAATGGATTAAAGATGCACAGTTTCCTTATGGTTATGCGGGAAGTTTGAAGAATAAGGTAAATGTGAATGATAAAAAGTTTTATGGATTGAAGACGCATGATTGCCATGTACTCCTGCAACGTCTTCTTCCAATCGTTATCCGACCATATCTGCCATATCACGTCGTTGAGCCGTTAATAGCATTGTGCAAATGGTTTCAGAAACTATGTGCTAGAGAGTTGATGAAAGAGGACGTCTGTCACATGAAGGAAGAAATAGTAATGATTCTTTGTAAATTGGAAAGGATCTTTCCTCCCGCTTTCTTCACTATCACGGTTCACCTCATGATTCACCTTCCCGAACAAGTTCTGCTTACCGGCCCAGTACATTTTACCTGGATGTTTCCCATGGAAAGGTATTGCGTTAATTTTGTCATTTTAACTACATGATCCTATATATATATATATATATATATATATATATATATAATGTACTAACTATTAAAATATTTGACAGGCAACTCGGGGATTATAAAAAAACTGTTAGAAACACACGTTTCCCAGAGGGGTGTATTGCTGAGCAATACATTACACATGAGTGTGTGACATACTGCAGTTTTTATATGGATGATGCTACAGGAGATGCAAACGTCGCCAGTTCACCTCGATTCAATATCTCTGTTGTTTCCGAACTCGTGAAACCCGCAGGTTTTGTAGCAAATGCTCGCTTAAGTAGGAATGAATTGTATGAGGCTCACTGGAATGTAATGTAGCACTGTACAGAAGCGGCTTACTTCATTGCGGTTCACCATAATGAACTAAAAAAAATCAATCCACGGATGACTGATGAGCAACGTATTCAGAGTTTTCTTCCATACTTTCAAGATTGGGTATACAATAGTTATAATTTGAACATTATATACAGTTGAACATTTATATTACATTGCACTAATGGTTTATATTAATGTTACAGATCACAAAGCTGCAAACAGAAGGAAGTGAGTATTATACGCCTGAACTGCACATTTTGGCATGCCGCCCTCAAGCACACAATATTTATTCACAATGTTATGTGAACGGAGTTAAGTTTATCACGTGGCAGCGAGACCATAAATTGAAGACTCAAAATAGTGGTGTCATGGTAGAGACTGAAGACATCTCATACTACGGGATTCTTGAAGCCGTTGTCGAACTAGTATATTCAGAAGGCATGCGGGTTGTTTTGTTCAAGTGTTGTTGACAGTAGCCACAGAAGGGCTACATAAGCCCGCAGACCCGCATCCGGGGCCGGCCTGAGGCCCGGAGCAGGATCACCAGCACCCGGACCCGAGGTCCAGCAGTCTGCCTTGTGACCGGGGGCCTGGGGACCGGGGGCGCCAGCCTGCCAAAGAGGTCACCAGAACTGCCCTTTTGTGTGCGAACAGAAGGAAACCAGTCCCACATCAAAGAGTGAAGCCAGACCTCACGCCCGACCACCTATATAAGGACCCCAACTACCCTCTTTAATAGGTAACTATATAGGTAAGGGCCCCTTTTAAATAGGTAACTGATCTCTCCAACTGCTTATCATACGTGCTTTAATTTATCTATTCATCCAAACTATACTAACTTAGGCATCGGAGAGGAGAAGACCGGCCCGCCCGGTATTCCCCTTAGTGAGCAGGTTAAGCAGGAGAAGATTACAACCATATTCTACCAAGCCTACGGGTTTGTGCAGAAACAATTGGCGCCGTCTGTGGGAAACATTTGATCCACGAAAAAAGTAGCGTTGCTCTACCGGAGGGTAGACCCCGATCGATCCTTTGAAAGAGTTTTGAAAGCAAGTCCACAATCCGGAGGCCATGGAGGGAAGAAAGATAAAAGCTGGCGAAGGAGGGCTGAAAGAGCGAGTCCGGGTCCCCGACCGGGCCCAAAACATTAAATCTGAGGTAAGCGTGAGGGTTGTCCCTTCTCCCGACCGGGACGGAACTCACGATCACCGGGGCTCAGACAATCCTGACCAATACGACGCGGGGGAAGAGATAAGAAAGATGAAGGCAGAAGTCGTGAGATTGCGAGAGGAGGGCGATCGAGACCGACTAAGGGCAGATGCCCGGTGCCAAGAGTTGGAAGCGGTGAACACCGCCTTATTGGCGGCCCTGGAGAAAGGGCACCAGCAGGACATCTCTCGGGCGGCATCACGGCCCTCAAACAAAGGTAACGAGTTCCCGTACCTAAAAGTGGGGCAGCCTACGGGAAGGAGAAAGATTGCGCATTTGCCCACGCCACTCTTTCCGGAAGCTCTGAGGAGCTCCCGCCCGATTGAGCCCCCATACCGAACGAGCTTGGCATCGAGCGAGCAGGACAGCTCTACCGCAAGTGCGCTTCAGACGCTCTCCGCCTCGGTGTCGGACTTAAAAGACCGGGTGAAGGCCAGCGAGAGAAGGACGGTGCGACCGCAGGACAGTGCGCGATTCAACGAGCGCACTGGACCTTTTCCACATCGAGTTAGAGAATCCGGAAGGCCTGGTAACCAAAAGTCCCTGAAACTGACGTACTCAGGAACGAGCTGCCCATACCAACACCTGGACAACTTTAAGTCACAAACGGGTGCAAAGGGCTACTCAGATGCCACGTGCTGCAATATGTTCCAAGAGACGCTCTCAGGGGAGGCATTGGGCTGGTTCTACGAGCTGCCAATAAACTCGGTGGAAACTTTCGAACAACTGGCTGATAAGTTTGTCGGCCGATTCGTCCTTAGAGTCACGGCGGCCCAAACGTCGACGATCCTTTTCGATTGTATGCAGACTGACCATGAACCGCTGCGCGCCTTCGTTAACCGGTGGCATATTGCCACGGTCGGGGTCAGAAACATGGATAAAATGATCGCTGAGATGGCATTCAAGCAGGGGTTAAGACCCGGGGAACTCTCGTACGCCCTGCGAGTAAAGGAGCCGCTGGGGTACGACGAGTTGATGCTCGTAGCGGTCAGGCACGCCCAGGCGGAGCATGAGACATATGGGGAGAAGATGCCCAAGCGAAGGTCGGATGACCTACTACCACCGTCCTCCCGGGACAACAAAGCGGGGCGGCATGATCGCAACCGTATGCCTACGACCAGCAAGAAAGCCGAAGTATGGGAGGATTGGCGACCCCGCCGGAGCGGCAACAATAGTTCACGGGCAGGCAGAAGACCACCGCCTTTGCGACCGGCATGGCCCCTGGCAGCAGCGCCAACAGGGCGACCACCGCGGGCCCTGGCCATTATGCCAGCAAGAAAACCCGAAGACTTAGCCCTTCGGACTAACGACCAACGGCCCCAGAGAACGGTTGTGGACGGCCGAGTCCGGACAGATGACCCGCAAAGGGACAGGCAGGGTGCCCGAGAAGTAGGAACCATAAGCACCCGAGTTCCCAGAGGGATTGAGGTGCACGGAAGCATTAATATGATACATGGCGAGGACCACATAGATCGACTCACCCGGAGCTCGAAGAAGCGGTGCTTAAGGTCGATCCGGGGAAAAGAAGTATATGCCTTTGGAGGAGGAAGTGGCCAGGCCGCTAAAACCGGATGGAACTCGGTCACGTTCTATGAGGAAGAAGAACCGGAGGACCTGATCCAACCGCACAACGATCCCTTCCTCATTACGGTCCAAATAGACCACTGGATAACCAGCCGCATGTTAATCGACACCGGAGCTTCTGTCAATGTGATGTTCCGAGACGCATACAAGGGGCTGCACCGGGGAAGGAGCAAGTTATCCCAGGATAACGAGCCGCTGATAAGCTTCTCCGGCGAGGTGGTCCAGCCTTTGGGATCAGATTACCTGCCGCTAATCTTCGGCGAGGGAGACAGGACGAGGAAGGAGCACCTGGAGTTCATCATCGTGGATTGCCTATCCTCATACAATGGCATAATCGGTCGGCCGGGGTTGTGGAGGCTGAAAACATTCATAGCTGGCCATATGCTGATGTTAAAAATGCCTTCACCCGCCGGCGTCATTACCATACGCGGGGACCAGAAGATTGCTCGCAGATACTATACGGAGGCACTGACCCACGGGAGAAAGCGGACCGAGGTCTTCACGGCTACTCAACAAGCGCCAGTGTCGGATTCGAGTATCGACCCCCGTGATGACACCTACTCCGACTACGAGAAGCTAAAACGACCGTCGGCCGTGGAAGAAACCGAGACGATCTCCATTTCGGAGGATCACCAGGAGCGAAAAGTAGTGATAGGAACGAAGCTCGCTCCGGCTGTCAGGCAAGAGCTCATCACCTTTCTCCGAGACAACAGTTCAGTGTTCGCATGGTCATACGAGGACATGCCGGGCATATCCCCCGAAATAGCCGTCCACCGACTAAATTAGTTGCCCAACGTTCCCCCGGTGAGGCAGAAAAGGAGGTCCTTTAGCCCGGCGAAGTATGAGGCGATCAGAGAGGAAGTGCAGAAGGTGAGGGGCATAGGTTTCATCCGGAAAGTCCAGTATCCCCGATGGCTCGCCAACGTGGTTATGGTCCCGAAGAAGGGAACCGACCGGTGGCGCATGTGCGTTGATTTCACCAATCTAAACCGGGCGTGCCCAAAGGACAGATTCCCGCTCCCCCGAATAGACTAGTTTATAGACTCCACGTCCGGTTTCAAACTACTCAGCTTCATGGACGCCTACGCCGGATACAATCAGATACGGATGAGCCCGAACGATGAAGAGCACACCTCGTTCACGACTGACCGAGGGACCTACTATTACAAGAGGATACCGTACGGTCTAAAGAACGCCGGGGCCACGTACCAGCGGATGGTAAACCGTATGCTGGAGCAGGAGATGGGTAAAACGGTGGAAGTATACGTAGATGACATGCTAGTCAAAAGCTTGACCGCGGGGGCCCACGTCTGAGACTTGGCGGTAGTCATCGGTAAGATGCTCAAGTTTAGGATGCGCCTGAACCCGAAGAAGTGCATTTTCGGGATTTCAGAGGGCCTGTTCCTAGGCCACATTATCAGCCAGCGGGGGATAGAAGCTACCCCCTGAAGGTCCAAGCGATCCTAGACATGGAAACACCAGGGGAAAGAAACCAAGTCCAGATGCTGACCGGCCGACTGGCCACCCTGGCCAGATTTATCTCCCGCCTGACCGATAAGTGCGCCCCGTTCTTCAAACTGCTCAAGGCACAGCATTTCAAGAAAATTCACTGGGCGGCGGAGCACGAGGCGGCATTCCAATCCATCAAGACCTACATGTCTGCAGTGCCTCTCCTATCCAAACCAGTGCCGGGCGAGATGCTATACCTCTATATAGCTGCATCAGAAATGGCCGTCTCCGCGGCTCTCGTCATGAAGGAAGGTACGCTCGACCTCCCGGTATACTATGTAGGGAAGGGACTTACCGGAGCAGAAAGCCGATACCCTGACATTGAAAGACTGGCTCTGGCTCTGATCGTCAGCGCCAGAAAGCTCCGACACTATTTCCAGGCTCATTCCATCACCTTGTATACCAATCACCCCCTATGACAGATCCTGCAAAAACCAGATACTAGCGGCAGGATCGTACGGTGGGCAGTCGAGTTGGGAGAGTTTGACATCACTTATGCCCCGCGAACAACTATCAAGGGCCAGGCCGCTGCGGATTTCATATGCGAGCTCACCCCAATGGCGGTAGAAGCGCACTCCGGCCAGTCCGAGGGCACCAAAGCAGTTCAAGCCATAAAGATCGAACCGGGCCTCCCCAGCGGTTGGAAGCTTTATGTGGACGGCTCCGTAACTGGTAAGCGGAGTGGAGCCGGTGTCATGCTAACCTCGCCCGATGGCCAGTCGTACGAGTATGCCCTGCGGTTCCTCTTCAATACTTCCAACAACGCCGCTGAGTATGAGGCCCTCATAGCCGGTTTACAACTAGCCAAGGAAATAGGGATCCCATCCTTGGACATATACAGCGACTCGAGCCTGGTGGTAAACCAGATGAACGGGCTGTTCGAAGTCAAGGAGCCCCAGTTAGCCTCCTACCTGGCTTTGGCCAAAACCCTGATCGAGCCATTCCAGGGCGCCACGATTCAGCATATGCCTCGGGAAGCAAATAGGCATGCCGACGCCCTGGCAAGGCTAGCAACCGGAAACTACCCACCAGAGTACCGAAGAGCTAAGATTGAATCCTCCAGAAACCGAGCATAAGCAAGACCATCTCCGAGATATTCGCGGTAGAGGAGGCGCCACCAAGCTAGATGGATCCAATAATTAAAAACCTGGTTGACAAAACCAGCCCCCAGGATAAAGTGGAGGCTAGGAGGCTACACCTCCGGTGTGCCAGGTATAGCCTCCTCAGCGGTAAGTTGTACCGAAGAGGGCACAGCTTCCCCCAGCTAAAATGTGTGACTAAAGAGGCGGGAGAAGCCATCATGCGAGAAATCCACGAAGGAGTGTGCGGTAATCACTCGGGCGCCCGGTCCCTGTCTCACAAGTCGCTACGGGCAGGATACTTTTGGCCGGACATGGCAGCAGCGTCGAGAAAAATATCAGGCGGCTGCCACAAGTGCCACATGTACGCCACTACACCTCATGCTCCGGCAATCGCTTTGTCAATTCTGTTGGCACCATGGCCGTTCGCACAATGGGGGCTAGACATCATCGGCCCTTTCCCAATAGCTGTGGGACAATACAAATACGCCATTGTAGCCGTTGACTCTCAGACTAAGTGAGTCGAGGCGGAGCCCCTGGTAAAGATTACCGAGGAGCGGGTAAGAAAATTCCTATGGAAGAACATCTACTGCAGGTTCGGGGTGCCGCAGACCATTGTCACGGATAACGGGACACAGTTCAACAATGCTGATCTTATCCGCTACACGGCCTCCATGGGGACCCGGATGTTGTTCGCCTTAGTGGCGCACCCGCAAACCAACGGCCAAGTTGAAGCGGTTAATAAGATTATCAAGAGTCTCCTTAAGATGAAGCTAGACGACAAAAAGGGATGTTGGGCTGAGGAACTCCCCGCGGTTCTGTCGGCCATCCGGACGACAGCGACCCAGGCAACGGGAGAGACCCCGTTCTGCATGGCATTCCGGAGCGAAGCAGTGCTCCCCGTAGAGACCGACATGCCCAGCGGCAGGATCGAGAATTACGACGCCGAAACAAACACCGAGGGCATACGGCTCAACTTGGACCTCATCGAGGAGCGACGCGACCAAGCGCATATGCGAAACCAAACGTACAAGTAACGGGTCGCTCGATACTATGATAGAAGGGTCTGGGAAAGGAAATTACAAGTGGGGGACTGGGTCATGAAGAAAGTTCAGAAAAAACCGCTAGCCTTGGAGCCAACGTGGGAAGGGCCCTACCAGATCACCGCAGCCGCGGGTCCGGCAGCATTCCACATCATAGACACCGAAGGCATCTACTCCACCCGCCCATAGAAGATCCAGCATCTGCGGTTCTACCCTAAGTGAGATTACTGTCCTCAAAATGGATAGTACTGTATGTAGTGCCAACGTTGCAATACAGATGGTCACTGCCTCTAGAATGAATTACAGCTGATTACAAAGTATATATTTCTACCAAGTATATATATAAAAAAAACCGCTAATCAGTGCCTCCGGAGCCTCCAATCTCTAACCCACCAGCCTTGAGAGACCGCTCTTGCTCCAGTTTCTCGGCCAAGGCTACATCAGCCTCCATCCGCTCGGCATCAAGCCACCCTTTCTCCCTCCACTCCAGATATGCATCATTTATACCCTTCGCACGGGCGGCCTCCAGCATCTCTGCAAGCTCCACCGACTCCCGGAAATCGTCGATAGCTCTATCAGCGGCTTCGGCAAATCGGGATTCTACGAGTTTCTCCCCTCCTTTGACGACCGCTATCATTTGGGCCTGAAGCTCCAAAATCTTCGCCTCCAACTCCGTATTCCTCTCTTCCCGAGCGGTCGCCAGCCGACCGGCCTCCTCCCTCTCCTGCGCGAGCTCAGTCGCCAGCCGACTGGCCTCCTCCCTCTCCTGCGCAAGCTTAGCCTCCGCCAATGACAGCTGCACGGTGAGGTCCTCCACTCGCCTCTCCAGGACCAGAGTCTCCTCACTAGGCTCAGCGGCGTAAAGGCTATGAACCAGCTGGTACAAGTACATAAAAGAACATTTGCTTGTACCACAAAAAGGGAGAGGAAGCGCAGAAAAACCTCAGTTCCACAAGTACGCAACCAGACTTACCCGAAGACCTAACTCCACAGCCTTCTTCCTGCTCTAGCCCGGCCGCCCAGTTCCGGGAGCCTCCCGATCAAGTCCCAAGGCTTCAATGGTAGATGCCACGAACCTACCAAAACCACCACCACCAGAACTGCGATTGGCTTCCGGCTCCGGACTCCTTCGGCTGCCGGTTTCCTCTGCCAGAACCAAGGCTGACCCCCCACCAGCCGAGCTTGACGCCCCAGCATCAAACACCCTCGCCCTCTTAGCCGGAGCTTCGCCAAGACCGCTTCTACAGTACCCAGTCATCTCCGCGGCCTCTCTCTCCTGTGGGGCTCGTACCCCCACCGGCCGCGCTAGAGGTTCCGGACTCGGTGAGCCCATCGATCTTACTTCCTGAATAACAAGTGGGGCGTTATCCTCACCGCCCGGCCGCCTACAGTAGTGGGAATCCGGAAACACGAGCGGCACAGGGGTGTTATGCACCGTGCTCTCTAGGGTGACCGGATCTATAACGGTTTTCGAGGCCATCTCCCCCATCTCCATCAACCTCTCGGCCACAAGCTCGTCATCCGGCTCGACGGTCTCCTCGCTCCTAACAGCGAGCCGGGGGGTATTAGCTGCAAATCAATAAACCGAGCGGTTAGAGTAAAATACGACTCCACAAAACAACAGTGAAAGACACCTTACCAGGTTTTTTCCCCATCTCGCATATCTCCAGCACATTCCACCAGATGAAATTGTAAGAGCTCCGACCCAGATTGTCCCAGCAAACAAAAAGCCGGGCTAGCCGTTGCCTCTCAAAGTCGACCAACCGGTACGACTGATCCCCGATAGCTTGATAAGCCCCGGGCACCCGAAAGCTCCTCGAACTACGCTGCCACCTACTCCCGGCCATCACAACCGACCTCCTCCATACATTCGAAACCGACGACGGCAGGTGAGTGATGGCAAGATCGAAGTCCCGCGCGGAAAAATTAACACAGCCGCAGGCCTGGGCTTTTTTGCAGTAGAGAATCTTATACAGCGCCCGTAACTCATTTATCGTGGGCCAGTCCATGTTGCTCAGACTGAATAAACACCCGAGACCAAGCAACTGCCTCCACTGATTGCTAGGAAGCTGGGCGGGGGAGATATTTATCATGCTCAACACATACTGGACAAACTTCGGCAGCGGCAGAGATAGCCCATGCCGAAATTGATCCTCAAAAACGGCAACCCAACCCTCCTCCGGGTGCAGGCCAGTTCCCCAAGATTTAGGCCCCGGAGCTTAACGGAGGAGTCAATGCCCCAGTTCGCCCAAAAATCCCTTATCTCGCTAGCAGTCATACTTCTGGTCGGCTCGTCACAAATAATCACCCTGTCGCCATCCAACAGCTGATGCCGCCTCACGGACCCTCCCGTCGACGCACGGCCGGCACCGACAGGATTGGCTGACCCCCCATATGCCATAAAACCTAAGAACAGAATTTAGTTGTGTAGCAAGATAACAACACAGACAAACGGCAGACGAAGAGCCAAGATTCAACAAAATACGACAGGAAGAGACGAGGGGGGTGCGAAGCATCTTATAGGCGGCAAAACTACGCCTTGTTGATAATTAGGGCAAGCAAAAAGGAGAGGCAACCCCAGCCGCAGATCCCCTCCATCTCAGACCGCTCCCTGCTGACAAGTCTCCCAGCATCGATAAAGCTCCCAGGCCATCATAAATGATGGGACTGATGGGCTCTCTCCTTCATTGCATGTCAGCCACCTGTCCCACCTACAAGCGGCAATTAGGGGAGGTAGGAGCGCAAGCCGAGGCGCCCAATCCCCCCACTTCCCCAAGAGTCAACCTCAAACCAAGGAAAGGCACACCACCGGTTATGTAGTATCCAACCGGCTCCATGACATCTCACCGGTTACGTAGTGTCCAACCGGCTCCATGGCACTCACCGGTTATGTAGTATCCAACCGGCTCCATGGCATCTCACCGGTTATGTAGTATCCAACCGGCTCCATGGCAACTCACCGGTTATGTAGTATCCAACCGGATCCATGGCATCTCACCGGTTATGTAGTATACAACCGGCTCCATGGCATCTCACCAGTTATGTTGTATCCAACCGGCTGTGACATTCAAGCGGCTCCAAAGCATTCCACCGGTTTAGTCATCTTCCTTCGCCTGCGGGCAGGGACGAGCCAGCAACAACTCAAGACTTCGAAACACATGGGCTTTATTAACCCGGGCGAGTTTACATCTAACACATGTACTCTTTTCCAGCAGGATAAAAACCCTGCATCACACTGAACTGTGATACATTTGGGGATACATGGCGAGACTTGTTATCTCAACGCCACCCCACCGGGCAGATTGTTTCTCTAACACAGAACAAGTCTCCCCGCAGGCTAACAAACCTGCACATTACCTCAACGCTTATTCCAACACAAGCTGAGAAGAACTAGCAAGTGTTAACCGGTGCTTCGGCATGACCGCAACACCCACCGGGGTACCTGTTGGCTTATTCCACGCTCCAACAGGCCTCCCCGCAAGCTAGCAATCTTGCCCCATGCTTATTCCAACACAAGCTGGGCCGAGCCACCGGGCTCCTCCCGGCCTGCCATTGGCAGCAATTTCGCCTTGGGAACTTGGGGGACTCGTTTCGGTATGGCAGTCCGCCGGTCGAGTCCTCACCCACAACATCCTCCCATGCACTCGTCCGGGGTTCACCCCGCTCCATATATATTGCATGGCGGATTTCAAAGCCACATCCTCCCATGCACTCGTTCGGGTTTTCACCCCGTTGCACATCTATTCTATGGCGGATCTCAAACGCTACATTGTCCGGGTACTCACATCACCACGCCTTCTCTACCCGAACGCCCGGCCACGCCCAATCTTCAACGCAGACTTGGGGGACTGGGCACCGTTGGGTTGGTAACCCTGGGGGTCTGCAGGACAGGAGCAAGACATATTAAGTCCCCATTCAAGATTGCACTTGACCGGGAACTTGGGGGACTTGTTGACAGTAGCCACAGAAGGGCTACATAAGCCCGCATACCCGCATCCGGGGCCGGCCTGAGGCCCGGAGCAGGATCACCAGCACCCGGACCCGACGTCCAACAGTCTGCCTTGTGATCGGGGGGCCCGGGGACCAGGGGCGCCAGCCTGCCAAAGAGGTCACCAGAACTGCCCTTTTGTGTGCGAACAGAAGGAAACCAGTCCCACATCGAAGAGTGAGGCCAGACCTCACGCCTGACCACCTATATAAGGGCCCCAACTACCCTCTTTAATAGGTAACTGATCTCTCCAACTGCTTATCATACGTGCTTTAAGTTATCTATCCATCCCAACTATACTAACTTAGGCATCGGAGAGGAGAAGACCGGCCCTCCCGGTATTCCCCTTAGTGAGCAGGTTAAGCAGGAGAAGATTACAACCATATTCTACCAGGCCTACGGGTTTGTGCAGAAACAAGTGTAAATGGTACAATACTGACCCTACCGTTCATGGTAGAGTAAAGATAGATCACAGTCTTTTATCAGTTGACACATCTACCAGCTGGTATGAGGATTCACCATATATTCTTGCCGCCACAGCAAGACAAGTGTTTTATCTAGATGACCCGAAGGCTGGTGAACCTTGGAAAGTTGTTAATGTGATGTCACACAGAGGTACGTACAGTGCTAGCACACTTGCAAGGGATGAAACTAACAGACCTCCTAGTAGGAATGAAGTTGATGAACCCTATCAAGAACCTACCGCGGACTCAATCCCAACTTACACTCCTATATCTGGTTTCACCATCGACTTCGGTTCTCTTCCACACATTGATGTTCCCATTCAATGTTACAATGATAAAGATGACGAGGATGATGACGAGGAGAATGAATATGAGGATGAAAGCGACGATGACGAAGAAGATGAAGGCGAACGTGAGGAAGATGAAGATGAAAGTGATAGAGAGGATGATTATGCTGAATATGAGGAAGACCTATCAGATGAAAATTGATCATTTCATTAAGTATTTTATGTAAACCCTAAAATAATAAAGTTAACACCGTTTTTTATTTACTAAAAGAGCATCATAAAACAAGGCTCTTATGGTGAGTAGTATAAATTATTGTTTGAAAAATAATAAGGCAATATTTTATACCTAAGCGACGCGAATAAAACTAATATTTATAAGTCCATCGTTTAAAATTAATATAAAACCATTTTTTTATAAAAAAAAAATAAGTAAATAATTTATACTTAGGCGACACACATACGTAAACCCGTCGCCCAGTCTACTTTTAGGCGACTAGCAACGATCAAAGCCAGTCGCCTAAAAGTATATTTTAGGCGACTAATATTTATAAGTTCGTCGTATAAAATTCCTATAAAACTTTTTTTTTTTTAAAAACAAGGAAATAAGTTATACTTAGGCGACGCACAAAAGTAAATACGTCGCCTTGTTTATCCTTAGGCGACTAAGAAAGACCAAAGCCAGTCGCCTAGGTAAATTTTTAGGTGACTAACATTTATAAGTCCATCGTTTAAAATTAATATAAAACCATTTTTTTATAAAAAAAAAATAAGTAAATAATTTATACTTAGGCGACACACATACGTAAATCCGTCGCCCAGTCTACTTTTAGGCGACTAGCAACGATCAAAGCCAGTTGCTGGGTTATAAAAAAAATTTGCTGGGTTTAGTTACTTGCAAACCCGTCGCCCAGTCTACTTATATACATTGGATTTTTGGTTGATATAAGTTGCTGAGTTTAGTTACTTGCAATTAATTTTCAGACTTTAATTGCATCAGAAATTTAGTTATGCTTATAACCTATTATGCATGCTTCAGTCGATCTATTACTGTACTTCGTGTCTTTGGATAAGAGATATCAACTTATCTCTGCTGGTTCGAGTATCCATCCTTCCATATATATATAAGAGCTAGATAGGGTTGATGGGTACCTTCAGCATAATAGAATCTTCATCATAAAATAGTTATTTCAGTTTATTATCAATTATCATATAATTGTTTCTTTAAGATTATTAACTTGTTTTATTTTTTATTTTTTATATACCTCTTATATTAGCAATGCCTCCAAAATCACGATACGGAAAGACGAGGAAGCTCTTGGAGATTGAGGACCGTGACCTACGGCGGCAGTTGATGAGACGATCACTACAAGCACCACCACTCTCATCTTCTCAAGTTGCTGGTCCATCAACTCCTGATGTTGGACCTTCAACTCCTGCTTCTTCAGCACCACACATCACGGCTCCTACTTCTTCTGCTCCTAATCCGGTGGACAGTTCTCCGTGTGCTCAGTTGACTGCCTTGCAGCTAAGCGCTCCCCCACTCCCAGCAGTTGCGCCAGCGACGTCTAGCGACCACAGTACCGGTTCTGCATCTACCGGCGCTTCGACGACTGCGCGCAGCATTCGTTGCCAGGACTTGGTCACGACAGGTATATTTCGGTTACTATAGGTAATTCCATTAAGGATAGATATAGATGATATGAAAGCATATAATTGATTCGGTAATTAAGGATTTAATTTAATGGTTATAAACTTCTTTCGGCTTTTGTTTGTAGATACACCACAAAAAAGGAAGAGAGGTGTGGTGGTTGGATTAAAGACCCAGCAGCTAGTCCGAACTACGGGGGGAAAGATCGTGGTGGAGTATGATGAGTACCACCGCGGCCCGAAGGATCCGGTGGTCCGAAGCCTCCTTTCTAGGGACATAGGAAGTTGTGTCAAGGACGCTGTCCTTACGATGAAGGCCACCTACAGGGAATTGGGCCCCTTGGACCGAGCGATCGTGACCAACTACCTCTCAGTAAGCCCTGTCATTTAATATGTTAAAATATTTTTCTTACTGTTTTTATTTTTGTTATGTTTTGTTACTAATGTGGGTCCGTTGTGTATATCTAGCCACACTACGTGCTCCCACCGGATCATGATGGCCTGTGGGATTATGTTCAGAGAACGGCAGCTGAGAGGTACAAGGATTGGAAATCCGATTGCAGACAACATTGGCTGCAGTGGGGGGATGACCTTCCTCTTGAGTTTCTCCATCGTCCGACGCAGTGGGAGTGGTTATGCATGCACTTCAAGGCCCCTGATCATGCGGTAATCACTCTCTCTCTCTCTCTCTCTCTCTCTCTCTGTTTCAATCTTTTTCATGGTTTATATTAGTTATTTGGTCCTAAATGTAATGGTTGTAAATGTTGTGTTACAGGCCTTATGTGCGAAAATGAAGAAGGTCCGAGCGGGTCCAAAAAGGATGAACCACCACTCCGGCCCGACCGCCTTCAGTTACCGGGCGAAGCTGCATGAGAATCAAGGACATCCAGCCCCTTTCGTCCATGTCTTCGAGGATGCCTATGCCAAAGACCCTTTGGAACGTCCGCACGTGGTGAGACTTCCGCTCTTTTGTTCCATTTCTTGTTTTACAAATGCAACGTATGTATTTCTTATTAACCTTGTTTAATTGTCTGTTATTGTAGGAGGCAATGAAAGAATGTGTGGACGAACTAGTAGGGCAAAGAAGGGAAAAATACCCGGATATTGCCCCCGAAGCACCTCTCCCCATTGAAGAACAAATCGATGTGATAGTCAGTCGACTTGGGGACAAGAGAGGCACAGACGTCCAAGGGGTGGGAAGGTGCATGCAGCGGGAGCCGAAGAAGAGAGGAGGCACCCGGCGTATCGAAGTAGACAGCATCGTGGAGGAGCGAGTTAGTGAAGTCAGAGAAGAATTGCTGGCAGACTATAGGGAGAAAGAAGCGCAACTGGTAGAGCGTATCCGCCAATCAGAAGAGCGCCACCGCCAGAGAGAAGCAGCCCAAGAAGAGCGCCACCGCCAGAGAGAAGCAGCCCAAGAAGAGCGCTTACGGCAGATGGACAAGAAGATTGCGATGCTCTTAGCGCTTCGCCTATCAGGTAGTTCTTCCCAAAATCCTTGACTTCTCGACATGGAGGCAACCACATTTTAGACTATGTTTATTACCTTTTGTTTGTACTTAAAGAACAGTTTATGTAATAGAACAATTGATTTTGGAATGAATGTTTTGTTTTCAAATTTTAGAATGTGTTGGTTTGGGCTGTGCAGGTTATGTTGTTTGTTTTGTAAAAAGGCAAAATACAGAAGCAACTTCTGTATTGAGTTCTGCAACAACACTTAAGCGACAAACATAGGTATATACGTCGCCTAGGTGAATCTTAAGCGACGAGGAAACACCAAAGTCTGTCGCCTAGGTGAATCTTAGGTGACTAACATTTCTATGTCTGTCGTTTAAGATCAATGTAAACTAATTTTTTTTTTAAAAAATTAAATAAATAAATTATTCTTAGGCGACGGTCATCATCGACAAAATCCGTCGCCTAGATAAATCTTACGCGACACGGAAACTACAAAGTGCGTCGCCTAGGGCAATCTTAGGTGACACACATTGATATGCCCGTCGTTTAAAATCAATATAAAACTATTTTTTAGAAAAAATTAAATAAGTAAATTATGTTTAGGCGACAGGCATATAAAAATACGTCGCCTAGATACATCTTCAGCCACGAACAATGAACAAAGCACGTCGCCTATGTGAATCTTAGGTGACACACATTGGTATGCCCGTCGTTTAAGATCAATATAAAACTATTTTTTGAAAAAATTAAATAAATAAATTATGTTTAGGCGACATGCATAGCAAAATACGTCGCCTAGATACCTCTTAAGCGACGACGAATGACCAAAGCGCATCGCCTAGGTGAATCTTAGGTGACACACATTGATATGCCCGTCGTTTAAGATTAATATAAAACGATTTTTTGAAAAAAATAAATAAATAACTTATGTTTAGGCGACATGCATATCAAAATAAGTCGCCTAGATACATCTTCAGCGACGAAGAATGACCAAAGCGCGTCGCCTCGGTGAATCTTAGGTGACACACATTGATATGCCCGTCGTTTAAGATCAATATAAAACTTTTTTTTGAAAAAAATTAATAAAAAAATTATACTTAGGCGACGAACACATCATTTTTAAGCGACCCCAAATGAATATATATTAGTCGCCTAAGTATTTCATTTTTAGGCGACGCGTTATAATGTTAGTCGCCTAAAGTTACACTTAGGTGACTGGCAATGCAAAATGCATCGCGTAAGAACTTAGGCGACACGACTTAGGAGACGTCACTTAGGCGACGTGTTTGTGTGTGGCCTAAGGCTTAGGCGACGGATTTCGTCTTTTAGGCGACGGTTTATGTCCGTCGCCTTAATACTTGTTTGGGGTAGTGGTAGCGGCATTTGCATCGCTATATAATCTGAACCCAATCAAGCTATAGAATCTCCTTACCCCATACCAAATTCCTCTAAATAAGAGAGGCGCTACGTACGCCCTTCTCTAGTCGACATCCACTCGTAATTTGGAAAGAACTTAATTAGCACCCAACAGCCTACCAACCAAAGAGTGCTCAGTATGCATAATATGCGAATGGGATTTAGCAAGTAATGCCTGATTAAACATCTCCAAATTTTTTACACCTTATCCTCCATCCCATTTACTCATACACAACTTACTTACTCCATTTAACCTCCTTTCCCCATTAAAACTGGGGTATCTTGGACGGGAACATCTTGATAATACTTTTTGATAACTTGAACATTGAGAATTGCCTCGGTTGCTGCTTTGATCAATGTCGTCTTTCCTGTCTTCGAAAGCAACTTGCTAGCTAGCTATTCCAACTAGATAGTGAAAATGAAGCCTATCCTGCAACTTCTTGTACATCTCTTTCCAATTTCTTCCAGTAGGCCGGGGTTGTGTGTTTTAGACTAGTGTTGTCTTTTGTTTCATGTAATGAAAAAGAAGGGTGTGATGCAAGAATTTGGGCCAGAAAACCCGAGTACAGTTGGAAAGTCCAAAAGGGCAAAATCTTCTAAAGATAAACGAAGCCCAAGCCCAAGCCCAATCTCAAGACCAAGCCCAAGCCCAAGGCAAAGGAAAACCCTAACCTGGCAAAAATCCCCTTATAAAAGGGCCCTTAAACCCTCACTCACTCGCATCTCACATCCTCGCTCCATATTTCTCTCTCTAAACCCACCAAGGCCATAGCTTACCTTTCTTCTCTCCACCGTCTTCAATGGAGTTCTGGGGTGAGCCTCTCTCTCTCTGTGTTCTTGCTATTCGTTTATGGTTTCTCTCATGGATTTGTAGTACGTTGTTGCGATTATACCGTTTGTTTAGATATGTTGGGGGGATTTAACCCTTTTGTCTGCTGTTCTATTTTCGGTTGCTGTTGTTTTAGATTTGGTTATTCTATGTTCTATTGGGCTCTGCAATTTTTTGTGGTGATATTTTGGGTTTGCTTTTGTTTGTTGTTTGAAAGATGATGGTTTAGGGTTTAAGGTCTTGGCCTTTTGACCTGTTCATGTGTTGGGTTGTCCTTATGTAGTGTTATGCAGACTGGGTATGTGATTTTGATGTGTTCTTTTCAGTTTATATTGTTGGGTTATGTAGTTTTTAGAGCGTTTATGCGATTTGTCAATGCTTTCTGTTTATGTATTGTCATTTTTGTGTTATTTGTGAATATTGGGACTTTAGGGTTCCTGAGTTGGTTCTTGGAGTTGCTCATATATATTTACGGCTTCTTTCATTTTGCAGTTTCGTTCTATTGTATGGTCTGTTAATAGTTTTATTTTATAAGTGCAGGTGTTGAAGTGAAGGCTGGAGAACCTCTGAAGGTTAGGCCTGACCAAGGCAATGTGGTTCATTTGTCTCAGGTTTGTTTGTTTTTGTCATTTTGCTTTTAATATCAAACTACATTGAATGATATGTTGGCGAGGTTTTTACATTTTGGGTGTTCTGTAGGCTTGTCTAGGCGAGTCAAAGAAGGCAGCTGACAGTGTTGTTGTCTATGGAAAGACTGGAGAGCAGAAGCTTGTGTTGGGACATCTTATTCCTGGCCAAATCCCTCAGTTGTCATTTGATTTGGTCTTTGATGATGAGTTTGAACTATCGCACAACTGGAAGAATGGCAGTGTCCACTTTGCTGGTTATCAATCCATAATGGGCGATGAATATCCTTTTACTATATCTCTTTAGATTTTCAGTAATTAGATGGGTCTCTTTATCACTTAATTGATTGATAATGTTTAGTAATCCTGGATTCTTGTGAAACCTGGCAAATTGATATTTCTTTTGTTTTGATGTTCTTTGTTTTTAAATGCCCTTATTTTCATATATTTTCTATGTAAAGGAAGTATAAAGTTGATATTAGTTTTGGGAATATTAAGCTATTCTCTTACCAACCATTGGTTTCCTTGATTGAATGCTGTTCTTTCTTCCACCGAGGGATCAGATGAGGGTGAGTAAGACTAAAATGTCCTGATGACTTCTATTTGATTGTTTTGATTTTATCATTTATTTATTTTTGTTCTTGTTTTAGACTTTACTTCTTCAGAAGAAGAGGAGGAAGCACTCCCAGTGGTTGCTAAAGAAAATGGTAAGTGTTGCAATTATACCTAAAAGTTTTTTTTGTTTTTGACCTGTTAATTTATTTTTGTATCTTGTGCAGGAAAAGTTAGAAATGCAAAACCAGCTTCAGCTAAGAGCATTGCTGTCAAATCTGATTCTTCTGGAAAGCATAAGGTTAGGATTGAAGAACCAAGCAAAGATGAGGCTGATGAAGACGAGTCTGATTCTGACATGGATGACTCAATGGGCTCAGATGATTCCTTGGTATCTATCTAAATTTGTAGTTGCCTTTCTCTTTGGAATCTATCTAAATTTGTAGTTGCCTTTCTCCTTGGAACCTATCTAATTTTGAAGTTGTCTTTATAGTCTGCCATGCCTAGCACTTATGTATAAATATTTTTGAGAAAAAGAAAAATATTAGTTCAAATTGTTTACTTCATTATATAAATTTTTTCACTTTCTGGTTTATAAATGTTGTAATGATTGTGATTTTTTTTCCTGTAGGGTGATTCTGATGTCAGTAGTGATGATTCTGATGATATAGATGAAGATGAAGAGACACCTACCCCTAAGAAGGTATTTACTTTTTTAGGTGGTCTTATTTAGTTATTTTCCCTGGATTTATGTGAGCGTCTGGTGCATTTACGTGTTTTCGTATCATTTGTTTATTGATTGTTATTTTGTTTTGTTGTCAAACATGAAACCCTAAGAAGTTACCTATTTCTTTAGGTGGTCTTATTTAGTTCTTTTCCCTGGATTTATGTGAGCATCTGGCGCATTTACGTGTTTTTGTATCATTTGTATGTTGATTGCTATTTTGTTTTGTTGTCAAACATGAAGCCTGAATCTAAGAAAAGAGCCCTAGCCTCTGGATCAGTCAAAACTCCAATTTCTGCTAAGAAGGCAAAGATAGAGACCACGACTCCTCAGAAGACTGGTACACTTCTCTCTCTCTCTCTCTCTCTAAGATGGCCCTGTCCATTTTATAGTTTGCCTGTTAGAAGTTTTGAGAATCTTGAGCTGTGTGCTGGTGCATGGTCATGTGCAAGGCACAGATGTTGAATGACCTTTTCAGTTGTATTCTCAGTATTCTGTTAGTTTACTGTTCAGTGAGGGGTCAAGTTTTTTACCCTTCTCTGTTGATCTGGAACTGTCTTTTTCTAGACTTTAACTGAGTAGTTTAATTCTTTTGTTCTTTTTCATAGATGGTAAGAACGGAGGCCACACAGATACACCACACCCTGCAAAGAAAAGAAAGACTCCTGCCACTGATAAATCCAAGGGACAAACTCCAAAGTCTGCTGGTGGTAATTTCTCCTGTGGCTCCTGCAGCAAGGCATTTGGTTCAGATGGGGCTCTTCAGTCTCACAACAAGGCCAAGCATAGTGCGGGAAAGTAGAATTGAAATGTGGCTGAAGCACATCTTGTTTTAGATGTATAATATTTCTGGTATCGAGAGTACAGGGGGAAGTTGGGTTCTGTCATAAGCGGAGAAGTTGGGTTCTGTCATTAGCGGATTATCCTTGGGATTTATTTTTAGCCTTGTTTTTGGTCATACAGTTTTAACTGAATGGTTTAGTGTGCTACTTGGATGTTTCTCTTAATTATTAATTCGTCTTTATGCTTAATTCCCTGTTTCTTTTTTTCATTATTGTTGAAAATGGTATTTGAAGTCTATTTTAGTATCTAGTTTTATCCCTCTTTGGCTTCTCTCGTGCTTACTGATAAGAAGTTGAGAACTTTTCCTTTTCTGCTATTAAGGTTGATTGTCTGAACTAAAAGCATCCGTTTCTTTATATGTTTTCAAGGTTGATCCAACCCCTACAATATGAATAATGTTAGTGCAGTTGCATATTCCGAGCAGTGCTCGTGAGTATATTACTGGATCTCAAGAATATTGGTAATTAGATGCGGATCAGTTTCAATCCCTAAATTGAGTTTCGTCAAAGAAATGATGATATGCGTAACTTAAAAGTCTCCCGTCTATGTTACATTCTATGCATTTGCAGAGGATTCATTTGAAGGCGAGTGAGTGAAAGCCTAAAATGTGAAGTCAATTTGGGTAAGCACAGGCTCATGTTATGCGCTGGACTATTGGGGAGGACGCAGGCTAGGGATTGAAGTTCGTATTTGGTGATCATTTCATGGTTGGTCGACTCCCGTTCTCTCCGCCTCTTGTTTCATAGTGTTCCTTTAAATCTGACCAACTGCTCGAGTAGAATTACATGTCAACATCAAATCTTTCCCTCTATACAAGTATACATAATACATCATGGAGATTGGAGTTAGCTGAATGATCATAGAAGGGTCAGTCAACAATAAAGCATGCTAGCTAAAATTAGTATGTGCCGAATTTGTTAGAACTGTTGAAGGAAAAACGTATTATGTTCCTTCGTCAATGTAACTGACGATAGATAATTATGTAGTCATTATTGTCATTAATGTATTTCCTATTACCGTTGTAATACTCACCCTATATAAAGGGGATTATCAATGAAATGAGTAGACCAATTCAGTATTTCCTACAACACGTTATCAGCACTTTGCTTTAGCCAGAAAAAAAAAGAGAAAAAAAACCCTAGGTCTTTGTCTCTGAAAAAAAAACCCCAGCAAAACACTTCTGCCGGCAAAGAAGACCTCCTCACCAGAAATCCCTTCTGCCGACAACCACTTTGTCGGCAACGATGACTTCTGGCGACAACTCGTCGTCGGAAAAGGAAGAAAAATCCAGGCTACCACTCTACCGACGATAAGCTTGTCGGCAGAGCATAGCATCTCATCGGCACACCCAGAAATCTGCTCTGGGCACCTGCACCTCTCCAGATCGCCTCGCCGCCGTGCAGATCGGACTGCCCCAGCTCGGCCCGCCGCTCCTCTGCCCCAGACCGGCACCGACGCCACCCGGATCGTCCCCCCCCACCGATCCAGTCGACCACCTGCATCAACCCCCCCCCCCCCCCCCCCCCCCCCCCGATCCAGCCTCCTCCTGCGCCGGACCAGCGCCAACGACGCCAGCCCAGCCGATCGTCAACCCCCTGTGGCGACCCCTGCTCCGATCAACCCCACAGCCGGCCAGTCCAGATCGACGCCTCCCTCTCCCGATTTCGATCCTCGCCACCGGCTGGTGTTTTTCTCCTAGCCATCGACGTCAAATCGACTCGATTCAGCCCAGCCTACTCCGATCGGGCACGAACCGGGACCGCCGCAACCTCCCGCTCGGACCTCGACCGTCGACCCAGCAACCTCGGACGACGACGTGAACCCCTCCGATCTAACCTTGGCTGACAACTCCGGCCCACCGCCCTCGATGTCGTTCGAAACCAGCGCGGCTCTTCTCCTCTCTTTTGCAGACAAAGCTTCGTCGGCATTTGGGCCTGATCCGACCAGGTTCGTTGGGCCTGGCCTTGACCCGGTTTTGTTGGGCCTGACCCGGATCTGCTGATCCAACCCAGAAAAAAGGGGATTTTTGGGGGGTAAAAATTTAAAGGTAATTTTTGAAATTACCGCACAGTAATTTATATTTACTTTACTGTGTGACTATTTACTTTATTACTATTTACTGTTTTACGACCTTAATGGTAAATGTGAAATTGCTTAATTTATATGATAAATGTGAAATATATATATGATTAAAGTGACTAATCATATGAATATTGTTTTTATGTGGCATAACAATTACGATACGGCGATCAATACGTGACGATTACTTGGAGACGGAGATAAAGCAATCGCTTCATATGCAGTTTATTTGGCAAACTTACAAGTAATATTTACATTGACGCTCTGTTTTCATTATATTTTGTTTCAGTTATTTATATGATATAATGCTCTATTAAAATTGATTGCATTAGTATTTATATAAATATGAAACATGAAGCGTTATATGTTCATTTTATTAGTGTTAAATAATTGTTTTATTTAACATATTACTTATTTTGAACACTGCTCTGATAATGTAATTTCATGAGCTTTGTAATATAAAGAAAAAGTGACAAACCTATATTGTGAAAAAGCATTTTCACGAAGTAAGAAAAATATGACCATTACAAATTTTGGTCTTGAGATCCAATTTTAATTTCTTGAAAAAATTTTCATCATGGATATCTTCTTGATTATATAAAAAGCAATGATAATGAAATTTCATTAGCTTTACATGCAATGAATATGGAAAAATCAAAATTTTATTGTGATAATGAAATTTCACGAAGCATCGGATTTACCATAAAGTATATTGGTTTATTTTAGTTGTCGTGAATGTCATAGACCGCGAAACTAATATATTTTATTCTTCCTATATTTTACAGATGGTTTAACCATCACAATTTGACTTTGACACATTGGGCTCTGAAGAACTTGAGTACCAAATTCCCCTATTGAGCCAACAAAGGCTTGAGCATGGTATATTTATACGAACTGCTTTATGTAAATAGCTAAATATATAATTTCAATATCTTGAATGACAATGTAAGGTCTAAGAAAAAAAAATTCCCTAGAACAAATTATGCAAAGTAATGCAACAACCCTACACCAAAGAGCAATGACAATGTAAGGTATGAGAAAAAGAAATTTCCGGGAACACATTTTGAAAAATAAAACAACCCTAAATCAAAAAACAATGACGATGTAAGGTCTTAGAAAAATATATATATATTCTTGAACAAATTGGGCAAAGTAATGCAACGACCCTAAAACAAAGAGTAATTACCATGGACGTAAAATTCATATAATCATCCAAAAGTAAGTGGAAACAATGTAATATTTAAAAGATGACATAGGGGACATGTCATGTGCAGTAAAACACTCTGCCATTGTTGTAATTCAATGAATTATTGATACGTACATCATACGCTAGCAAAGAATTAGCTACGACTTTCAATAAGTATGAAGAATCATATGAGTACGTGGATTTTTTTGGAAAAGTATCTTCAATATACAACAAGAACATCGAAAATGAATTTACAACTGAAGACATAACATCTGGGAAGAATATGTCAAAATGACACATCTCATCATTGCAGCTATTAAAAGAGCACAAAGGATCTGGCTCAATCCAAAATAGACGTTGATTAGTCTACTTATAAATTTCCAAGATATCCTTATAAAGGCTATTACGCCTAAATACGACTTTTGGTCCTAAATTAGACTTTTTGTCTTAAAGTTTCTCTCTCTAAATTGGATAAGACTAAATGTAATCGTTGGCACGTTCATTTTTGAAATTTCTCTAAAGGAATTGAGATTATTCAAATTTTATTCATAATATACATGATTCAATTTTCTATATCTAACTTTGCAAAGTATTGCATAAAGAAAAACAATATAATATAGGCATGGCACAAAGAACTGTGTGCAAAGACATAATATAGGCATAACACAACGAAATGTGGACAAAGAAACGCACCATGTGATCCCTAGAATAATAGTACTGAAGGACAATGGTACTAATATAGCACAATAGTACTGAAGAACTGTAGTACTATAATGAAAGTGATAAGGATCGGTATATCTGTTCCTTTAGGATTCATAATGCACCTGCCTAACTGGGATTACCAAAGTTTTTATAACAATCCCCATCGAGTTACTCTAAAGAACTTGAGTTACGTTTCGATGTATATATTGAGCATATGTCAAATTGACAATTTATGCGATAAGAGAAAATTGAATTTGTCCTATACTTTAAAGAAATTTATGCCACGATGTTCATGTGAAAAAAGACACAAGTGAGAATTCATTTGAGCTCCTTTGCATTACCTCTAAATGACTGCGAATGTAAACGAGTATTAGAGAAGATTATATGTCAACTTAGTAGGTTCTAAGTAACCGCTAATTAAATCCAACGTCATAAGAAAATGATCTTTTGGAATTCTGACATAGATTGGCTTTGATCTGGTGATCCATACATTAAAGAAACTACTATGGACACCCATATTTTTGGATAAATAGAAGCAAACACCAGAAGAATATGGTTCACACACGCATCTGAGGACGATCAATGAACATTTTATCCTCAAATATTGTCATATAGGGTTGAAGACGTATGTTCAATTCCTAAATTCCGCCGCTCCTCCAATGTGGCATTATAATATATTTGATGCACAAGCATATGCATTTATACCTTATTATGCTTCTCCTATCCGTCATGATTTTATGGATAAAAGTACATCATTCAAAGCCTATTCGTTAAAGCAATTATGATTGAGATCATCATATGCAAAGGACACATGAGTTTCTCATTATGTTGTTATATTGAATCAAAAGAGGATTCAGTGGATCGATTCAACCAACTTGCGGACACCATAGATATTTTATGGTGTTGGTTGTTGTGTCGACACACTGGTCACGTGTCATGACACCATCCACAATTAAAATTTATGCTGCTTATGCTAGAAAGTCAAAGCACTTAGGCCGGGTTAATTTCCGTAGGTGTGATGATTTTATGGCTTATTATATGGGATTTGTAATGGACATCATATTCCTATATATAAAAACCCAATTGGTCTCACGGAAAACGACTACAGTAATAGTCTTAATATTGGTAAAGCACACCAATACTTCCGTTTTGGGTTATGCAATTTTTGCATGCAGCGTTACTTTTTCATCTATGGCCATCATCATTGAACCAATTTACACCATAGCTAGTGACTATGTGTGAGGATTTTAAAGGATTTCAAACGAACTTGTAATCCTTGAGCTTTTTTGGATTGACACGGATCTACAATCCTTGAGCTCCATTAAATGTTTTTATGTGCCAAAATTGCACCGCCACAGCGCACAATGATGGGTCCATTGAGATGAATAAATATTTATGCTGGATATGAACTTCCAGCTATAGTCCGCTATGTCGAAACCTTGACATGCGATCTCTTCACCGCTAGATTTGCGGAGTGTCACTTTGATGAGACAGTCTTCCCGTCGTTAGGGGGAGATAAGAACAAGCATGTTCAAGTGGAACGACAGGAATTGTCGTGGTTTGTCCCCACTGTGTCTCATCTCGATCCCAAAAAATCACACAAAGTAAGGTGTGTAGATATCTTATACATTAAAGTGACGAGATCACATAAACCTGCTGCAAATATACCTGCAAGGATTGTGTTTTATCAAAAGGACATGGTACCACCCAAGAGGAATTGGGTATTGCACTGCCACCATGGATGGTGGCATGGTGACGCCATAAGTGGCATAAATGGTGTCATAGGCCGTGGCTCTCCAAGGAAGAGGGGGAGGCCACCTTAAGTTCGATACATACTTGTGTAAAGGAAGAAAACAAGTTTGGCACGACCTGATCTATTGATCAGTGATACTCAAATCCGTCTCATGAGAATATTTATGGATTGTGGTTATCATTGGGGGACGCCTCAAATGTTAGGACCAATCCTTAAAGTATAGAGATCTCTACAAACACATTACACTAGTGTACATGAGGACGTGGAATAATGAGTCTACTATCGAACCATACTTCGTTGAAAAATGTCAACTTAGTAAACTGGCCTAATGGAAAGAAGCGATCCAGTATAAACAAAGAGATAGGTCTTTTGGGCAGGTGACGCCGACACCGCAAATATAAACCCTATCAAATATATCTTTGTTAGAATGCGTAATGAGAATAAGAGTATGCAAACTCACCTTATGGCGCAAGGTCTCTCAAAAACGCACTGAAATCGACTACGAGGAGATATTCTCTCGTAATGGACTACGATGAGACAAACTCTCGTAATGGATGTCATTGCACTCCACTACCTTGTCAGTTTGGTAGTTTCCGAAAAACTGAACACGCAGCTTACGAAAAGTGATCAAAACATATATCTCTATGGGGATCTAAATTAAGAGATATACATGAGGATCCTAAACGGACTTGATCCACCCAAATCAAGTGACTCTAGATCACATGAGTACGTTTGCAAAAGAAATTGAAACGTTCACTAAAGTGACTACTTGATTGGAAAGGGATTGATGAATTATGCCCTTGCGTTTTCATTATGGATATATATGAACTCTAAATGAAATAAAAGAAACTCAGTGTATTGTAAATCCTAAGTTGAGAATGAAAAAGATTTTGGGAATACACAGTCTTGAAATGGAACTCAAGGACTGTAATGATGGTGATCATCCATCAATCGGCTTAGGCACTCTAAAGAATAAAGTGAGGCCTACAGATATTCCCATGATCAGTCGAAGTCTTTACTCTAACAATAGATCCGTTTTTCATCTAATGGAAGATGACGAAGAAGTATTGGGAAATGAAATTCCTATACAAGTGCAATGACGCATGATTGTACTTAAACATAATATGTAAGACTCGACCTCTCATTCGATGTAAATTTGTAAAGCTATGTCTAGTTATGCGCCTACGCAACGCAAATCGTTCTTTCATTAAAGATATGAAAGATTTGGGCTTATTCAATCTCTACATAGAATGTGACATGATAAAGAAATTATCCACGTCATAGCTAACTATGCGTAAAGAAAAACGCATTAAAGGTGAGATAAGAAAATCTGTTATCACAGATCAATTTCAAATCTCTTAATGGTTCACTCATACTCTAGACGAAGTTATGACTATTTTGTTATATGAAGGTCATACCACGAGTGAACCTGATGTTCAATATGAACCTATGCATTCAGTTCATGAACAACCTTATCCTCAAGATCAAAGTAAATCAAGTTGGATCTGAGGACGATGTGGTAAGATTTAGTTACTAAATCATTGCTCATATTTGGAAAAACATGTGAAAATGCATAACTATGCTAATGTTACTGAAGCTCCCTTGATCAAATGAAAGAATCAGGGAGAATCCCATGATTAATGTAAAAATCAGGGGGAGGTGCAGACATCAGGGGGAGTCTAGCACATACATGTTGTTTTCAAATGTAATAGGTGCGTTGCGCTCTTTTTGTCCTTCGACTAAAGTTTTATTTTCTCCCATTGGGTTTTTGTTACTTGGCAAGGTTTTTAATGAGGCAACACCACATGCACCATTCAATCTCTGACTCGGCACAAGGGGGAGTGTTGAAGGAAAAACGTATTATGTGCCTTCGTCAATGTAACTGACGATAGATAATTATGTAGTCATTATTGTCATTAATGTATTTCCTATTACCGTTGTAATACTCACCCTATATAAAGGAGATTATCAATGAAATGAGTAGACCAATTCAGTATTTCCTACAACAGGAACCATATTTCTAAGTTAAATTTCTAGGAGTGACCACAAAGCATATGATTTATAATGAATTCATGAAACACCACTATAGTCAACAGCCAGTTTTTTTTTTTTAAAATCTTTTTAATTTTATTAAACTCAAGGTGATTAAGCGGCCATGCCATCATTGCCATGTATACTCTTCAAACCATTTGTACTTATTACGTGCATATGATGTTAATCGATCTTTCACATCGTGAATCTCTTAAGGGAAGTTTTTGTATTTGATTTAGGTCATACGAAACGATGGTGATCCTGTTCCTCACTCTACAGTTTTGGTGCAGATGTTATATACAATCCAGTGAATCCACTATATATGCCTCAAACAAAATGCCTCTCACATTTTGTTCGAGTGCTTACTCTTCTTTTAAACAAGAGAAAACTATACCGTGAGAAGTGTGATGGTATATATCCGAGCAATTCATTGGGAAGTAAATGTCTCGATCATGTTAAAGTGTTATCTAGGCAAAACAACAGACGATGGTGCAAATGCTGGATTGAAGAAATTTCTGAATCATTCGCAGTGTCAACAACTGAACACACTCGATAAGTTATCGTTTTGTTAGATGAGGCCAACCTCACCATTGAAGACCTGTCTGAGTAATTTAACGCCTCCAAATTTTCTTCGGCAGAACTATACAATTGTTTTACCAATATTTCATGTAAATAACCTAGAGGCATCAATTGTCTTCTATTCTCGGTTTTTCTTAACAAGTTTCTCTTAAGCTCAACATGAAGGGTAATTCTAGACAAGTCACAACATCCGAAAGACACGTTCAGGTTTCTCACTTCCTGGTAAATAATTAAGTGAGCGCTGCAGTTAATAACTGCTACTTCTTGTTCACGTCGGTTTTGACACTTGTCGAACTATCAACACGTGGGGGTGGCGGACGTAAGTTTCAGTCCTTGTGCGAGCGTGCCAGTACCTTTGGGTTAGGTACAACCTTGGTGGCGGACGACGTCTGGCGAATGAATCACCCTTGGCGAGCGGATGACTCTAGCGAACGTACTTGTCTGCTCCCTGCTACCTGACTTCTCGATCAAGCGACTGTACGCGGGCGTTGACAGGCCGGCGTAGAGGCTCGAACAAGACCTAAGTAAACTGTTACTAGGATTTTCTACTCAACCGCTTGTAGATTGAGATAATCTTACTTCGATCCTGGGATTCAAAGCAGAGCTTTAAATCAAGACCGCGGCTTATGTTCGTCCAACCTCTGGCAGATTGGGAAAGACTGTTACCGGGGTAATGACTCGATTTGTCACAAGGCGTGACGACTGGACTCGATATGTCTCAGCGATGCTTCGACATGAACGCAAGTCACTTTCGACAACAACGGCAGGTATACGGCGACCGGTGGTGGGCGTAAGTTTGCGGCTTGATTGGAATAGTGTCGTTTGCAGTTGGTGGAAGGCAGTTCGCGAGAGATTGCTCCGAAGAGGCTTGCAAGATTTGCAGGGCAAAAGCTTGTAGTTGTATGGTTGTGAACCTTTTCTACGTTGTCCCAGAGTTCTTTATGTAGTGATCTCAAAACCCCAAATACGTGTGTATCAAGCATAATGGATTCTGATATCGAATAGGATTGTATTACCTTAAACCATCTCCAATTCAGATTCCTATTAGGACTCCAAATCCTCTCCTAAACGGAAACTGATTTAAAACATATCGGATTACCCGCTAATGGGTGACCCTCTGGGCTTCGGCCCATAGTCTCGGGTAAATGATAATTTAGGCCCAAACATTGCCCCCCAGTCTTCGAAATTAAAAGCCCATTGAAATTGAAGAAGGTTGAGAAAGCCCATCCGGACTCATTTAAAAACCTGAAGAATGCGTCGTTCCCTCTAACCGATGCAACTTTATCAATTCGAGCTCAGAAGACTATTCATAAAACCCTAAACCGTTTCCAGACACACCGCCTCAAAAATTCATAGAACCTCTTCCAGATTCTATAAAGAACTCTGATCCAGCCTCACCATTTCACAATTCGAATCTCAATTCAACCATTATTCTTCCAATCATGGCCCTAGAAATCAAGCACTCAGAAGCTCTTCGCGGAAAGAAAAAGATTCAAAACTCCGTTATCGAGGTCGGAAGTCCCTTCCAAACCTCATTGACCTCGCCAGATGATTACAGCCGTGCCGGGCTAGGTCCGAAACAACGGGAAATCACCCCGCAAGCCCTATCTTCATTCGCAGATCCTTGCCGTCCGCCTCCGGTGGCATTTCGCGACCAAAGTGTCAAACTTACGAAGTGTTCGAATCACTTTGAGGCCCCCATCACCCCTGGCTGTTGGCCTTTACCAACCCCATCAATGATCAAATGGTATCAAGCCAGACGAAAGGTAGACGCCCAAAGATGGCGCCACGCAGGAATAACAGAAGTCCTCGACCTCTGTTTCAGTTTGAACCCAAAGGTGGAAATCGATGCGCATTCTTGTCCTTAGTGAGTTTTTGGAATCCCTCTTCCAACGCCTTCGATTTCAGTTTTGGCCAGGCTAGTGTCACCCTCCTAGACCTGTACGCTGGGTTAGGATTTCTTTTGGGTAGAAAACCCTTTGAGTTAGATGATTATCCTCTAGACCGAATTCCATCTACCGTTATTTCTATCTCCAGCAACTTGAGCTATCAACCCTGAATAGATGAATTCAGCAAGAGGACTGACGACATAGGAGGAATCGCCTTCCTTGATTTTTGGCTTAACAAGTTCATATTCTGTTCAACTGCCTCCAAGATGTCCAGAATCTATAAAAGGATGGCTGAAATCCTTTACGCCTATGAAGAGATAGGCCTATCCCAAATAGTCCTCGCACACCTGTACCGGGGACTCCATACCCTGTCCATGAACCCTTTCTGCCTCACAGTTCCCGGACCGCTCTGGATTCTGGACATATGGGCAAACATGTATTTTCCGGGACTCACCTCAGAACCCAGAGATATAGGCGAGAATCGAGTAATGGGCGCAGCGTATGTTGGCCAACCGCCTATGTATGGGCAGGGTTACGCAGCCTGCTTTGACATTATCTACCAGACGGAGGCGCCGGGCTTCTACTCGGAGGCTCAGATGCTCCTAACTCGAAAGCACCCTCTGGCTTTGAAAACTGGCTTCTTCCCCTCTGCTGATCAAAGTGACGCAGGGAAGAAACGGTTCCTACAGTGTATATCCATGGCGGATCTTCCTTTGGTCACCTCAAACAAAGGCGGTCAGGGCACAGAAGTGTATGCCCCTCAATTCGTTGCTCGCCAGTTTGGGTTGACGCAACATGCCCCCTACCCGCCAATCCAAAGCTGTAACCTGTTCTCAGCTTGGAAACCAAGCAAGAGCACTCCTGTGACCCCCAATGTTCCATGTTCCTCCTCCTTACGTCCTGCGACCCTCCCAGCTTTGGAACAGTGCTCAGAGCTTGTTATTTCCAAGCATGCCACTGATGATTATGAAGCCTGGTGGAAGGAAATTCTCGGGAGAGCCTTTCAGAAGAAATCCCTTTACTATTTTGTAAAGGTGTTTGGAAAACATCGCGAATGCCTTACTGACCAAGATGCCCTGGTGTTAGACGGGGGTCCTTTGCACCCTGAACTATCAGTCGAAGAAGCTCAAGTAATCATTCGCTAAGTTGTAACTCACCCTAATTATGGATGTGTTTGGAAAAACCACTAACTGACTTTTCATGCCACAGATCTCCAAGAAAGTCCTTCCTACTGTGAAGAAAAGGAAGGCTACTCAGACTCCTTCGGCGGCGGCCCAGAGTACGAAGAAAGTGAAGCCTCCTCCCCCAGTAATTGAAGAAGAAGAAGATGATGAGGAAGACAACATGCCAGTAAGTTTTTCATTAACCCGCCATGATCCGCTAACCATTAATTGTTCTTTAGACCAACTTATAAGCCTGATGTAGTTGGCGAACTTTCTTCCTCAGGGGCTAACTTTGAGACAAAGTAGAAAACCAGCTCCCAACACTGCTCCTACTGCAACCAGACCAATTGAGATTTCATCAGGTGAGTCTTCCAGCTCTGTTAGTTCACCATCAAGTGGTCCCGAACCTGGACTTAGAATTCCAGAGACTTGGGACGAAATCCAATCCGCCTGGCGAAGGATTGAAAGTTTTCTTGATCGAAGCAGGAGAAAACCTCCAATAGATGCGACTCCACTAAACTGGGTTTCTCCTGATACAGGTACCATCCGCACCCCTCTGGCCAATCCTCCAACTCCAGCTTCAATTAATCCTTTGACCAATCCGGCCCCCTCCGCAGAGAAAGCTGTGGAAGAAACATCATCCGCCAGAGCTCCAACAACACTGGCGATCGTGACAAAAAATGCCAAGGGTGATACATCTGGAATCGGACCCAGAACCAGAAGAAATCGGGGTGACCCTTGAAGAGTTCCTGGAGTCAAACCCGGACGTTGTCATAGAGGCCGGCTCCTACCAAGACGTGCCCCCAGCTTCTCCCCTAAACGCACCTGTGGAGCCAGCAATTCCATTGGTAAAAATCCCGGCGGATACCCCTTCTGATCCAGAGGTACCCTTCTAATAACCTTTATTTATTTTAGTTTTAGATTATTAAAGTATTAGTTCTCATCACACCCATGTTCCTTTCAGATGATAGAGACTCCTATCCGACCTAGGAGTACTGAGAATGTTGGCCAACGGAGCTTGGTCCTGTTCTGCCCTCAGCCCAATGTCCAGCATAAGGGCCCATCCGCCTCAGTCTCTCCGCAGACCGTCACTCCCGGACTCAAAACCATCCCTCGGCTTAGTGACGATCCGCTAATGCAGCTGCCAACCCCACAGAAGAACAATGCTAAAATCACGGATGCCTGGAACCTCCTAAGCCAAGTATACCAAGAAGACCTTACGGATGAAAGCGTGAGAGGATCTGAGGCGCACTGCAGACCCTGGGGAGCCAAGTTCACCACTTGCCCGCCACAACTCAAGATAGGGTAAAAGAGATTCTAATCACTCTCCCCAAGCACCTTGCAACCTTTCAGAACAAGGCGAGCGAGGCACCAAAACAGGAAGCCAGGACCAGTAAGAAGACTTCAGTCCTAACCAAGGCCATGGACTCCTACTCCTCGCTTGTGCTTTCTGTAGAACAAGAAGACGAGGCAGAAATCAAACGCCTGGAGCAAGAGAAAGAGCACCTTGATCGGAAAATAGCAATGGTGCGGGAAAGGCAGAAAGGTCGTCTTGATGCAGCCTATCAGTAAAGGACTCAGATAATGAAGCTTAGGACCGAAACAGAAGAGAGCCAAGCAGCTGAACAAAAATTGAAAGCTGAACTCCAACATCTGAAGGCTAAAATAGCAAGATTAAGTCTTGAATTGTTTGAACTTGCGTCTCTGCCCCCCAAGTGAATTGGGCTTTTATGTAATATTTATTGTTCATACAATATTGGATCAGTATCAAACAGCCAACCCAAATGCGAAGCCCAGACTTACCTGGCCCAACTTCAAGCAATAGCGTAGCGTTAAATGATCCCTATCTGCAACTGTCAATTTCTAAGATATGGTCAACAGTCAATCTAAAGTTCAAACCTCGTGATCCCCCGTACCAACAAACGGTTGAGGACCATAAAAACCTTCATAACTCTGACAAGACCGATGGTATGAAACCCTAATTCATCCCAGCTGTTGGATTTCACTCGCCATCCACTATATAATGAAACCCTTAGCAAGCAACGAAAACATATCTTTCATTACCTTTTGATTTCAACATATCTATTTCATTCTCCAGATTCTCCACCAAGCCGCTATGGCTTCCTGAGTCTTTTCCTCCAGATTATACAGAGATGTTTGTCCAAACACCTTAAGTCGTATAATCTGGTATTATATATTATCTAAGTCGCATAATCCGGTATTATGCCCAGTTTGGATAACGTGGTCCCTGGATACAATCCCCAGAGGAACGGATTTCTCCCATGTTGTCCCTGGGTATAATAGCGAATAGTGACTTAGGCGTCATCCGCCGGCAATACGGACACTTTCCTTCTGAAATCCTATGACTTTCAGTCGGAAAATAGGGGTGACCGTGTGCTGATATTGCCACCCTAGCCAATCTCCCGCTTCCTCTTCTGTGAACCTCGAGAGGAAAGATGGCTTGAAGCAGCTTATGGGATGGTGAGATGGATGACAATATGGGTAGGAGGTCGGAGGTCGGAGGGGTCATGAGACATTTCCATAGGCAAAAGAATCTGTAAAACAGATCGTGCGCCTCCTGTTTCGTTCAAGAAATTTAGAAGTATAGGCATATATGTAATTCTGTACTTGTGAAGCTCTTGACCGCAAAGTCATTCTTGAAATGTAAATAGAAAATTTTTATTGACCTTATCGAAAAACAAAAATATTGATGTTTTCCGTGTTGAATAAACATAAATTGTTGAGAACCATTAACATTGATTCTCAATTTGACTAAGTAAACGAACCTTAAACAGATTCATGACTAAATAAAGCGAAAAAAGACTAATGAACCTCAAGTAGATTCATCTTCTATATTCTGTTTATCGCTGGCGGACTGAACCGCTAGCGAACTGAATTGCTGGCGAACTGAATCGCCAGGTCTTCTATGAAGAGTATCCCTTGTATTGCCCCCCTAGTAACCTTAGGCTGAGGCAAGGTACGCTGCCAAAGTCAAGGGGACTGAGGCAGAATGTTATAGTGTTGGTAGGAAGCCCTAGGTCGAAGCTTGCCCCCCAGTCTCAACCATAGCGGGCGGCTCTTCATATTCCCAAACGCTAGGGAAGTACTTCTTGAGATGGCGCCCATTGATAGGGTTTCGATGGACGTCACCCTCCAAATCTCTAAGCTGATAAGCACCTTTGCCAATAATCTGATCAATGACAAAGGGGCCCTCCCACTTGGGAGACCATTTACCACGTTCAGTATCTCGTTCGCCAAAGGGAAGCATAGCCTTCCAAACCAGATCACCTTCACCATAAGACTTACCTTTGTTTTTTTTGTCGTAAGCTCTGGCGACCTTTTTCTTCTCCAAAACTATGTTCTGCAAAGCGTCTAGTCGCTGCTCATCGAGATCTTCATGTTCCTGAAACATAGCCTGAACGTAATCATCTCCAATCAACTGATGCTGCTCGCGAACCCGGAGAGACCGAACATTGATCTCCAAAGGAAGAACAACATCATGGCCAAACATCAAGGTGTAGGGAGTAGTTCCTGTAGGAGTTCATTTAGAAGTACGATATGCCCACAGAGTATTATCTAGCTCAGAATGTCAAGTTCGAGGATTATCCGCCAGTATCTTTTTGATGATAGAAATAATAACCTTATTGCTAGCTTCAGCCTGGCCATTTGATTGAGCGTAATACGGCGAAGAGTGTAAAAACTGAATGCCATAATCTTGAATGAACGGCTGTGTACTCTCCGCCATAAACGCTGCCCCCCTGTCCGCCACAATACACTCAGGAATGCCATAGCGGCAGATGATATTCTGAAAAATAAAGCGAATGATTGTTGCTGCATCACAATTTCGAACTGGGATAGCTTCAACCCACTTGGTGAAGAAGTCTGTGCCAATCAGCAGGTATTTATGTTGGAGAGAAGAATTTGGATGGATTTCTCCAACAAAGTCAAGTGCCCAAACCCTGGCGGGCCAAGGTTTAATGATAGGCTGCATGGGGATATTAGGAATCCGTTGAACTGGTCCATGAATCTGGCACTCAATACAACCTTGGGCAAAGCCGATGCAGTCTTTGAATATAGATGGCCAAAAATAACCATAACGACGGATCAGCCACCTCATCTTTGATCCACTCTGATGTGAACCACATACACCCAGATGAACTTCACGCATTAGCCTCTTGGCTTCTACGCCAAAGACACACCTAAGGTCCACGCCTTCCTCGCCCCGGCGAAGCAACTCGTCACCTTTGAGCAAATAATTAGTAGCTAAGTACCTAATTCGCCTTTCGGATGGGGCAGAAGGATCTTGTAAGTATTTAATGATTGGTTGCCGCCAATCAGTATCGATAGTATCTAGGGTAGCAACCAACCAATCACCTCGTTGTTCCGCTCTTGCAGCAAAAGATGGCAACGTCCTGCGTTCTACTTTCAGGATGCGTTCCTTGACGCCATTGGCAAGAGTAATGCCCGTGGCGAGCTATGCTAATTCGTTGGCTGCAAAGTTCTTTTCACGAGGGACATAATCGAGCACCACATCAGCGAATTGATCTAACAACTCCGATGCTCGCTCCCAGTAATGTAGTAGGTGAAAAGACATGCATTTGTATTCACCTAATAACTGTTTGATGATTAGTAGAGAATCACAATATACTTTGATCTCTCTGGCATCCATATCCAATAGTAGTTCCAGACCAATGATAAGGGCCTCGTATTCAGCCTGGTTGTTTGTGCAAGTCCACTCTAGCTAGAAAGAATAAGAGTGACTTGTCCCTAATGGACTCTGGATGCAAATGCCTGCGCCTGTCAAGGAGTTTGTGCTACTACCATCAAAGTAAAGTATCCAAGGCACCGTTCCAATCATGTTGACGAAAGGGATAGGATCTTCAACCGATTCGTCCAAAGGATGATGAAGTAGGAAATCAGTTACTGCTTGTCCCGTCATCGCCCTGAGCGGTGCATACTGTAAAGAGAACTCAGAGAGAGCTAAAATCCACTTGCCGATCCTACCACGTAAGATGGGCCGAGTAAGCATGTACTTGACCAAGTCCGTTTGAGCTACCACAATGGTGGTAAAAGACAGCATGTAGTGACGGAGCTTGGTCGCTGCAAAATACAATGCCAAACACAGCCGCTCGATAGGAGAGTATCTTGTTTCTGCGTCCAAAAGGGTCCTGCTGAGGTAAGAAACCGCATACTCGACTTTCTTACCCTCTGTAGTAGTTTCATCCTGAGCCAAAAGCCCAGCCACAGAACTGTTAGAAGTAGAAATGTATAACTTGAGTGGGATCCCTGGTTTTGGCGGTCGTAATATTGGCGGACTGGCCAAATATTCCTTAATCTTATCAAACGTCGCTTGATGCTCAGGTCCCCAAACGAAGTGCTCATCCTTCTTGAGTTTCAATAAAGGAGAGAAATGAGCAATCTTCCCAGCTGAGTTAGATATGAAGCGTCGAAGAAAATTGATTTTGCCCAGCAAACTTTGAAGCTCCTTCTTGTTCCGAGGTGCTGGGGCGTCTAGGACAGCCTGTGCTTTATCCCCAACCACTTCAATGCCCCTTTCGTGTACCACGAAACCAAGGAAATCACCAGCACGAACCCCAAAAATACACTTTTCTGGGTTCATTTTGAGCTGATGCTTCCTCATTCGCGTAAAGACATCACGCAGATGGCTAATATGGTCTGTCCTGGATCGAGACTTAACCACTACGTCATCGATGTAAACTTCCAAAATGACCCCGAGGATGTCATGGAAGATCAGGTTCATAGCACGCTGATATGTAGCCCCTGCATTGGTCAGGCCAAACGGCATGCTGAGATATTCAAAGGCTCCTACGAAGCCTGGGCAACGGAAGGTAGTCTTGTGAATGTCCGGCTCGTAAATTGGTATCTGATGATAGTCTGCTGTACCGTCCATGAATGATAACATCTCGTGCCCTGCGACTACATCTACCAAAAGATCCGCAGTAGGCATAGGGTATATATCCTTTGGCGAAACAGCATTGAGGTCTCTGTAGTCGACACATACCCTAATTTTACCGTTCTTTTTCTTGACGGGAACCACATTCGCCAGCCATTGTGTATATTGGGCTGGCCGGATGATTCCTGCATCGACCATGCTTTGAACTTCCTTCTTGACTGCTATAGCGGTTTCGGCGTTCATTCGCCTCTGCTCTTGCTTAATAGGCCTGGCGTCCTTCCTGATAGGTAAACGATGGCATACCAAATCCTTGGAGAATCCAGGCATATCCTGATACTTTTCCGTAAAGCAATCCTTGAATTCTTGCAGCAGATTGATCAACTGTTGCCTCAGTTCTGGCTCCAACTGCTGACTAATCCCAACTTCCATAGGTTCGTCAGATGTACCAAGGTTGATTCTCTCCACTGGGTCACGGACCTTAGGCGGAGTGTCGTCTAAAGCTGCTGGTGCAGGCGGAATGGTCTCCACTTCTTCAGTGGTAATGATGTCGTCTTCGTCGATACACTCAACTAGAGCGACCATATCCGAGGCTAACTGGTCAGCTCTAAACACTGCCAGTCGCTGTAGTAGAGAGGTCACCGCCTCTGCCTCCTCAGCCTTGAAATCGTCGATCATGTTGACGATTAGTTGAAAATCGATGGAGACAGGCCGAGAACAATCTGCCTGCGCCTGAGTTAATCCCCACCGTGCGAGATCAGTAGAGGTCACCCCTAACGGGCGACCCTTATTATCAACCCCGTCGATCACAAGAGGACGCATAGTGCTGTAATAATAATCCGTTTCCAATGTGTTAGTTGCTATAGAAAAAGGACGCTCGTCCGCCTTGACTAAAACTGATTTATCAGAAGCTAGATCCCACATGAGCATCTCCTGATGTAGCGAAGATGGTACTGTGTATGTTTTGTGGATCCAATCACGTCCCAAAATCATCGAGTATGGGACCATAGTCTCCGTGCGAAAAGACTGTGACAAGCGTTAGAGGGTCCAAGTTTAACCTTGAGCACGAGGAAACCAGCCGTTTGAGCCACAACACCAGCAAACCCTCTAATTTTGATGGAAGAGTTCTGGATCTTCTCTCTCAGAATTTGAAATCGCTCCACAGTACTAAGCGTTATAACACTCACCGCCGCGCCTGTATCGATGAGTATCCTGTTCACTTAGACACCCTCCACCTCTGCTGTGACTTAGAGAGGCTTGAGATGTTGAGTCATTGTAAACGTAGGCTTAGGAAAAACCATGTGTGAGCTATGAAGATCAGTGACCCCATTTTGGTCATTGTGTCCTGGTGAGGAAATCAAATCCTCATTGGCGGGAAGATCTTCATTGTCTGACGTGTGAATAAGACAAACTGGCTTGTCCGCTGCCTCTTCTTGTATGAAATAAGCAGTTGGGATTGGCGCAGACAAAGCATAACTAGAGGATAATATGAAAACCATATTACAATCTAGAATTGGCTCATCACCGTCTGTATAACCTTCTTCATCCTCCAGTATCTCGTCATCCGCATCCGGCATGTCCCTATCAACCAGTGATAAGTTTGTAGGCACCTTAGGCTTTGAAGGTGCGAGAGCAGCCTCTGCTTGCTTTACAGAAAAATCAGTCTTCAACTGCTGCGCTACGAACTGAGGAAAGGGCTGATCACACTGTTGGCTTATAGATTTCTGACCAATGAGAACCGAAGCCGGTTGAGCCGATGACTTGCTAAGGACCGGAGCAGATTCCTGAGTATCTGACTGTATCTCAGGGACCTTAGTAGTTGTTGGCATGGAAACCGCCGTCATCCCCTTTGGCTGCCATTTCAAAACGACAGAGTCTACCCTATCCGCTTTGTCAGAAGTTGTATGGATAGACTTGGGCTTTGGCGGGATCTCAACGGCTGAGCGGAGGGGTGTTCTCTCTGGAGAATATGCTAATTTTCTCCGCGGAGTTCTTTGAGGTGCACCATCCGCTACTGTAGGATGTGCAAACCGTTCATGAACATTCCTTCTTCGAGGTGACGATTTTTCCTCCTTCCATACCCGACTAGAGTCTATATAGGTTTTAGATTTGTAACGCTTATAGGCGTCACGTATGTGCCCCACGGGAATGGAGAGTTCATCAGGAGTCACCATTCCCTGGTTCAAAGCGTCTAAAGTCCTTCTCGCCTTGCCATATCGCTTTTGAACATTCCTAGTTGGAGGGGTTGGTGCTTCTACTACTTGTTTAGTTCCTGAAGGTTCGGGGTCTTGCCGGGACCTTGCTGGAGTAGCATAAGCTGCTTTCTCCTGGTGATGATATTTCGCCCGCTTGGGGTCACCAGACCTAGAGCGTTCCGGCCACGGATGGGTCCGTTTGGCCATCTCAAGAGCCTTCGTTGTTGCCTCCTGAAGCGCCTTCATCAGCTCTTCGTGTGTAAGAGGTATTCGACAATCTATCTTACAGTTAAGGCACAATTGAGCTCTAGGTACCGTTACCATCTCTTCCTCGACTGGCGGATTCGCTGGCTTGTCCGCTCGCGAGGCGTCATTTGGTCCATCTTGGCCGATGACATTCACCCAATAGTGTTGAACGGATGCCACCGTGTCATTATCAAATTGCAGGATTCCCTCATTCAACCATTCTTGGATTTGATCCTTCAATTCTATGCATGCGGACGTGCAATGATCATTTGAATGGTGGAAAGAACAATAGGATCCGTCTAGCCCAATGCTTTTGTGCTGCTCTAACATGTATTCAGGAGCAGCCATTCCTCTCTGGATCAGGAGTCGCCAAATCTCCTGTGCTTTGTGCGCGTTGTAGGTATAAGTTTGGAATCTAGAACCCTGTTGACGAGGTTCTAGTTCCTGGCCTTCGTTAGGGACCAGAGTAACCATGTTCACCTCCGGAAAGGGTCGAGTCTCCGTCCAAGTAGGTTCCTTAGCAGTGTCCATCACCATGAGCCGCTCATTAATCCACGTCTGGATCTGGTCCTTGAGCTTGACGCAGTCCTTAGTATAATGGTTATTCATGTTGTGAAAACTGCAGTACTTCTTGCCCGCCATATAGTCTGGCTTAGGCACGAAACCGCCTTCGTGTTAGAGCCGCCCTTGCTTGAATAATTCGGCGAGGATTTCCGGAGCTTGATGAACATTATATGTATATTTCTCGAAGGCGGACTTCAAAGGCAAAGAAGTCATAATCTTAACAGGTTCCTTGGCGAACCTTACGTTCTTCGGTTGTAGCGGCTGGCGACCCAGCACCTCTACAACCGCTACGTTGTCTTCGTCCTTAGTATCTTCAACCCAAGTGACCATTGGCGCACAATCTGTTTCTATAGTCGCCACCGTCTTAGAAATAGGAGGGACATTCGTCTTAAGTTTCAGAGTACCTGGATAGTACGATAGTGGGATGCCTTTCCTCTTGCTGGTCTGAACCCTTATTTGGTCGAGGAAGTGCTGATGTTTGGCTAACCTATTGGTTAAGTCTGCCATATTCGTCACGTACACTTGCTAGAAGTGTGCCTGGATCTCCGGCTCGAGCCCTGCAATTGCCAGCTCGACAGTGGTATCTTCTGCCAGCCTATCCCTGCATTTAGCTCGTAGGAGCTTAAAGCGCTTCAAATAGTCGATGGCGGATTCATCAGGTTCCTGGTTAGTATCCGCCAGAACCTTAATGGTTATCTTAGCCTCGACAACCCCAAACATGGTCCTAAAGAGACCCTCCATGGATTGCCAATCTGGAATAGAGCCTGGTGTTAGGTCTCTGTACCAAGCTAAGGCGGATCCTGTTAGGGAAGTCCCAAACAATTTCAACTTGAGAACAGGGTCCTGGGCATAGGGGCCACATTCGTTGTGAAAACGAGTTATGTGGGTCTCCGCATCTTCAGAAGATTCGCCCGAGAAAGGGGTAAACCTTATATGCTTGAAATTCGCGGGCCATGGCGTTAGGTTCACCGCTCATGTTAATGGATTGGTATAGGTTATACCAGGATCCGGCAAACCTTGCATGATCCTTAATTGCTCATAAAACAGCCTCTGTATGTCGTTGCGGTTCATAACACCCTCAACGTCCTCCTCTTGATCTTCGCCTTCGTCGTCAGATGGCGGGTTTATCATCCGTCCACCCCTTCTCTGTTGTCTTTGCGGAGCAGCAGCTTCAAACCCTCTATTACGAGGCTTAGCTGTTTTTGCTGGACCTTTCTCCATTGTCCTCCCAGGCTTTACTGGAGGGATTAGCTCTCTTGGTTTAGATATCTCAGCCTCAAACCCTATTTGCACCATCTGCGCCAATCGCTCAACAGCAGCGTTGGTCTTTTCCATCTGATCCTGCTGCTGCAGCATCTGGGCTCTGAACTCTTCTTGCTGTTGCTGGAGTTGTTCGCTGAACTCAACTTGATGCCCCCTCACTAAGCTATCAAGACTTCTAGTGAGAGAAGTAATATTTCCAGCATTCGTCTGTGATTGTCTCGCCAAAGCACTGATGTTGGTCATATGACCAATCTGTTCGGTCTTCAACTCCTTCAAAGCAGCTTCTATCTTCTCTAGAATAACATCAGTGGCCCGAGACTTAGATATTATAAGGCCAAAAGATTCTACTATCTCCGCAGAAGATGGTGTCCAAGTCTGGAGAATTCCATCTCCATCATTGGTTTCAGAAACTAATGGAGCCATTGCGGTGTTCGGGATATCGCCTTCCTGCTGGCGATCAGGGATACCCTCCGAGTTTTCGGGAGTAAGGTTATCTCCCTCAAAGACCTCATGCAGATCCTCAATCTCAGGTCTACCGTCTTCAAACTTGGCTTGCAACTGAGATTCGGACAGACCCCTACATGCAGCTGAGTTGTGTTGTTTCAACAACTGATGTTCTGTTTTTTTGCAGAACGACATCGGTCGTTTGTAGATATTGGCTTGCGCAATCTTGACACTGGTCCCACTGGGCGTACCAAAAATGTTCGCGTCAGTTTTGACACCTGTCGAACTATCAACACGTGGGGGTGGCGGACGTAAGTTTCAGTCCTGGTGCGAGCGTGCCAGTACCTTTGGGTTAGGTACAACCTTGGTGGCGGACGACGTCTGGCGAATGAATCACCCTTGGAGAGCGGATGACTCTAGCAAACGTACTTGTCTGCTCCCTGCTACCTGACTTCTCGATCAAGCGACTGTACGCGGGTGTTGACAGGCCGGCGTAGAGGCTCGAACAAGACCTAAGTAAACTGTTACTAGGATTTTCTACTCAACCTCTCGTAGATTGAGATAATCTTACTTCGATCCTGGGATGCAAAGCAGAGCTTTAAATCAAGATCGCGGCTTATGTTCGTCCAACCTCTGGCAGATTGGGAAAGACTGTTACCGGGGTAACGACTCTATTTGTCACAAGGCGTGACGACTGGACTCGATATGTCTCAGCGATGCTTCGACACGAACGCAAGTCACTTTCGACAACAACGGCATGTATACGACGACCGGTGGTGGGCGTAAGTTTGCGGCTTGGTTGGAATAGTGTCGTTTGCAGTTGGTGGAAGGCAGTTCGCGAGAGATTGCTCTGAAGAGGCTTGCAAGATTTGCAGGGCAAAAGCTTGTAGTTGTATGGTTGTGAACCCTTTTTACGTTGTCCTAGAGTTCTTTATATAGTGATCTCAAAACTCCAAATACGTGTGTATCAAGCATAATGGATTCTGATATCGAATAGGATTGTATTACCTTAAACCATCTCCAATTCAGATTCCTATTAGGACTCCAAATCTTCTCATAAACAGAAACTGATTTAAAACATATCGGATTACCCGCTAATGGGTGACTCTCTGGGCTTCGGCCCATAGTCTTGGGTAAATGATAATTTAGGCCCAAACACTTCTGTAAAATTCATTTGTACTTCACCACTGATATTGATGCACTGCTAACGCTGCTGTCATTTTCCTCTTACTAAAACTAGATAGCCTGGCTAAAGCCAGAATCCAGTCGTTCTATCATGGATTTTACATTCGATCAGTTGCAGAGCTTTGTCTGTACAAGTTGAATAATCATTTGGTGAACAATTTTCATTAATTATACATTGTGTTTCAAATGGCGCCCTAGCCTTTGTGCCTCAGGCACACACCTATAATTAATCAACTTCGATCAGTTTTAGACTTTCAGTTCAATTTTCTGGTAATCTTATTAAAAAAGCAAAACAGGAAATACAAAGTTAGAGAATTTAAACTGATTAAAGACAACATGTTTCTCTGGATTCCTTCTTTCTGGTTCCTACACCACTGTAATTGAATTCTTTTTCACTGTGGTTTGCAAGTATATATCTTTTATCCTGTAGATGTCTCTGGGGAAAAACAAGTATATGTTAATTAACATGTCGACCACAATACAAGATTAGCCGATCAAGCTGCTTCATATGTGAAATATATAATCGACTTGAAAATGTGGCATATACCCAATCAATTATTGAGAGCAACCCTTAGTAAGCATAGCTGATAATTCGAACCCTTACATAATTTGAGTCAAACTCGTATGCTATTCATTCGAGGTAGCTTAAAAGTCAGAAGCTCTCTTCTATAAACAATATTACAGATAAAACTGAAAACCGCAATTAATTAAGGATTGCTCTTTGAGTTGACATGATGTCTTATCACGGCTTGTGCTATTTAAGGGACACCTGACCGGAGCAACCCAGAAAGCAATCTGCCCGAGAATATTTTGCATAGCTAGTAGTAAGTGCTTCAAGTTAATTGTCAATTACTTGATCCTTGTGATCAATTAGCATTTTGCAATTAATCTAGCTTGAATTTACATACTGTTTTAGTTATTTATCATCTGGTTGAACGAAATATTAATTTGTTTAATTGTGGTGTGCATGGCAGATTGGCAGAAATCATCTTCACAGTTGGTCACGACAACACCATCAAGAAGAAATATGAATGCACCTATCACCGAAGAAAATATGCAGCCTGCAGCTGGGAATTAATGTACATGGAGAGAAGTGCATCTACCAAGTTCCTGGACAACTACGGAGTGTAAATGAAGGCGCTTACACGCCTCAGACAGTGTCTATAGGTCCAATTCATCGCGGCACGGGAGGCTTGATGGTCACGGAACAGGAGAAAGACAACTACCTAGAAGGCCTTACTCTATTTCGGACCGAAGATATAGCGGGCCACAAAACAAGACTAGGCAACTGCTACGCATACAACACCGAGCAGTTTGGCACTGATGACTTTGTGAGAGATGCCAGATTCATTATTGCGGTCTTACTGAGGTATAGTTTCCCTGCATTGAGACGTGGCAATGATATCATGGTGACTGAACCCCGTTTGCCACTGTTACGACGTGACATGGCGTTGCTTGAGAATCAACTGCCATTTTTCATTCTTGAGGTTCTTTTTGATCGGGAAAGGATCCCTATCTCACTCCTTTGGAGAGACAGGGGCTTTCGGTGATGAAACTGTCTTACAATTTTTTAAAACCTTTAATGCACATAGGCAACACAGCTGAGGGAGCAACGGACAACTTGGAGCACATAATATGTGGTGTAGAACCGCACCATTTTGTTGATCTTCTAAGAAACTTCTATGTAAGAGACTACGTGGAAGCAAGAGCTAGAGGAAAAATGAGGACTGTACCGAGCGTAAGAGAGCTTCAACAAGGTGATGTCAAGTTCGAGGTACTAGATTCGAGCAACAACTTATTTGACATAGATTTCCCTAATGATAGTAAGATTCTGAAAATTCCGATCCAAAACCTATAATAAGTCATGAAACTGAGCTCACCATCAGGAATGTTCTTGCCTTTGAGCAATGCCATCGCGCACTGGCCGATAATTACATGACTGATTATGTTGTGTTCATGGATCGCTTCATGAGCACCGAAGAAGATGTGAGGTTGCTTGTTCAGAAAGATATTGTTGAAATCAGGTTAACTGCGGCAGCCACAGGTACCCTCGAGGGCTCTGATTGAGAGGCTTGCTGAAGGGTGTACCGTAGATCCAAATAGCTTCTATTTCGCTGAACACTGCCAAAATGTCGACAAGTACTGCAGATCACCCAAGAGGCTTCAGAAGACGTTCACTGTCATCGGTTTACTTCTCAGTGTTACAGCAAACATATTGCAGGGTGTTTATTGCACAAAAAACAATTGCTAGAAAGATGCTGTTGCTTTTCATGTCGTACAAGGCTACAAGCACATAGTACGTACCGCACTTCCATATGTGTCGTCAACAAGTCTGGTTTCTTTCCCGTACTTTGGTTAAAGAGTACTTCTCAAGTATGTTTGAATAAACTGAAATATATGTGTGTGTGAGTTATTGTGGTGAAGGGGTGTTTTGTTTTCTTTTGTTTACTTGTTTGTGGTGTGAAACTTCAGAGTGATGCTATTGACATTTGTGTACACTGTTGTTAGTAATTCTTTTTAAATTTTTTTTATTATCAAATAACTCACACACCTTCCTTACACATGTCAGTGATTCAGTGATGTTTGAAATGATGATCTCAGTGATCAGTTAAACTACTTAATCAGTTACGCCACGCCGCCACGGCTCACCGACCATTGTTGTTAGTAGTTAAGAATTGAGGTGTCAAAGGATATATGTAAAGATCATCGAGTCTATTAAATTGTGATTGATTTGAAGTCTGGGATTAATTTGTTCAACTTGGATGTGTAAAGATCACAATCTAAAGACTGGGATTAATTAAATATTCAACTGGTATTTGGAAATCAAAGAAAGAAATACAAAGGGAGAGAACACAAGTTGATTAAGATAACATGTTTCTCTTGATTCATACTTTTTGGTTCATACACAGATTGTGTGCTACAACTAGTTTTTTGTCATTTGAACTCACGACATTTCACTTTGAAGAGAGGCTTATGCCACTAGACAGTAGCCAACTTGATCTGTAGTAGTTGAACTCATTTTCACTGTGATATGCAATTATCTTCATCATGTAAACGTCACTGGGGAAAACGCATTCAGCTACATATGTAGTTAACTAGTTATGTACACAACATCAGTGGAATTTGTAATATGTGATCCCTTAGGAAACCCCATTGCTGCTAGCTCAATCGTGAGGTTTTAGCACTTCGTGATAGTCTTGTTTTTCCTAAAGACAATGGACATAGAAGGTTGGAAGTGGAAAAGGACTCCAAGCTTGTCATTGATATAGTTAATGCAGTCTTTTTTCCGCCTTGAAAACTTATCAAAATAGCGGAAGACATTAGATCGATAACGGCTCAATTTTCGACCATCTTTTTCAGACATTTATTTAGGGAAGCGAATTTTGTAGCCGATGAGGCTCCCTTGTTTACAACATGTCAAGCACAATAGAAGATAAGCCAATAATGGTGCTTCATATGTGAAATATATAATCGACTTGAAAATCTGGCATATACAGCCCCAATTATCGAGACCCTTAGTCAACATTAATACTTCGATCCCTTACATAATTTGAGTCAACCTCTTATCATTCTAATCAGAACTTAACAACCTATTTTTCTTAGAGCAATATTGCTGTAATATGGTTTAGCCATCACTTGAAACGAACAAAATGACCTTTTATATATGCTAAATCATTGGCATCTCCCATTTGTTTATGATCAGTTCATGGTGCTCCTCTAACCATTAAGAAATCAACAACCTCAAATATTTAATAAGCTTCAGCGCAAAAGAATTCAACTGCTTGCAGAAGAACAGCACCTTCTGCGTACTAATTGACTCTGTGGTCGTGGTAGTGTTATCAGTCAGAATTAGAAGCTCTCTTCTATAAACAATACTACAGATGAAGCTGAAAACGGCAATTAATTAAGGGTGACTTTACCTCTATCACGAGCTTGTGCTATTTAAGGGATACCTGAGGAGCAACGAAGCAAGCAATCTGCCGGAGCATATTGAGCATAGTAAGTTCTTAAATTAATTCATATGTTGTTACTGCTTTTCATCTGGTCGATCGAAACATTGATTTGTATTTTTTAGTGGCAGAAATCATCTTCATAGTTATTCAAGAGCAATACATCTAGAGGAAACACGAGTGAAGCTTTCGACATAGAAAATGTGCACCCAGCTGGGAATGTATTTGCGGAGCCTTCCATTTTCAGAGTTCCTGAACGACTGCGGCGTGTAAATGACAAAGCTTACACACCTCAGGCAGTCTTTATAGGTCCATTTCATCACGGCAAGGAAGGCTTGATTGTCACAGAAGAAAGCAAAGACGAGTACCTGCAAAATGTTGATCTGTTTAAGAGTGAAGCTATAGTATGTAGACATGAAGCAAGACTGCGGAAATGTTACGCAGACACCATAGATGAGCAGTTCAGTGATGACTTTGTGACAATGACTGTGAAAGATGCCAGATTCATCATTGAGGTCTTGTTGAGGTATCATTTCCCTAAACTGAGACATGACAATGATAGCATGTTAGCTGAACCCCTTTTGTCACAGTTACGACGTGACATGGGGTTGCTTGAAAATCAACTGCCATTTTTCATTCTTGAAAAGCTTTTTGAACCGGAAAGCATCACTGGTCTCTCTCCTTCGGATAGAGATGGGCTCTCAGTAGTGAAACTTTGTTACAATTTCTTTAGCCTCTAATGCACATTGATAAGAAAACAGAGGGCGGCTTGGAAGACATAATCTGTTCATCTAGACCACAACATTTTGTCGATCTTTTAAGAAGTTTCTATGTAAGAGACCACGACCTGAAAGCAGAAGCTAAAGGAAAACTGAGGACTGTGCCAAGCGTAAGAGAGCTGCAACAAGGTGATGTCAAGTTTGAGGTACTGAATTCGAGCAACAACTTATTTGACATGAAATTCGTTGCTGATTCTAAGATTCTGAAAGTTCCAAAACTTATAATAAGTCACGAAACTGAGCTCATTATTAGGAATGTTCTTGCCTTTGAGCAATGCTATCGCACTCTGGCCGAGAATTACATGACTGATTATGTTGTGTTCATGGGTCGTTTCATGAGCACGCAAGAAGATGTTAAGTTGCTTGTGGAGAAAAAAGCTGTCAAAATTCTGATTCCTAAGGACAGCGCAGGGACTATCAGCTCGAAGGGCTTGGCAAAGGATCTGATCAAGAACCTTACTGAAGGGGTTATTGTTGACCCAAACAGCTTCTACTTCGCGGAACTTTGCCAAAACGTGGATAAGTACTGCAGATCACCCAAGGTAGTACAGAAAACGATTGCTGTTATTGGTTGACTTCTGAGCGTTACTGCAAACATATTGCAGGCTATCATTTGCCAAAAGAAGAATTGCTAGATAGTCATGGTTCTATCAAGAACATAATACGTACTAGTGGTTCTCCCTTTTTCTTGCAAGTCTTGCTCTTCGGCTAACCCATGCCGGTTAAACAATGTCAGCCGAGTGCCGAGAGCTTGTGTGCCACCAAATTTTAGTTTGTAAGGAGTGATGAGGTGAATGAGCGCTTGTTTTGTTTATTGATTTTCTGTCACTCCTTTTCACCAATAAACATCAAGTAATGAGGATTGAGATTTCATTGTATCAACTTGATATAAAGACATGCATTTTTCAACTTGGATGGGTAAAAAACCTTTCGAGTATGAGTAAAGTTGGATGTTCTGTTTATTGATAGACCACAAACTATCAATTTCCATGTATATCTAAAAATTATGTGGTGTTCCAAAAAAAATTCCATGCTGAGTACAGTAATGTCATACGGTCATACCATTCCAGAGTCGTTACAACCATATGAAACCTGTAGAAATATCATCTCCACAGAAGATCCAAATACTAGTACAATCCCAAATAACAATAAACAAAAGCTAAAAGAAAATATAACACATTCTCTGCAACATCCGACCTGCATCATGATTAGACAACGATATCTGCAAACACGCTGCACAAGCCACAACCTGTAAACAAATTCCATGGTAAGCTGTAATTCAAATGAACATGTGATACCTGAGAAGCAGGAATACCTGAACCTGCAAAACTAGCAAGTAATGTAAGACCTGATCTCTGATGTACATAATAAAAAGAAGTAAAAGATAAACGAGAGAAGAAAGGAAACCCACAAAAGAACCATGATACTCTGATCTCTCACTAGTCCTTGATTTGTGGAGCTCAAATGAATGCAAAGCAACCAAAGAGTAAAAACTAAATGCACATACCAGACTGGCCTACATGAAACTAATAGTGTGGTCCAAAAACAAAGTTATTTACAATAACATTTTTACTCTCCTAACTACCTATTATTATTATTCCTATCCTTTGTTTCTCTAGATTTGCATCATTTCATATTTGCTAACCTAAAAGCAGCAAGTTTCATGCAAGGAAAAATAGTGAATGGTTCACCAACAGTAGAAAACAAAAGACCAGTTGGTGGGGGGTTGGGGGTTGGGGGTGGGTATAGTGGTGGTGGCTATGGAACTTCAGCGTGAAGGTTCCAGGATGACCCACCCTAAACTCAGATATAAATCCACCAAACATGTAGCTACTATTGGTTTTTAACAGCATCTCTCTTTCCTCAAGGGGGGAAAGAGAAGCATTCCAGTTGCTACAGACACTATGCTACGTCTATGGTATTGATAGAAAAACAAATGCAGTCAAACAATATGAATGCAAAATCATTTCAAATCCATATCACAGAAGTGTGAACCTGCACACCACCTGCACAGTGGAAAATGGGGTGTGAGCTATATCTTATTCAAGAATGTTTTCTGTTGAAAATATACTCGTGGATATCATGGTATTTACCTCCCTATATAGTATAGACACACAAATGAAAGTATATATAAACACAAGTATATAAATATATCTCTCTGTAGAGAGAGAGAGAGAGAGAGAGGCAGAGCCAAACATACAATTTAAAATATCAGAATCCTTACCATACTCACTGTGGCAGTTGATGCAAATGATGTTACTCAAAGCCATTCATATGATTTCCAGTTTGGGCATGCCCATTATTGTCAGGGGTGACCTTACAAGAAGTTTCATTTTGTTCTCGTTCCCTGTTCCACTGCTCAATTTTGGCTCGTCTCTCCTCACTACCTTCTCTATCAGGACTGGGATGCCTTCTCCTCCTCCTTTCAGTGCTCCTGCTTCTACTGCGTTCGCGCCTACTTCGGCGGGGGCTTAAAGTCTTGTTCCTTCTCTCAGGATAGCGATCCTCATCATCATACCTCCGGCTATGACCACGGCTATCATGAGAACGTTCTTCATAGCTATGATGCCTGTAAGGACTGCGGCTCCTGCTTCGACTTCGGCCATGCCTTCGCCGATAGTTCCTAAACAGCTCATGTCTCAATTCCCTGACATTGGAACAACATTAAAAATTAAATTTCCACTCATCCTACAGAAAGAAACAAAAATTACTATCAAGCAAAACTTACCTCCCAATCCTTTTCAGATGCATAAAGTTGCAGTATCCACCACGATTACAAGTATTTTCCTCATATTGCCTGCAGGTGGCTTCACGGAAGTCTGTCACCGGAGAGAAGTCCACAATGATAGGACGCCCTATTATTACAGATAAGGAAGTTAAATATGTTACATATTCGGGGCCTAGAGAGCAATATAAAGCATAACTAGCAGAAACATAGAACACACAGAATTCCAAGGTAAAGAGACTAACCAGCATAGAATCGTCCAGTGAGATTCTTGAGTGCATTTGCAGCATGTTCTTCCTCCCTGAACTGAACATACACATTGCCCACCTGCCCAAACAGTAGAGATTGAAAACATACAATATATACTATTCGGGTTACCAAAAAACAAAAACTATCAGAAGAGGGAGATCAAAGAAAAGGTTTAACACATTAAAGTTTGTTAAGACATACCATGTGGTCAGCCAGGTTGTCACAGACATTCAAGCTTTCAATTTCCCCATATTTGCTCAACTCTTGAAAGAGATCCTCATAAAATTCCTGCAATTTGGCACACATATTTTATACAAGAAAGTCAAAATAATGACAGATACAACCAATATCACAACTTACAGCATACACATTCCAGGTTAAGACAAAATCCCTAAGTTCTCTCTTCAAATGTACAACTTCACAGTCCAAAACACTACTATTTCTCTCTTACTCCTACATTTATCCATTTCCCAAATATTCTCTTCTCTAACTATCATTCAATAAACACACACAAACAAAAAGTCCGAGATCATATTAAACAATGACAAAGGAATCAACTAAAATTAAAAAAAAAAAAAAGTAAATTGAATGATTTAGGTTTCAAACATATAGTAATTAAACGATTTAGGGTTGCAGAATTGATGACCTCAAAGTGGGACTGCATCTGGCGCGGGTCGATAGGGTGGCCCTGGGCGTCGACGCCGTGAGTGATCATATCGGGCCGCTGGTACATATTGGACAGCAACAGAGTTGGGCTGACGCTGGGCTTCGTGTGGAGCCTGGAGCACCGGTCGCCGTGTCTGCACGCGCCGATTTTGAAGTAGAAGGGGCAGTTTACCCTGTCCTTCTCCGTCCCGAAGATTGAAGCCAAGTGCTCCGCCATCGCTGCGCTCTTGTGTTCTCTCTCTCTCAATTAGGGTTTCGGGAATTTGGGGAATTTGGATAAGGTGAAAAGTGAGAGGGGGCTATTTATATGGGTGTGTGATATCTTCTGTTATATTATGGGTCGGGTCCGGCCTAATGGGCCGGTTTGTTTACCCAATATTAGTCTTGGTCAAAGAGAGTGATGCGCCTCTGATGCACATCGATATGAAAACGGAAGGGCAACTTGGAGGACATAGGCTATGTTTGGTACAGCTGGGCTACTCAGAAAAGGTGACTTCTGCTTATTTTTTAAAATAAGCGGCTGAAAAGCAAATTGGCTAAGTGTTTGGTAAACTGGCTTTTTTTTAGAGCTTTTAGTGGAAAAGACATTGGTAAAGTGTTTGGTAAACTGAAAGCTGGCTTGTGCTTTTTGTATGTAAATGACCAATTTAGACATGAAAGAAATTTTAATTTTAATTGATTGGTAATACCGATTAATTTGAAATTTTATGGCTGTTAATATATGCATTGAACTAGCCATCCGGTAGTACTGACTGAGGCGGGGATCTCGCTAGTCCCAGGTTCTGCCGACAACCTTTTGTCGGAAAAAGAAAAGTTAAACCCTGCCGACGACCTCTTTATCGACAGAGAATGAATATGCTCAGGATACCCAGATATTTGCTCTGGCCACCCATGCGATCGTCTCCCTCGCCGGCGTCCTTCCTCATCGCTGGTCGAGCCTCCTCTGACGCCTCCCTGCCGCGAAGCTGCTCAGTCGATGCGGTTCGTCTGGCTAGCGACCCCTCAGCCCATCGAATCTGTTGTTGGTTCCCTCGCCGGCGTCCCTCTCTCGATTGGAGCTGCAGTAGCCGGGCCCAGCGCCATCCACGACAGTCTCCAGCCATCCACGACGATGCCTCGAGTGGGTGGGGAGGACGGAGTCGAGGGAGAAGGAGGAGAGATGGCGGCGAGTTGCTCGACGACACCTCGAGGTGGGTGGGGAGGACAGGGTCGGAGCGCTGGTGCGGGCAGAAGGAGAAGGAGAACTGATTTTTGATCAATCTGACCCCTACAGAGAGTGAGGGCAGTTCTGGCAAATTGAAAAAATCATTTAGCTACAGTGCTCCAGCTACAGTGCGGAAGCAGAAGCCAGCTTCCAAAAGGAGGCTACCCCCTCCTTCTGCTTTTGGAACAAAAAAGCAGCAGATTCTGGAAGCCGGGGAGGGAAAGCTGTTTTACCAAACAGCAGATGGAGCTGCGCTTATAAGCTGTTTTACCAATCTGTTCATCTAGACCACAACATTTAAGAAGCTAAAGCAAAACTGAGCCAAGCGTAAGAGAGCTGCAGCAAGCTGACGTCAAGTTTGAGTTACTAAATTCGAGCATCAACTTATTTGACATGAAATTCGTCGCTAAGATTCTGAAAATAAGTCATGAAACTGAGCTCACTAGTATTAGGAATGTTGTTGCCTTTGAGCAATGCCATTTCACTCTGGCCCAGAACTACATGACTTATGATGTCAAGTACTGCAGATCACCAAAGATAGTTTAGAAAACAAAAACCGTCATTGGTTTACTTCTGAGCGTTACTGCAAACATATTGCAGGCTGTCATTTGCCAAAAGAAGAATTGCTACAAAGTTACGGTTCTAGCAAGAACATGAACATAGTACGTACTCGATCGTAGTACTATAGGTATGAGTGGCGTCTACTGAGAGCTCATGTGTGCTTTGAAATTTTTGTTGTATGAAAGAGCGCTTGTTTTCTTTGTTTATTTTTAGCGTGGAACTTTAGATTGGTGATACTCAAATTTGTTTAGCATCCACCACCATAAAGTAAGAAATAACAGTTCACATTTCGTTGTACAAGGTGAGAGTTTTTCATTTAGAAGCGTAATAGATTTATTGTTGATATAGAGTAATGCATTGTTCAACTTGGATGTGTAAAAGCCTTTCAAGTAATCAGTTTTCATACATGACCTAAAAATAATGTGGTGGTAAAAAAAAATTCCATGCAAAGAGCTGTTTAAACATTTTAAGGATATGCATATCATGCATCACTCAAAAAGTCGTTACAACCATATAAAACCTGTAGAAAACGTAATCTCCACAGAAGATCCAAATACTTAATATTGATATAAAGATCAAAACCTAAAAGATAATAAAAAACATTCTCTGCAACATCTGGACCTGCGTCATGATTAGACAACGTATCTGCAAACACGCTGCACAAGCCACAACCTGTAAACAAATTCCATGGTAAGCTGCAATTCAAATGAACATGTGATACCTGAGAAGCGGGAATACCTGAACCTGCAAAACTAGTAAGTAATGTAAGACCTGATCTCTGATGTAAATAATAGAAGAAGCAAAAGATAAACTAGAGAAGAAATGAAACCCACAAAAGAACCATGATACTCTGATCTCTCACTAGTCTTTGATTCGTGGAGCTCAAGCAACCCTGACTATAAATGTATGCAAAGCAAGCAAAGACCAAAAAACTAAATGCACATAGCAGACTGGCCTACGTGGAGTTTTTTAGTGATGTTCAAAAACAAAGTTCAACAGCTTTATTTTAGAAAAGCAAGACAAGTTCCAATTAGAAGTCCAGGGAGCTAACTATTCAAATAATCCTGATAGGGTGCTCCACATTCTGTAGATATGAAATTTACCTCATTAAAGAGGAAAACCTCTAATTTACAATAACAATTTTACTCTCCTAAGTACCTATTTTTATTCCTGTCCTTTGTTTCTCTACAATTGCATCATCTTGCATTTGCTCACTCAAAAGCAGCAACTTTCATGCAGGAAAACAGTGAATGGTTCACTAACAGTAGAAAACGAGAGACAGTGGGGGGTTATAGTGGTGGTGGTTATGGAAGCTTCAGTGTGAGGTTCCAGGATGACCCACCCTACACTCAAAAATAAACCCACTAAACAAGTAGCTACTATTGGTTTTCAAGATGGTCTCTCTTTCCTCAAGCAGGGAAAGAGTAGCAATCCAATTGCTACAGACACTATGCACTGACTCTCTATCGCATTAATAGAAAAATGAATGCAGTCACCCAATATGAATGCCAACTCATTTCAAGTCCATATCACAGAAGTGTGAACCTGCACACCACCTGCACAGTGGAAAATGGGGTGTGAGCTATACTTATTGAAGAAAATGTTTGGTTGAAATATACTCCAGGATATCATAATATTTACCTCCATATTTATATACACAGAAATGTAAAAGTACAGAGAGGTAGACACTATACACACACCGTAAACATATATATATATATATATATATATGTATATTATAAGATAGTTCTAAGATATCAGAATCCATACCCTACTCATAGCCATTCGTATGATTTCCAGTTTGAGCTCAGGGGTCACCTTAGAAGCAGTTTCATTTTGTTCTCTTTCCCTGATCCACTGCTCAATTTTGGCTAGTCTCTCCTCACTACCTTCTCTAACTGGACTGGGATGCCTTTTCCTCCTTTCAGTGCTCCTGCTTCTACTGCGTTCCCACCTACCTCGGCACAAAGTCTTGTTCCTTTTCTCCTGATAGCGATCCTCATTATCATACCTCCTGCTACGACAACGGCTACCATGAAGACGTTCTTCATAGCTACAATGCCTGTAAGGACTGCGACTCCGGCTATGCCTACGCTGATAGTTACTAAACAGCTCATGTCTCAATTCTCTGACATTGCAACAACAAGAACAATTAAATTTCCACTCATTCTACAGAAAAAAAAAATACTATCAAGCAGAGGTTTACCTCCCAATCCTCTTCAGATGCATAAAGTTGCAGTATCCACCACGATTGCATGTATTTTCCTCATATTGCCTGCAGGTGGCTTCACGGAAGTCTGTCACCAGAGAGAAGTCCACAATGATAGGACGCCCTGCAATTATTATTTCAAGGGAAGTTAAATATGTTACATATTCTGGGACTAGGGTGCAATATAAGGCATAAATAGCAGAAACATTAACAAAACACCCAATTCCAAGGTAAAGAGACTAACCAGCATAGAATCTTCCAGTCAGATTCTTGAGTGCATTTGCAGCATGTTCTTCCTCCGTGAACTGAGCATACACATTGCCCACCTGCCCAACCGATAGGAAAGGAAAAACATAAAATGAAAGAATTATATTCTATCCAGTAACCAAAAAAGCTAGCAGAAGAGGGACATCGAGGAAAAGGTTTAACACATTAAAGCTCATTAACACATACCATGTGGTCAGCTATGTTGTCGCAGACATTCAGGCTTTCGATTTCACCATACTTGCTCTACTCTTGAAAGAGATCCTCATAAAATTCCTGCAATTTTGCACACAGGCACATTTCATACAGGAAACTTGCACATTATAATACCAACAAATACAGCCAGTTTCACAATATACAATATAAAAATTTAAACTTACGACAAAACAGTTTTTCAATCTTTGATATGACATGCACGGGATTAAATGTCTAATGAAAAAAAGAAAGAAAAAAATACCAATAATTTCATGTTTGTCCCTGATTTGTTAGAATATAAGCAACATATATTCATAGAAAGTCTCTGAGATGAATTGGCAATATTAATGCATGTGATACAAATAAAGTGATGAATGGATCACAACCGGGGAAACAGACCAAAATAAAAACAGACCCTGGTTACACACTTTTGTCTCCAAACACCGAATCCCTTACGTTTCTCATCAAATGTACCGTTTAATAATCCAAAACACTATAATCCAGTCCTAAATGATATTTCGTTTCTCTCTTCCGCCTACATTTATCCAACTCTCAGTTTTTCTTGACAAAAGATTCTCATTCAATCATAATTTCAATTGAGCACGATATTATCCAAAAAATATAAATAAATAACTCACTACACACAAAAACAACACGAAATTATGTTCAACAATGACATAGTAACATTAAAAGTGAAAAAAATTGCGTTTGGAAAAATTAAATAGGTGGATAAAGGACTGAATCAAAATTAAAGAAATTTGGGGTCCCAATATATAGAAACTAAACGATCTAGGGTTGCGATATTGAACAAAAAGAAGAAGACCGCGAGACCTCGAAGTGGGACTGCATCTGGCGAGGGTCGACGCCGGGGGTGATCATATCGGGCCTCTGGTACATATTGGACAGCAACAAAGTTGGGCTGATGCTGGGCTTTGTGTGAAGCCTGATGCACCGGTCACCGTGTCTACACGCGCCGATTTTAAAGGAGAAGGGGCAGTTCACTCTGTCCTTCTCCGTCCCAAACTTTGAAGCCAAGTGTTTCGCCATCGCTGCGCTATTGTGTTTTCTCAGATTTTAGGGTTTTGGGAAATTTGGACAAGGGAAACGTCAGTGAGGGGTATTTATACATTGTGGTTCGGGTCCGCCTCGGCCCATTATGTGACCCGGAATAGTGGATATTGGTTTGTTTAGGTCTGTATTTCAATTAGTTTTTTTTTTTATTAGTGTTGGTCCAAGAGAGTAATGGGCCACAAATTTGTGTCCTTTGGTCTTTGGATGCAGCAAAAAATTAGCCCGTCTTTAATCTGTGATTAGTGTCGAGTGCTAATGTGCATTGCAAGAGCTTGCAGTGTCTTTATCCCGTTTGGGGTCTGATATGGAAAATCAATGGATTAGTTGATCATTAAGGAGAGAGTTCTATTTATTTGTGACCAAAATGTATTCAAAACTTGGTCAGCGAAAAAAATAATAATAATAAAATAAGTTGATCATGATTAATCGGATGTTATTTGAATTCTCGAACATAAAAGAGCGAAATACACCATAAAATTATGGTCGTTAAACCCAAAAATTTGAGCCGAACAGGTTATACGTAGCCTCAAAATGTGTTGTTATTCATTGCTAAACATAGCCATTTTATATCTTGAGAGTATTAATGTTATCACAAGTGCTTGAATAAGATTGTTTTGTTTTTGTTAACTGAAAAAGGAAATCAGAATTAGTTGAGATGAAATGGGACTTGAGTTAAAGAGCTTTGGAAACATGAAGTTAACCACAACATTCGGTTACCAGGTATAAAAAATGAACTCGATGCCATTGAATGTTACAGAACCACAAGCTAGTAGATCGAAAACTCAAACCAACATCACACCCCCTTTGTTCAGGTTGTTGTTTCCCCTTGTTTTATGAATGCAAAAAAAAAAAAAAAAAAATAAGACCCGACGGCAAAAGCATGTTATTTTCCACAAGAAATTTGGACTTTGTAGGCATCGTTTTCTGCATGAAATTCGGGACTGTGTTTAGGTATTTGTATATTTCATCACATCTCATCTGCTTCTTTGTTGGACTAAATATAGGCTAATTTGGTATCTCATGCTTCACCGTTAATCACTCTCTAGACACTTTGTATTCTATTCGTATATGAATAGGACACTACTGCAGAAACAAATTGAAGCGACGACTTTTTTTCATCGTTTCAGAGCAAAGGTCGTCACTTCAATGTTGAAGAGACGAAAAGTCGTCGCTTCATTTTCGTCGTTTCAATTTCGAAGCGACGAGTTTTGCCCCAAAGGTCGTCGCTTCAAAGTTTCAAGCGACGACTTCAAAATTCGTCGCCTGAAAATTCAACCGACGACGTTTGGTCGTCTCTTCAAAAGTTGAAGCGACGACGTTTGCTCGTCTCTTCAAAAATTGAAGCGACGACGTTTGCTCGTCTCTTCAAAAATTGAAGCGACGACTTTTGGTCGTCTCTTCAATTTTAATGCGACGAATTTTGAACTAATGTTTTAAGAATGAAGCGACGAATATTGCTAAATATGCGTCCCTTCACTGAAGTAATGTAAAAATGAAGCGACGACTTTTGATCAATATTCGTCGCTTCATTCTTTGTTACAGAGAAGCTAAGCATTTCCCTGGTCTGGTCTGAACCAATTTCATTCACATAAAAATAACATAAAACCCTGTTCGAATGACATTTCACACATATCCAACATGTCACAAGCACACTATATTTTACAAATACGTAGATTCCATTCAAATCCGAGAATATGTTTCATAATAACAATGTAGATGTTCTAATTACAAGAAAAAAAATGTCCTAATCAAGGTCTTCCTCGTCGAGATTACCTTTGGATGCACACGAGGATTTATCGGGGAGTGTGGCAGTTGGTGCGGCAACATTGACAGCCATATTGCCTTGGGCCAATATGACTTGACCGAGGAGAGCCTCCAACGTCGCCACGCGTTGCTGCAACTCTTCATTCTTGAGGTTGCTCGCTTGTTGCTCGCGTCTGCTCGCTTCTTGCGCGAGTTTGCTCTCCTCAGTGACGGCATCTAGCTGCCTCCTCAGCTCCTGAACCTCCGAAGGACTGCGGGACACGCGTGAACCGCCTCTTGGTTTGGACGGGCGTCTTACCCCCTAGCCCTGCAAAAATGGTAAAACAAAAAAAAATTAAATTAAAAACGATTTCGTATCAAAAATAAGAAAACACAACACAACAAGATGTTTAAAAAAAATATACCTCGGACCCTCGTCCCCGGCTTCCCACCCAGCTCCTTCTCGACTACAGCCATCTGCTCCTCGACGGTAACGGGACTCGTCACTTGACTGCCGCTCGCTTCATCACTCACTCGAGAAGCATAGAGCTCATCCATCTTTCTCTTCACCGCTGCCTACAAAAAAAATGTCCATTGATTTGTGTTATTATACTTTTTAATTTGAAATAACTAAAATCATTGGACCAATAGGAAAGTCACTCACCACTCTCTCCTGCGCCACTACCAGATCGGATAGAATAGCCGACGAAAATTTTTTTGTCGACTATGCCAAAATTTCGTCGGCTATACCTTCTGCCGACGAAATTTTCGTCGGCTATAATTCGTCGGAAAAACGCCGTCGGTAATACCAATGGCCGACGAAAATAACAAAATCGTCGCCTATAGTCGAGTATGATCGACGACTTTACCGACGAAACATCATTTCGTCGACCAAACCTTGGCAAAATATCCGACGAAATTCGTCGGGTATTTTCGAGTATGGCCGACGATATCGTAAACTATAGCAGACGAAATTCGTCGGCTATTTGTTCTGAACTATAGCGACGAGTTCATCGATTTCGTCGGTTATTTCGTCGAAATATATTAATATTTTAATAGGCATTAATTAGTTATAGCCGACGAAATAATGTCATTTTCGTTGGCTATAAGACTTATAGCCGACGAAAATTGGTAAAAATTGTCGGCTATAGTGCTTATAGCCGACGAAATAATGCCAAAATCGTCGGCTATTCTAACATTTGGTGAAAAAAAAATTAAATTATTTTCTAAATTACCATTCCAAGCAACCTGCAAATCACAAAGACAGTCCATGCATTTGCACCAACAAGAAATACGTTTAAATGACTTATTATTTAATTCGTTCCAATATACATAAAATATAACCCTAATCATCACCTAAACCACTAAAGTCCACCACGTCATCTCCAGCATCCTGCTCTCCATCATTCTCGTCATCCTGCTGACCGAACTCGGGAGGTTGAGGCATTTGAGGTTCAAGTAACGGCTGAAACGGGGGCGGGGGTTCAAGGTTTTGTTGTTGTGCGGCGAACATATCATACCACCAGTTTTGTTGGCCGGCGTAGTTGTGTCGCCGAATTCTCTCGCATTCAGCATGCCAACTGGACAGATCGAAATAATACTGCTGTGTTCTGCGGTGTTGCTCCTGTGATCTGCGTTGTTCCTTCTGTGATCTCTGGAACTCGGCCGCCAACCTTGCATTTTCTTCTGCCAATCTCCACACTTCCCCCCTCACCTGTTGGCTCTCCCCGCCTCCCTTCTTTTGACCTCCCTTAGTGGTCTTCAGGAGCCCTAGTCCAGAACTTCCCAAACCCGGCAGTAGTAGTTGTTTGAGCGGTTTGGGAAGGCTGCGTCGAACATCCTCGCTGCCATTTGGACATTGGACCGGTCGACCTGGCGCAGGGCTTCTTCCAAATCTACCTCTGAAATGTTCGGTTG